>CM030026.1:9003738-9603738 GCA_017639485.1 Pluvialis apricaria | reverse complement strand
GTCATTTTGTTCTCGGATCATCAGCTCTTACTATACAGTAGTTGTGTGCTTCCCCTTGATTCCCTTTTCGGTGATCCATATAGCACTCCATTTCCCACAGCCCCGCTCATCTCCTCCTATGGAAATTGCTGGCTCAGTCTGAGATCTACGCTGTGTTTTGAATAAGTGGGAGAAACCTAGGTAAAAACAGATTATGCAAGTAGTTTTAAAGCCTCTCACATTTAAGTCACTGTAAAAAAAAAAAAAAATTGCTTTTATTACCTTATCTGAGGTTCATGTTATGTTTCGTAAAGAGTAATTCATTTACTGTCACTCTTGTGAACTAAGGAGTGTGGAGGGGATTTTACTCATCATTAAAATGCATCTGTCTTTGGGATAAACTGTACCAATTGCTTAATGGAGAAATGGCAATACAAGAGCTGGTTTTAGTGGTTTGAGTCTCCTATTTTTGTTCCAGGATAATGGAATAAGCTGTATTTCTAATCTTGACTCAAATCTCTCTACAGATGGCTATAAGCATGATGCAGATGTGGAAGACCACGCCAATGCTTTTTGATCCTGGGAGCACAGGAGTTTCCTGCAGTAAAAAGCTGAGGTAGAACAGCAGAAGCTCTGACAATGTAAGCAATACCAAAATGATTCTGAGATGCAGGGTCTTCATCTCTCTCCTCATTGTTCTATTCTCACTTGTTTTGTTTCAAAGGCTCCACTGAAAAGTTTCTTTTCCCTTTTTGAGCCCAATGATTGCTCAAACACTTGAACTTGTCATCAAATCTATCAGCTTCAGCTCCTTTCCTGCTACAGAACTACAAGTAGCTAGCAGACTCAACTCTTCACTCCTTACGAAGTCCCAATGGGCAGTACAGTTAAGAGATTGCTGGCTTGTCCTCCTGCAAGATGGGGTTTGGATTACTAGTTTGCTAAGAGCAAGCCCGTACAGCCAGCAAGGGACATCAGCTTGCTGTTCCGCTCTTAAGAGCAGCCAGAGGTGGTCTCAGCGTGCTTTTGAATGCTACAAGAACCTCCAAGTAGATAAACAATTAAAATAGGGAAAGTACATCAAGAAATGTAAAACAGATTGCCCAAATCTGTTTTTCACTGATACATGAATACAGATGTTTTCCTGGTATTTGTCATTTTATTTTCTCATGTTTTTCATGGAGGCTAGATGTAGGCATACAAGCACTAAAACCATTTCCAGTATGTCTTCTCATGGGTGAAGAGATTCTGTGCTTAGCCTTAGCTTAGCTCTAGCTTTGGTAATAGTGTTCACAACGTTTTGCGTATGTTTTGCACAGCTACAGAAATATCCAAATCTTTGTCTGAAACGTGCTAAATGTCAGTTTATGGCTCTTATCCTTCTACTGAGAAGCTGGAGGTGTATGTTTAGACAAAGTTTTGAAGCAAGATGAATAAGACTTCGTATTTTGGTTGCATGGTGTTCCATTGACTTTAAATCAGTACATTAATACTTAGCAAAAACTGACACCTCTCTTCAGGAGACATACGATGACAGATATGGCTTTTATGCACTCTGCCATATATACACAGGTACAGGCTTTTTCCAGTATTGCTTCTCGTGTATGCTCAATTTATAAAAAGGCCCACCCGAATATATTGAAGTATTTGAGTTTACCAAGTACTTTCCCATACATTGGAGTACTTTTTCCATCACTACTTCCTCCAGCACTACTTCAGCTAGTCTGAGCTCCTGTAGAATCAAGGCACTAAGCAACCTGATCTAGCTGGACCTGCTTTGAGAAGGGCATTGGATTAGACAACCTCCAGAGGTCTCTTCCAACCTAAATTGCTCTAGGACTTAATGGCTTAAAGATTAAATCCTTCCTTAGCTCTTTTAATGCACTCCTTATGTAATGTATCTCATGATAACAGGTTTCCCCCAGCTTTCTCTTCTCCACAGCCAAATGTTCAAGGAGACAACAGCAACTTGAGCATCTGCATCTCTCACTGTCCAACCCTGCCTGATATGCAGATCGTAACACGTACGTAAAGCAGAGGGGAAATGTGGTACAGAAGGCAGTTGACTTTTCACCACTCGTTACAGCCTAGGGGGGAAATTCTGACAGAAGTTGCAGCAAACTATTTCCTACTTCTGCCCATAGTACTTAAGCAGCTTCTCAAATCTTGAGAGAAATGGGAAGCAGCCCAATAATGTCATAGTACTGTTAATCTCCCAATACTGCTAGTTCAGTGTGTGCAGAAAGGAAAATCCCATTAGAAAACTGACTTGGTGAGGATAGGTAGATCAGGTCAAGAAATAGCATAGAACTAGACTGCTTCCCTAGGGTAGTGTCTCTTCTCTACACAGCCCTTTCGGTGGTTTCAGATCAGCACTATGCAGATGTCTGTGCAAACGACAGTAAAACCAGTAAGGAACATCAGCTTCTCAGGGACTCTACAGTCTGACCAACAGTAAATCAGACAATTGACTTTTAAAAGGCACCATCCTAAGCGCAAAGAGGGTTCTCCACTTGCCAGAGCAGTCAGGACTACCCATTTCTTGTTCAATGTTGTTCTTGTTCCCTTCAGTTCACTGAAAGTAATTTCTCAGCTAAAATGCTGAGCTGAGCACCTCAAAGTGATGGATTCTCCATGCGGACCATTTCACAGGCCAGCCATGTGCACTAATGCTGATGAATTGGCAGAGCAACTGGCAAGGATCATCTGGTAATGACCACATTGCGACTTCCATCTTTAGCTCATCAGAGCATAGCACTATTTCTGCTGATAGCTAGTAATTTTTCTGGTTATCAAACTGAATGGATCTCTACCTTCCTTTCTGTTCTGAATATCTGTTTTGTAGAAGAATGACACAGCCACAAGATTCACCCTCTCTGCTTCAACGTGCAGTAGATCTTAGCAACACATCTCTAATACGTTTTGAGGAAAGTCCAGGAAGAGATACAGTTGTTTGCATCTGAAATCTGCATGCACAACCACGCTCCCATAGTTCAGTATTCTCCAGGCCTCTCTTAAGCATCACACTGTGCAGTTCAGTTTCTGGAATGTCACTCAGAAGAAGGATGCAAGAGAGGGCTTTGAGTTCTGGAGAAGAAAATATTCTCCAGAGACTCATCGTGAGCAAACCAGGTGAGGCAGCAGACACCACAACATACCTCTCAGTCCAACTGCACTGTGCAGGCAGAAGATGACTTCTCCTGAACCAAATTTCTGGCTCTTGCTTTATGCTGACCTGGGCTTGTTGCATCTCCTACAGAGAGAGGTGACTTGCCTTATCTGACCTTCTCTAGCTAGTTGATCCATCTGACAAGTCCCACAAACAGGACTTCAGTGAGACACATGCCCAGAAACAGGCATGACAATGACCAAACATTCTCCACCCTCAAGACTTCATCAGGTGCGTCGTTTGCACATTCCCATGAGTGATACCTTTTCTTTCCTACAGACTTTGACCCAGCTTGCTAAGTGACTTCAGAGCTGACATTGCTTGTCTGCTCATCAGAAAGCATTTCCTTCCCTGGGTCACAAGGACTGAGCTTTTGCAGTGGCAGTATGGAAACCACACAGCAGTGATGGAATAAAGGAATACTCTTTTCTGAGCTGAAAAAAGACACACAGGGCCATGCAACTCCTCAGATGACACTCGTTTGCCTTCTTTTACAAGCAAAATGGACTTATCAAAAAACTTGTATCAAACAGTTCTGTCTTCTCCCCAAGTGAACTCAGCGGCATCCGTTTACCAACAGGGCTGGACAAGCTCCAGCAGGCTTTGTTGAGACTTCCCCTAGTCCATAGTTTCGCCCAATCCACCCTCCCCCAGCAGGGATTTCTTTCACCACTAAATGTTCCTTGTTTCTTTTTTTTCTCGCCCTCCCCTGGGCCTTGGCTCAGAACTGGAGCTCCCCAACCTCTATGCTCCCTTTGTCCCTGGCTGAAAGGCTTTTCCTGTGTTGTGTCCTGCCAAACACAGCAAAGGTCTTGCCCTCGCTGGCGGCAGAAGTGCCGAAAGTGGGGACTGACCTGGGGGCAATAAGGGAGGGTCTTTGCCCCCTCCTGGAGGTGCCAAATATGTGCGTGTCCCATTTTTTTTTCTGCTGTAGAGTACTGATACCAGTAAGTAACACAACCCTTTCCTAAGGGATGAGAGCTGACGGCTGTGCTACTTCAGCTGGTGCTGCAGGGAACGTTGCTGGGGGAAATATGAGTAAGTGTCCTAGACACTACTCATCCCTTGCTTTTATTTATGACCCTCAAGGGCTGGGTATGGTCCCATTTTTCCAGCTCTGACTTCCTCTTACACCTCTCCAGAGGGAACAGAACTGTTGCGACGTGGCTGGAGTTGGGGAATTAATTCTCATGTAAAGGATTAGTGTCTCAGTCATCAAGCTTTAGAAAAGGACATTCTTTTGAGTGCAGCTAGCAGGACTTTTACCAGCTACAGATTGCTTATCTGTCTGCTCTCTGTAGCCATATGATGGACTGTCGCATCCCTCTGAGCTAGTAAATCATCCTTGCAGGATGACCCTTACTGTCCTGCTGCGTACCCAATGTCGTCTTGCACACTGCTCTGGAGATAGGATGCTTAGGCTCATATGCAAGGAGGAAATTCCCAAGCTCACACAAAAAGCCAAAATGTTGGGGTTAGAGGGAATCATTGGGCAGGAAACAGGGACCAGTGAGTGCTACTCGGAGTAAAAATTAATACGTCTTCTGTACTGAATGATGAGGCCCAGGCAAAGGAGAACAAAGTTGGAATTGTAGTAACTGGGTCTCAGCAGCAGAAAAAGAATTGAAGCACAAAGTCAAGGGTCAGAATAACAGGGTTCAGCTCTGTAGGATCCACAGACACTCATCCTCCATACTGAAAATTTAGCTAGAAACCTCCACTGCTTCTTGATTTCTTGGCATCTCATACAGCTCATCTCAACCCACACAGTACAGAACTGCAGGTAACAGAGAAGTATGAAGTACTAAACTATGAATCACTGTGATGAACACAAGCAAAGATTAAAGTCCAGGAGGACAGATGCTACAGCATTTTGACTTCTAAGAGAAGCCTTTTCCCATCTCATCAACATATATATCAGCTTGGAGTTCTCCAGTGTCTCAGTCCTGTTTACTAGTTGGGCATTGTCCCACAGTTTTATGCATTATCTCCGAATTCAGATGAGTCAGTGGTACATCAAGAGCTTGCCTGACTCCAAACTCCTGAACTTAATCTGGCAGAACTGGTTTTATTACACTCTGAAAGCTTAAGGCAGTCGGTCTTTCTACAAAAGTCAGCTTGCGGCCTTCTCCTCCTCCAACCTTCAGGAAGGCTATTCTCTGCAATTCTGAGAGCACCATCTGAAGTGCTGGTCTCCAGATGGTCCACCCAAGAAACGCCAGGAAGTGTGTGGGAAGAGAAGTGTGTGGGGAAGTGTGGGGAAGTGTGGGGAAGGGAAGTGTGGGGAAGGGAAGTGTGGGGAAGTGTGGGGAAGGGAAGTGTGGGGAAGGGAAGTGTGGGGAAGTGTGGGGAAGTGTGGGGAAGTGTGGGGAAGGGAAGGGAAGGGAAGTGTGGGGAAGGGAAGGGAAGGGAAGTGTGGGGAAGGGAAGGGAAGTGTGGGGAAGGGAAGTGTGGGGAAGGGAAGTGTGGGAAGGGAAGGGAAGGGAAGGGAAGGGAAGGGAAGGGAAGGGAAGGGAAGGGAAGGGAAGGGAAGGGAAGGGAAGGGAAGGGAAGGGAAGGGAAGGGAAGGGAAGGGAAGGGAAGGGAAGGGAAGGGAAGGGAAGGGAAGGGAAGGGAAGGGAAGGGAAGGGAAGGGAAGGGAAGGGAAGGGAAGGGAAGGGAAGGGAAGGGAAGGGAAGGGAAGGGAAGGGAAGGGAAGGGAAGGGAAGGGAAGGGAAGGGAAGGGAAGGGAAGGGAAGGGAAGGGAAGGGAAGGGAAGGGAAGGGAAGGGAAGGGAAGGGAAGGGAAGGGAAGGGAAGGGAAGGGAAGGGAAGGGAAGGGAAGGGAAGGGGGCCTCTTGCCATGTCAGTGCTATCACAGTGGCTGTTTCCTACATCCTGCGGTGAGGTCACGGTGCGGGGACAAATCCACACTTCCTGCCAAAAACTGGGTTTATCACAGAGAACAAAGGGGTGATATTCCGAAAAAAAAACTGAGCTGTGGGAAACAGCATTGTTTCACTGAGCTAGAATGGAGCAGGAACAACTGACATGCTTAAACAGCCGGTCTTCAAAAGAGCTATGGAGATTTCCGCATTACGCCAATATTGCAAATGTAGCAGGACCATGCTGATGTTTAAGCTGGCATGCTGCTCAAGCGCATGGGCATCAAACGGCCTCAAAGCAAGCCACAAGTGTGTATACTTGCATAACCTAACTTCTCCTTGTTGTGGGAGTACAGATAAATCTCCTGTAGCTGCCCTCTATGTCTATGGAGATGTTTTACTGTAGCTATATATGTGGACTACACATGTAGTATACTGTACTTTCAACCCAATGGTCAGAGATGTAGCAGAAAAAAAACATGTCAGTCTCTTCTATGTACTGTTAAACATAGACTGGCACAGCTGCTTAGATGCTGAGAAAGGGCTACAAGCTCTGTGTGTGTACCTCTGTGCATCTGAATGCATGCACATGCAGGCCATACAGCTAAATTTTGTTCCCATACAATATCCTCTCGCCATATCAACAGGCAGAAAATCCAACCCTTGGAAACCCTGCATGTGCGCATATGCATTTACACACGTTCACACATGCTGTTTCTATTAGCAGTAGCATTTAATAAAGAGTATGGAAACTATTAAGCCCTGCCGTAGTGTGATTAAGCAGACTGGGTATGCAGAGAACGGATTATCTCACTCCCTGATATTATATAATCTGTTTAGACTGTGCCACTTTATGCTTATTTAAGGAATGAATGAGCACTTCGCTCCGGGATGTGCCACCCATGAGTTCTGACATCATCCCTTTAATCCACTGTAATGAATATACTGCTTTGCTTTTCAGCCATTCCCTCACTATACCCAGTAAAAGTTCTGTACTAGAATCGTTACTTTCAGAGACCACGTACACGTGTGTGTTAATTCCACAGTGAATTAAGTGATGGTTAACTATATCAGAGCAACAGAATGTTCTCCGCCTCCGTCAAGAAGAGACCTGGCATATAAGCAAAGTAAACTTCTCCTGCAGATAAGGTGAAGCAAGACAAGAATGGAACGTGTGTGTGGGCACACTCTGCTGTACATGTATCACACTGCATTTGCTTAACCTTGTATTCAGTGGATTGGTATGGGCTGTTGAGAATACATACAAGCTTTCCATTAGTTTTTTCTGGTCCTTTCTTCCTTCCTATAAATCAAAGTCTCTGAACTGAGTTGCCTTCTTTACAAAATGAGAGGCCAGAGGAGACAGCAACATGCAAAAATAAAAAGGTTTGTAGATGCACTGCTTTAAAACAAACACTCTGCAGTAAGCCAAAACACGTACCCCACCAAGTGAAAATTTTGCCAAGAGGTTTGTGTAGGGGCAATTACCTTGCCTCATTTTCTCCTTTTGGGAGCAGCGGCTCAGAGGAGTAACCAGCTCCTGCAGCAACACGTGTGGCTTACTCATTACTACTTTGACCTCTGTCAGTATTGTCTCCCCTGGTTTGTCAGGGCAGATACATGCATGCCTGGGCTCTGTTCGTATGCACGGGACTGGTGGCAAAGCCAGTTTCCTCATCACCAAGCAGGAAGAAACACATAAAGACTCTTCTCTAAGCCTTCTGGAGGAACAGAGGCTCCGGCATACCCTGTCCTCTTTTCTAATCCACCGCAGTAGAAGTAGTAACATTTTTCCCTTTCTGCCAGCAGCTTGCACAACAATGGGCAGAACATTAAGCACAATGCTTTTCCCTCGCTGGTACGTGGCCAGCCGCGATGGGTGTTGTGACCGTAGCTGTGGGCACCTCCTCCTGGGCTGAGGGCCAGCCTGGCTGCAGCCAGGCATGGATGCAGCGGAGCCGCAGGAAGTCAGCCTCCACACCACCCCACCCCCCTTGTAGTCCACAGGAATAATTGTTCGGTATCCCAGTTCTGCTCCCTATCCCATGGGATCCTACAGCAGAGGAAGGCTGGCAGCTTACATTCTGGCTGCTGTGTACTGGGGAGCAGAGCCACAATGCGCCTCCACGCAGCCGAGAAGATCCACGCATCTCCCTTGGGGGCTCCATCCCCTTGCCCTGGGACTGTGGCACACAGCTCCCCAGTGCTCCAACGTACTCCATGACGGGAATTCTGCAGCCTAAATTGCTTTTCTTGCCCATTCCAAGATCTTAACACAGCAGGCTCTGCAGTGTCTCAGAGAAGATAAAGAAGTAATTAGACAGCTACTGGCAGGTAAAAATCTCAGGCTTCCATGCTGGCTGTGATGCCTGCTTCCCCCTCTCCCTCCAAGTCCGCAATTGCTGGTCAAAGAGGGAACACATTCTGCTCTTGGTTCCTCTTCCTTTCCCCATAGGAAAAGTTAGCATGGAATCATGTTAGCACAGAGCCGAATCGACTTTTTTGGGGTTTTTTTTTTCACTTCCTTTCCTCCAGCCCCATTTTTAAAGCAAGATCTACATTAGACAGGAACCACGTTAATTATGGGAAGAGCTAACAACCTGTGTGCATAATGTCTGAAAGCAGAATAAAGCTCTGATGTAGAGGAGAACTGCAAGCAAACAAGCAAGCTAGCACTCTTGGCTCCAGGGAAACATTCTGTCCTGTCCCCAAAACTCAACCAAACTTGGATTGTGGGTCTGTTTCCAGGAGTCTTTTTTTTATCCCAGATAACCAGACTTACACAGCTAGCAGTAGCCTGGGTTTTTAAGCAAAGCCGGTGCTTAGGAAGCCAGAAGAACTCATGGTTCCGCTGGCCTTCCTGCTGCAAAAAATTAATACTGTGGCTGAAGTTTCATAGTGTTATGAAAGGCAGTTCTAAAGGGGCCACCACAATTTCAGAAAAGCTTGGGATTCCACAGCTCTTGGGCTTGATTTTCAATCCTCCCTCCTATCCCTGCTCTTCCACGGCCCCTTGAGAACAGAGCCATTCAGGATGCTTTGAGTGGAGGCTTTACGGCGTTAGCAGTTTCAGGCAGCTTTTAGGTGCAAGAATTAACTTATTTTGCAATGGCCACAGGAAATTGCTAGGTGGTGGGGAAACTGGCTGTCAGCAGCCCTGTGTACCTGAGCAGGGGCTAGGCATGCGTGTTTGCCCTGACGAAGACGTCAGACAGCATGGGGACAGCCTGGGGACAGCTGCCCCCAAACCCAAAGCCCCTCTTGTAGCTCTGATTACAGGTCTCAGCCTTCGTGCCGGTCCTCACCCCAAATAATCCAGCACTCACACTTCCCATCCCGAGTTCGTCTGTTACCCTGTTAAGCCCTAATACCAAACTGAAAGTCTTCAGCCTCCTTATACCCACTACGTGACTCGAGTAGCGTCTCTCAACTCACTGTACCTGCATTGTTAACCCCAGAATATGTGCCCTACGAATCAGAAAACACTGCTGAACCAGGGAAAGGGACTTGCAAGATCCCCCAGCGTGGCTTTAACTAATTCAGGAGTTGTACCGGAATTGCCGGTGCCCTGATCTGTGCCTTAGCAGGTGAGACAGCACTTTAATCCTTATCCAGTGATTACAGGTCAAAGCTGAACTGCCCTCCTGACAGTGCAAAACTTTGCAACAGCACCGTGATGAACAGAAGCCATGTCACTGATAACATGGATTACGCACAACCAGCTCCCGTCTCAGGCTGGCTGGCGCGGGCGAGAGCAGCCAGGGAACGCTGCCAGACACGCAGTCCACGCTCCTCCGGGCAAAGGATTCTCCACCATGCTGTTGTGTCCCTTCTCCCTGACCAGACTTGAGAGCAGCCTTGGGGATGCCACTGAGATCCCCCCAGAAAAAAACCCAACCCACCCTGACTCCAGGAGTCCGCACTGCCTTCCTGTCTCTGGGAGGCACAAGGGTGTGGGGCAGAGGGGCTGGAAAGCTCTCCAGCAGAAAAGGATCTGGGGGTGTTGGTGGACAGCTGGCTGAATGTGAGCCGGCAGTGTGTCCAGGTGACTAAGGCGGCCAATGGATTCCCTTCAGATGAAGGGTCGACGCCACTGTTTCCCGTCACCTCCACAGAACTGGCTTGGTGGCACCTTTCCAGCTTCCTGAGCTCCAGCAGCATGAGTGACAACGGACTCTGCCTTATCCCTAGAGTGCAAAGCTCGCCGGCTTTGCAGTAATGCACAATCCAACAGGAGCCTGCCTAGAGCCCATGTGAATGAAGGTACGCCAAACAACGTTTCATCGAACTCGTATTCTACGTGCTCACTTGGCCATGCTGCAGTCCTTCGAGGACCAGAGTTGGAGTCCAGAGACACTGCATGATGCCAAGACAACCAGCAAACAATTATCGAGACATGTGGCACTCTACGAGGAGGAATGGATGACTCTCCCACAGATCATTTCAACAGCACAGATAAGCTAGCATCAGCATCCCTCAGCCACATTACCTCTGGGTCTAATTACCCTCTTCCACCACAGGGTTATTGCTCTGTTGTTTTTGTCATCTAACTTCCAACCCTCTTACATTCTTTACTACAGCTAGAAAATGAACAACTAGCAAAACCCTGATTTTGGCTTTCTCCGTGGCTTTTCGCTATCCTAACAGGACAAGGCCTACAGTTCCTTGCGGAAGGCTTTGAGGACAAGCAGTCCAGACTCACACCCTGAGCCAGAATTTTACCCTTTGCAGCCAGACAGCCAGTCTTGCACTTTGCAAAACTTCCCCTGCAAAATCATTCAGGTTGAACAGCCTTCTCCTTACACTTATGGCAACCAGGAGAGCCACAGAGAGCGAACGATGTCTTCCCAGTACCTAAGGGGGGTCTACAGGAGAGCTGGGGAAGGACTTTTTACAAGGACATGTAGTGATAGGACGAGGGGGGATGGCTTCAAACTGGAAGAAGGTAGATTTACATTAGAAATTAGGAAGAAATTCTTGACCGTGAGGGTGGTGAGGCCCTGGCCCAGGTTGCCCAGAGAAGCTGTGGCTGCCCCATCCCTGGAGGTGTTCAAGGCCAGGTTGGACGGGGCTTGGAGCAACCTGGGCTGGTGGGAGGTGTCCCTGCCCAGGGCAGGGGGTTGGAACTGGATGGTCTTCAAGGTCCCTTCCAACCTAAACCATTCAATGATTCTATGATTCTATGTCAGAAGACCACCTCTGACAAGAGATGATTTTCATCTCTGTGTAGCCACGCACATCCCAGCCAGCAGAAAGACAACAGAGGGGAACAGCTACCGAAAATGAAAGCAAGCAACTTCCAACTCAGAAACTGATCTGTTAGACAACTAGAAATACTTCAAAGTTTGCAGATGTTCTCACAGGGTACATATTATTACAAAGCGAGGTGTGTTACAGGAGTGTTATTCCGGTAACAAAGTCAATCATCAAATTACGAAATATCAAAATTTCCCTTGTTTGAGTACTACAGCACGAAACTTATGAGCTATAGCTCCCATGAGCAGCCTGAGAGATTGTATTTCAGAGTTTAATATCATCCGCTGCAAACTCACTGCTTCTAAGTCTGGGCAGTTTCATCTTGGGGAAGAAAAACGAATTAAAAAAGTCCTTTTCTGATTTGGAGAGCTGGGATGGATCAGTGGGGTTTTAGCTTCAGAACCTTGGCCCTTCGGGATACCCTGACTATGCAGGTCACAATTTGAAGTTACTAAGGAAACTGCTTGCCAAAAATTTGGCTAAAATACCATTTATGAAGCCAAGCCAGAGATCTCAAGTCAGCTGTCACCCAGGCAGTTCTCTCATACCAGGGGATTTTCCCTGACTACACATTGAATAAATACCCTCACATCTGCCCGCAGTAATGTGGGCTGAAGGAGTGCAGTGTTTTTCTTGAGTACTTCAGGATCCACATGGCAGTTTTGATGACAGGGAACCTCAGATTAAGGGACGTCTGCTTCCGTATACTTCTGTGACACCACCTATGGAGGAAAAAAACCTGTGCCAGGTGAGGGTCCTGCTGTGATCTGCTGTGAATGTGATTCACCTGATGCAAGAACAGCTGAAATGTAGCGAACGCATCCTCGATCGCAAAAGAGGCCCCTTGGGGTGGAGCTGTCACAACTACAGGCTCAGTACAGCACATCAGATACGAGCTGCCACAAACACACATGTCGGGGGAGAAGCCAACCTACCAGATGAGGGATGGACCCCACCATAGACCATACCCCAGTACAACCCCAGCAAAGGCCAGATTTGGTCCTGTATTACTGATTTGGGGTCACTTTGAAGTGATGCTGAAAAAGGGAGGGTGGAAGCCAGGAGAGGAACCACAGCCTCACTGCGTTCGGAAAGCATCACGTTGATGTATAGATATTTAGGGGCTGGATGGACAGGATGGACTGCTGTCCCTGGGAGAGCATCTCATGGCTGGTACTGTCAGAGGAAGTAACTATGTGGTCACATCTTTGCTTTGACTTCTCCCCTTACATACTCCAGATGCTTTGCCTTTAGAAGTGCAATGATAAAGAGATAAGAAATAGAATAAATAGATAAAGACAGGTATTATGATTGATACAAATCATGCTGCTTTTGTGATAGTATCTTCTCTCTCGTGCAACTAAGCCAGCAAGGCATGGCAATCGTACTCATTAGTCTCTGATTCAAAAAGAAGCTCTCTGTGTAGGCGTATCTTCATGCAACTGCCATCGGTATCGGGGATCTCGCTTACATAAGAAGCCTTGTGTAACAAAAAACAATTTCAAATCAATGCATGTGCCCTTTTTGTTAAACCCATCTGGTTAAACAGATGAAGATTCTTTCTCTGGCAATCCTGGGTGTAACTTAAATTTGCTATAAAGTAACTTAAGCTAATAAATTTGGCTCACCTCAGACTGCACAGCAATGGTGCGCAGTGTCAATTGACACAAATCACACGAAAGCCACTGAAGTTTTTTTTCCTGCAGAGGCCTTCAGTGACACACATTCACACAGCATGGACGCATGAAAACTGGTTTTGCTAGCTTTAAACTTGTCTGATCAGACTCAGCAAGATCAGTTTGACTACGGGTTTTAATTCTTTCCATTCTGTTTGAAACACCCTAGTAAGAGCTAGAAAATATTTTCCAAATGTACTTATTTTATCACTTTCTTTTCTCTTGGCAAGTGGCAATTTATTATTTTTTTTGCATCTTTCAAGGAGCTAGAATGACATGCCCGCGATTCTCTCTGCCTAAGGAGAGCCGCGATAACGTGCAGACAGCGCTGCACACTGCGAGAACCAACATCTCTGCCCATGTCCCTGGGTCGCTGCCTGATGACAGTGCTGCTCCAGGGAGTCCTGCGAGCATCTGAACTACTACAGCACGGCCAGCCAAGAGGCTGCAAGGCACGGGGGAGGTGGGTGAAGATGGCACCCCTCAGACCTGGGCACATACACGCTCTTGTGTAGCCTACGCCTCAATTGCAGGTCTCCCTTCCCTGCTAAGGTCCCTCGGTGGCCTGGGGTTTGGATGTCTACGGAGGCATGCTGTCAGCTGTCTGTCCCCTCAGGTCACGGTAGTTGCAAGGGCTCCTCGTGAGAAGATTCCAGCATCTGAGTCACTGCGCGGCACTTGGAGCATGGCACCTACTGGCTCACCCCACCGACACGCAGCCTGCTCTGCGGTGGGTAACCCCGACCTCACAACAAGGATGATTAATTAGGTTCGTTAATAGCAACAAAAACTACAATAGCAACGTTAGCTAAGGAAATAACCGCTTATTTCCCTCCCTTGTGGGAATTACCACAGAGGCATTTGGGGTTTTCTGTGACCCACAGAGTGCTGCAGCCAGGTCCGACCTCTGCAACTTGTTCCCACTCTTCCCTTGTCCTCCTGATTGTTCCTAGAGTGCGTTCACACCCAGAAGGAGTAACGATGTCCCTACCCGCCCCTTCGTACCAACCAAGTCTTCCCTGAGCGAGGAGGGAATAAAGGTGGGGTGGGGAAGCCCTGGGAGCTGGCACTACGCCCAAGGACTTCCATTTTTGCAAGAATGAGCCAAATTTACTCATCTAGCACTGCTGCTTAACAGATCTGCAAGGGTAAGGGCAGAAAGGGGTTCTTCTTTGCATCGCTCCAGACCACCGGCTTCCGTGACTGAGCGGAACAAGTCAGAAATGTGTTCCTAGATTTCCCAGACTCCTGCTAGTTGCACTGAGGGCTCTGCATGGCCGGGAGATGAAAGCCACATCTTTTGGAGTTGCATTCAAATGTGCTAGAACAGGTCTCTCAAGGTAATTATATTTGTTTACTGGAATTGAATATACATGTCTCTACAAGATGCCTTACAGAAATAAGGCTTATCTACCAATCTAAAGATCTATACATATTTAAGTAAAGACATTTTTTTTTAAGTTTTCTTTGTAGCAACTGGTCCCTATAAAACAGGAAGCAATGATGGATTGACTGTATATTGAGTATTGATTCGGAGTGCTTTGACACGTAATTGGATTCGATTGCTAAAGTAGACTAGTTTGCTAGCCTTATTGTAGGGTGCTTCATACAGCGTTTATGCCTGTGCAGTATTTTTCTGGAGTGGGTTTTTTTTCCCCCCTCATGTATAACAAATAGAAAACAATTTGATTATCTTGAAGGCTCACTGTTGAGGGGAATAAGTCAATTGTAAAACAAGGCCCAGCCCTTTGCTGGGAAGTGCATGGGGGCCCTGCGCAGCGCTGGGTGCCAGCAGGAAAGGGAGGGCGATTCCTCGCTAAGGGACTGGTATGGGAAATCCGCATTAAATTTTCACCTCTTCCACAGATGTTTCCCATGGCAAGGGACTTTATCTATTGCTGTCTCAGTCTTGGTTGAGAAAGTGGATTATATGCTACCTCCTCTCACCTCATTTTCATCTGTATTTTTGTACATAGTTTAGCCTGTACGGTATTTTACTTTTTTTATAGCTATAAGATTTTATGGACGTGTAGTAAGCATCTCTGCCATGCACTATGGAAGAAGTTCTCTCCTTTCCAGGCATCTAAGGATTCTCTAGTATTACAAATAGTTGTAACAGAAGAACTAATTAAAGAATTGGGAGGAAGAAAAGTATAAAAGGAGGCTAAAATCCCTTTGAGAAAGTCTGAATTCTATTTTGTTCTCTTTTTTTTTGTCACAGGCGTGCAAATGTCAGTATTTTCTCACTGTTTGAGGTGTTTGTGGTTTACATATTCCCCTGTTACATATATTTCAGCTGTCCTGAAATATACAGGTTTATTTCTCGAGTCTAATTGCTTGTTCTCCTTGTAACAGGCAGACTGTGTCTGGCCATTTGGGAAATAGTTCATAATTCCACGCTTAAATAACTGGCTTTTGATAAAGGTCCAACACAGTGCTCTGAGGGCTGTTTTGTTTTTATGGATGGAGCAGACAGAGCAGAATGATGTTGCCTGCATACTAAGAAACTTGGCCTGAAGCCCACACACACCAAAGGCAAAATAAATAAATAAACATATCAATCAATCTTGATGTCACCAGGAAAAGGGTCACTGCCATGTGGAAGGAGACATCTGGACAGTGAAGTCACTGCGCTGGAAGGATGCCACCGAACAGTTCACATGCTCTGCAGCACAATAGGATAAAATGACAGTCAAAAAAGGAAAAAGGCGGGGCGGATAAATTCTGACTGATGCTAAGTGAGCGGAGGTTTAAAGAAGGAGCTTCATACCTTCTGCAAACCTGTCCATGCATCCAACTTTTTCCTGACAAAAAACTCCCATGATTCCAACACCAACCAGGCACACAAATCAGACCAGCCTCTCATCTCACATGACACTGTCCATTGCACTTTCGGAACCAGCTTCGGAACAAGAAAGCACAGGATTTGACCACGCAACTAAAATTAAAATGTGTGGAGGAGGACCCTTTCCACAGCCCTACATACTCCCATACGCAAGGATGAAGAAGATGCACTTTGCATTGCGAGACGGTATTTGCGTTACCTGCAGCTGTGCACAACCACACACATACAGACCCAAAATGAGAACTGGTCAGAGCAGCCACAGCAACAGACCTTTCATATCAATCTTGCATTTCTTGGAATGCATTTAAAACAAAAAACAGTGTGTTCTATTTATCAAACTGCAAGGTTTTGAGGAGGAGCAACAAGAAACGTCTGCAGGGAAGGTGAGACCCCCTTGACAACTCTTTCCCCTGTACAGGCAAGCCCAGCAACTTGCTTCTGCAGTCTATTGTCTGTCTTTCCCCCCGTCCCCATCCAGGCACAGCACTGAAAGCAGCAGGAGGTTGTTAGCTATGGAGGCTCCGATATTTCCTTTCGAGCAGCAGCACATCCTACCTGTCCCATCCGGACACCAAGCCAGGATGCTCCTGGTACAATGGAGCATCCGCAGCCAGAGCGCGGAGGCTCCTGTCCAGCCCTGGGCATTTCTGAAACGGCCTGATTTAAATGCAGCACAGCCAAGACAGAGTCTTTGTGTTGTCATAACCCGGATTCCTTCAAGACCGCTAAAAAAAAAAAAAAAAAAATCCACCCTCCGAAAGATGGGAATGTGACCGCATGGAAAATGACTGTATTTCTTCGCACTGCCTCTTCGGGCGGTTTAAATCGCCACTGTCCAGCGGGTCCCCAGAGGGTGATGCCAGTTCACCCCCTTCCCAATGGGATCCGGCGCTGCTCTCTACCGGGCGCTACAATTAGCGATTTTTCATCTGCAAAACGTCCGAACCGGAGGGGAGGGGGGAAGGAAGAGGGGGAGACAACGAAGCCAGGAGGGGTAGGTCGCCCCGAGAGGGCAACTCCTTGCAAGCCGGCGGCGTGCCCGGGCCCCGGGCGGGGCGTACTGGGCCGGTAGCCCCGGGCGGGCCCGGGGGTCGCCTGGGCCGGTTCCCCCCTTCCCACCGCCGCCCCGGGGCCGGCAGAGCCCCCCTCCCGGTGTGTCTCCCTCCCCCTCCCCCGGCTTACCGCGGCCCCCCGCCGCCTAAAGCGATTAGCGGAGAGCGGCGGGGCCCCGCCGTCCCGCTGCTCCGCCGCAGAGGGGGATCGTCCGCCCAGTTGCTCCCTTACCGGAACCGGGGCGAATCCTTAATGCACTCTTCGAACTCCACCGTCATCCTGTCGGTTCGGCCCCGCGAAGCGTTCAACGGAGGAAGCGCATCGCCCGCCGGCAGCCAAGGACGCGCGGGCGAACGAACGAACGAAGCGAACGAGCGAGCGAGCGCCCGCCTTCCCCCCCCCCCCCCCCCCGCCCTCCGCGCCCGCCGCCGCCGCCCGCCGCTCTCCGCCCGTCGCTCTCCTCCGCCCGCCGCTGCCCGCGGCGCCGAGGGCCGGGCTGTCCCCGGCCCACGGCGGGGGCCGCGGCCCCGCGGGTCAGAGGCGGAGGGGCGGCCGAGGAGCCGCGGACCCGCGGGGTCCCCTCCCTCCGCGTCGCCGCGGTCCGCGCCTTGGCAAAGCGGCCGGGGCTTCCCCGGTAGGGTGGAAACGCGGTTCCTTTCCCCTCTCGGTTTTGAGGTGGGGATGGGTTCTCAGGAGACGCTCATGGAATCATAGAATGGTTGGGTTGGAAGGGACCTTAAAGACCACCCAGTTCCACCACTCTGCCCTGGGCAGGGACACCTCCCACCAGCCCAGGTTGCTCTGGGCCACCCCGTTTCTGTGACAGTGGCCACCGCCTTCTACACCAACTCGCGTGGGAGGGGAGTCTGCCCCTCCACTCTGGGGAGACCCCCCCCTGCAGTGCTGCCTCCAGCTCTGGGGGCCTCTGACATCAGAAGGACACAGACCTGTCGCAGCCAGGCCAGAGGAGGCCACCGAGATGCTGCGAGGGCTGGAGCCCCTCTGCTGGGAGGACAGGCTGAGAGTTGGGGGTGTTCAGCCTGGAGAAGAGAAGGCTCCGGGGAGACCTTATTGTGGCCTTCCAGTCCCTAAAGGGGCTACAGGAGAGCTGGGGAGGGACTCTTGGTCAGGGAGTGTAGCGATGGGACAAGGGGGAATGGCTTCAAACTGGAAGAGGGGAGATTTAGATATTAGGAAGAAATTCTTGACTGTGAGGGTGGTGAGGCCCTGGCCCAGGTTGCCCAGGGAAGCTGTGGCTGCCCCATCCCTGGACGTGTTCAAGGCCAGGCTGGACGGGGCTTGGAGCAACCTGGGCTGGTGGGAGGTGTCCCTGCCCAGGGCAGGGGGGTGGGACTGGATGGTCTTTAAGGTCCCTTCCAACCTAAACCATTCAATGATTCTATAATTGCGCTGTGGAGCGATTAGCTAGAGGTGCAGTCGGTCATTTGCACATAGGATTGCCACCAGGTTGTGTGTACTGTAGAAAAAAAATTCAAACTGTCAAGGATGCACAGTGTGGTTTTATACCAGCAGTGTCAAAAGGATTGGCATCAATCCTGTTACTACTTAATCTAGTTTTTAATTTTCTGTACGCAGTGGATTTGCTGCTGCCATCAGGCACACAGTAAATCTGCAGTAACTCCTCTGAAGCCAACGTAATCACCCAAGGAGGGAAGACATCTGGGATTGTGGGTCCAGCTGAACAGATCACGTTTGCTGCAGGACGCAGCAATGTTATGTGGCATCAGTAAATGAGGCTAATTACAGTGGGCTTAGTTCTGACCCTCCACCCATCGAGCACCACAGACAGAAGGACAGTATAAACTGCATCATTCACTGCAAGTTTTATATGAATTTAAAATCAAGAGAAGGGCCTGAAGTGTAAATCTCCACATTTTAAGAAAATGCACCCTGTGTAATGTGGACCTGAACTAAAACCAAGAGTCAGACGAACACTAGGGTCAGGGCATCTGAATCCATGACAAAACGTCACAATGAGGCCTTACCTCGGCCATGGACAGAACCATGATGAAATGAGATGAAATAAGATGTTCTGTGCCTTTTCCCTACACAAACTACAGCTAGGATTCACCTCTAGGCCAGGCTCCTTTTTCCATCTCAGTTCCCAGACCTGCTTGAGTTGTCAGCCACAGTCAAGAGTATCTTTGTGTGAGCAGAAATCTCACTTATTTAACACAATTATCAGATACAGGGAGCTTCTGAGGAGCGCAGGAATAGAAATTAGCCCAGCCGATCACCTCGGTCCAGGAGAAGGGGCAAGGTGACCTCTTGTGGCCTCTGTTTTATGTGGTTTCATAAAGGTCAAATTAATAGCATTTTTATTTCCTTTGGTTCTTCCAGCATAGATGAAAGCATGTAGATTTTTCTGCCTGCATGTGTATGCACAAGCTCAGGGATTAGCAATTACCATCCTCTTTAAAGCTGAGATTCATCAGTTTCATTATAATAGAGTCTGGATGCCATTGTGTGAGTTGAAAGCTGGTTGGATTTTTCCATTCAAAAGATTTGTACGTGGGGGCCAGGGATTTTTCTGTTGCTCTCCCTGTTTTGCTAATAAACTGGGCGATTGTTTATACTGGTTTTATGCTATCAATTGTACAGACAGATATTGCAGTTCTGTATTTTAGAAAGATGAATAAAGATTTTAAAATGCAGAACATAGTCACGAAGAACATCTGCAGCCTTTATTATCACTCTCTTAGCCTATTTTTGTCGCTGTAGCTGTTATTTACCCTTGGCAAGTGGCAGCCTGCACACATCTTTTCACAGGCAGGCAGGTATAGATGGATGCAGGCTCACCCGAAACACCTGTGCTGGTTTTTGTGGGGACTTTGTGGCTGTTGGCAGAGTCGGGAGCGGTTTCACACGGGGCAGGTTCACTGTAAGGTGGGAACATCGGAGCCTCAGAGACAACAATCCCGAGCTCACGAGTAACCCCAAGGCAGGAATGGAGAGAGCGGAGGGCCACTCACCACCCCAAGCACCGTGCCCCGGGCCTCGTCCTCTAACCTTCTGGCCCCATAGAATGGTTTGGGTTGGAAGGGACATTTAAAGGCCATCAAGTCCAATCCCCCTGCCACAAGCAGGGACATCTCCAACTAGATCAGGTTGCTCAGAGCCCCGTCCAGCCTGAACTGGGGTGTTTCCAGGGATGGGGCATCTCCCACCCCCCGGGTAACCTGGGACAGTGTCTCACCACCCTCAGCATAAAAAGTTCCTTCTATCTAGTCTCAATCTACCCTCTTTTTAGTTTAAAGCCATTATCCCTTGCCCTATCACTATAGGCCCTGCTAAAAGGTATGTCCCGATCTTTCTTATAAGCCCCCTTAAGTACTGATTTTATATTTTTTTTTCTGTGGGAGTTACATTTCTACTCCAGCATTTTTAAGTCTTAATTTTTTTGACGTGCTTATCTGCCTCAGGGGGCAGAACTGTGCCCTGAAGCCCCCTGACTGTGCTGGGAATAGTCCAAGGGATCAATTCCCATTAGAAATTGACCCAAAAAAAAAACCCAAACAAACCCAAAACCACCCCAAACAAGAAGTCCAACTCGGGTGGTTTCTCATGGCAAACGCGAAGGCAAAGCCGCTCGCCACAGGACGGCTGCGAAGCCCCAGAGCCGACGAGCGGCCGAGACGATAAAGCACAGGATGGGCGCGGGGCCCGTTCCCTCAGGCCGGGCCGCCTCCCCTCACCCGCTCCAGGCAAAAGGAAAACCTCCGCGAGCGGCCTGAGGTGTCCCAGCGACGGCGGAGGGGCGGCGCGGAGCCCCATGGCCGCTCTCCCCGGCCAAACCGGCGGCCTTAGGCCCGGCCAGGGTCCGCGGCCCAGCGGAACGGGTTAAAGCCGTTCGCTTCCCCCGCGGCCCCGGGCCCTGAGGCCTAGCCGGCCCCGGAACGGCCCTCCGCCACAGTCACCGCGGCCTCGCCGCGCCGCCTTAACCGGCCTGGGCCCACCTCAGCGTGGCGGCGGCGGAAGCGGACGGTGCTGGGCGGGCCGTCGGCGGGAAGGGGCGGGAAGGCCCCCCGCCTGCCCTCGGGTCCCGCCGGCCGGTTTTCCCCCACCCTCCTCCGCCTTAGGCAGCAAAGATGGTTTCTCCCCCAACCCGATACCTAGTGTTCTTTCAGTACTTTGGCACTAAATATAGGTAGGTGCCTGAGCTGGCTTGTCAGCCGGGTGCGGTGGAAGTACAGCAGCGCCTGTTGTGGCCCTGGGGGGGTTTGGCCATGAGGGAGCGACAAGGAGGCGTCTGGGGAAAGGGTGGGTGAGCACAGTGGTTTTGGTGAGGGATAAACCCAGTGAGAGCGGGCAGGGAGCTGGACTCTGCTTTCTGCTGTTGTCTGTGCTAGGAAGGGGATGGTTTGGGCAGGAAATGGCTAAAATGAGAAAAACATCAAAGGACAGAGAAGGCGGCAAACGTGTGATCACAGGCTGCCTGTGTCTGTGTGCATGGGGGCGAGTTGCTGGATTTCCTGCAGTGGTGGTGGTTTGTTGGGCAGCCGGTGGTATGGCCAGTGCAGGGTGGTTTGGGTACCTGCCCTGCTGGGGAGATGCAGGTGGAATCCGTGGGTCCTGCAGGAAGGTAACTGAAGTGGGGGTTCCCCAGGCCTTAAACATCCCATGGGTGTAGTGGTGCTTGTTTACTTTTTAAAAAAAAAAAAAAAAGTGTGTGGGAGAACTTGTGCAGCCTTAACTCATGGACTTGTGCCTATCTTCATGAGGCTTTTACAGAATAATACCATCATATGCCAAAACCCACACTTCTTTTGCAGTGTGTCACTGTGGGTACTGACCTAAATTACTCTTGAGTAGTTATGGGTAGGTTCGGTTTAGCCTCGGGATGTATCTCTCTGCACTTCAGCAGCTTTTGTGCGTGGCTGTGACTTCTGTAGTAGAAAAGGAAGCTCTTCACAAACTGCCTTCATGGTCTTTTAGCCCCTTGATGACACCCACAGGGCCTGCAAGAAACTGACCTGAAATTGGAAACCAACTCCTGGCCCTGAAATAGTTTTATCTGTAAACTCTTTTCTAGTGTAATTTGTCTGCTTTATCTTCCCAGCACATCAGTCTCCATCTGAAGGCTAGTCCAGAGACTAACCTTTGAAGGATCATTTTTATTTCCAGCCTCCTTTCTTGCAAATAACTGCTGCATCTGTTTTCGTCTCCATTCATCAAAGTGTTTGGCCCCTGCAAGTTCTGTGAAAAGATCCGGGTCACTCAATAGCAAACAGTTTGATGACTGTCCCCCATTAACTTCTGGATGTGTTGGTGGACTGTGTGTCAAGTCCTTGGGTCTTGACACACATCAGTAACTGTTGTATTTGTTTTGCTCTGCAGTGGAGTTATGGAGACTTCGAATGATCGGTCAATAGTTGGAGTCCAGAATTATTTGGAGGTAGGTGCTTGCTAATCATATTGTTATTAAAATGAAACCTCTAGGGTCCCATTGTTGAGCTACAGATATTATCAAGGATAAATATTATTTTTAGAGTTACACTCAATTAGACACTTGCGTAGTGCTAAACACTGTAATACTCAAAACAGTCAAAGTGCTTTAGAAATGATGGCAGTATACAGGTGGGAGAAATAGCTCAGGGTGAAGTCAGAGACATCAAGATCCCGATCCTGAAAAAGATGTGAACCCTTTGATTAGACTTGAAATTGAGGTATCCGAGTCCAGAACTATGATTCTGAGAGTCCCTGCTCGGGTGCTGGCCCACCTGAAGGTCCTTAAGCATGTGAGCTTCATTAGCTCTTACGGCTTTGCCTCCACTCTTTCTTACAACTGCCTCTGTTCTGAGCAAGCTTAGCTGCTCTGCTTCTAGTTCATGTCTAAGTGCTTTATGGATTTAGAAACTAGATGCTGCATCCTCACAGGAGAGGATGTCTCCGAGAGACTTTTTCAGACACAGAGCAAAGCACAGCAGAATATCCATTGTTCCAAAGAAAAAAAAAATAGTTTCCATTCTTCTGGAGTTCTTCTAAAATGCTGTCAAAAAAAGGTATGATCCTGTTATCACTGTTGTTCTGGTGCAGCTCCCCAGGATTTCCCAGAATGTAAGAATGGCTTTCAGGACCAAAATGCTGTTTGAGCTTGAAGTGAGTGTGCAATAGGAATGCAAAAGATGCACTGTTAACATCAGCAAGTAGAAAGTGGGTCGCTTGCACATGGTTAATGCTCAGCACACCTGGATGTTTGTGTAACATAGTGGTAATTTAAATACAAGCTGCTGTTGAGCTGCATTTATTTGAGCAGTACTGGTGAATCCCATGTTCCTGTGCAGGGCAGGAATCAAAAGGAAGCTGCATTGTTTGTTGTCTTAGAAGCATGGTATAATTTGCAATGAAGCTTGTGCCTGTTTAGAAGATAAGAGATTGCTGGAGAGGTTAAAACTGATTGCTTTAGGTCAGATCATGCCTTTTTGTTATTCTGTTTGGTTCGGTCCGGCTGTCTAACCTGAGATCACAAACCATAGCAGTTTGAAGATGGTGCACCCACTATGCTTGTTTGTGACAGTCTGTGCTCTGCCTGCATTAGCTACAGTCCTGGTGTTGTGCGGGAGCAGAGTTGTTGAAGAGCTGGTCTGGGAGCAGACTTGCTGTCCCACCCAGCCACTCTGTGACTGTGGCCAAGATATTTCTGCACTGTGCCTTGGTTTACTGAGTGAGGGTGATAGTTCCTGCATGCTCTTGCTAAGCAGTCTGCAGAAGGAAAGTGTGATGAATTATGGTTTGTATAAAAGTTTGTCTAAGAGTTCTCAGGGTGTATTTTCTTGCCTGAGACCATTGTGGAGAAAGTGTATAAATGTTGTGCAAATCTTGAAAGAAGAGCCCCAAAGGACTTTCTATCTCATTTATCTAATCCTCTGAACCATCTAGTGTCTCAGCCCCAGGCGCTGGACTTTGGGTGAGCCCAGCAGTTATGCATTATCCTAGTAACTTTGTTTTAATAGGCGAATGGGTAGGATGGGTGATTAAAGGAGAAAAGAAGAAGAAAAAAGAAAAAGATAAACTTATTTGGTGGTGTCTTTTCACAGTATCAGCACTTTGCAGGCCAGTTCTGGGATATGTGCTTTGCTTTCATGTGGTGGTATTGATGCTGGGCACTGCTGAGCAGGGCTGTGTCTATTAGAACCACATGGGAAGTCTTAAAGCAACTTTAATAGAAAACTTCTGGGGCCTGTAGGAATTTATCTTCCTCCATTTCTGTGCAGCCTTGAACTTCACAACTTTCCAAAGCCAGGAAGGCAACTGAAGGAAAGGGCAAAAATAAATCTGTAATGAGATCCTTATTGTATTCTAAATATGTTCAGACATTTGTTTGCAGTTACAGGCAAGCAAATAACCTGTGAGGTGTAGACCTTGTGTTTCAACGACTGTGCCATTAAAAATGTAATGGACTGGTGTGTGAGTGCATACTGCAGGCCTCTGTGTGATAAGGTAAAATTGCTGGACTGGGGCTAAGCAGAAGGCCTGTCTGTAACCCTCTGTCACCCTAAAGCACTGTATCATACAGGACATGGAAGCTTTTGTTGTTTTCAGTACTGCTATGTAACAGAGCCCTGGGACTGCCTGGAGGAAATGGAGACTTGTTTTAGTTCTGGGACAGATGTAGATATTTGAAGGAGCTTTTAAAATATCTTTGAGGGGGGTGAGCTTTGCAGACAACACTTTCTTTCTGTCTTGGAGACAACATATTTGTCTTGAAGCGCTTGGAAGCCCAGCTTGCTAGTGACGGGTCCAAACCAAAATTCCAGACCTTGCTTCCCTGGATTGGGAAGTTTGAATCCTGTGACTTGGCTCCCTCTGGTTCCTTGTAGAAACTTAGAAAATGCAGGACTTCATGCTCTAGTCTTACTTCTTACAAATGTCTGTACTGTAAAGGAAGATCTCCTGCGTAGCACCTTTTGCTGAAGTGAGTAGCTGTTGCTTGTGCTAACAGGCACCATATGTGAGGCCTGCTAGGATCTACAGAATTAAGTTCCGTTTCATGTTTGGTTTGAACCATCTCCTGAGTGTGCGGTTTCCCATTGTGCTGGTAAATGCTGCCCAAAACTAATCTTCCCCACACGAAGCTCTGCTTTGGCCAGCAACCTTGTGCTAAGGCCAAATATTATTCCTCATGAAAGGAAAAGGGGGAGGAGGAGAGAAAGAGAACATACACAAACTCCTTCCTATGCAAGGCAGCTTTGGGACAACCTCCTCCTCCTGACACCCCCCACCCCTCCAAAAAAAAAAAGGAAGAGAGAAAGGAAAATGAACCCAGAGAAATGTCATCTTCAACCCTTGTTTGGATAATAATTTCAGTGGCATAGGAAATTGCTTTGGAAACCCTTTCTTCTATCAGAATCCACTTTCTCAGCTTTTTGTTCCCGGCTTTCACTTCAACTTTTATCTGTTCCACTCAAAATGAGTTAGATTTTTAATTGGTTTCAGTTCACACAGCACCCATTGAGTCAGTGAGGCTGTGATGACTATCAAACAGAAGCTTGCATGTTATTATTTATTAGAACACAGCAACTTATAAGTTGTGCAGCATCCTCCATAAGGCAGTGCAGTCCCTTGTGTCCGTGCAACTGATGCCATTGTACATGATGAAACCAGTAAGAAATCTGCTGTGAAAGAGACACTTATTTTTCCAAAATGTTCCTAATGCACACTTTCTTTTCAACACACCCATCCACAATTGATTTCACAAGTTCCTTTTGTTGTTCCCAGGTGCTTTGTAGAGGTAAATGGCTGAGTATCTTGAGGATTTTTTTATTTAGACTTCAGGGAGAGAAGTGGATGAACTTTTGCTTTCCCGCCATAGGTGGTATACATTAACGGGCCTGTTCTTCATGTCTTCTCTCCAGCATTTGTACAGAGTGAGGAGAGAACAGAGCTGTGAGTAATAATAGCAATCTGGAATGTGGATCCATATCATTCTGGCACAAAATGGTGGAAATTTCAGCGTGATTCAAAATACGGAAGTGCTTAGTGAATTAAACCTGTTAGCAGAACAGGCCTACTAAATGGAAGTAATACTTTCCCTGGCATCACTGGTATGCAGGGTGTTAGAGGTATAAACTGACACCCTGGGATGCTTGTTGCTGCTCCAGGAATATGATCGTCTGGAAAGACTATGACTTGGGAAGTAAAAACTAAATGAAAACAGATGAGATCTGGCTCAATGAAAGCCCTCCAGCAGGTGCCAAGCCAAGATCTCAGTGCTTGTAACACCTGCTAAAGAGAAGGATATTTGCATGCTCTGTATCTTAAAGAAAGGAGCAGAGACCTGTGAACTCTGAGCATGTGGGAGGACATCCCAGCTCTGTTGTTCCTGTATCTTCTCCATTGCTTTTCAGCTGGGTGCTCATGGGTAAAGCACTTAATGTCTGCCTCAGTTCCCCCCATAGGAATCCATAGGTGATAATCAACAGGGTAGGGATCTGGATTAATAGCAGTAAAGTCTTTCGAGTTCCTCAGAGGCCTGCTTGTTTTAGGGGCTTTTTTTTTTTCGTTCTGAAAGGGCAGGAAAAACTGATTCCTATCGAAGCAATTACTACATGTAAATAATGCACCTTTTTTAACAGATTAAAATATATGGAAATGAGAGTAGGAAACCGTCAGCTGCCTATGGGCTCAAAGGCTATTTGGATGGTACAGATATGAGACGTTTACACAGGTGAAGTGGTCATTTCTGAGTTGCCTGCAAAGAAGTTCAGCAGTTCAGAAATTCTCTCTTTAAGGAGATTAATTAGGATGGGATTTGAATGAAATATTAAAATTTAAACTGGAGGCAGCAGTTGATAGTATAGTAGGCTGGAGGAAGAATCCACAAACAAAGCTTTGAGCTTTCACAAACTGAGATTTGTTGTCAATGGTGGTCACGTTCCTTCTTGGATGCTCAGCACATATATCCCTCAGTCATCTCCTCAGCCTGGGAGAATATTGTGCTGGAGAAGGGCAGCTGTGAAAATACCATTTGTTGAACCTGTCATTCAGTCCTGCACCTTTGTGGATTCATTGGCTGACCTGAGCGGGAGAAACAACCAGATTTGCCTTGGAGTCTGCAATCCTCTCTTCCCCCCGGGTCTGCTGTCCAAGAAGGCTCAACTCCCACTGGCAGAGGAGAAGAGATCCAAACAGTGTGCTTATTGTCCAGCTTTGTTCGGATGCAGTGTGGGATCCAAAGGAGTGCTGCATCCAAACTTCTCCAAGCCCAGAACAAGAGAGGAGGATGTTTTCCATGTTCTCTCCCTCTACCGCCACTCAGCTGTGTTCCCACTGGCTGGTTTTTGCCTGATGAAAAAGGAGGAGGAGAAGAGGGTGGAGGAAGGGAGGAGCCTGCAAAACCCAAACATATCTTTGCAGAAGCTTTGCTCTTAAAATGCAGCTTCTGCTTTAAGACAAATTGCTGAGGCATAAGCAAAGGTCTGCTGCAGAAAACTATTTAATTTCTGTCTGCTTCTCTCTACCTAAGGGTGATAAATAAAGATTTTCGTTGTTAATTGTAACCACATGTGAACTCCAGATAGAAGGATTAGGAAAGGGAAAAGGCTAGGGTTGGTTTTGTTCTGTTTCCCAGGCCTTCCCCTGCAGCTCAGTTACGTTTTTTCGTTGCCTCCCTGTGCATTTTAATGGTATGTCTCTGAGAGCCCAGAATCCTGTCTGCTCAAATAGTAGGAGTCTGGAAGGTATTTGTGACTCAGCAGTTCAAACTTTATTGACTCTTGGTGCCAAATTGAAATCTAATAAAGACCACTGCTGGGTTCACTACTCAGGCAGGGAGATGGGAAATTTCTAGCCAGTACTCTGGTTTTCTGCCTTTTTTCGTTGTTTTTCAGTCTTTCGGACATGCTTCATTCATTCCCTGTAACAAATTACATTAGATTTTCTGTCGAAGGGCCTGTCCTCACAAAGAAAAAAGTTGTATTTTGCAGTGCTCCAGCAACCTACTTTAACACCTTATTGTAGGTAAGACCTGCTATGGTTTTAACATTGCATTAGAAACCTTGGTGTTCTAGTAACTTCCTGACCTACCAGTGTTTGTCCCTTACCGAAACCCTGGCTTTGCTAAACTTAGGCTGGTCTAGACAGACCCTTAAATATATAGCATCTAATTGACTGTGTTAGCATCTCTTTTGCTCATTCTCTTTTGCGTGCGCATCTTGATTAAAAGACACCATATTAATGACTCATTTAGCAGGGTTTTATTTACTTTCCCAGCAGGGACCTGTAGTAATTCACCCAGTTGTTTTTCCAGCCCTTTGTTAGTGGGCAGAATGGAAAGGCAGAAACAGAGTAGGGATAAAAGCCAGCTGTGTGGAGAGGAACAATTGGGAAAGGGAAACAACAGTCCTAGCCACAGGTGGATTCTCCAGCGAATCCATGTCAAAATCCCTATGCAGAACCTAGAGGATCTCAATCTCTGTCCTTCCTTTTGTGCTAATAATAGTAAGTTTCAGCTTGTTGCAATACAGTTTTCTAACAAATTTTTAAAGTACCTGTCAGCTGCAGTGTAATTTTGGGGCCTTTTGGTCCAAAAAGCTTGAACTCTGTAACTGTAAAACTTGAACTCTGTGATGGTGTAAATAACGTTTTTCATTTTCTGCTTTAGTCTTGCTATGGCAGAGATCTTAGCGTGAGTGAGGCATTGCCTGAATACTAAGGCAACTCTAGCTCCCAAAGAGAACAGTTCTCTTGAGGATTAGCCAAGTCCTCCGTAAATGGAACTGTGGAAGTAGCGAATATAAGGAAATTCCATCTTGTGACTGCTGGTGGTGTGTGCTTGTCCTGTGGTTAATTGTACCTGCTGGCATAGCTCAGTGTCAGCTCCTCAGCTACTGGTGTGTTTTATGAGAGCTGTGCCTTAATTCTGAGATCTGTTTATATTTCTCAGTGGGACTAATAAATACATTACATCAGTGCTATGCTACTGTTCATCTGGTCCCCTGGCTTCTCCTCTGCTCTCCACAATTAATGGAAGCATGTTGCCCTCTGTAGCCCTGCTGCCATTGTGTGTGGAAAAGAACTTCTGCCTGCAGCAATAAGCTGCAGTATTTTACACCATTCTGACCTCCACTGGAAGGAAAGGATGCAGCCCAAGCTCTTTCAGGCGCCTTGGCTGATGTCATTCAGACATCCATGTGTGCTGTTTTGGAGCCCTTTCAGATTTTGGTTCTGCAGCTCTTTAAGAGCTGCTGGAGTGATCCGAGTCCAGTTCCTAGCAGTAAATTGCAGGGGTGGTGTCTGGGTTTAAGTTCTCTATCCCCTTTCCCACTTACCCAATGATATAAAGGAAAGGATAGCAAGATGAATTTTTTCTTTTACTTTGCTTTGTACATGTAAGGAAACTCGCATGGCGTTTTGGGTGTTCTGTTTGAGGTGATTTCAGGACAAAAGGTGAGAAGCCAGTGGTGCTACAGAAGTCCCCGAAACAAGCTCCTCTCCATCCCTTTCTATGTAGCCCATTGTAAAACTCCCAGTTACTTCTCTGTGTGAACAATAAGGAGACATGGTTAGCAAGGAGGAGGATGTTTTTTCCTAGCTAGCTTGAAGCGAGTCCACTGTTCATGAATCCATTTCATGTTGGCTTTCAGAAGGCAGCGCAGAACCTAAAACCTGCTGTTCCCATCAAGTTCCACATCTCCAGCCGAACAGATACTGGCGTCCATGCACTCTGCAACTCTGCTCACTTTGACATCCAGAGGGCACCGGGGAAGCCAGCTTTTAATGAGAAACAGCTCCTCTGCTGTCTTAATTACCACCTGAGGCCTGAGCCAATCCGGTGAGTTGGTGGCAAGTCAAAATCTTTTATTTTACCCTTGTTGGAGAAAGGAAGAAATGCAGCAGTGATCTCCCATCTTCACGCACAAGATACATTTTCCCCTGTTATGTGTTGGCAAACCACTCCCTTCCACATGTGTATTTCTGCTACTACCAGACCCCTGGCCCATTAAATCAGTCTTATTCCACCATTGTTGCTGTTAGGAGACCATCTATGCTGGTACCACTAAAACCAGGTTTGTGAGAGATTGGGGTCACCGTGTAAATATTGAATCTGCTGGGATGACTCTAGTTTCACACATGAGCCAGGACATTAGTATTTTAACTTTCAGTGCTGCTTTATTCCCCAAACACCCTAATTTTCTTTGTTTATCAAATTAGCACTTAGCAAAAACTTGGCTGCAGTATTGCCTCTCACCTGTGTCTATGCAAAAAGATGAAGAACAAGCAAACAAAATTGCTGTTAGTATTAGCATATCTAGTCCTGCCTTCCAGTGTAATCAGCCTCTTTGCTTCCCTGCTAGACCAAGGCTACCACTTGACATGGTTTAGAGAATTTACATCAAAAACTTCAGTTTAATATTTTTGTAGCAAGACTTGATGTTTTACTCAATGAGATAGATAAATTCCTTTTCATACTATACCCAACTGTTAATGACTAGGGAGAGTTGCATATGAATGTGGCGAGGAACTTGATACAACAGTCTGCAGAGAGCAGAACAGATGTTTCTTCTTCCTATTTTCTTCTTCATGTTAGAGTTATTACTTCTTGCAGAATTTCAGAGTGAGCTTATTCTACATGAGACCTAGGTCTAAATGCCCACACTCAAAGGCAGAAAAAGAAAGATCATTAAACCAACAGTTTCTGTAAGAAATTTGCATCAATTACATAAGTAATTACTACGCCCTGTGAATTTTTCAAAAGGTGAATTGGATTTCATGTTCTTTGCTTTTCTTCCCAAGCTGTTGTGCAGTTTCTGTGTCAGCTGTCAAACAGTTTCTGTGTTCTTCCCCAGACATGGGTGCATTTTTATGGTTAAAGTGTAAATTGAATGAAACACTGGGGTTTTTAGACTAAAAGCCAAATCTGTGCTATGTCATAGAATCAACATACCATTTGCCAGTAGCTGCTTTGCTGCGGTCTGTTCTTTCTTGTGTTACTTTGTCTTATTTGCGTAAACTAAAAACTCTTCAGGGTCTTTGTCTCTACAGCATTTGGCACAATAGGACTTGAACGTCTGTGCAGTACCCTACTGAAGAGTGTGTCAAAGTACTTCAGAGTGTTGTGCAAGAAGATGGGTAATTTATAGGAGGTATTTAGGTGAGCAAAAGAACTTTGATGGAAGATGCCAGTTGGCAATTACTCAGAGGCCTGGGTTGCTCTGTTCCACGTTACTGCAGTCTTTCTGATGTGTGGTGGCATGAACATAAAGGAAGATTATAGAGGCAAACTCCCCATGCCAGAGCAAGGGCCCAGGACAAAAAAGCACATCCCTCTCCACCCAATGAAGGTATTCTGTAAGAATAGCAACATCACTGTGAAATACACTCCCCCTTCCCGCTTTACCCAGTCTGCTTTATTTTCTAATCTCTTCTTTGTGAAACAGGGCCTGACCCAAATGCTGACAAAGCAAGGCCTGGGATTTGAGGACTGACATCATACTTGCATCTGTTCTTGGTTTTGCAAGGGAGGATTCTAGTTCTGCAGGACTTGGGGAGCAGTGAATCCAGCTCTAAATGTGCAGGTGCTCAAACAGTTTAGGGTCTGAGGGAAGGAGAGATGAATGATGGTGTTACTTTTTTTCCAGGAGGTCTTTCATGCATATTCCACGTGCTGTATACAGTGAAGAGCGAGTTAGTATGAGTTGGTAGAAGCTGTGGCATGGTCTGCAGAAGGTGTTGATCTGCAGTTCAATCAGCTGTTTTGACTTTTTCAGAGCACATTGCAAACATTCAAACCTTGAGCAAAGGAAGGAGCCTGAGGAAAGCAATCCCAGGTGGCAGAGTCTTCTCTAGCTTTGACTGCACTGGTGGGCATTCAGTACCTCTGGAAACTAGGCCCCCAGGATCAGACTCTCCAAGGTGTTTGCCCCTGTTTTTAGAAGCAACAAAGCAGCTTGCCTGCCTCTGGTCGGCAGTAGAGATGAGTGGCTAATCCACAGATGTGACTAGGGAGTGAGACATGCCAGTGACACCTGCAGTGCTGGGCAGAGTCTAGCTAGGCTGCTGAAACTCTACATCTGCATTAATACTGTACAACACAGGTTAACTAGCTTGTTGTTCCAGCACTAGCTTACTTGGAGTAATGTAAGTTGCTGTGTTGTTCAGCAGTCCCTGAAACAACTCGCTCCAGACCTTACACTGACTCAGTGTGAAGCAGCGATGGACTGAAGGGGTCAGCTTCTGGTCCAGTTGCCATTCCCTAGACCATGTGCTGTGTTGATGCAAGGAGCAGCATTAGGTAGAGGGACTCTGACTCCAGAGTTCTACTATGTCATGTCTATAGGGCGTATTGACTCCAGGGAAGAAATTCCAACCTATGCTGGCAGTTATGAGTGTGTGAGAGACAGTAGTGACTTGACATTTACTGCTGTAACAAGGTACATTGCGACCAGCATCCCACCTACATACCTTCTTCTGTAGGCCTATGCCAAAGAAGCAGTTAGAGCCTGTAGCTCTCATGGACATGGGATTGGGTTTTGCAGTGTTTTCCTGCAGCGTTTCTGGAGTTGTATGTCAGTGATGCTTTGCATTTATTTAAATAAAGTGGGACCTTTTATCCGTGGGCTCTCAACTCGGTCAGTGACTGGAGCAGAAGCTGCAGCAACTGTCTCGGACCCAGCTGCATTCTTTCGCCTCCGAACAAGCACCAGGGGAGCCATCAGAGGGTGAAGGGGAAGAGGAAGTAAAATCCTTGGAATCTGAGCTCAGGAAAGAGGGCAGGAAGGCACTGTGAGAGCCTTGTTACTAGAGGCACATAGTTCCTGTTAGTGGCTGTTTATTTTGTTGTTTTAACTGACCTTCTTCCCCGGATGTTTACAGTTCCTTTGGCAGCCCTCAGACAGTTTTGGGAACAGCATAAGGCTGCACTGCTTTTTCCCTTTGATTCTAACAGTCTTCTGACTGTCCATGTTAGCTTAGCTATCCCTCCACGAGACCCTCTTGTGATGTCTCGGAGTGCGCGAGCTCAGCCTAAGGGCAGCATGTGATGACTGTTATGCTGCTTGGGCTTGATATAGAGTGTGGCTGCCATTAGAAATGCACGACTGTCAGTCCCCAGAAATCTGTAAGGGAAATTTCTCTCCCCCCTCTACCTTATTTGCAAAAATCTGTTTTAGCAGTTTGCAGAGTTGGTTGAGTCTTTCTCTGAAAGCAAAGGTTTCACGGTGCGTGCCTGAAAGAAAAGCAAATACTGATTTCACTGCTTTTAGTACACAGCCCACGGACAGCCATCCAGTAACAAGTCAGATCATGCATCCCAAATCTGAGATTGAATATTAGCGTGATAATGTAAGATCGACAGTTTTGCACTTACAAATCCAGTTCCTCCATTGGCCTCTTAAAGTAGCAAGCTAGATTCCTCTACAGTGAGAGGCCAGAACACAAAGCAAATCTCTCGGGCTAGCTAAGTTGTACGCTTAACGTCTGTGAGTTACTGTCCCTTGACAGGCTTCATCTTCTTTGACATATGTGTAAAGAGTCTAATGCAGCTGCTGTGGGGTGGGACTGGAGATTATTTCTTTTCAGACTGCTGTGTCAATTAAAAAAAAAAAAGAGATTCTGAAGTAGAATTTGACTCATGAAGTTTTGGTTGTTATTTTTCCTCAGACTGAAAACTAGGTCAGAATGTATACACCCTGGAAGTCAAACCCTTTCTGGATGTTCTGGCATTACCAGGGAACACGAAGTAGGTCATAGTTTTGATTTCCTTCCTTAAAAGACTAAAGCAGTTGTTTGGGAGTCAAAACTAGCTGCTTCTGCAGCCAGAGGATACTACTGCAATAATGGGTCTGTTCTGCATGTTGCCAGCCACTGAATTTGAGTCTCTCTCCCCTGAGTTTAGGTTTGTAACTTGCGAGTTGCATTGTCTGGCTTTAATGGAGTAAGTTGTCCTAGAGAGCTAAAACTACTGTTGTAGCCACTTTCGATACTAGTAGTCATACAGATACATAGTTGTAGCTAACTTTGTGGTACCTTGACTGATCAGTCCAAGAGCACACAGGATTGCTGCCCAAGAAAGTTTTGAGCTAGAGGGCATCTCTAAAAGGAGGCAGCAGTGGGATCTCACAGATTGGAAAAGTGTTTTTTTTGTCTCGCACTAAGATTTGACAGGTATGTATCAGGAGGTGATATCTTCTGATAGAACGCAGTACAGTCCTGATCAGTTAGAGAGTTTATCAGGGTGCAGTCAGCTCTACTTCTCCTTCCTTCCTTGGTCTGAACCTTTTAAAAACAGCTCAGCTGCTTTCCATTAAGGAGCTTGGTGACAGGCATGAGTCTAAGAGTATTCAGCAACCATCCCCTCCCTCTGTAAATATTACTTTGCCAAGAAGAATTGTCTCCTAATGCTGAGGAGAAAACTCAGCACTTTCATGTGATTGCGAGCAGGGGGTAATGGAGAGAGGAATCTTTGTGAGAACACATTATTGTCGATAGAGCTTGGAAGGGAAACAAGATTCCAAGCTGGCTGACTGTATCATCAGCAATAATAACCTTCTTTGTAGCATGATGGGTCTCTTCTATCAACTGATCTGTCTTTTAGATTTGCAAAGCATATTTGAAAGGATCTTGTCCACAAAGATCAGTGTGTATTTCATAGATAGGGTAACTTCAGGAGGACTTTGCTGTCCCTTAAGTAGGTATGGTAATACAGTAGACTCACACCTACTTCGGGTTTTGGTTTTGTTAGCACACAATAAAAGCTGTCTGAGTGACAAGACAGAGCTGGGATTTGTCCCACCTCCTGCAAATTGACATTTAGTTTCTGTTGTCAGTTGAGAAAGAAGGATGTACTTCTGGAGGACATCTTTGTATCTAATACATTGCCATTTCTAGTTAGATGCCTTTGGGCTTTTTTTCTTTCAACCTTCTCTAAAATTCAGACTCTGTTGGAAAAAGTAAAGAATGCCATGAGTCTTTATTTACCAGTAGTCTTTCAAAAAATGGGATCTTAACAAGGCCTGAAATGTAGCTGCTGGAAAGACATTCCTAGCTAGAAAGAGACAGTAGTAGCAATTGCATCTGCCAGGAGAGGCAGGAAAGGATGCCTGCATTGAAGAATCATGTGAGCATAAACAGGCTTTTCTGAAAAGCCTCTATCAGAGGGAGTAAAAGGATAGTTATTTAATAAAAATCACATAAGCGTTAACAAGAAAAGCTCAAGATATATGAAATGCTTGTGGAGACATGTAGACAGAGGAAAATAAATGTAATAATTATATTATTGTGTTTAGAAGAGGCTGGAGGTCCCAGGCTCAAACTCCATTGCAGGCTTGGAGGATGTAGTTTGCATTTCTACTGAGATTTTATAGCAGTGCAGCAATCTCCTGGGCTTGTTATTGCAAATCTTTGTGGAGGCCTGTGGCTCAGCTTTAATTTCTTCTTCTGTGGTCTGAGCCTTTGCAGTCAAGGGATGTGAGCCAGAGGCACTTGAGCTGGCAGAAATCTCTGAAGCACCAACCTTTTTAAAGTAAATAAATAGGTTTGTCTATTACTTGGTCCCAAATGGTATCGTATTTTTTGGCTGCCCTGGGTTCCTTCTCCTCACTATGCCAAACTCCAAAGACAGAAAGGCACACAGCAGGAGAAAAACTACCTTCTAAGGAGGGGTATCCTCTGAAGTAACACCTGCAGTGAGATTATGCCTGTGTAATAGTGACTCCTTGCCGTATGCTCCCTGCGGTATGGTGAGTAGCCAGTACTCTGGGGTGAGGGAGAATCAAACCCAGTAAAAACTGCTGCTGACATGTTCAAATCAATGATAGCGTTTTGGGGGAGGTGCAGAAACACAGGGAAGCTCTGTTTTCTCCATTGCCAGAGAGAAAGGTGTTTTCTTCTCTGACAGCCTTCGTACCCTCCCTTCAGGCTACCAAGCTGTCTGTGTTTGATGGTAATGGTGGCATTGGCTTAGAGAAACAACACAATTTCTCTCTGTTGCTTACAGAAGAAAACAGGGGAGTTCAGCCACCTAGAAAGCTGCTGCTTGAGGTTAACTGCCCAGATTCAGTGGAAGATAAGTAGACATGAACATTCCCAAAAGCCATTTTCTGCACACATGAAATGTGAGGGTTCCCAGGAGGTCTGCATGCAGCATTCTGCTGTTTTCAGATAAACTCAATCTAGGCAATGGTGGGATGCCCCTTTATTTTCATTTCTGCAGCAAAGTCCTTTTCGTCTTGGAGGCTGTGGGGGGAGGTGGGAGGGAAGTGACCTAGTTTCACCTATCTCCATCTGCCACAAAGAGGAGTGTAGCCACCTTTGGGAGGGAGCACAGAGGTATCTCTTGTTGGGGGAGTCCTTCCCACTCATGTTTGGGACCATGGTCCTGCAAAAGCAGAAGGGCACACTGTTCATAAGGTGTGCTGGAGGTGGAGGGAGTCAGCTTGCTTTGGGAAGTTGCTGCCTCTCACCTTAAGCATGGTGAGGAACAAAGACGTGCTCTCAGCCAGATGCAATACAATTTGATGGGCTGGGTGAGGTGTTTGGTTTCACTAGGCAAAAAAGAACATATACTGGAGCACCGCTCCTATGAGGACAGGCTGAGAGAGTTGGGGTTGTTCAGCCTGGAGAAGAGAAAGGCTCCCGGGAGACCTTATTGCAGCCTTCCAGTACCTAAAGGGGCTACAGGAAAGCTGGGGAGGGACTCTTTATCAGGGAGTGGAGCGATAGGATGAGGGGTAATGTTTTTAAATGGAAAGAGGGGAGATTTAGATTAGATACAAGAAGAAATTTTTTACAATAAGGGTGGTGAGACATTGGCCCAGGTTGCCCAGAGGGGTGGTAGATGCCCCATCCCTGTAAACATTCAAGGTCAGGTGGGACAGGGCCCTGAGCAACCTGGTGTAGTTGAAGATGTTCCTGCTCATTGCAGGGGAGGTTGGACTAGATGGCCTTTAAAGGTCCCTTCCAAACCAAACTATTTTATGGTTCTGTTCTGTCAGTTGCCATTTCTCAACTGAAGGACTGATCAGTCTTAGCCTCTTGTGATGGTGTGAGCATCCCCAAAATGTGTGGATAGATGACCCAACATCAGTTTCACTGATGATGGGGGTGATGCCAAGGCTCTTCTGCCTTCTAGTTGACACATGCCTGTGGCAGCCTACAGGTGCAAATCCTTGGTCCATGCTTAGTCATTGGCTGTCAGGAGAGAATGATATTTAATTCATTGTAAGTGCAGTTTTGCAAAGAATCCATTGCATGTTTCAGTTCCCATCTATGTGGTGACCAGGCAAAAGCTTCTGAATTAGTGCATGACATTTCTCTCCATCTCGTTCATTCTCTTCTGTCCTAACAGCATTTTGAACGCCTATCGAGTGTCCAATAGCTTCCATGCACGCTTCTCTGCACTGTCAAGAACCTATGTTTATCGGCTGTTGATGGGCTGCTCTCATCATTCTCAAATACCGGTGTTCGAAAGGGATCTCTGCTGGGCTCCTGCAGGAGGGTAAGTGTATTCCATTAAACCTCCCTGGGGAGCTACCTCATCAACACTCTGGAAAGGCTTGGCCTTTGGGGAAGCAGGGAGGGGGTAATTTCCACATGTGAGACTGGATTCCCCATTTGTAAGATTTCCCTGTTGAAATCAGTGCAACTGAGTTATGTTGACTGAGACCTGAAATTTACAGCTCTTTTTAACTGTACTGTCAGTTGTACCTGTGATATACACATGCTTAGCACTGCTGAAATAATCAATGATGCCGGGTAGAGTCCATCAGCAACTTTGTGTGTCCCTCCCCATGGAAGTGATGAGCATTTCCTCAGACGACCTTGCCAATTCACACAGCAAACCCATTCGGACAGCTGGCTGAAGGAACAGTGCTCTGATATGATGCAGACAGGCAGAAATGCATTGCACAGCAGATCTCGGAGTTTTAGGTGTAAGCAGTAAGCATACAGGCAGGAAAGAATGAAGAATGAGAATTCTTTTTTTTTTTTTTTTTTCCTCCTCTCCCTAGTCCTATTTCTGGTAGCGACTGCATGTAAACCTGCTCTCTCATTGCCTGTCTGAGTGTCTGTATGTTTGAATAGTGAGGGCAGATGACTCTGAGCAACCCCACAATAACAAACCAGTATATCTAGCTCAGTAGTCAGTTGTGTTCTTGGAGTAGCCACTGAGTCATAACAAATCAGTGCTTGTATATGCAAGGGAAGAAAAACAAATTCAGTGCCATTTAAAAAACTAGCATGATAAACAGTGGGTGAGGAAAAAACAAACAAAACCCAGAAGATAATTTGTTATTTTCCTTTTAGTTTATGTTGTACTGAGATAAATGTACATTCAAGAAAACTGGTTTTCCACACCACTATAAAGAAAAACAGGTTTGTAGCCAGTTATGGTAATTTCATCACCATTACTGGAATAACAATTGTGGGTAATGGAAAAAAATGGAATCTCAGCTGTCCTAGCAGAGGAATGAAGATGACATTGTCCTAACTTAAATTGCTGACTTTCTTTTCTGTGGGCTGTGGAAAGGAAAAATAAATATGAAATTGCAAAATTAAATGTTATGTGCACGAAGTGCCTTAATCTCAGGCTTTATGAAATAGCATTTAATTTAGTCCAGACACTGCAGTTAATTTTCTCAAATGGCATTACCACATAAAGGATAGGGTGAGCATGTTAAGTTCTGAATGGGAGGTGTCTTGCTAAAAAGTGGGATATTTGTACTGCTAGTAGTGGAGAAGCTCATAGTGTGTGCACTACTGAGCAGATCTGGTGTATAATACACATACACATTACACAATGCATGTTAAACTTCTGTAGGCATCTAAATTGCCAACTAGGTGTCATCAGCACTTCTCAGTGTGACCAGGATTCTGTAAGTGCTAGTCATGTTTCTTGAACCCAGTGAAAAAATGTAATGATGTTGGAAAAGCTCATCTTGGGTTTTTTAGTGTTTTTTTTTGGTTTTTTTTTTGGTTTGTTTTCTTTAGAAATGTTTTGACTCCTGTTAAGATCTGAAAAAGTTAAGCCATAGATCATGCATACTTGCTCAGGCTTTTCTTAGGAGAAATTTGCAAAAAAAGAATAAAAATAAGCATCTGTTCAGCAAATATATCAGTAAATCTGTCTAAATTCCTTTGCTTGAGACTATTTGGAACAGACCTAGATATTTCAAATGAAGAAATCTGAATGACAGCGAACATTCTGAGTTTTACCCTTGACCCTTCCTTCCTGCATCTCCACCTTGGGTTTACACTGGCTTCATCTCTGACAGTTTGCTCACTCATTCCATTTCTGTTACTTCCTAATTTCATCTTCTGGCTGTTGCAAATCTAGGGTTTGGAAAACCATCAGTGTGTTTGATATTTTCTTACCTGGCAACATCTTTTTCAGTTTATAAGATCCAGATACTGCAAAGGATTTTGGTTCTCTTGTCCTATGCTCTAGCCAGCAGTTTGAATAGAGTTATTTGAAATTGAACTGTTGTAAGAAGCACAGTAGGATAAAGGTTTGTGTAAAAGCACGTGCCTGCCAATCCCTAATCTAGCCTGGGGTTTTGAGTACCTTCAGACCTCAGGTCACTTGGCATCTTGGCTTGTGGTTTGGACCATTACAAGACAAACTCCATCTTGCAAAAATTGTTTCCTACATTGCTGCAACGTTAAATTTACACTCCAGGTTTCAGCCTCTCATCAATAATTGGACTTTGACCCACCTAACATACTTGGTCCCACCTAATGCTCCTTTCCTTTTGCTCTGTATGTTTAATTTCAGCCACCTGAACGTGCCTGCCATGCAGGATGCAGCACAGTTCCTGCTGGGAACCCATGACTTCAGCACCTTTCGCTCACTTAACTCTGAAACACCTTTTCAGTCTCCAGTCAGAACCATCCTCCAGGTAGACATCCGACCCTCTTCTGGTTTCCTGTCCCACCACTATGAACACAGGTGAGAGGCTAGATACTCAGCTGGGGAGCTGCTCTGAGCAGCTGGTGCTTGCTTTGCCTGAGAAGCTGCTTCCCAGCACTGCTTCGAGAACTGACCTCCTGTTTGCTGTGCGTTGCCCTCGTGTTTCTGTGATGGTGTCAGCAGGGTTCTGCCTAGTGACAGCTTGGGAAGGACATTTCTTTCCCTCTCTTCCTCAATGTCCTTGGGGAGAAAGATTAGCAGGAAACTGGTCCAGCTGTTTGTACATTAAAAGGCAGGATGTTATAAACTGGTGTATGGAATTGAGCACAGAGCAATTTCTATGAGGTGCTTCCAGCATTTACACTCACTTTGGTTGCTAAAGACCAATTCTGCCAGGGGATGGGATTTTTTTTTTCCCCAGCTGCTGTCCTAGCTTTGCCTAAACTCTGCAAATAGAAAGAAAAGAACCCACACAACACCTAGGTCACTGCCGTAGCTATGCAGATCCCCTCAGTTCACATCAGCAACTCCTGCTGTCTTCCCAGGGGATGTTGATGAAGGAAGGTCCTTCCTCAGTCGTTACATATGCAAATCATTGTTCTTTCAGGACCAGGTCTTGCAAGTATTGAAATTAAGTGGCTTGATATATTCTTCCTCTAGCAGAAACTGAAGTTTTTTTCCCAGAAAGATGATGGATATTTATCATCTGAACATGGCTTTGTCTTTCGTGCTGGCTTCTTTCACAGCTACGTGGATGTTGTGTTTCAGCTTGAAAGCAAACCTTGCTGTTGTCTGCCTCCAAACCACGTTTTCCTGCTTTCTGATTAGGAGAAAACCCTTTTCTTTGTAGTTTCCCCCAATGACCCTCCATTAGATTTGAATACCTACTGAGCTGTCTGTAACAATAAGTGCCATGCTCCAAGCTTCGGAGCCTCGCTGCAGTTTGCAAATAGCGCAGTTTCTTTCACTATGTCTTAGAACAGCATGTTTTCCTAGCAGTGCAAGACAAAAACTGAGAGAGCTGCAAAAACAGAGAGAGATCTGTATACTCTGAGTAACCCTGGTCTTTCAGTTCTTCCCATCTTCTCCGATTCCTGCTTTTCCTGCTCAGCGTGGGTGCCTGTCAATGCTAGCCACGCTATGAAGAGCCACCTAGTTGGGTATGGCGCTTCCACTGCCACTCTCCGCTGTATAAACGCAAGGACATGGGTGGTTAGTGCCAGATGTAAATGCTTATTTCCCACCTTCTTGCAGCTAAGAAACACCATCCCCGTGGGAGAAGGAAGGCTGGAGAGGAAAATGGGTGCTGTCATGTGGCTACATTCCTGCTGTTTATTATTGGGTTGCCACTGCTGACTGGAGAGCTTGGCCTCCCTCCGTCAAGTGTGGTTATGCTGAGTCACAAGTAACAGTGAAACGCTTCATCCACAAAACTGTCTTGTCCTTTATGATGAGTTGCATTGTAAGTGGCAGAGTCCTGAAATAACCTGAAAATAACCATTAATGGTCTTGTTGAGATCACCTGTGAGTGCATATGGACCAGGTTACCTTCCAAATCCAGACCTGCTATTGTCAGTTGACTGATCTCTGAGATTTAATATGGATCAGCTCTTTTTTTGTGTTCAATTTTAATGTAAAATAGGGAAATTGCCATTCTTTGCATAACTCGCTGCATAAACCCATCCCACATAAGGCCAAAAACAGCTCACGAGAGAGAGAGCAAACCTAAAAACTGGATCAAAAGCATTGAGCTACATGCTGATGGAATATTTCTGCTTTTGTTGACACATGCAGCCAAACTTGTGTTTTATAGCGAGTCATTTTTGTAATGTGTCGATATAAATTGATTTAATGAGTGTTTAGGCTGAAGGGGATAGCTTTGAGAAGTTTGATGCATTAAAATGGCATTTTAACTCTCTTAGAATACTTTGGTAGTAATAACCACAACCTTGAGTTTTCTGATTTAGAGAAAAAAAGTTGTGGGGCTTGAGTCTTTGTGACAGGCTAGGTGTTGTTGAGAGGTTTTGTTTGTTTGTTTGTTCAGGGTTTTTTAAGTGCAGTGTCCTAGTTACTTTTAGTCTCTCAAACTCTCCTTATGGGAACAGTTGCAGTCATGGAGCTCGGTGTTTGTTTGCCCATTCTGCAAATAAGACAGCAAATATGCCTGAAGTCCATGTGTATTTCCTTGCTGCAGTAGCAGAATGAACTGTTCTTGCAATGAAAGGGCTGGGATAGCAGTAAAAGCTTATAAATAGAACATGTTTTAATTAGGTTTTTTTAGCCTAATCTAAGGAGGTTTATTTTCTGTTTCAGAGGGAGGAATCCGTAGAATGATAAACCATGATCTCTTAGTGAAATAATGCAGCTTTTCATTCTCATTCTTTCCTTCCATTCTGAACTTAAACTGATCTTCTGAATTGACCACTTGTCTGTTTAAAAGGCTAACTGTTAAAATGATTCCTTCCATCAAACTCAGTTGCTCAGCAACAGTAGAAGTGGAGTTAGTGTCCCATTCATACAAACAGCTTTTGAATGCTAAGGATGTGTTCAGAGACTTAGCCCCATTGCTTGTTCCTGGAGAGTGATTGCTCTGTCACCTGTTTTCTATCTGAATATGTATTATTCATTGCAAGGTGCTGGCTTCTGCTGCCAAGTGGAAAAAGACAGCTGGATTTTTTGCTGGTAAGCAGAATTATTTGTGAGATTGACAAGAAAAACAAAGTTTCCCTCTTAAAGAAAAATATCTTGTTGTCTTTCAAAGTCTACAAGATATTTTTCCTAACCATCTCGAGCTGTCTTGTGGTAGCTTAATATATCTTGTCAAGACAAGTGAGACAGGAGTATCCTGGCTACAGAAAGTGTGTGCAATTTGGTGAGAGGTAGATTTGTCCCTACTTGAAAAAAATGTCTCTTGTGTTTTGCTGAAGAGCTGAGCTGAATGAGGGCCTCAATGCGCTGGGTATTTGTGCACGTGTGTAGCAATGCACATGTCTGTATGCCATGCGCATCGAACTGAGGGGAGTGATAGCAACATTGTCATTTCCTGACATAAAGAGGAATCTGGGGGCAGGAGCTGCCTTTGCATATGCCAACATACACGACAGGGAGGGCTAAAAGCAGTAATTTATCTGTAAATCCTGTGAGAAAACAGCTTGTGGCTGCTCCCTGCAACAATGGTGTCACAGTTTCTCTTTCTGCCCTGATGGCCCCGTGTGGGCCTGGGAATCATGTTGTCCCTGCTTCACCCTTCTTCTACGGCTCGCAAGAGCTGTCCTATCTCCCGGGAATAGGCAGCCCCTTCCTTGATACTCAGGTGTTTCCAGCAAACCCAGCCTGGCGAGCTGGACCCTCCAGACAAATATACTGCAGCTGTGCTTTTCTCACAGCTGGTTCAAATCTCCATAGCTCTTGGATACCCAATTACTGGGCTCATTGCAAGGGAGGAGAGGAGAGGGTTTGCATGTAAATACCTACTTTTCTGGATTATGCAAGGTAAGCTTTGCCTCTTTTTGCTGTAGGAAGGCTATGGGATATAAGGAGCACTTATAAACTGTGAGTGAGTTTATTTTTTTTATTGTTCTTTTAGTATTACTTTGATAAAAGTGTGTCCTTGGATTGCTTGGTAGCGTGGAAGTTTGGAGGTGCAGGTACTGAGGTGAAAACCTGCTCATTTTTGTGCTCTGTTGGCATATCTGATGTATGATCAGATGATATCTGATGTGTGTGTGGTTTTTTTTATATGTATCTAATATGCATATCATATTTTCTTTATTTGGGGGAAGGAGATGTGTATACAGGTTCTTCCCTGCAGGACTGTTCCTAAGAACGGGTTTGCATTGGGTTTTAGTGTTAAAGCTGGTCCTGGACTGTCAGCAAAACCACAAAAAAAATTAGAAAGTAATCTGCAAAGTTTTAGCAGAGGATGTAAGTGTCAGGGAAGTGTTGGAATAGTTAGCCTCAGTAGAGTTCTTATAAGGAATATTGGTTACTACCATAAAACTTTCTGGAAAATGCTATCTATATGAACAGACAGATTTGGTGAGGGGAAGGGATGTCTTTTTGCATAGTAGCATCCATCCCCAAATATTCATCTGCTGTTTCCTGCTCTCTTAGCCTGGAGTGCTTCATTGTCTGCCGTTCCCTGTGTTCTGATGCTGCGGCAGGATTCCTCAGGCATCTCTGTGTCCTGACTTGCTTGTCCTGGCCTTTCCAGCAGCACGTGGATGTCGCAGTAGGCATTGCTGAGTGTTGAAATTCATTCTGCAAAGCCTGTAAGGACCACGTGGCTCTCTTAAGGCAGCTCCAAATGAGAGTTGCTTTGCTAGGGTTGGTTGTTTCTTCTGCTCTCCAGTAGGCATCAGACTACATTCCTCGAATCAGTGCTCCCTTAGCAGACTGCTCGGTTGTGCCTTGTTTTATGTTGCCCTTTCCCTTTTATTTGAATAGTTATATACTTAGGTGTAAGGCAACAGGAAGAGCAAGCCCCATGAAACTAGGTCCATACAAAACGGGCAAGAATTTTTTTCACCCCAGAAAATGTCTGCCTCTGAGTAGCAAATGAGCAGTCTGGTGTTCAAAAGCTCATGATGCTGTTTCAGATTAATTAGGGCCTGCACAGCTTCTTACTCATTCTACTTGCATTCACCTGTGATTTATACTTCTGTTGTAGGTAGAAGAGCCATTTGAAATGTGATTTTAAATGCTTTTTTTTTTTTGTTCCTTTCTTTAGGGGACTGGAGTTCTGGGAGTTGAAGTTCAGAAGCAGATCATTTCTTTACCGACAGGTACTGTTTGGTGCTGTATTTGGCACAGGCTTTTCCTCCAAGAACTGAAGCATTGCTATCACTGTATTGATTGGTTTAGCAGTGTTGCATCCCTGTGTAGTGCCATCTCTGTTGCAGAGCTGGTGTTATAGCTATGTGACACACACGGGGACCTAGCATCAGAGGGGTGAGGTTCTGTATTCTTTGTTTTACCCAGTAGAACCAGATTCTCTTAAGCTTGTGCCTAAAATGAATGTCCAAAGTCACAGAATTGTGTGGGAGGATGGAAAGTTTTGTTTTCCACAATCTTTGTCCTTGCAGTCTGAGTGGTAAAACCCAACAGACATATGTTCTTGCTCTGCTGAATGGCACTGGGCCCAGCAAAGACTGCCTGGAATTTTATTTTCTGGCTTTGGAGCATGAAGTAATTCTCAGTGTTGCACAAAGGAGAGATGGGAAGACCTGATTCAGCTATGCAGGCATGACTGGAGGATCTTTCCCTCTGCCATGTCTTCTCTCCACTGGGTTTTCTTTGACATAGCTCCAGTGGGGTTTTTGCTGCTATCCTCAGGGGAAACGGCGCTCTCCACAACTTAATGGATCACCTCATTAGGAAAGAGTTGGCAGTTCCTGTTCTGCCTATCCTGGCCATGGTCACACTCTGGAGACACAGAATAGGCAAGAGGGGGCTTGTTTTTTGGAGGAGAGAGGGGGTGTTTTGTGGGAACAGCAAGCAGCTATTTTTTATTCTGTTTTGACAAACCAAATTTGTTTTTATGCTGTGCCAAGCAATGCTCTGTAAGCTCTCTGACAGTGGGTGTCTGGATATGAGCAAGGGAAGAACAACAACGTGCTTGAGAAGGGTTTGATATACAGCAGGGACTTGTTTTATCAGATGCTCTTGTGACAAGGAGAAAATGCTGGTAACCCATTTACTGCATTGGAAGGGATATGCTACTTGGTGACATTGTGCAGAGAGAACAGTTACCTGTAATGCTCCACTCAGCCTAATGCCCTCTCTGAATCGTGTTCGCAGCAGCTGCTTTACAGCGCGCTGGCAGGCTGTGGTGAAGCAGGGACAGGCTGGACACACTGAAATGAGCTTCTGCCCTCCGTCACAGAGAGGTGGACCTCTGATCTCACCTCATATAGCTGCTACAAGTATTGACATCTGGATGCATTTATTAGAGAAAAGGGTTAAACAGTCCCAGAAACTGTATGTATATATTTTTGCTGAAGGGCGTGCAGAAAGGGGAAAACATGAAGCACATGGCTATTTCAGATGCGTGCCATTAGTCTGCATTTACACTAGCTAACTCCGAGTGGGGAGACATCAAAGCTAAAGTCAGAGCGTACGATGACCTCTAGTGAGGGACGGATAAAATAACATCTGTCAGGGATCTGTGCTTCTCTGTGCCATCTGCTTAAAGGCAGGCTCTTGGCACTCCACACTGCAGTTTAAGATCAGAGCACATAGGGAGAGATGGTGCTTGCCTTTGGATAAATATGTCTTGGCTTGTTGGACCTTTCTCGTTAACCGTGATAAATACCATCAGGTTGCTTAGTGGGCTTTGGTTTATTCTTTTGTAAATGTTAATGGATCAGAAACTTAGACCAATGTTTCATTACAGCACTACATTTAAGGTTTTGGAGAGCTTGCTGCACTTTAGAAGGTCATTAATAGAATGAATTTTTATTTGGGCCAAATGACTGATTGTGCCCGCGCAAGTGGGGATGTGTTCTGGCAGCAGCATGAGAAGGTGAATCAGACAGGACAGTGTCTGCTTGACCAGTTTCCCCCACGTGGGCTGGTACTGCTGTTGACTCTAAAATTTGAGACTGGAGGATGATTCTTCCAGTGTGGACAGGGAAAAAAACCTAGGAAATGGTGAAAGTGGGGTGGCTCGGGATCAGCCCTTGGCAAGGGCTGAGTTTCAGTGTGGCTCCTCTGTCAAATAAGACTTGGGGCCGACTGGTCTGTGGCACGTTTTCTTAGGCAGTGCGAGCTCTCCTGTCAGAATGAGTACGGGCAAGCCCAAGCAAAGTGCTGGCAACTTCTGGGAGGGGGTTCAGCTCACCCCCCAGCTCATTGCCGGGCGAGTGAAGTTCATTGCGTTGTGTTGTTTCTTTCCCATCAGAGGAGCATTTCTCTGATGGGACTGTTCATACAAGCCTGTTGAGTGGCACTGGGACAGGGCCTAGCTTTCCTTGAGCTTTCTCTCTTGCTGAACAAAAGCCTGAAAAGAACTGCCCTTCTCCATCTTTGTCCTTAGTTTCCCCAGGGAAACAGATGTTTCCCTGAACCATTCCCAGATGTTTTTTGTTTTTTTGTGGTGTTTTTTTTTTCTTGATGGGGACATAGGTAACCACTTGTATACTAGTCTCTGAATAAAAGTCTCTCTAGGAGTGCCTTGTTGAGAGTACTTTTGGCACAAGTTGAGGGGCTCTTACTTGTCAGTTATTCCTTTACAGCAGCTTCGCAAGGCTGCCTTGACATGAGAAGTACCAGGAAGACTCGTGGTCAGTACTCTGCCTTCAGAAGGATGCCTTCTGAAAGGGATTGAGAGAATTGTAGTCACCACACAGGGTGGTAATGGATAGCTAGTCATAGGGAACGAGCATTTGGTGTGCAGGTGGCATTGGCAGGTGCAAGTCTTGACCCTCCTGGAACAGCGTGTCTTTTAGGGATATAAAGGGAAAGGGTGTTTTTCAGCCAAGAGGGTGCTGGAGTGTGAGGGGTGTTTACGCAGGAAGTGAGCATGGTGGTGTGAAATTTGCGCTAACCCGCTAGATCTGGAATTGCTGAGTGTGGAGGGAGGGGAGGGAAGTTGTGACACGCAGAGGTGTTTGAAATACCAATTTGCTGCACTGGCGGGGATGTTGTCTGGTGGGCTGTCCTACTTTTTGGGTTTTTTGCTCTTACTTTTTTGGCTTTCTGAGGGAGAAGCAAGCCCCACCTGGAAATGGTGTTGCTTATGTATTAAGGACCTGTGAGCTCAGCTCTCCCAGCAAGCATGTGAGCTTCCTGCCACAGACGGATGTGTGGGGAGTGCTGCTGCTGTTTCTGAACAGAAACCATCCTCTGCTCAGCTATCTTCCCACATGTGATGAGAACAAGCCTTGCTCCAAGGCAGTGCTGTGTAGCTGGAGATCATTGTGTTACAGGTCCTCATCTTATCCTTATAAATATCTTTAGTTGGAGGGAGGGAAGACCTAAAGGAAGCAGGGTAATTTTGCTAGCTCTTCTCCCTTCCCTACCACCAGCTTTGGTCACTCGAAGATGCTGTGCCACTGCATACTGCAGAGAAGCTTAGCTGTGTCGTGTTGTAGTCACCCCCATCAGTGCAGAGCCTAGGGAGCCCATGCAATCCCTGCTAAAAAGGGAAAGAACAACTGTGACTTCTGGGCCGTGCTCAGGGACGAAGGGAGTATAAGAAATAAAGCGAGCACTGGAAATGGTCCCTGGAGGTGTGTGATACCAAAGGCATACAAGGGGCAGCCAGGACTGGCTTGAACCCTGATGGGCAAGTCTGGGCTGTGACTTGGGATATTTCAGTGGCACTTAAAACGAGGGTCAAAACATTCTTTATGCTTCTTTCTTAACACCCAGCTGGACTAGGATCAAAGTGCATGGCACTGGGAACAACTGACAGTACTAGGAACCGTAGAGGAACACCAGAAATTAGGCTTTCTGGGAACTATGCATTTAATAATAGTGATGTACTTATATTCAAGAGGTGGCTTACATTAAGAAATCATGGTGATACCATTCTTTCCTGAGTGACAGGCACTGAACTCTCTCATTAGGTTTCTAGCTTGACTTGCCATCAGTAGTAACTGCAGGCTGTTAAACAGCACAATACTGCTGATAGCACAAGTACAGGACACCGGACAGAACTTCCTAATCTCTTTAAGCTTTACAAGGGCAGCTCCTAAGCTGTGTTCTCTGTTTTTCCAGGTCCGAAGAATGGTTGGGGCTCTAGTTGCAGTTGGCCGGGGAAAATTAACACCTCGTCATATAAAGGAGTTATTGGAGATAAAAGATTCACGGGCTTTTCCACCGAATGCCATGGCTCCACCATCTGGACTCTTTCTAAAATCAGTGGAATATAACGAAGCAGGTAGGTGAATGTGGGGAATGGCATTTGTTTTGTAGGAGTCAGAACTCATACTGAAGGCAGCAGTAACACCCACAGCCTTCCTTTACGTGCCGTCTGACCTATGGCTCACAGCTTTGTTCATTGACACCCACCTCAGAGTGAATGCTTCGGACTGTAGAGGTGTTTACAGCAGTAGTTACGGAAATACTCTGGTTTTTTTTTTTCCTGGTAGGTTTCCTTCTCTTACTTGCAGGGTAGTAAAAGAGAAGTTGTGTTGACAATGACTTTGAGATCTCATGTGAACGATACTTTAAATTCTCATCAGTTCTTGTTCTGTCCCTGACCATGTACAAAGATCAAATCTTCTGTGGTATGTAGGCACCTACAGATCCATTTCTCTTAACTCACTTCTCCCTTGGTATTTATGAGAGGATTGTACAGACTGGAGGACAGAGAGCAGATCAGCCTTTTGCTTATATGGTGGCTCTCTTAATTTAACAGCATCTGATCTAAACTATTTAAGTTTTTTAGCTTAAAGAATAAAAAGGGAGAGGGGGGCAAACTTTCAGAAGATAGCAAATGGATGTCATGGAAGTGATAGCAGGTATTTAAAGCTGCAAGGATTAATCCATCTCTGATTAACCCAGTACCCATGAAATGTGGATACAAAGGACTTTCCACCATGCTGCAGACCTTCTCCAGGCTGTCTTGTCTTGGCCAGACCACAGACCTATGGGTGGCCTTTGAGCACGCTCTCACATGCTGGGGCTTCAGGAGGACGGAAGGGAAAGAGAAGCAACAAAGAGCAGCGTGAGGAGCTTGAACGTAGTTCTGAGCACTTGGCCTGGCCTCGAGAAGGCAGCTGCTGCCTGCTGAGTTTGGCCCTCTCCAGTGGTGCTTTTCTGAACAGTGCTGGCCGTGGAGCTGTCTGTGCCAGTGGGGAGGAAGCCCAGCCGGGAAATGAAGACCACAGATCTTAAGTGCTCTCAGGTGGTTTCAGTGCCATCTTTTTCCCTAAATTAATGTTTGGTTGTCTTTTTTTTTTTCTCTCAGATTTGGACACTACAGTTGTCCCAGGAGAATAGCAGCTCTGTGAGATACGTCCGTGTCTGAAAGGACTGTTTTGAATATGTGATGGAGGTTTGCCAAGCGCTCTTTACACAATACATAGTCTTGTCTCAATAAAAATCATTGACTGTGACTGTAGGCATCTTCCTATCATGTGTTCTTGCCCTCTGAGACTGCCAAGGGAAAGGAAGAACAGCTCCATGTTGCTTTCAGATAACTGCTTTTTTTTCTTCTGAAATTCTGGTGTGTGTCTCAAACAGGAGGAGGAAGGAACGGGGCTTGGGGTTTTTGGTTCTTTTGTGCTGGTGTGGTCGGTTTTTTTTCCTTCTGTGGTGTGTGTGGGAGGGATACAGACTTAGAATGGGGGAGAATGTCGCATTTCCTCTCTGCCTCTCTCCTCTGTAAACCCCGGCTTTGTACAGCATAGTGCAAGGGACAGCTGTTACTGTTTGATGGAGTGACTTACAGAAACAGCCTTTGCAAACACTCCCCATTTCTGTTCCTGATCAGCAGTCACTCTTTTGCTGAACTGTAGTGGTGTTTACATTATCCTGTTCCCTGGTACAAAGTTGTGTCTGTTGCACTTAGGATGTGGCACCTTGCAGGGCAAAGTTCCTTTGAGGTCACTTTAACCTGTTTTAGTGGTCACAGCCTGGCCTAGTAGCACAGGAACAACTGTATGAGTGAGTCAGCCTAAGCATGAAACGAAGCATTTTTGGCGGTGGAGGCTCTGCAGCCAGAAGGTGGCTGCCACACTGTTGCTGGGCTCCAATTTGCTTGTTGCCACCTTCTGCTCTTCCATAGTTGTTGGTGCAGTGGTACTGCAGAGCACGCTGGAGTCTATCGGTGTGTAAATCATAGCGCAGAGCAGGGAGCAGAGAGAACTCCCTTCCTTCCTTCCTTCCTTCCTTCCTTCCTTCCTTCCTTCCTTCCTTCCTTCCTTCCTTCCTTCCTTCCTTCCTTCCTTCCTTCCTTCCTTCCTTCCTTCCTTCCTTCCTTCCTTCCTTCCTTCCTTCCTTCCTTCCTTCCTTCCTTCCTTCCTTCCTTCCTTCCTTCCTTCCTTCCTTCCTTCCTTCCTTCCTTCCTTCCTTCCTTCCTTCCTTCCTTCCTTCCTTCCTTCCTTCCTTCCTTCCTTCCTTCCTTCCTTCCTTCCTTCCTTCCTTCCTTCCTTCCTTCCTTCCTTCCTTCCTTCCTTCCTTCCTTCCTTCCTTCCTTCCTTCCTTCCTTCCTTCCTTCCTTCCTTCCTTCCTTCCTTCCTTCCTTCCTTCCTTCCTTCCTTCCTTCCTTCCTTCCTTCCTTCCTTCCTTCCTTCCTTCCTTCCTTCCTTCCTTCCTTCCTTCCTTCCTTCCTTCCTTCCTTCCTTCCTTCCTTCCTTCCTTCCTTCCTTCCTTCCTTCCTTCCTTCCTTCCTTCCTTCCTTCCTTCCTTCCTTCCTTCCTTCCTTCCTTCCTTCCTTCCTTCCTTCCTTCCTTCCTTCCTTCCTTCCTTCCTTCCTTCCTTCCTTCCTCCCTCCCCTCCCCTCCCCTCCCCTCCCCTCCCCTCCCCTCCCCTCCCCTCCCCTCAGGTTTTGCCTGCTTCCCCAAAATACACATTGGGTAACTTGTGAGTGTTTTTCTCGTGAATTACACCAGAATCTCTGTCTGTTTTGGTTATAAAATGGCTGTTAGAGTGCTAAATTACAGGAAAGAGGATGAAAATTGTGACTTCTGAAGTTCACAGAAGAAACAATACCTGATTTAAACACTCCTGCAGTGGAAGCAATGTGCAGCTGAGATGCCTGGTGCCACCGTAATTAATCTCCCCTTTGTCCCTGAGAGGAGAAGAATGACAGAGCGCGCCAGTTTGTCAGAGCAGACAGCCCACTTGATCGGGTAAGAGGATGTTCTTTGTTATGTGGCAATTCAAAGCGATACAGACTATTGCATTCAGATAAATAAAGGAAGAATCTTAATAACCTCTTGAGACACTGTGGAGTTTCCACTCCCTGTTTGCATGGTGGAGGGCCTCAAGGTAGGCAGAGGAGGTGGCAGCACTTCTGTTTGACCTTTCTTAAGGCCACCCTTGCCTTTGGCAGTAGGGCTTGAGTTAGTAAGTGGTCCTGATACAGAATAGGAGGACAGCCCATTTGTTAGGTGTCCCCTCATGAGAAGTGATGTGTCTCTTCCCCACTCTGTTCCAGATAGCAGTTTTGCCAGAGGCCTACTTTTGACAGCGTGGGAAGGACAGGCAAGATACTTCTGGTTGCTGTTGCCTTCCCATGGAGTGTGCTGACTGCTAGCTGCTTTATTCCCTTGAGGACTAATGCCCAAAGAAGACAACAGAACTTTGGAGGAGTCCTGGGTCTCTACCATGGAAGAGGAGAGCTGAAGCCGCTGCGTTGCTAGCGTGGTAACTGATTGTGCTTTTCTGGTCCAGCCTTGCTGGATAAGTACCCAGAGGCAGGGATGCTGTAACGTGCTGTGGTGACCTTTTTTTTTTTTTTTTTTTTCTTCCCTTCCCCCACACACAAGCAGTGGGGCTTGTCCATCTGTGTTCCAAACCTTAACGTGCCCGTGTGGTTTTAGACAGCGGTTTGCCTGAAAGGGAATGGCAGCAAAGTCTTGCTCTTCCTTCCTTTCAGGGGAAGTGAGAGTGCAGCTGCAGGCCCGTTTTGAAGTGTCTCAGAGCAAAGCGCTGGTACCTGGGTCCAGAGACACAGGCCTTGCTCTACAGACTGTGGGGGCCGGAGGGCAGGGCAGGGCAGGCTGGAGGTGATCACGGGTGGCTTTGGGTGGGAGCGCTGTGTCTCCCTCATGCAGTGGATACATGGAGAGAACGAAGGCATGCACTGGTGCTGGCCGTGTGCTGTGCTGTGCTCTCTCCCCTGTTCTGAGGGAAGACACAGTTCACTCACGGGGCAAGTGCTCTGTCCTGGATCTGAGTGACAGCTTTTCATCTTCGCTTCCTGTGGTTTCTCTCTGTAGAGCAACATGGGAGAGCTCTGCACGGTGTCTTGCATGGCAGTTTGCTCTGGCGTAGAAGCTGTATGCAGAGGAGTTTAGCAGTGACCTCATCGTTGTGCAGACTCTTTGGAGAGGCCGATGTACTCATCTGCAGCTTTTGCATGAGAGGTGATGATGTGAGCTCTGGTAAGTTAACTTTCTAACTGAATTTATTATGAGTCTTTACAGGGCAGAAAACCAAACCAAATACTAACGCTGTTCAGGTGTTAATCAAGCTAACTGCTCCTGCACACTGAGGTATCACCAGTGGCGGTTTTTTGGTTGTTTTTTTTTTTCAATAGCTGCAGTGCAAAAATACCTGCTATTGATGTTTCTGCAAATGTTTCCCAACTTCTGGTTACAATAAAAACCTATTGCGCTTATGGGCTTGTTATCAAATCTAGTCACCGAGCGACCCAGGCTCAGCTGGCCAGGCACTTGTCCAGAAGCAGGCTAACTGGCTAACTGCAATTAGCACACACAACTGTTGTGGGGTTTTGCTTTGTTTTTTAAATCCCAGAGCAACTGTTAAAAATAACCCGAAGACGTTTAATTAAAGAACATGCTCTCTTAGCATCATAAAATCTCCCATCAGTAGAGAACTTCTGTACAAACTCCTTGTCTGAATCATTTTTTTGTTTTAGTACTTATTATCAAGGGGTACTTAGTGTTCCATTCCTTTTTATGTTGTTGCATTACTAGTTCTTTTCAGTTGATTCAATCTGGACACCCAATACATGGGGAGGTCTGTTCCTCTGATTGTTTGACAATGGTGCTTTAAAACTAAAACCAGAAAAACCTCATGCTTTACCAGAGTTCAACGACTCAAGCTTGGTTTTATACGAAAACACTTCTAATAATTAAATGAACTTAAAATTCAGTGGAAACTTTGATGTATGCTTTTCTGTGTTTTTGTAAATCACACAACTGGGTACAGAAACAGAAGTTCAGTGGTGCTTGTTGGTTGTCTGGAAGAAATAACAGCCATGCCCCCCCCTAAAAAAACCCCAAACCAAACAACAACAAAACAACTCTGGGGAAGCAAAAATGAATTTGGAATTTGATCAGAGTCCATACTTTTAAAATGGTAGATAAGTGGTACGTTACTGTAAGAGATGAAAGTGGCTCTGCACTTGGAAAATACATGTTTAGGTGTAGACTCTGTCACTTCTATTACTTCTCACAGGGAATGAAAATATTTCCAAAGACTGATGTGCACGGTGGGGTGCTGCTGTGCCTGTGCAACTCTGGAACTGGGTAAAGAACATCTTGTAAAAGGCTTGTAAGATTCTCTGTGTCGGTGATCTAGTATTTCCCCCCTTCCTCCCGTCCACTGTTCCTTTCTTCTGCTGTGTTTGAGCTTAAATGGGTTTGTGTTACTCGATGGGCTGCACGTAGGGATGGTTAGCGCTAGTGGGACAAGCAGCGCTGTGACAAGCTTCACCTGTCACTGACCAGCAACTGGGGTGTCTGTGTCGCCCACTGGCCACTCTTAAGAAAGTAAGACCTAATGTGGGATCCTCTTTCAGCTGGGGATGGATTTAGGAGATTACGTGAGACTAAATGTGCTGGAAGGAAAGGATATTAGTGTAGTACCATGGTGCAGGCAGCTTCTGCGCCTGTGTAAGGCCTGGTAACCATAGTGCCAGGGATCCAAGCAGAGGCGGTTTCAGGGAGTCCTTTGGCAAGAATCGTTTTGTTGGACTCGATCTTAAAGGTCCCTCCCAACCTAGACAATTCTATTATTCTATGATGTTGCCATCTCACAGTGGTGACTCGGCATTAAGCATACAGAAACCCTTGTGTCTAACTTCTGCAGAATGTTGGGACAATGTATGTGCTGTTTTAGAAAAATTCCTTGTGTTTGTTTTGGAGCTGTGACCTGATGGTGTCTACAGATGTCCTTACTGTGCTTGGCTTGTGAGAAGCAGTAGCTAATCAGTCCCTGATCCTAGTCCGCCATCCTGATTCTACAGGCCTCTGCCTTATCTTCCCCCAGTTGCAATTCTCTACTTTGAACCTAGAAAAGACAGGTGTTTGGTGGCTCTTGCTCTGCCAAAATGTTGAGATAAAGGTTGTTTCAGGTCCTGTGCTGCTTACAGTTGTGGCTGTGTCTGGGTTTGCAATAATTCTCCTCTGTTTGTGTACAACCCCTTTGCTATTAGGTGACAGACCCATGTAACCAGGTATGTATGCTTGCCTACTTAAAGTGAAACCATTTTTTTCCTTTCTAATGTTCCAGTTATCATGTTGGGTGCCTTTGACTTCATTAGGTAAACAACCACTGGGAGGAAGTGTGATTTCAGAGTTTCCTTTGGAAAGTACCCAACAAGTTTTGTATTTTTGTGCTTTCAATGGCTCAACTTTAGGAACGTTGTGCATATTGTAGCCAGGTTTAATTTCTCCACTCCCTTTAAGGGCCTCTGTTTACATGTCTGTGTTTGGCTTAGTACTCAGATTTCTTTTCTATGTGACAGAGAGAAACTGCACTGCTGGAGTGCAGTTTATTACTTAGGAGACGTGAGGAGTCCTCTGCATGCAGTGGCTCTTTCCCGTATTTCAAACGCGTGAAGTAGACCTTTAGGCTCTCTCTGTAGCCGAGCCAAGTGCTGCTTTTGCTCTGCAGTGCGCCTGCAGAGTAGGTTTAAGGTGCTGTAAATTCACCCAACAGCTTACACCGAACCTTCCCACTTGTACATGAACTTCAGCTAAGGTTTGAAAGTGTGGGTGGGAAAGATGGAAAAACCCCTCTTTGTCTGCTTGTATGTTATTAGGTCTTATGATGACCTGTACTGCATCCTGTACTGCACACTCCCTGGCAAACGAATGTTTGTTCGAAGAGCCCTGGCACATCTTGGCTGAAGCGCTGAACCCATCCATTCACAGTTCTGTTATTGCTGTGTCTGTACTGCTGATGCTCCACCCTGACCCGCTCCTAAATGGGGTGCGGATGGTGCTGCTGCTCTGTGATTTGGTGCACAGCCTGGTACGGGTGCCAGCTGCCTGTTTCACTTCTGTGCTTTAGATGCTGTTCCTTAATTTTAACAGGAAGCTTCCACACGTGCGCTTTATAAAACTGCAGCAGCGAGGTTAAAGCAGTTCAGTCATACAGAACACGGAGTTAACTGCAGTAATGAAAAAGCACACCTGCTCATAGTTTTGCCTTGACTGCTTTTCTTTTTTTTTCCTGGGAAGCCTGCACAATCCATCACTGCAGTGGTTTTTAGGGCAGGATAATAACATCATACATCTCTCGGGAATGGCACAGGAATTCTGGTAGGGCTTAGGAATGGGAAATTAATTACGGGACTTCCAAAGGTGTATCACTGCTGAAGTTCTGTACCACCTCAGTTGCAGGCCCACCCTCAGCCAAAGCTGCAGCCTTCTCTAAGTGTCTCTTCTTTTTGTTGTGGTTGTTTTTTTTTTTTTTTTTTTGGGGGGGGGGGGATTGCTACCTCTGTTAATTCAGTATTGTCATGCTGTGATGATTTTAATGCCAGTGAATAATCTGTCTGCTGTGTAAACTTCAAATGCTTGTGTTTTAAATGATTTATTCTCCCTTACAGCAATGTCGTTTTCCACCTAAACGCACCGAGCACAGACCTCTGAACCACAGACTTCACCAGCCGCAACATCACTCCATTGTGCAGCTTTCGCTCTTCGCCACTTGAGATGAAATAAAACTCAAGGACCTCCTGAGGTAAGGGATGGCTTAAGACTTTCATACACCCCAGCAGAAATCATGGCAGGTATTTCCTGGACTGAAGGAGTCTCCAATGAGACAGTTGCCAATGCCAGTTCAGAATTCAGCATGGAAGCAGACTTCCAGTATTCCTTGTTTCCCATCATCTACAGCATTGTCTTCGTGCTGGGACTGATAGAAAATGTCTTAGCTCTGTACCTCCTGTCCTGCAGAGTAAAGCACATGTCTCAATCCTACGTGTACATGATTAATCTGGCTCTGGTAGACACCTTGTTTGTTTGTGTGTTGCCTTTTAAGATTCATTACCACCTGAATCGGAACAATTGGATCTTTGGTGACATCACTTGTAGGATAACTGGGACTTTGTACTACATCAACATCTATCTCAGTATTGCCTTTTTCACCTGCATTTGTGTTGATCGCTACATCGCAGTGTTGCACCCCTTCGTGTTCATCCAGATCAAAGTCATCCATTACGTGATGGTGGCCACAGTCCTTTGGGTGGTGGCTCTAAGTGTCACGGTTCCACTTATCCTCGGAGGTCCCCTCCACAACAGTGGTGCGAGGAACACGACAGCATGTTTTGAGAACTTTACGAGTAGCTGGACTTACCGCATGGCACCTTACAACATCCTGGCCTTAGTTTTTGGGTTTGCGATCCCGTTTTCCATCATTCTGATCAGCTACCCTCTCATTGCGAAGAGGGTCTCCCAAATCAAGCACAGCGTTCGCAAGAGGAAGGCCCTGAGCACCATCTACATTATCTTGCTCATTTGTACTTTGTGCTTTCTCCCCTATCATCTCACCCACTTGCTCCACTTTTTAATGAGAATCCAGGTTATCCAGACCCAGTCATTTACCAACTTGATCTACAAAATGCGAAGGGTCACCTTAGCCCTCGTGAGCTTCAACTGTTGCCTTAACCCACTCTTGTACTACTTCACCTCTTCCAGCAAGCGATGGCGCTGCAACTTCAAGATCAGATTCAGGTCTAAAATAGTGTACACCATCTGCGACCAGAAATTCGGCGAGTCCTCCTATGTTTATAAAGTACATGAGAGACATGGAAATAAACACAGAGCTGGGATCAACTGACCTTACAGTAATTCCTCTTTCCAACTCTTTCTTTGAAGACAAAGGTGGGAAGCCTACTGTTCTTTCACACAGTGGCTCTTACATCAAGGCAGCACTGGAGGGAAGTGTCTGACTGCTGTATATTTTTATTAGCCAACTAGGACAGTACTTGGAAGGGGCTATATTCTCCGACAGTCCTAGACAGGGTGTGGTGAAACATGCTGTGTGCATGTACATTGATGTTTTGGTCTCCTTTTGTGTAACTTTGGGGTCAGTAGAACACAGGGCTCTCTTCTAGAAAGCAGTGCAGCCCAGGAAAGGGTTATGTGAAAGAAACCAGCCTCCCAACTGACACTGGCTGGAGTGGATCTGGGCAGTCCTGCTTGGCTTTGCCCTATTTTGGAGGGATGCTGTGTTTTCTCCCTGGAGGCGCACTGTACCTAGCCAGCTGGGTTCACAAACTGCTCTCTGCCTACATTCCACAGCCAATACGGCTTCTCATCCCTTCTGGCGCATCAATTGACTGGCGTCCTGAGGAGTATCTCTGTACAGGGTTTCGAGCATCGCATGCCTATGGATTCAAGCTGGACATCTATTAATGCAATTCTAGAAGATAACAGATCAAAGTATTTATCAGTCAGTTAACCCTGTGCAGGACCAGTGGGTAAACAACCTCCTCTCCCCCCACAGTAGGAGCTGGCACAACGCCTTACAGGGTGCAGTCCTGTTCAAATGTCAACGCTCTTTAGTTGCTGTGTTGATGTCACAAAAATGTACCTGACCTGTTTCACCCCCTTCTCGTGTATTAATAGAACCACACAGCTTCTGAGAACTGCTGTTTTCCACCCTGTGAAACATGAGACTTTGGAGGGAATTTATCATTTGTGGGTTATCAGAGTCACCAGAAAACCACTGGCCTGGCTGACAACCCTGCTTAAAAGCCATGGGTTTACTTAAGAGGATGTGATTTTGGTAACAGATATGCAGACTCATGTTCTGTTCCTTTAAAAAGTGCACATAAGCTATTAGCCCATGGGCATGCAAGACTGCTGAGCAGATGAGACCGGAAGGGGAACTGTCACGGGCTTGTTTAACAGGGATCAAGGTACACCAAACTGCGGCAATGTGCTAGATCCCTATTTCCATCTCCAAATGCGCAAAGAGTCACGCTTTGACCTGGTGTGCTGCAGCAGGGGGTCCGGGGGGGGACCCAGGTTATGCTGGGCTGTTGGACCTGGAACAAGAACTGCCATGGACCTTAAAGGCGGGAGGGAGGGCGATTATTGTGACAGAATGGTGTGGGGAGATAAATGAGAGTGTGGCTCTGTGTGACACGTAACTTCTCTCTGCACAACAATGGACATTGCAGCTTCTGCCCATATTCAGCCCATCTTCTGATGGCAGCTGATGCTGTACTCTACTCTCTGGTTAAGGACAGGAGGTAAGAGGTTTGGAAAGTAAGAAGCGGGAGCATAGGGGTATGCTGGGGGAAAAAAATATGTATTATAAGGGTAAGCAAAGGTCTGGAATTTGGGAGGCCGCGTTGATCAGTTAAAGCCAATCAATAAACCACTTTAGCACTCTGAGCTGTATGCAGCAAGCAAACCAAGAACAAATCTGAAATTATTATAATAGAGCTGAAGCCTTGTAACAGGCAGCTTTTGTGGGTGCAGTGTTAGATTTGTTGGGATGGGCCTGACTTGCATTATCGCTATGTGCGGTTTGAATCCTATTGTACAGACACCTGGAACGAACGATGGGTCAGCCCGTGACTGTTCCCTTCCTGTATTTTGCTCTTGGCTTGGAGGAATTTTTAAAATATCAGTCAGAAAACCTGCTCAAACTTTTCTAAAATAATAATAATAATTTGAAAATAATAATTGCTGTGTTGCTCTGCTTGACTGGGCTTGGTAAGGAAAGTGCAAATCCTTGCACTTGTAAAATGGAGATGCTGAGAGCCTCTGAGGGAACATTAGGATAAATTAATCTTTTACCTTCCATGAGATACTATTTTTGTCCCGTTTATAGGCTACAGCACTGGAGGGACTGTTCTTTCCAACTAAGCACAATTTTTATGTTCTGGACAGAGGAAAGAAAATTTTTATTAGAGCCTCCATCTAGGAGTGCAGGTTTCTTGCAGGCTTGTCAGCTGTCACTGAGGGAAGTACGGACAGTAAAACCAGTTATGGTGCTGGGTAAATAGCACATTTAAGAGCTTTATGCTCTTGCGCCCCCATTATACTTACACTTTGCCTTTTAATTGTGAAACTTTAAAAGCTCTTTGTTTCACACAGCACTGCTGAGGGTTTAAGGGAAATGAGCTGTGGGAGGGGAAGAATGCTGAATATCTTTTACCTTCTGTAAGGGACTCAAAGCTCTTTAAAAACAGGCTGTGGTGACTCCGGGGCAGGCTCCCAGTGGGGGAGGATCACAGTACTGCTAAACGGTGTACGCTGTCACTGCAGTAACTGGACAAACACTGTAATTCCTTTATTAAAACAAAAACCAGAAAAAGACATTGACAATGTAAACAAAATAAAGTCTATCTCTCTTTGAAACGCTGCTGTGTTGCTCACGACGTACTCGGGGGCAGCCCTTTTTTCAGAAGGGATGTGAGATAGCTGCCCAGTTCTTCGTCCTAGAGAGAATGAAGACAAACAGGACGAAAGCAATCTTCTACTTGACTTCCTCATTTGGGGCAATAAATTCGACCTAGAAATAGACTGAAATAATTCTTGGGTCCATCAAAATCTGATGTTAGCTGTGGCCAAAAATGGAATCCAATCCAACACATGCCTTTCCGGGCGTTCTTTCAAAATCTCAGCGTAAAACTCCCATTTGTCAAAGCAGGTGTCTGGACCTGAGGTCCCTCTTTTGAGGAAAATGACCACTTTCCTTGAAAGCAAAGAATTAAGAACCATTGACTTCTTTGCTTTGCCCTCAAGGAGACATTTTGTTGCTGTAAAGAAAGCATGTAAATATACAGCCACACAAAGTATACTTTTGGGAGGAAGAAAACATAATAGCTTCGGTCTAATCTTACCACGATTTTGGTAGCTAGCTTTCTGCTCGTTGTTTAAAGTTTTACACCTGAGAAATAGAATATAAGATACCTCCACATGCTGTATGGCAGTAGTGATACAGCTGAGAGTTTAGAAGCTGGATACTACAGTGTGTCCTCAAAACACAGACATAATTGTAATTAACCATAATTACTCCAGATCAGTTGCCTTGATTTCAGTGGTCCCAGAGAAAACCGACTCAGTAGAGCTCATGTAAAATGATTTGTACTAAACCTGAAATGGTAAAGAAGATGGCAGTGACTCACTTCATGTTCTTCCAGTCAAACTGCTTCAAAAACAGAGTGGTGAAGCCTCACCCTTACAATGGCAACCCACTTCGTAGTGGAGTTTCAGACTGTAGGGAGGTAAGAAATTGCTTTTTCTTCAAGTATTCCTACCTGGTAAGTCCAGGATACGAGCAGAACTTTGGTTCCTTGATCCTCTGAGTGTGCTGTGGCTTGGATAAGAATGGACTCTACTGTGATAGAACCATCGGGGAGATGCTGCACTGAATAATCTTTGAGGACCCTGGTAAGAGAGAACATAATGATTTGGTTTGGATGGCACATGGATACAACCTGAAGGGTGGCTCACTCCCTCTGTCTTTGAATCCCCAACACCAGTGTGTGTTACTCCTTTCAGCTGTGTGCCCACTGCCCAAGGAAGGGGGGATGGGGCTGATTTATAGTTTGCTTATTTTGGTGCTTATATTAATCATGTAGGGTTTCCTACAGAATTTTCTTCTGGCATTTGTGATAGCGATAGCTCCGGTCTGAACCCTGTTCTCTGAGTATTGACTGCTTGCAGCATCGACCAGCTGCCTGTAGGAAGAAAACAGCTTTTCAGGTTCATCTGCTGCTAGCTTTTGAGTAACTTTCAGAGGTGTCTTGACCCTGTGCTTGATGGTTTCACTCCAAACAATCGTACCAACTTCAGTGAGAAGCAGTAGTGACAGCAGCAAGCCAACAGGAACAAAGAATTTGGGTGGACTGCTCTAGCTTGGCAAAGACCGTGAGCTTGCCGGCTGATTACCAGCCTCTGCTACCGCAGCGTAACTACTGCTCTGGTTCTGTCAGCTACAGAGGCTGAGAGCTGAGCGGTTGTGTCTTCGGGGCTGCAGAGAATTCTCTCGTAATAACTCTCTGGGGCCGGACAGGAAGGGCAAAAAGGAGGGGGTGCTTGTGCTGCCTCTATTAAGAATGATAAGCTCAAGTCCATCCCCAGGGGGGAAAAAAGCAAACACTCACCCTTTGAGATGGTTATATACACGAAGCACTGTCTCGTGTTCCTTCCGCGGATCCTGAATGTGAACACGGCAGGTGAAACGCAACTGATGCTCTGCAAGGCCCAGCTCCTTCAAAGCCTGCTCAGGAGAAACCAGATGGAAGCTCTGCAGAGGAAAAGTATAAATCCATTACAAGCTATTTCTTTGTGCTTTCTGAAGCTTTATTCCTCCTCTGTGGTCAGCTGCACACAGGTATGTGTTCATCACTGCAAAACTCCTGCAGGTAAGATCATTCCTTTTCAATGCGAAATGTCTCAGCATATTTCAGTTGTTACTACCGCAAGCACTAACGGCGAGGCACAAGCGTATAATGGACAGCAAAGGTAGAGGTAAGACAGTGGTAAAATGTTCACCTAAATAACCATACCAGTTCTTTATTTCCCTAAATTAAAGTTGCTCTCTGAATGGAAGTTGGTTTAACCTCTTTATCGGGGGAGGGGGGGGGGGGAGAGGAGGGGGGAGGAATGATTTGTTTAAATATAAACATGAGGTTACAGGCTAAGAACTTCTTGGCACCTTTCTGTCCTTGTCCAGCAAGCTGAGGTCAACCAACAACAGGCCGCTGCTTGATTCTCTTAATTTTTACAGGCAGAAACTCAGAAACACCTTGGACTCACAGGCTGAAAGCCACAACCTCGTCTGTGGCTATGCCCAGTAGCCTGCAGGGGGCCCAGGAAAAAAACAGTCTTTGAACAGAAGCAGCTCTTCAAATTTATCCATTTCCTGTGACTTCATCCATAAGCATTCATGAGACTGACAGGTAAAAATTGTACCTCCACCACCCTGTGCTCATGAATAACACGATACTCATTCTGAAATTGTGGCAGTAGTGAAGGCCATCATCAGTCAAGACAACTGACAAGCTGAAGAGTCTGCCTTACAAGATTCATCTTCCCAGGTATGGGGTTACTGGCCTTCTTCTGAGAAACTAGGACCCCTTACCTGTACTTTAGTTCCTCCTTCGCCTAGCTCTCACTTACGGATTATAAACAACACACACACTCTCAGAGGACACAAGACAAACGTAAGAACTTTTTCACTTACATTATCCTTCATAATTAATGTGCCATGCATTAGCTTTGGCTTCTTGACATCTGGTAAGAGACCTAAACCAAGGGCAATGGAAGAGAAAGATGACATGGTTAACGATGATGCGCTTGCTTTGCACACAAGATGACTACTATAGGAATTAACAGATTGCATTTCTGAGTCCCTGCTGAGGTTCAGAGACTGATTTAGATCTTTGTCTGCTGATGTGCATGGTGCTCAAGCCATTCTCCGTGCTCCAGACAGGAGAAACCATGTTTACAGTAATGCAGACCAACTGCCTCTCTTCCCACATCACTTCCTGATTTGAGAGGTTTTGGATTTTTCTTAAATTGGCTTTACAAAAGTAATTCCAGTTTTCACAGCCGTAGCTAGTAAAAGCATACCTGGACTTTGTGTTCATAGTGAACAGGCAATGAGTAGCAAACAAGGTAGTGTGTGTGTGTGTGTGTTTGTCTTTTAATGTTACTGAATGTACATTCACAGCGTAGTAGCCACTTCATAGGAAGCCCTCTCAACCACAAAATGCGCATGAAACCTGTTCTTTTACAGGAAGCACTGCTGTAAGTCACCGTTGCTACAAGTGGCCCAGCACCACTGTTTCCACCCAACACAAGTCCTGTACAACACAATGGGAGGGCCCAAAAGATTAAATTCTTGGTTGAAAACATGTCACCTATTGCCATTTCTCTCTTCAGGAGTCCCAGGGATATGTCCACTGGAATGCTGGGGTTGGTGAATATTGTCGTGGTCTCTCCGTTTGCAGGCATGTAACAGTTGACATCTGCAATGAAAACACCCGCGGTCAGGAGGACTGCTCCAGCAGCACGTCCAGTCCCACACTGCCGCTTCCCCCCAGGCAGTGTGCAAGCAGCCCTTGAGTAGATGGTGCTGGGATTTTGGCAGAACGCTATTACAGCTCTTCAGGACAGAAAATGCAGTTTAAGAGCAATCTGCTGAAACTTAATACCAGGGATTTGAAAGGGGCTGAAAAGCAGAACTGCTGCTCAGACTTGAGGCTAACAATGAACCATCGAACCCGACGGGGCAATACCTACTAGCCCAGCTACCCCTAACTCCTGAGGGGTAACAAGAAAACAGACCGCAAGAAAACTGCCTGCACTCTCATATTGACAACAAACTACTGCAAAGAAATCTGCAGACAGTAAGTACCCAGCCAATGTGAATTCTATGCTTTCTCCAAGGAATTAGTTAATTTTTTCCTGGAGCTCATTCCTTGCTAGCAAATGAAGTTGCTAACTTACAATTTCAGGTGAACCCTGCCTGCCTCAGCTTCCTTTAGGAGTCTAAAGAGATATAAATTCAGTAAGTGCTGAACTATAAAAATGCAAACGTAACAAAACAACTTTTACTTCAAGTCCAAACCGGCATTAAAATTAAATGGGCTTAACGTGTTAAGTAAGAATGTTACAGATACTGGATTCTTGAGGGTGACTGGTCCTGTAAATTACAGTATGCCTAACTCCATGCTGAGGTCCAGGGGATTAAGTATGTGAATGTTGATGCCTTTCTTCTACCACCATTCCCTCTTCAGTATCAATATTATACGTACGAAATTCCTGTTCTATTTTCTGCTTCAGAAACTCCATTTTCTTCGCTTCACCATGGACCAGGAGAACATTTCGTGGCTCAGCCTGGCGAATCAGCTGCATTATTCCCTTGGCATCCGCGTGGGCACTGAAGGACATGTACTCCACCTGCATCTTTACCTCCAACTGTGGGGAGCACAAAGCACAGCCTTTGTTAATCAGGAACTGCTTTGGCTCACTACAGCTTCTGTACCACACACAGACAGACCCAGACTCCTCTGTGTTTAGTTTAAAGGAGGAAGCAGAACACCTGAAGTGGAAAATGAGGTTGCAGAGAGAGCTGCCTATCAGCAGAGACTGAATACCAATGTCCTGGTTTGAGGTAAAACAGAACCAATTTTCTTTTCAGTAATTTTACTTGTCAGGTAAGGCTCTTCTAACTCACTGAACTCTCTGACATTAACTGCACGTACAGAGAAGCTTTCAATAAGTTATGGGATGAATTTCAATTGATTGACCAATTTCAGAGCACAATACTTGTCACACGTTTGTCAAAACAAATCAATACTTAAAGACAGTTGGTATCAGTTTTTTTAATATCCCCATCTGCCTTAAAATGTATAATTTTTACCTATCTGACTAATGGTGACTAGTTATTAAACACTATAAATATGCCTCTGACAAAGTCTTATGGCAGAAAAAGACACACTGTTGCCAATGCAAAGGGGGAAAAACCCCTACTCCAACCCCAAAGAAAATGTTATTTGGGTACTGCCACTGCTGTACACGGCCTATTCCTGTTACAAGTACGTGGCCTGTAACTACCACCTCAAGTTCCAAAGAACTTCCCCTAAATGATCCTCCCTCTTGAAAATAAAACTTACTATTTGTCTTCCTTCCATTTCCAGTTTGCGCTGTCCACTCAGAATCTTATGGCCCACAGTTCCCTGCACGCAGTAGCCTGGCATAATGACCTGAGAAGGAAACCAGAAACATCTATGAACTCTGCACGCGGACTGTGCGTAGCATAGCAGTTGTTAACATTAAAATAGCTGCAAATGGATAATGCTGACTGATATAGAAATTTGTGTTCTTCCTGTCTTACATACTGCCATCCTTCACTGGAAAGCTGCTTGCTTTGTTCTGCAGTTTGTGCACACCCAACTCCAGAACACACACAAAAATGAAATTAGAAAGCAAACTGCTGAAATGTACACACCGCTAAATCAGAATTAATGCTAGTTAGTTACAAATGTCTTTGAAGAAGCTTCAAATTAATGAAAGCAACTTTAAAAATAAAATCTCCCACAGCCTCCTAAGACGTGTACCTCCTCCACTCACCCTGTTGCACACAGCAAAGAAAATTCAGAGCTTGACAGAGCTCTGCCCTGGGCTGGTTCACCACAGGACTCGTGTCATTTAACCCCAGATGCTCAGGAAAAGCTTTCCTGCAGCCTTTGTTCTTATGACTGTATCAGTACCACCATTGCATTAACACAAAACAGCACTCAAGGAAACAGGATTTCTTACCATATTCTTTTCATTCCCTGCCCATTTCCTGAAGATCTGAAGGGACTGTCCTGCATGAAGCATACCAGGGGTTGCAAACACAACCTAGAATTAAAACACATACCAAGAATCACTACTGAAAATGTTTTTTTCCATTTCTCAAACCAGGACAACTTATAATATATAAATATCCTAAAACTGTGGAGAGCATCCACTAATACGCATCACACTTCCTACATCAAAGCTCTAATGGGGATTTTTGCTATTTTATTTTTCCCACGTTGTCTAACTTTGAAGTAAATTGAACTGGTTGTTTTTTGAAGCAAATTTTTGTGAGCATCCATAGCATCTGATAAAAACTTGGAACAGTTTTATAATGCTACTTATCATGCTCGACAGACTCCTCTTTCAGCTACTGCCTAATAAACCAGTCAGAAATAAAACCAGCAATAAGAGATTGTATCATAAAGGATATGTCTCCTGACTTAACTCAAAAGAATATACTGCAAAAATTATGGTTTGAATCAGGTCCAGAGGTAGAGCTTGTATAAACACGCACTTTTTAAAATTTTCTCTGGGCATTTTACATTTACTGAAATAAAGATAGAAACATCTTTAATAGTTATACAGATAAAATCATTCAGATAGCCTGGCCACAAAAGGGTTTTAGATGGGATGCTGATATTAATAGGGTAGAGGACACTTAGTTTTTGCAGGCTGCCTGTTTGCCTTAGCCAGGAACAGAGCGGTATAAAAACAGCTCCCTGACACTACACATCTGCTCTATTACTGTGTTAACGCCCACCTACCATAGGCCCCGGATTGTCTGCAAAAGCGCGATCAAATGCTTTGATGTGTTTGAATTCAAACATGTTCCTCTGCACAAATGTTTTCCGAATTTTCTGATTAGTCCAGGTGATGAAAAGCTTGTAATAATGATTGGCCTTCTCTGTCAGTCCCGTGGAAAAATAAATTGGAGCCTTCAGGTTCATTCTTTCCCTGTAGAAAGAAGTGTTCCAGAGACCTGTGAAGGCCAAAGTAGGATCCTGGCTATCCGTGCTTAAACTCTATAAACCTATGTAGTTGCCGAAGACCTTTTTTGTGCATACCCTACTCTCAATGAGCTATAAATCAGCATTATGGCAATGCTACGTCACTGGGCATTAACTTACTACAAAGTAGGCTTTGGTCCCATTCTCCTTCTCACCCACCACAGCCAACTTCCTTCCATTACAAATATTAATCATTCTGCTATAATTAAAAGCAGTATCACTTGGTGTTTTCAAAGCCATTTCCACACAATGCTTATATGTAAGTTTAATACTTGTTCATCCCTCCTCCTATGAAAATAGTTTTACAACATGGCAAAGATGCAATTTTTTAAAGGACAATTGATCCGGAGTGGAGTGGAGTGGAGTAGAAAATGACTCTGGATAAGAAAATGGTCAGTTTACTGCTTAGAGTAAGGAATGCTGTGAAATACGGATAGAAGTAATTCTGCAACTGCTAGCATGGGCCGCCATACAGAGGCATACTAATGAGAGCACTTGTACTAAACAGCCATGAATGAATCCTAGAAACCCGCCGGGACCACAACGTGAAGTGGACAAAAGAGAGGTGGTACATGCACAGAAGAGACCGCACTCACCAGAAAGTTTCCAATAAAATGCAAAGTTCCTGGGCACGTCCAAGGGCAAAAACTGGGATAAGAACCTGCAATTGAGGTATGATTTACAGTCTGTGAAACAGTATGTAAATGGCCCTGCAGTGTTCAGTTCATTTCTGAACTAGTCCCTCAGTTCCCTCTTGCTTTCTGATACTCTTGCTGAGCTTGCTTTCCACAGCAATGTGTTCTTCTGCAGTTTTGGGATGAAAGGCACTGATATTTGACAAGCACCTCGCCCCATGGCTATGACTTCAGTTTGTACATACTAATGAAGTCTCCGGCAGGACACAGTGCTTGTGAATATATTCATTTCTGTTCTCTCCTGGATAATATGATAACAAGTTGTTGAGAGCAACAATTCTGGCATTATTTATGGAAATGGATGCTGAGTGTTTCTGTCCTTGATTGCTTTGTCTGTGCTAGGGTAATTATAACCTTCCTCCCCTCCTAAATTAAGGCAACGCTGGAGTAAAGAACACACAGCTGTTTCGATTTCCGATGTTTTCTTCAGTTAGGTGCTGTCACTTGGCAGCAAAGAGTTTACCACTACTCATTTGTTTTCCAGATCCAGTGGGAAAGCCATCATCTACTTGTTAACAGAACCGATCAGCAAACCACATCCATTACCAAGACACTCACTCTCTTTTCCATCAGCAAGCCAGTCAGTCTGTCTCAGTTTCTTAATTTACAGGATTAAGAGGACACTTCGATACACAAGCTGCAAACCAAGTTAATTTTGCCTTTATCCTCCATATTTGCAGACTGTAAACATACCATTTCCCTTACCGTCTCATTAACTCATAATTTGGTTTTCTTCTTGGCACAAGTTCAGTGCTTAATATTCTGTCTTATAAAGTACAGATGGAGGAATATAAAAATGCCTTCAGTTTCATGCAGTGGTCATACATAGGTGCCCGAGTTAACTACTAGTTACACAGCACTACAGAGCCAACAAGAGCTTCACAGAGGAAAAACCACATCACTTAGGTTACCAAAATGCCATACCTTCCCTCCTCTTTCTACAGTCTCATGAACTTTCTTCAAGAAGTCTCTTTCTCTGCAGCGTTTGGAATCTCTGATAGTTGTGGCATAGGTGGATTCACTTATTAATAAATCTGGGCGACACTTATCAATCCAGGCAGCACTAAAACAAAAGGAGTTTAAAAATACCCAATCAAATTACGAGATGGTATCTGGCATATCCGATCTGCGGGTCTCGAAGACGGGTGGAAAATGTCACAGTTTCCATTTACAGATGGGAAAACAGGTACACAGATGTGCATCGGCTTGCCCAAAGTCACCTAGGAGTCCTGTGGCAGCATCAGGACTCCTCTCTTTGCAGGCCATGCCTTCATTAAATTAATCCCGCTCAGAATAGAGGCTACAGATTTTGAAAAGCAATTCTTCTCCAGTCTATTACTTGTTTTAAATGCCTTAAAACATTATTCTAAATAGCATCGATATTGTAAATCTCTCATGCATGCCAATAAAAAGAAAATGAATGTTTATGTTTGTTAATGGCACTCTCTTAGAAAGTAAATGCATTTATAGAAGATACCATGAAATAAAACATTTCAAACATCTAAGTAAGTCCAATTATTACGTACCCTTAAAAATAGATTACTATGACAATACAGATGAAAATTACATTAAGGTCTATCTGGAAGAATCACTGTAAATCTGTTCATTCTCATACTTTAAAATGCATTTGTCTTTCCAGCAAAGACATCGTTAAACGTTTCAGTCTCCTAACAAATAATCCATGCTGATAAGCCTCTAGCACTAACAGAAGCTGTGCTAAAATATTCCTGTCAGAAATATATACAATTCATAGAGACTCAGCTTCCTACTTACCCTAAATGTCTGTCTGGTGTCATGTTATAATCACCCTAATAGAAGAAGAGAAATCCATTAATATTCTCAAGGCGAGACAGACCACTAACAGGAAATGTAGGCATCTATAAATGTTGATGTGCGTACTCACAGTGTACACAACGGACTCGCATCCAACCTTAATCTGGAACATGGCTGCTCCAAGCACATGGCCTGCATAGTACGCCTTGATCTCCAGCTCCTCATCCACCTGCACGAACAGGCAAAGGCTGCAGTAGTGCACACATTTTAAACAACTGAACTCCTCTGCCTTCTACAACAACACAGTTGGTCTGATCCAAGAGTATGCAGAAATCATCATTTACCTGAACTGTCTGGTGAAGATGCACAGCAACCACTTTTTTCATACAGTCTTTAATCATTTGGGAAGTGAAGAAGTTCGTTTCCCCTTTCTTATCTACAGTTATTTTCCTGTAGTCCTCCAGGAGGATGGGACAGATGGCCTTGGTAGGATGTGTCATGTAAATGGGCCCATCATAACCGACCATTTCACTGAAATACGGTAAAGCTCCACAATGGTCCAAATGAAAGTGGCTGCAAAAAGACACAAAGGCTAAAGGAGATGCTACACAGGAATTTAGCTTGCCTGGTTCTCAGATCTTGCTTTGGATTTTTAAAGAACTGTGTGACATAGAGGAACTAGCCAAAACATGAGCGATGGACTTATAACACGTTTGGGCTGCTAGGGAGAGTACACAAAGCTTTCCCATTTCCCATTTGAGCGCTGACAAGGCAGGAAGCTTCCTCACCTGATGATCACGCAGTCTAGAAAGTCAGTCAGCCTTCCATTCTGAGTGATGTAAGAAAAGTCAGGAAAGCGTCTCTGCAAAGACATGAAAAAATAGGCTATCCATTACGAAACAAAGCCAGTTCATACTATGTTACTACCCAACAAAACAATGGTGTGAACAACCCAAAACACTGGAAACGTGCTGTAATCCACTTTAAAGCAAAAGCGTAGTAAGGCAGCAGACAGCACTAGTGCCAGCAATATGGTAAGAGCTGCAGGCAACACCATTGGCATTTATGCACAGGAAGAGTCAAAGAGAAAAAGGATGGGAGGGCTGCCAGAGGACAGACAGGGAAACTGACCTCGCAAATAAATACGTTACAGCCAAGCTTATCTTCACAGTAAAACAGGTAACCAATGTGTTTTAGCTTACCCACAGGCATTAAGGCAGAAAGCCTCATAACCTTTTCTGTAATGGCACATTTGCTCTGTGTTGTGCTTTAACCCTACCTTTCAGAACATTTTTGCCATTATTCCTTTCCTACTAGCATCAGGTGACCAAACATCAGGAGAATTTCCTAGGTCTCTCTCCAAAGCATCACAGATGCGTGCTGCAGATTCCACAAGTAATTAACTGCCCCAAACCAAGCATCACATCAAGAGCAGCCTAGCTAAGGATGGGATTAATGCTTTAAAGTACAGAAGATACCTGCCCATGTGAAACACAGAAAGACCAAAACCACATGAAATGGAGCATTCACAACTTGCTTAATATTTTTTTTAGAGTCCACAACCCCAGGAAAGGACAGCTGGATGGTGGCAGTTCATAGACCAGGAATACTTGAGGGGACATACTCTTGCACAGGAAGGCAAGATTTTGAAGGGGCAATAGCAGTTCATTCTCTGCCATAATCCAGCTCCAGCAGCAGCTCATATGTATGCCCATTAATCCACACCTAGCTAATATTACTCCTATGTCATGTACGATGAATCAGGCAACGTTCAAATAAAAGGGAACAGAGCAGATCAATGAACCAGGAGGTCTGCTGGGAAAGGGCAGGCACCTCTATACAGCATTCAGGCTTCTCCACCATACTCACATCATCATTGTAGCCCATGTGCATCCCACAGTCAAGCATTACATTTTTCCCAGCAATAGACACAAGGATACAGCTGCGCCCCACATCCTGGCCAGCTCCTGCACCCAAGCAAAGACAGACAAGTAAGACATTTCTGGGAATATTTACATTCACTTTCAAAGAAAAGCATTTAAAGGTCTGTAGAAACCTCCTAACCCTTTTCTGGTGCAGGAAAAGACCACATCCTTTATTTCAAGCAAGCAGATCAATTGGAAGGTAAGCAAATGTGAACTGACTGACCACGTTGCCTGAGCTTATGAGAGGGCCTTCCAGCTGCCGTTGCAAAACTGCACTAAACACAGCACTGTGTCCAAACCCATAAGAGGTTCAGGGCACGTTTTTTCTCTGCCTGCTGCTGTGCAATTGCAGCTACAGACTTTCAAATAAGAGCAAAATAATCTCTTATCTGGAAAGGATTACCATGGAACTCAAAAGTTCCCAGGGCTCTGCACCTCCCCAAGCACTCTGCCTCTCAGTGAAAGCAGAGACCTCCATTAAACTCTAGTTAAGTTTATTTTGAGCCAGAAAACTATCCCTCAGGATAAAGCAGTTCCCTTGCTCCACACGTGCTCTGCGCTCTCTGTACATAAACGTGTCTCAACAGTTTCTCTATGATCCGTTAAAAAAAAAAAAAAGAAAAATCTACTTGGTGTGGATCTTTAGTACTGTTAAGTGAACTAACACTCTGTCTATATTGTCCAATACTACAATGCTTTTACCAATATGTATTATGAGTCCTGTAATCTAAATAGAGCTGTCAGACTGTTCGAGTCCTACTTGCTTTAAAGACAAAAGTAGGACAATGACACACTGACAAAAGCCAGGTTAGTATGCTGCACAGCTGTAACATGTATTGCAGTGTCCCACCATGAGTGGGTTTTGTGGCACAGAAAGGCATGTATGTCTTCAGCAGCCTAACAACATCACTTTGAATTCTAAATTCCAACGTTTTTCAGTGTTTCCATTTCAGAACAATTTTAGATTGGACTTACCCAAGGGAGTGACTTTTATTTCAGGCATTTTAACAAACTCTAAATCTCAAACTGCACGGCAAATCATTTCTGAAACAGTCTACTGGGAGCCTCAAAAAGAAAGAAACATTTAGCTGTTTTTACAGCTGCCATTTCAATTCTTTTTCAGTGTCGGGCAGAAGACTTAAGCAGAGGCCCAACTTCTTCCTAGAAGGAAGACAGAAAACACAAGTCAGATCAACGCGTGGATGATGAACGACAACTGCAACTTCAGGCTTCGATAATCACCATCACCACTATGAACCGGCAAACACGGACGGCTCTGCCGCCGTGACGGGAAGAGGCAGGGAGCGCAAAGGGAATCCCGCTCCGTGCTATTTATTCGCACCGCCTACAGCTCTCCCACCACAACCTCGCCGGCCCCACTCCCGCCGCCCTCCTGAGGTAAAACCTGCCTGAGGCGCAGGCGGGGCCGGCCCCGGCGCTCCCGACCCGCAGGTCCCCCGCAGCGGAGCACACCCCCTCACACCCACGCACACCCACCCCCCGGAGCGGAGACTCCCCCCGGGCCCGGCGGCGGCCTCCCCACCGCCTCACCGCGGCTCCTCCGCCATCACCGCCCCGCTGGGCCCGCTTCTGTCCGCCACTGCGCAGGCGCGGCGGCCCCGCCCCGCGGGGACTGCTGCGGTTGCGTGGTGACGTCAGGCGTCGGCGACGGCGCGGCGATGGCGGCCGCCTTCAGCCTGCGGGAGGTTCTCGCCGCCTTTCAGGCGTGCGTGACCGAGCGGCGGGAGGTGCTGCTGGGCCCCTACCTCAGCGGCTGGCGGGGGCTCATCCGGTGAGTGCCCGCCGCGCCCGGCCCGCGCCCGCCCGCCCGCCGCCCGCTAACGCCAGGCTGTCTTACCCCCTCAGGTTCCTGCACAGCCTGGGCGCCATCTTCTCGTTCATCTCCAAGGACGCGGTGGCCAAGGTACAGATCATGGAGAACTACTGCCGCGGCGAGCAGCGGGAGAAGTACGTGTCGCTGCAGTCCATGGTGGAGTACGAGCTAGCCAGCGGGGTGGTGGATCTCCAGAAGCGATCGGGGCATCCCGACTCCGGCTGCCGCACCGTCCTGCGCCTGCACAGGGCCCTGCGCTGGCTGCAGCTCTTCCTGGAGGGACTGAGGACCGGCCGGGAGGACTCCCGCACCTCCGTCATCTGCACGGACTCCTACAACGCTTCCCTGGCTGCCTACCACCCCTGGGTGGTTCGCAAGGCTGCCACGGTGGCCTTCTGCACGCTGCCGTCCCGGAACACCTTCCTCGAAATCATGAACGTGGGCACGGCCGAGGAGGCTGTGGCAATGCTGGGTGAGGCCTTACCTTATATCTGCGACGTCTACGGCATCACCCAGGAGCTCTTTGCACAGCATAAGCTGCTTGACCTTCCTTGAGGGGGAGGGATGTTAAAGAGCCCCACTACGTTCTGAAAGAAGTCGGGTGAACTAAGTGAAAACCACATGTTTTCACTGACACACGAGGGTCTGGTTCTCTGTCCGTGGTCACTCCCTCTTTCCTTTTCTAGTAGAGCTGACACGTTGCAAAGCTATTCAGGATGCCTTACTTTATAAGAGAAAAAATGCACCAGTTTTTTTTATAGGTATGTATATTTATCTGGGCACATAGAGAATCAGCTCTACACTAAGAAAAAAAACCACTACTAGTGTGCTTAAGGGATTTCCTTTCCTGGAATGACCTTCACCTCTTCAGCCAGACTGGGACGGGGGGGGGAAGGGGGACTTGTTTTCTTTTTTAAGCCAAACGCTGCAACTTCAGCTTCTGTGTGTTAACACCAATAGTGAGGACCTCATGTGACAGCCAAACTTTCAGGTGTGGTATCTGCGCACATCAACACTACATGTGAGCGCACTTTGCCACTTCAGGTTACAAGCTGTTCCCTTGAATAGATCTGGGCAGGGGGGTGTTGCCCTCTGTTACAATTTAACCTTGAAAACAAAATCATGAGTAATGTGTCTCTGAGAGCAAGCTGTTTTCCTTGTGCTCATAGACTCATTGGATTGCTGCTGCCAGCTGTGTCCCTGAGAATTAAAGGAAATGGTGCTGTATGTCATTAATGTATGAGACCGTTCTTTGTTTGTGCATGAATCCATTAAGCTGGACCTTCCTTCCGAGTAGCTTCTGCTGCATACATCTGGGGATGTGGAACAGGTTTTAGTATGTACTGCACAATACTAGGTATCAGCTGGAGACTGTACCTTACCTGTTTTCTAGCCATGCTTCTAAATTGTGTTATGATTTATTTTTTTTTTAGTGAATGTGTCAAATGTCTACAAAAATGATTTCTGTCTGGGGAGAAATCTGAACTTGTACTGTAAGTCACTACTTTGTGAGGCTTATGGCTTCTATTGCAAATCACTGTATATAATAGCTGGTGTGTGCATGTATATATACACACACACCCCAAAGTGTGTAAAATGGAGTTTACTTAGCTTTTAGAAAGCTGAAAAAGCACTACATTGTTCAGGATGACATGAATATTTGGGGAGGAGGGAGACTCCCCCAGGCTGTAACATGTCGTGATTGTATCTCAGATAGAAGGCACTTTAGCCTAATGTAACACTGAATGATTCAGGAAATCACTATTACCTCACAGAGATTAAATGAACTGGACATTAAATGATGTGAACAACATGCTTCCGAGTATCCTTTACAGGCATGCTTGCTTTCTTTGTGGTGTTGGAAGGAACATGACTTACAGTGTTACCTATTAATATCTTAACCCTTCACCAGCAAAGTGTTTAATTTACTCAGTGATCAGATGTACAACCAGCTGTCATGAGTAACCCAGATGAAGTCACCTGCTGTGTACTGAGCTCCTACTGTGATTAGTCACATCTGTCAACAGTAACTTTTGCCTGAAGACAGGAAATGTTAATGTCCTTTAACAACCTAAATGGAGGTATAGTTGCTATGCTTTGAAAACACAAATATCATTCCCTTTCTGCCAAGGCCACCTTAAAATGATTACATAGTTCCATATGGATAAATCCATATATTAAAATGGAGCAGTTCCACGTTACAAGCTACAGAATACCTCTGCTGTCCCTTATAGATACAGCTGGTGTTTCATCTGTGTAGTGTAGTAAATGCCTTAAACTATGTCAAGTAATGTTGTGTGTCAAGTGAAAAAATGTTTTGGATCTCTTGGGAGTTTCATGCAGAAATGGTAGTATGACCACAGGGGAAAATTACTTTTTCTCCCTTATCACTATTCCTCTTTTCAGATAAACGTTAATGTTGAAAATGAACTTGATTTTTGCCATTAAAGAATCAAACTTTCTAAGTAGGGGAAAAAAACCCCAACTTTGTTGTAATTTTATAACCAATCATTTTGCACAAAGTATGCTTCAAGTAAAATACAGCCTTCCATCAGGCTGCATGTTCTCATTTCAACAAGGTATTGCCTAACGGTAATTTTATTTTCTTGGTGTCCTGCTCTGTCTCCAAATGACAGGAACCTTTTTAACAGCCCTGGTTAGTTACCCCTGAGTAAAACTAAGGTTCTGCACTTGGCTTTGGGCAAGTTCAGTCTGGCAACTTTCACTCACAGGGCCAAATGCAGCAGAGTAAAACTCACCTGCAGTGACTGGTGTACTGGAAGGCTGCAACAACATTCGGATTCACTAGAGGGAGTCTGAATATTTTGCACCACATAAACTATCCCCTAGGCCACAGTAAGCGTACTCAATTTCACGTAAAAATGTGGATGGAGTAAATAATTGCCTATGTGTGACTCCTACACTATTCAGGCAGCTTCGCCCCCTGCCATGCAGTTGAATTTGTATCTAGAACTTTTTAGAAGTTACATAGTTAAAGCTAACACTTCAATATTCCATTAAGGGGAAGGTATCCTTAAAAGGATGTCAGCATAAACATACCTATATAACATAGCTCTAGATCTACAACTGTTGCTTGCCTGAAGTACTCAAGACCACTTCCTACAGCGTACCTGCTTCTCTTTGTACGTGGGAAAATTTCTACCCTTGTAGCGAAAGTGGTATATCACTTTGGCAGTATAAGCAATTTTTATGATACAGTAAAAATATATTATAAGCCAATAAAATGCAGTAATTCCAATTCAGAGCTATCCTGTTTTCTAAAATTCAAACCTGACAGAAAAAATGCAAACTGTGACACAACCTCAATTCCCACACTGTGGAACTTGTACCTCAACCAAAGGCTTTAAACTGAAGTGAACATCCTCTCTCAGCGTGAGAAAAATTCACATCCGCCAACAACAACTTCTTAAAAATAGCAGCAGAGCTGAGTATTGGCTCACCAACCTTGCCCTCCAGGGACGGTCTGCTCCCCACACATTCTTGCTATGCACTGAGGAGGATTTGGTTATCTCCATGATGAGGTGACCTTGAATTTAAAACTATAAGAATTACTGCTGTGTAAGCCTTTTACCACTACCCTTTAGTTCAGGCAACTCAACATATTATTCTGAAGTTCGTTTAAAAACAAACTATGTGACATTCTTTCAGTGTGGGCTGCTTCTAAGCAGGGACCACACAAGTGAGCGCTTGGATCAGAGGCAGCCAGGGAGACGCTCGGATAACTGCAGGAAGCGAGTGAATTTTTTCCTCCTCAGCCTCCGTATGGGTAACAGTTGTAAGACAGTAACAGGCAGTGTTCTCCACCAGGCACACTTCAGCTTGTTGGATCCCGCTCCGATCAAATCGCGCTCCCCGTGGCAATGCTCTGGACGAACAACCCGCACTGATTACCATCTGCTCCCAGCACGAGACAGCTCACAAGCCCAGTTGTTTGTGAAAACTAAACAGGGACCGTTTCTAAAACACATTCCATTAAAGATGTTGTTTCTTGTTTGGTTGGGGTTACCGCAAAGGATGTGTGTCCAAACTGAGGTGGGTCACCCCTGTTTGCTGCCTCTCCTGCAGGAAGCCCAATTTCCAGAGCTGTGACAATGAATTCGGTAAACCACTCCACTCGAGCAAAGGAGAGCAGGATTAGGCCAGCTGTTTGCACCCAAGCACACTCACAAGGCATTGCTGCGTATTTGACTATTGCCCATGGAGCACAGTTACACATTTAATGCATTTTGCTAAGCAAATTATTCCCCATTATTTTCATTTCTCCAAGTTCTATTTAAAGAGACTTCCCGGGAACTGATGAGACTGGATCCCCTGCCCCCTGTTCCCTCTCCCACATTCGCTTGGGAGATTTCTTTGAAACATTTTCCCCAAAACAGACAAATAATGGTCCCTGACCTGCTGCTGTGCTTGAGCTTTGGTTATGCAGCAGCCCTCAAACCCACATGCCTATCGGCTCAGTTTAGCCAGCCCGGTGATTATATCATAGGAGGTTTGTTCCCTTTTGGAATGGACACTGTAAACCTGACGGCGCGATCCGAGCCCACATTAGTGGTGTGTGAAAGGTAAGAGGAATATTAGCTTCATTAGCACATGTTAAGTTTGGTGACTCGGGCTGGGAAGAGAAGGGAAAAGAAAGTAGTGCTGATAGCAACTGGTGGTCTCACAGGGGAACGTCAGAGGTGAGATGGAGACAAAGATCAGCTCTAAGAGTCAGTGTACTGCGCCGTCCCTTTCTGATCTGGAAATGGAAAACATTTTTGCACTTTCTCAATGCTACTCTGCAGTCAAACTTCAGACGCGACCAACCCCACCCTGAAAGCTTTTAGCGGCACCGGGGCTTCCTTAGTGTTTTGAATCCAACACCTACCCAAAGGTGTCCATGTTGCTTTTGCTTCCAGATGGAATGGGAAGCACACACTGCACTCCACTGGCAGTTGTGATGCTGCTATTGCCTTTCCCGAGGTAAAAGGACTCTCAGTACTGTGCACAAGGCACAGCAGAACACAAAATCACCTGGCTTGCAGGCTTGCCAGTGTGTCAGCAGTATTTCCTACACAGTTACACCAAGGTGGCTCACGCCGTCACATTATGGGCTCCTAACAGGTCTTTGGGAGGAGAATGAAAAGACACACCAGTGTCCTACCTGCTGCTTTGGCACAGGAAAGCATGGTCCAAAATCTTTCCATCTTCGCAGGCCACGAGGCAGGGAATATGCCCAGTGCTCTGAGCTGTACAGCGGAGGAAAATCCCAGGAAGAAGGACGTCTCTCCTGAATGAGCACTTTGGGAACCACGGGCTTCACAGCTGAAGTACACAAAGCCAAGGGCTGGAGGTCATCTGAGTCTTGACCCTCACAGCTAAACATCCCGCTCTCTTCATACCTCTGTTTCCTCTCCTGTGAAGCACAGAGGATGTATTTGCTGACAGACAAGATTAATTTGATTTGAGAGGTGCTCAGAGCCCCTCTACTCAGTATAAAATCTACAAAGTCCATGGGCCCAGGGATGCTCTGCTGACAGTACCATGACAGACAGGATGCTGAGATGTCCAAGGATGTGGAATAAGTGGATCACCACTGTAACGGCACTGACAGACCATGCAATTCCCTGTCTCCTCTCATTGCAGGTTATTTGTAGATGGGCTAATATGGGCTCTTGGGATGAAGTTTGCTATCGATCAGATCAATAATTCCACTTCACTTCTGCCGGAAGTAAAGCTGGGCTACGACATGTATGACACCTGCTTTGAGCCGGTGGTGGCCTTACAGCCCAGTTTGCTATTTCTGACCCCAAACAGCACAACGGGCATTGGGGTACTGTGCAACTACACCCACTACCAGCCTCGTGTGACTGCGGTGATTGGACCACACAAGTCAGATCTCTGCCTGGTAACAGCCAAGCTATTCAGCTTCTTCTTGATCCCACAGGTAAAGAAACTCTCTGGAGAAGCCAGAATTCTCGTTTTTAGTGCAGGGAAGGGTTTGGATCAACAATGCTGTCTATGCTCCAGGTCTTTGAACCAGGACTGTTAAAGCGCAAATTCCAGTCTTTCCTCTGCAACAGATTTCCTAAGTGATCTTGGGTAGGTCATGAAACTTCCCTCCTGGAACACACTCCACTGTTTAACTACCCAGAGAGAAGAGGGATAACTCAGGCCGCTCTGTGATCCAGGGAATGGGAATAACAGAGCTCCCAGCATAAAGCGGGAGGATCCCATGAAAATACATCTGTGACTGGAAGTACTCAGTTACCACAACAGAGCAAGCTGCAACGGTCATGGAAATTTAGCCCTGAGCTAAGATATTACTGAATCTTGGGTGCGTCACCCTTTGTAGAAAGTAGCTAATTACCATTGTCATTAATGATAAGGGCTGGTGCTGTGATGATGGACACAAATGGAAGGATATAGCCATGTGGGACAGGTTTACCGGAGGCAAGTGACAGGGGCCAGTTTATGGTTCTCTTGGTAAACACGGCCATGACAGACCTATTCCTTTAGAGTTCTTCCTTCCCACTATCCTGACCCAGCATTTTTGAAAACTTCGTGCCCCGAGACGAAGCAAAGAAAGTGTGGAGAGTGATCTGGACTGTGAACACTTCCCTCAGCTTTACTCTCTGCCTTGCTTTCTGTCTTACCTTCTAATTTTCAGGTCAGCTACGGAGCCAGCAGTGAGAAGCTCAGCAACACGGAGTTGTACCCATCCTTCTACCGTACTGTTCCCAGTGATAAGAACTTGGTGGAAGCTGTGGTCCTGCTACTGAACACGTTTGGATGGAACTGGATTGCCACCATTGGAAGCGACGATGAATATGGCCGAGGAGCCCAGGGGCTCTTCTTAAGCACAGCTGGAAATCACAGTATCTGTATTGCATTCGAGGGGCTAATTCCTACAGACCTCGCAGACCCCAAAGCCCAAAACCAACTGGAAGATACCATTAAGTTAATTAACAATACCAAAGTCAACATCATTGTTCTTTTTGCCTTTAGTCAGCCAGCCCAGGCCCTGCTGGAACACAGCATCAGGATGGGACTGAGTGAGAAAGTCTGGATTGGCACTGAAGCCTGGATTTTGTCTGACATCACTGCCTCCATCCCAAATATTCAGAGCATTGGGACAGTCTTAGGCTTTATTATGAAAGCAGGCACAGTCCCTGGCTTCCAGAAATACGTTGCTGACCTCTTTACCTCTGTTCAGCAGGACCAATTTTGCCAGGAGTCTAGAGAATTCAACCACCACATGAACTCTGACGTGCTGGACACACATTGCAAAGAGTGTGACCGCATCTCGCTGCATGACATCTCGGCCATGCTAAGCCGCTCACAAATACAACCTGTGTACGTCGCAGTCTACAGTGTGGCATACGCCCTGCACAGAGCGCTGGGGTGCACCCACCAAGCATGTCCCAAAGCACCCATCAGATCTTGGCAGGTGAGTAACGGTCAGGGGGACAAACAGCAATTTTTTAGCCAATCTACACATCAGAGCAGCACACAGCCAGGCAGGGAGGGGGGTAACACTGCACTGCGCTCCTCCCCCGGCACCGATACAACCTCAGCAATTCCCTCAGCCGGCCAAACCCTACGCCAGCACATGGCACCATCTCTGCTGCTGGCTAGGGCGGCATTCTCCTGCCTGGGGCTATGGCCTGGCTCCCACTAATTAGGATTGGCACAACAGAGCAGCTGATAGCCAGAAGGCCAATAGCTGCAATCTCAGCCCACATAAGGGACAATTGATTTCAGCCAGAAATTAGCTTCCTGCATTATCATCCTCCAAGCAAGAACATCAACTGTACCAACACTTACTGTCAATTCCCATTTTTCTCCTCAGCTCCTGCACTTCATGAATACCCTCCCGTTCACGGTGAACGGCCAAAGTTTCAGGTTTGATCAATCCCACAGCACAAACACTGGCTACAAGCTTATATTCTGGTCCTGGAAAAACGGCACCCTGACTTATCTGCCCGTTGGCAACTACAAAGAGTCCTTGTACATCAATAAATCCCAGATTCGGTTTCACACTGCAGATCAAAAGGTAAAGACAGTGGGCAAAAGCATAAGCAATCACTAAATGAAGTAAGCTCTTTTGCTGCTTCATCAGGGCTGTTCATAAGGAGCTGCTGATCTGCATGCTACTCCTGCAAGGTCTGCGTGGGACCGAGCTCTTGCTCCTCTGCAAACACATAATCCACGTCCATTGTGCCTAACTAGAAAAAGGTATTCCCAGCACTGTTTAAGACTCAGGCACAAGTTGGATCCCAGCACAGACAATTTCTTCTAGTTTCTTTGGTGATATGGTGCTTCTCCTGAAAGTGTCTGGCTGACATTCATTCTTCCTTTTGCCTAGGAGCCTACGTCAGCATGCTTCAGACATTGTAAACCAGGACAATTCAAACGAATAAAAGGATTCAACCTTTGCTGCTATGACTGTACAGACTGTCCGGAAAACACCTTCTGGAGTGCTAAAGGTGAGGTCTGAGAAATTCAACGGCTTTAACTGTCTATTGTGTCTTATTATGTCTATCTACTAGTTGAGGTCACACAGGTTCACAGAGCTGGTAACAACCAGTGGTGAGCTCTTCCTCCATGCAGCACTGCCAGGGCAGAACATCCCTCTTGTTCTGCTGTGCATTACTCAGTCTTGCTCTGCAGATCTTCAGTGGGGGACCCTCCTCTGCCGATCCCAAAGAGAATGCATAAGGACAATGTGTATGTTTTATCTCAAGAGGTAGGAGAGAGGGTTATGATGAAATTGTGGGGTTGTAGATAGAAGAGAGGCATATGATGAAATTCTGGGATCTTTTGGAAGCTGGTGATCCTTCCTGGGGAAGGGAAACACAGCCAAGAAATATGTGGATCCTTTTGGCGGGAGGGTGGAGACGTGGAGGGGAAAACAACAGATTAAACTATCCCAAGCTTTGGAAATCCAATACACTTAAGAAGGGGGGGAAGTAGGCAAGGCAGCACCCAAACCAGCTACCTAATTCACAACTGTGATCCTTCCTCAAGGACTGCCTGCAGCAGGGGAGCAGCACTCCACTGCAAGGTGGTCATCAACTGCTCACTGCTACTTTGCAGACAGCTCCACCTGCACGCCCTGTCTGGAGCATCAGTGGTCCCCTGTCCGGAGCACACAGTGTTATGACCGCAGCGAGAGATACCTCTTTTGGAATGAGCCGCTCACCATTGCCTTGCTAACATTGATGTCCATCACCATATCCTTGACTTGTCTGACAGCAGTGCTCTTTTTAAGGAACCTCGAGACTCCCCTTGTGCAGGCTTCTGGAGGCAAACTGAACCTCTTTGCCCTGTTCACACTCATGCTGTTGTGTCTCAGCTGCTGTCTATATATAGGCAAGCCCAGTAACCACCTTTGTATGATCCAGCAGATAGTCTATGCCCTGTGCCTCAATGGTTGTTTCTCTACGTTTTTCATCAAGTCCCTTGAGGTCACCCTTGTGACAGAGTTCCCTCGCTGTGCCCCCACCTTCTTGCACTGGGTGACCCAGAGGAGGGCCTGGCTCCTCGTTGCCTTGTGCCTCCTCGCCGAGTGCATGTTCTGTTTCTGCTATCTTCACCTGGGCCCCGACTACCTGGTGGCCGATTACAAGTCGCTGCCCACTGAAGTTCTGCTTGTGTGTAACACCAAGTCCTGGTTGGCCTTCGCGCTGATGCACGGCTGCAATGGCTGCTTCGCCTGCATCTGCTTCCTGTGCACGTTCATGGTACGGACTCCTGGTAAGAAGTACAATATTGCCAGGGGGATCACATTTGCCATCCTAATCTATTTTATCATCTGGATCTTCTTCATTGCTATTTTTGCCACACTGAAGACAGTCCTGAGGTCTGTTACTCAGATTGCTACCATTTTGACAACCAGTCTGGGTATCCTGGGGACCTACTACATCCCTAAATGCTACATCATCTTGCTTAGGCCTGATCTGAACACGGTGGATTATTTCCAAAATTCCATCAAAGAGGAGTCGGAGGAGGACTCTCCATAAACAGGCAATAAACCAGGTCCATCCCACCTGCTCCTCAATAGAAGCTGGCTCTAGTTTAATGAGATAATTCTGCTTATGACGACTTTATAAGCTATGGTCCCAGATACAACCAGGATATAAAATACAGCCCTATCCAGTAGGCTGAACACCAGGACCAGAATTTTTAAGCCGCAAAAAGCACAGGGCTCTACTCAATGAGCTAAAGCAAAATGTCCCCAGCGCAGTAGTATGCATCCTGTCTGTCTAACCGCCTGTTTCATCACCCACAAGAAGCCAAAAGCAGGTTCAGTTAAGCAAGCGACCTACAGAGCAGGTACTTTACACAAATCTCTCAGGTCTGGCAATCCGAACTAGAAGCCTCACCCGGACCACTTTCTTGTAAAGACTGTTGGTAATTTCCACTTCTTATTAACTAGATAACCACTCCAGAGATATATCCGTGAATCCTTTCCCAGGCCTTATACGAACTTTCAAATATATTCAACAGCACAGAAGTAATAACTAGAAAAACGGAAGGGAATCATCTGAAAAGGTGTGAGATTACAGATTCCAAACAGAAATCCTTGGGATTAACTAATGATACCGAGTACCTACCTACACAGGATCTTCTAAAAAGACCTCCTAGCGAGCAACATCAGAAAAACACAGCTCCTGCGCAGGTCTCCTCCTGTTGGACACAGGAGGGACCTGAGGAGGGGGAGGTAATAGACAGGGAGACCCAAAGGTCCTGCTCTGTAATTGCAGTCCACACACATCTGTGTGTGTTTGTGCACTTGCTTTATTAAAAGTGGAGTCAATGACATCCTACAGCTCTGGGTCTCTTTTTTGACAGTTACAGTCAACCTAAACTTTTCACTATCTAGGTTGCGAAACTGTACGGTTCTAATGGCCACCAGGATCCTTAAGACAACCCTTCCCCATCGTCCCTGTAAATAAGATTCTGTAACAGAACATACGGATCCCCTGGGCTGCCCTCTCTCCTATTTAAACAGAGGAGCTCTGACTTTGCAGTGTAGCACTGAGTAAGTTTGCTCATTTTTGACTGAAGTTTAGAGGACACCTGGAAAGGTATACGTGAAGTTAGGGGAAGAGTACATAAAGAAATTGGTATGTCATACACAAACTGAAGTACAAGGAAACAACTGTGTTCAGATCAAGAAGGGCTGACTATTTTGACTCTTAAATGAAAGAAAAGATTGAAAGGCTAAGCAAAGCTTCTGATGTCAACCACTGCTCTTCTAGTTCATGGTATTGTCGGTACTCTGACGTAGCATATTAACTGACAACTGGTCCTTATAGATCATTGAGTATTGAAACAAAACACAAGCAAGAACTTGTATTTCTCAAGAGATTTCACAGTTTCGTTCCAACTCAGAATAACTGTAGTTATTCAAGCCAGAATCTCAGTAAAACTGAGATTTCTTTTAGATAAGTTATATTGTAAAAATTTAGATCTCATAATGGAAATATTTATCATAATTTCACACTTGTTTTACAATATGAAATCCAGTTTTGATATCATTGTCATGGAAGAAAAAGCTGAACCTTCCAAAGTCAACATTAAGTACTGTTTTCTATGGAAAAAGATTATTTTTGAATTTTCTTGACTACTTTGTCACAAAACCCATAGAAACCATTCTGATACATAAAGGCAGATATAAAGAGTATATTACCCATTCAGATTTCAATTCACTCATTTGTGTTTCATTAACATGTGTTTGCAAAGAACATGGAAATGAGGGCAAGACGCACGGAAATGAGTAGTGTGCAAATCACACTATCCAAAATCACAGCAAAAAGTTCCTCCCATCTCAAAAAACATGCAAAGATCACCAGAGAGAAATATTTCGTACCCGGTGAGACCTTCTGCAAAGGGGACAAAATAAATCCAACACTTTTGAGGAATAAGAAATACCTCTAACCTGTATTCGTACACGTAGCACAGCCCCTGTTTGCTGAACAGCAGGAGAATTCTCCTACCCAGAAAGGCTGGTGGTTTGCCCCATTAAGCATCCAATTTACAAGAACAGGTAGTAGTGATTGTTTCAGAAGGCAGGACAAAGAAATACTCATACTAGAAAAACATAGACTAGCTCCCTCCCAAAAGGTGCTTGCTAAGTATAACCAGCTAATCTCTAGTTTATATTATTAATAGGAAGGTTTACACATCAGTTACAGAGCAAATGATGACCCTCTAAAGTGCTGAGTGTGGAGGTTCAGTGAAACGTACAGGTCTGACCCTCTGTAAATCCTGCAAGCGCTTTGCCACTAGGGAGTACTGTATATCAAGAATTTCACAAGTCTGGTTTTGTGCATGCAAAAATCATCTCTCATTGTCAGCCTACCTGCTTGTATCAGCTGCCCATTAGCCACAGACGCACCCTATAGACAGGACTTTCTGCACAGATGGCTTCAAACTGGAAGAGGGTAGATGTAGATTAGGTGTCAGGAAGAAATCATGGATCACAAAGCAGTTCTCAGCCTCACAACACTGCTGTACAGAAGCTGCTGTTGCTTTGCTTTATTCGTCTGGATTTTCTAGGTCTTTTGAAGTGTTTACTATGACTTACTAGAGCTAAGCTGATGCAGCTGCATACACAGGTGATACAAGCTGATGAACTGGGTCTGCTTTGCTCATCTTCATGACTGCAGGATTGTTATTCCTGCCTGACAGAGTCCCAGCAGCACAATTTCCTCTTTGTCTTAAATATTTTCAGAGCTAATAAGGGTGTCTGGCATTTTCGGTCCTTATTATAATACTGTGCTCTACACTATATTTGTTGTGAGAAATGTGAATACACATCTATTACACTTCTGTACTTTTTATTACACGCCTCTGTATTTCCAAAAGGCTGGAGAGAAACCAGCCAGCCCCAAAACAGACACCCATGGCAGAGACCAAGCAGGAAAGACAGAGCGTCTTGGACTACACAGCATCACAGTAATAATCAACAGTATCTCAGTATCCACTTCTAGACCACGAAGGCTGCCACGTGTACTAGTGTAATATGAGGTGGCTAATTAGGTATACTGCACTACTAACTATCAGCCAATAGTTACTATTAAATATTAGCCACTTAGTGTTTCTTCACGTCAAGAAAAGTGGCAGCTACCACTCTACTGTTACTTTTCTTCACAGTGCAGATGCAATACAGTAGAGAGATTTATCTTTTATCACGCTGCATCATGGAGGAATGATGACAGTGTCTCTCTTTCAGTTCAAAAGCAAAGGATACAACTTGATCCACCACATTTTAACCAATGCCATCATACTTATCCTTTCATAAACCTGGTAAAAGTACAATCAGGCTCCAATGCAATCGTTAAAAAAACTGATTGCATGCTACTGAAATCAAGCAACTAGCCACAGCCAAGTTCTTTCTCATAGTGAAAACAGAAATATTTTAGTAAAGGCTGTTCACAGTAATTTTTTTATCCTTGAAACAATCTTTATTATACACTCCTTTTGCAAAAAATTATGTCAGTGTGAAATGGCAAACCATGAAAGGTGAAAATACAAAAACTACATTACTACCAAATTACCACATTACTACCAAACAGTAACAAGTAAGTATCTGGACTTCAGTAAAGGCTTTGTCTTTGACAAAAGTACTCCTCAGTGCGATTAAAGATAGCAAAAATCTGACCTGGAGACTGGAAGTCCTATGTTTCTGGAGACTGCAGCAAGTCTTCATGAGCATATTGTTGCAACTGAGAATCTCAGCAGTACTCCTCACTTCAGCACTATGATTTCATAGCAGAGAAGCATTAAGTAACTTTTGATCATCATTCCAGAAATAGAAAAGGAAAAAATCAAATATACCTCTACTGCTTTTCCTTCTGGCAGCAGAGCCAGAGCCATGATAGACTGATTTTTCTTTTCCTTTAAAGGGGAAGGGGGGTGAGGGAAGAGGGAGGAAGGGAAAAGAAGCTGATTAAATTGTTCAACCAGCTCCACAGCACCTGCAGACAATTCATGCGAGGCCAGCTGGAGTCCATCAGGCCCTGCAGTAAAAGGCTGCAAGAGCATGTCCAAAATTCTGATCATTTAATAGTTAGGTAACTGGGAAAATGCTAGCCAGACCATTTTGCATCCTATGTAAACCAATATGGTTTGAAAGGGAGAATATGGAAAACTCTGCAAGACTTTCTCCCAGGCTTTTATATTAATCTGCTGCAGAATTGCACCATTTATAATTGGTGCCTCCGTATTAACTGGGATTTTGTCTCTCCCTTTGCTGCTTGTTCTCTACCAGCCATGAAGAGGGAATCTGCCTCATCAGGCTGCAGCTGTTCTTTCCACATGAACCACCCAGACCTTACAGGGCGGCTCGGCGTCCTTGTGTTGCATGACAAATACACCGTGGTCTAAGGCTTACCAGTTAGTCTGCAAAGTGGTGTCCTAATGATCCTAGCTTGTCTGTGCTGGGAGTTTGTAGGCAGAGTCCAGAAAAAGGGAATATTCGCAGAAACAGCTGGGCTTTACCAGCAGATTAATCTCCTGGGTCTGCAGGCAGGAAAACTTGTTCCAGCTCATGTCTTTGTAACAGGACATATCCTCCCACAGTCTTTTACTTCCACAAACTTTCTTCAGCCTTTCCTGTGTACCTACTCCTGTCAAGCTGTGAGAGGGAGAAGCTCAGTAATTAAGAGCTATTAAGAGCAATTTAAGGGGAAAGCAAAACTTCTGCACCAATATATTAGTCATCAGCTCAAAGCTACAGCTCTTCTGGTGAATGGCAGGGTCTTATGTTTCCAGTCAGATGTCATTACCCTGCACGGAAGAGTCAGGCCTCTGCACTTCAATCATCTGTGACCCCGTTTAGCCGTGAACATTTACAGGGCTCCTGTCACACTTTTGAAATGTAAGCACTTCTGAAGTACCGTTAAATCACCGAACTCCCAGCTGTCTATCAGCTACCTGAACCATCTTCTCCTGTAGAGAGGACAAAACTTCGGGGGGGGGGGGGGGGGAAGAGTAAGATTCAACCAATATTTCATCATTTTTGAATAAAAGATAATGCAGTAGTGCAAAGAACTGAAGACATACACTGTGGTTATCACATAAAATTAAAAGCTTTTTAGTGTTTAAAATAGCATTTACACATAAGCAGCTATATATTAACTATACAGACACTTGGGTTTTAATACAATATCTACAAAAAAGAATTCAATTATGCAATAGACATTTAACAGGAACAGTGCAGTCCATGCTAGTAAGAGGTCACTCTTCGAGTAGAACCAATTCTAGAACAGGTGATAGTCTGGGTTTTCATTATTTAAAATCATGTAACTTTGTTCCTCTACTGTACATAAAATTCTTTACATGTATTTCTAATCACTGATTAGAATTAATAATTTTAAGTCAATCTTATTACAATCCAGTTAAATGCAAAACAAAAACAATTACATCAACTCATGAGCCGTCAAGTCTCAAGATGGGACTGCCCATTTGAATAGAACAAAAATAATATCAAAAGTCAATGTCTGTGCATCATTGCTTGTCATCCAATATACCTTTGGATAAAGCGTCCAGGGGACTGTTACCTTTGAAAAGCAGACTTATTAACAGGAGGTAAAGGACAATAGCAGTGCTTTTAAGACTATTTGCCAAAAAACTTACTCCTTGGAGTTAATATACTGGGTGGGTACACTACCCCTACAGATACTGCCTCCTTTGGATAGGAGACGTCATCCCAAACTGTTTTCTCATTTTTTCTGTGATCTTCCAAACATACCTGTAAGTCCTTGTTAAAAGCAGTTGGCAGGTATGCATGAACATTAGGCCCAGGTGCAGAGCACAGGCAGATGTTGAGGGTCTCTCACTTCCAGAATAAAAACATCAACTATTTAAGGCGCCGGTTACGAGCTTGTTTCCACACTCTACACAGCAACCCCCTGCCTTCTCGCTGTGGTCAGAGACACAGGGCATGCCTTCTAGAGCCCAGCCGGTGCCGGTCACTTGACATTAAAACCAGAGAAAAATTTCAGGCCCCAGTGAGAGAAAAAGAGACAGTTCTGCAGGACTCCAGTCTTCCAACTTTCTTCCACCTGGCACAGTACTCCCTATTGTAAGGGGCTTGGTTGGCATCAGTGGCACTTCTTTCTGCAGGTAGTGCTGTACCCCATAGCAGAAACTTGCACAATTGGGCCCCAAGGCCCCCCGCATTGCAAAGACACATGCACATGCATTGAACGCCAAGGATGGGACTTGGGAAATCTCCTGTCTTCATTCACTTTTGAAAATTAAGAGCTAGCAATGTTTCAGGCCTACCTTTGCATTCACTCAAACCAGCCTCTCCGCTGCACACTATGAGGCGGGGAAATCAAGCTTTTGCTTTACACGCAGTGGCCATTATGTATTGCACTGTTTACAGAAGGGTCATTTACATTCTCCTACTGTTCTTTGTAACTAGTGGGTTCTACGCGCTAGACGGTACTAACCAGCCAGCACATCTGTCGGTACATTCAGAGCACTCCTCATTCGCCTGGAACGGATGCTCGTTTGCGGGGGAAGCTCGTTCAGGCTGGATTTAGCAGCCCCATTTCCTCAGCGGACGAACGCTTTCCCACACCTAGGTTACGGACCGTCAGCCTCATCCCAGAGTTACCCACAAACACGCAAGTATATAACACAGTCGTTTCAACGTAGCAGCAAAGACCAGCAAGACACAGAACAGTTTCTGCCAACAGCATAACAAGACAAAAAACCCCCAGCAGGTGTGTAAACTGCAACTTTTGAAAAGACATCAGGAAATTAAACATGTTTCTTCCATGGGTGAAAGCTCAGCCCCAGCTTTAACCCCTGCTGGAAATATCTTATTAGAGTGACAGTCTTTTCCTCCAGCCCTGTAAGTTCTGCCTGAAGACAAAGTGGGCCAGAAAAATCGTAATATATGAGACCAGAAAAATTAATTTAAAAGTAGAACCACTAGTGATTGTCAGTAAAGTCACAGACTTCTTAACAGCGTCTCCTGGAGACGTAGCAGAATTACAGAATTGTTTTACCCTGATTTATTTCATTGCTTCAAATGTCAATCTTTCCAAACAGTTGACTGAGTTTTGTTAGCATCTTTGCTGTGTTACTGGGAGGAGGAAAGGAAAAGAAATTATACTGTTGCACAGTCAAGCTTTAGGTAATGCCGTTCTTTTGAACAAGCCATCACCAGCTTGGCAATCTATGCTCGTCCATCAGATGGACTGTGACGAAAGCACCACTTTCAGAAACGTTATGCAGCTTTTCAGGAGATTTTTGTAAAGAAAACTGTCCAAAACCACTCAGCTGGTTTAGAAGCCCAGTAATCGAAGTACCTAGTCTGGGTGACACAGTGTTTCCTAAATGCCTAGCTCCCTTTTGAAAGTGAGACTTAAGTCTCCGATTAACACAGACAGTTGAAAATGTTACTCTGACTTTTGTAAAAGGGATGTGTTTGCCCACAGACCTGTAATAAGAACAGAAGTAGTGAAAAATCTATCAGAATGAACAACATACAAAATGGACAGCTTGAAGAGGAATTTTTCAGGGTGACAAACGAACATGAAACTACATGTATCTAGCGAGAAAAGACGTGTTCTCTGCTGACATTCTTATCGGATATTCACACTACCCATAAAGCATGGAACATAACAAAAAGAAGCATCTTACCAGTGAAGAAAATGCTTATATACAGTAAAGACTGATTTTAAAGCACCTGTCCTAAAAACCACCAGAAGCAGGTATCTCATGAAAGAGGATTTAACTGAGGCATGGCCCCATGGTCAAACGCCACTAAGTGACTGCAGCTTAACACATATTTCCCATTAAATGAGCCACCGTAACAGAGCGTGGGTGTGCTCCTACCATGCCCTCAATTCAGATACTTTAAAAAAGCTTCTTAAACGTCAGTGAAGGTTCCTGAACATACTTTATCAAGCGTCTCGCCTTAGAGCGAGAAATACACAGTAATGAAATCTTGGGGATATACAACAGCAGTTGCCTAAGTCAAAGCTTCCCAGCAGGAGCGTTAGCACGGGTCTCGCTCTGTGTCAGGTATAAAGATTCATTCATTGTACCATTTATGAACTGTTTTCGAAACACCCTCTCACGTCTCTGCTAAGAGCTAGCCCCCATCTGTGTTCAGAACACGTTCCCTTGGGTAACACTGCAATTGGGATTAGACATCTCCACGTTTCTATTTCAAAAAAAAAGAGAAAGATACTGCTCAGAAATTAAGAACAGAAAAAGAGGTGATCAAAATGAATAGCCATGTCCCAGTGGGAGCCAGGATTTACCTACGCCTCTGCTAGAATGGGATAAATATCCCCTTCAAAAGGGAAAAGCTGCAGCTACACTAACAGAATCGCATAGCAGCAATTGTCCTATTTCTGTGGAAACAAGTTTTAAAACCTGTAAGCAAGTGCGCATTATAACCAGAAGAAACAGACACATCTGTCAGCAGGGATGTGACTGAAATGCCCAGGAACAGACTGCAGCTACAAAGTCACTATCATGATACTAAAGGAAATAACTTTACAAGTTCTGCACAATGAACACATACAGTAGCAAGACTCCACCACTCCCTTGATAGAATAATATCTTTTTTAAAAAAAAAAAAAAAGAAGAAAAGAAAGAAGGAAAGATTGATTTATACTCCCTAGTCAGCAGAAGGTAGCCACAACTTTGCTTTCTGCTAGGAACTGGTTTGAGCCTGCTCCTTTCCAAGCACGCGTTGTCTGTACGCTTGCAGGTGCCACATCTGCTTAGAGCGCTGACTGGTGCATCCCAGAAGCAGCGTCACAAGGCAGCATCACAGATACTACCCAACGGTCATTTTTGACTTGTAAGAGAAAAAGCAGGGAAAAATAAAAGTGCTACTATGCATTATTGGAAATTTAGAAGTCATGTGAAATCATAGTCCTTGAATCAGCCAAAATGATAGACCAATTGCATCGGGTAGCTGCCACAGTTACCAAAGCTCATTAAGATGTGAGTATACACCAGCCATTCACAATCAAAAAGAAGAGGGGGGGAAAAAAAAGGATAAAGAAAAGATGCCATCAATTTGCTGATATTTAGCAATCCCAGGAGATTTTTTTGTTTGTTTTGTTTGTGGAGGGGGGGGTTGTATTTTTTGTTTTGTTTTGTTGATTTTTCTGCAACACAATTGCAAACCAGGAAGGTATGACATGCAAGACAGCCAAGTTTCTTTCACTAAGTGTTCGACAATGACCAAATTGCTCACCCACCCCCAAAACAATCATTCCCCCCACCCCCCCCACCCGCCCCGGCCCTTCCCCAAGCAGAGTCTGAAGGCACTTCTTCTCACATGATGTCGACAAAGAATTCACAAGGGTTGCCCATAGCCTTCTGGAAGGACTGCCGGCTCCCCGTCAGCTCTGGAGGAACAGAGCTCAGTTCCCTCACGGGGGGCCCTCCAGGGGGTCCGCTCGTCCCGTAGACTTTGGAGCCCATCTTGGGGAGATTGTAGAGGGGTGGGACTCCCGGAGGCCCGTAAGAATGATGGCTGTGGTGGCTTCTCTCGCTGTGGGTGGCAGAGACGTGACTCCGGTGGCTGAGCTGGCTGACGGGCCTCTCCCGACGGAGGACACTGGCGCCGCCCCCGCTGCGGGCAGTGTGGTCGGACTCGCTGCCGCTGCCAGCCGACTTGCGGTCCTTCTCTCTGCCAAGAGCTCTCCTGCTGTTCTCGCTGTTGCTTCGGTTCGAGCCGCTGCTTTTGCTTCCTAAAGCCCACGAGCGAAAAGGACACAGAGAAAAGACAGCATTAGCTCACATCCACTGCCGCCTCCCATGTCAGCTCCTACCAAACCCCACAGATCCGGGTATGACAATTGCAATGGCGACAGTGATGACAAAACCAGGCCTGAACGTGCTGTTGGTGGCTTATGGGATTTAGCAATGATGATCGGTAGAACAAAGCTGACAAGGTTGTGCCATGCACAGGTACACGTAGACACCTCAGAGCTTGCACAGTGAAAGCAGCAGCTAGCCCAGAGCTACTGGCTGAGAGCCTTTACCGGCTGAAAGCCGTCTGCTCCACTGCCGCTACCGGAGAAAGGGGAGGAGCAGAAACGGAAGGAAGAAGCAGGCATTGGGGCTTTGACTCAAGCAAACGAGTTCAATCTAATTGTAACTGTCTCCGTCTTTGCTATCTTCTACCGGCAAAAACTTTTCAAAAAGGAACTCATCTGCCTTCTCTGCCACCCTTGGTCACACTGGGCATACTTGTTCCCAGGGCCAAATCACCCAAGGTTAACAGATGCCCTTTCGCTGGCTTCAGTCTTCTTTAAAAAATTCTTTCTTTTAAAATTCATCACTGCCGTGTTCTGTTGTTGGAGAATTCTTCAAAAAGCAGTTATTTGTTGAACTGCTCTACGATGAATCAGTAACATGCAGGATGTTCCCAGCAGAGGCCACTAAATCAACTTGGAAAAACACAGGACTGCTGCTGGTGTGGAAGCTGAGTTGTTGCTACGAACAAACTTCACTAAACCTCAGAACTGATTTCACATGGAAGTTGAAGGTCATGCTCTGTTACCATGAGAGACAGGCTAGGATGATGTCAGGAGACATTTCCAAGTTAATTATTCTTTTTAAAAAAACAACAAACCAACCCACAGAATATCTCGTTAAGGTCACGCCATCTTAGCGCAAGATTGCCTCCCCAAAAAGGATCCCCAGCCAGAGAAAAACGGGACCAGCTTTGAGTCTGAATGAGCCACTGAGCCACTGGCGTCACTGAAATGGGAAAACCAGAATGATTCTGTGCTGCTCCTTTCTCGAACGACAGGTGATCATCACCTTCTGTCTGCTCCAGCTGCTGTTTACAGCAGGCAAATAGGAGAGAGAGGAAAACTTGCCTGATCTGGTGTGTATAGCGGAAAGGCCAGACTCCCCTGCAGAGTGCAAGAAGAGCTGGGGATAGATGGAAAACACAGAAAACAAAATCACTGGACTTGAAGTTAGTATTCTGAGCCTGGGACTCTGAAGTGGTATTTGCGGACTGCAACCCCTATCGGCTCTTCTCTGCTGTGCTCCCTGAGCTGTCATTTCAATGTTTCATAGCAATCTTGTAAAGACAAGTAAGAGAGGAGAAACTACTTGTTAGCGGGTTCACTGTTACAGCCTTTGCTCCAAAGAACGACATAGATATCATCTCCAAGAAGCATCTTTGTAAGCTCTCCAGCATGGCACATTGTTCACAGTGGAAGAAAATCGACATTTGATTTTAACTCTTCCACAACTAATATGCCTCTGCCTTTATCTCATGATGCATTTTGTTGCCACCCATCCAAACCCTGCAAACCTTACCCAAAGTCATTGCTCCTCGATGCAAGCTCCCCCCACACAAGAATTCATTGCCAGTTCCATAGTGTGTCTTTGACCTAAACACCATGGTGACAGAGCTGATGTTTTGCAGAGGAGCTGGTCCTCACACCAGTGCCATTCCCTACAGCAAACCTGCCCAAGCCTTCAAAATAACCTAAGTCTTGGGTACCACAAGCAGGGACAGACGATGTGGCTCAGATGAAATAAGCAGGAACCTGAACTGGAACAGAGCCTTGAACAGAACTGCAACATCACATAAAACTTTGTGAGATCTTCCTCCCCATGTGTTGCTTTCCAGAACACAGCCTCAGTCCGTCTCTTGACCCAAATCTTAGGCTTTTGTCTGTAATCATCAGCAAATACACTGCATTCATTTCAAAAGAACACGTGACATTCACTGGACTCTGGAGCAGTGCTCTTGTTCACCAGATGAATTCAGTTACGATCTAACATCGCACATAAAGAGACTTCACAAGAAACCCAGTTCTAACACTCTGTATTGAGGGGGAGCAACGCTACCTCGTGTCCCAGGACGCTTAATACCTGCCTGAGACATCTGGACAGTGCTCAAGTGTCTTTCACTAAATAAGCAGCAGAAGGGCACCAGTAGATAAATCCAATCCATGTGGACGACATCAGACTAGACATCAGACTAATAAATTAGGAGTTGGGACTATTTATTTATGTCTTTTATGAAGAGCAGTGAAGAGACTGGTGATAGGATTTTCCCATCTGAGCTGACAATGAGGTGTCTGACGCCATCCCCCTCTGTGGCTGCTGCAGCACAGTCACGCAGGGGCCAGATAGGTTGAGATGCTAATGCCACGCTGTTGGACTAGTGTGGGTTGAGACAGGTTGAGCGTCCAAGACAATTAAAAAGAGAAAAAAAAAAAAAAAAAAAAAGAAAAAATACAGCTAAACATTTGGGTCACAAGAGTCTAAATGATCATGCTGTGAATTCATTATCATTATGGAGGCATTTGAAGCTTACCAATCCCCTAGAGTCAGCCATTCCTCTATGAATCCTTCAGTCTAACGCTTGCTCAGAACAAAACAAGGGAATAACAGTTACAAAGCAAGAAACAACACAGAAGTGTAGTTTCCAAAAGAACAAGGAAAGCGTTTGACACCCTTCAAAATTAAACACCTTGGCACCTTTCGTAAGGCTCTCTTTAGCCAGTAACACAGGTCGCATGGATAAAATACCATACCTTTCCTATTCCAGCAGCAGAGATCTAATATTCTACTGCCCGCAGAACCAGCTGCCAAGAAAAATAATCACATTCTTTCCAGCACAATCAGCTTGCAGTTCTAAAACCTCTGGATACCACTGTGAGCTTCCTCACAGCCACTTCTTATTTTGAGATAAGGTGGGAAGCAATAGTGCTAAAATATTGTGAGCAAGTTCCTGTTATGAAATTCTTTTGTGCAATTTTTCAAAATGTAACTGGCGGTGGCAAACAGGAAGAAGTTACATCCAAGTTACTGGATGTTCACCACAAAAACACAGAGAATCCTCACCCTTTCTTTACTGGCAGCATTTGCAAAAGCAAAACTCACTCGGGAAGTGATTTTAAAAAATGAAAATTAAAAAAAAATCTGTACAGCCAAAAAAATACATAATTTTTATTTACTAAGGTTTAAAAATGAACCACAAAATTATCCTAGGGGAGGAAAGGAGGAGGTCAGGTTTTTAATCCACGCAGTATTATCTTTTTTTCCCTGTCATATATTACAAAAGAGACTCTCCTCCCTGTGAGCAGTGTTTCAGCCCTGTAAACCATCTGGCCGGCCACCTCACGTGTCTCACACAAGCAGAGAGAGTGATTTTCCTTTTGTACTGAGCATTGAAGCGAAAGCCAAGAGCACCTTGCTGCTAATCCCTGTTCCATCAGCAACGAAATGGCCTCATTTCTAGCAATATCAGGCAACTGCAGCCCCACTGTTGGCAATGGCTCTGACCTCTAAAAAGGGGGGCAATAGTTTATCTGTTTTAACAGGGTGGACAATTAAGTCATTAATGTTGGCCTGATCAGCATTATCTCAGCAGTAGTTTACTGTGTGGTGCTGTTGGGTAAGAAAAGTACAGATGCCTGTGCCACCATGGACATGACAAACCGCTTGGCTCTAGTTCCCCACTGGCATTTTGTACGGGGTACAAACTACAGTGTAACTATAAGCAGCATCTATTCCGTTCTGTTCTACTGACTCAGTTCAAACATTGCTGGCAGTTTCAATACAGAGCTGAAAGGCTAACCCACTCCATCACGTACACAAACAGTTTTGATTACATGCAGTCACAACCAAATCCATGCAGGTAGCATACAAAACCACAAGACAGGAGCACAGACAGTACGAAGGAACTCAAGCAAATGGTTACAGGTAATGACAGCGGTAGAAATAAATACCAGATTAACCATCTTACCTTCACTTTGCTGGCTCCCTGCACTGCCACTGCCATAGCTAAAGCCTGGGTCTTGGTATGCTGGTGGAAAACACGGAGGGGGCAGAGGATACTGATACGAGTATCCTTGGCCTAATGGCCAGGGAGCAGCAGGATGCGGAAGCGGAGCAAGGGTATCCTGATCCGAGGCTCCGCTAGAACCATTGTTAAGGTTCAGTGCAGCCATATCTGCAAAAGAGAGAAAAGGTGAAGACTGTGTTTTACCCAGCAGCTGACTCCCGCATGGTAATAATAGCTGACACCCAGTGTGCTGAGGGACTACAGGGCCTCCGCCTCCAGAGTTCACTCAAAACACCACACAATATTTACCACTGGCATAACCAAGGCACCTTTGCAGCATTTCTGTAAATCAAGGAGGAATCATCCCCATTTTACAGATCGGAAGCTGTGACTGACAAGCAAGAGGTTTGTGGCATCACCAGAAAGAAATCTTGCTTTCCTGAGCCTCGGTCCAATGCCCTATTTGATGTGTTCATCCTTCTCTTCCAAGTGGTCTAACCACTTGGTCTAACAGGAGAGCCAACCACTTTTCATGCAACTTCCGAATAATGGCCTGTTCTGAAACGCCTGCTTGTGAAATCCTACAGGACTCTCCTGCGAGCACAGAAGAGACAACGCACGCGCAGCTTTGCCCTTCACGGGTGGGGAACTTACTGCCACAGAGGTCTCCAAAGACATAATAGCACTGTTCTGAGAAGGTGATTTTGTTCACAGTGTGCCTGAGGTAGCCATGTTTTAACATGCTGCTGGCGTATTTTCTAGCCTCCCGTCGGTCTTTGAAGCCTTCCACGTGTGTGTAAAGCCAGTCAACCACATCTGCTCCTAAAATGAGAACAGGAAGAGGAGACACAGGATCATCCGAGCCAAAAACTGATCTTCTTTGGTTTTTTAATCTCCACATTATCACGTAGCCCACTAGTACCACTGTGCCAGGTACTGAACACAAATATGAATATGTAGCAATCTTGCTGCAAAAAGCTTAAAATGCTATTTTCACAACTCAGCCTAACTGCTAAATTAGTTACCACCAAACATCAATAAAGAAAGCAAAGAATCCTCTTGCATCCAGTTGGACACTATATTAACACTGACACCAAATACACACACAGAAAACTTTATAGTTACACTGTTCAACCCCTTCTGAGTTGCAGCAAGGAAAATGACATGGGATGTACAGAACAGAAGTGATCAGGAGGGTCATCTTCCTCAAGCGGCAGATGTTACGTTGTCAAAAGACCCGGGGGGTTCCAGTCACTTTCTCAGCAAAAAGTAACTATGACCTCGACTGACCAGATGTTAGCACAGTTCAGGTCACAGGACAGTCAGAATCAAAAGCAGACTAGTTGTGGTCATTTTAAATGTAATTAAGATGCTTTGTTAAGGTTGTGTGCCTGTCTGGAACTGGAATTACACGGATAGTTGCTCTGCTGAACTTGGGCAGATTGCTAGAGCCACAAATGGTTACATGGAAAACCTGAGATATAACAAGCAAGGGTTAAGGACCAGCTCTGTGAAGCCATGAGAAATGTGCAGTATTTTTGGCTGTCCAGACCTAAACAAGAGATATTAGTTATTTTGCTGACACACTTACAGTTGTTCACAAATACCAAGTCAAGGGAATATAAGAGGTTATTGGCAGGGCGGCGAAAAAAGTTCATATAAAGATAGTTCCTTCAGCCTATTTCCAAAAATCCACTGTGTTTTTCCCCCCCCAGCATTCCTTTGAGCTGCTTACCTATCACTGCATTGGAGATGGTAATTTTTAACCACATCCTGTCCCGAATTTCAAGGCCTGAGTCTGGTAGCTGCATAACCTTGACAATAGTAGCCATGTCACTCTTCACAGTTAAGGGAGATTCTTCTAATTCTAAAAGGAAGAAAGGTTACATGCTTCTTTGAAATGAATCGAGTCCGAAAAGAACTTCTCTGCTCCCAATTTGGATGAAACGTTTCAAGATTTAACAACAGATGCAAAAAAAGACACAAAGGTTCCCAAATGCACCCTCGTCAATGGCATAAATTATCACATTTGTACCCATTCTTCAGAGATTGCACTCAGTGCAAGCAGTTTAGTCACTGAGTCCCTACGTGTCTTGCCTTCTGCAATCAACTATAGGTCAGTGCTGCATTCTTTCAATCCACACTGCATTGAGATTTACAGAAGAGGAAGCCCAAGGAGTTCTATGACCATTCCTTTTCCATTTCAATTTGCCATGAACAGCCCCTACCCATCCAATGGTTCAGTGCACTGTATGCAAAACTCTGTAGGACAAGGGGTTTTGGCTTGTTCTTTAACTTTTGGTGTAATTGTCAGGAGTAATACCCATCTGCATGGAGAAAGATGACAACTGTGTATTGATCAATGTCCATTTGTGCTTTTTTTTTTTAAGATTCGGACATCAGCATAACTGGGGAGAATTGCAATTAGAAAAGCAAGGTTCCATCATCAGGATAAAGGCTAGTGGTTTCCTTAAAAAAACAAATGATGGCAGCCTTACAAGTGAACGAGTCACTTAACCCAGCATTACTTTGTCCTGCATCTTTCTTGCAGAACACTTTAAAAAAACGCTACTCCCAAATGCCTCGGGAGCCATCACCGCTCCATTCATCTCACACACACTCTTATGGGCAGAGCAGGCTCACCAGAGGCTTCATACTTTCCTGATCATTTTTTATACGGAACAACAGGGCTGAGACTGACCCTGCTGCACCGAGGTCCCCACCAGAGGAGTTCAGCTCCTTTAGCAACTCCTTCTCTACCATACACAGAGGCAAAGTGCATCTAATATTGAAAGCCCAGCGGGGTGAATCTGGGTCCAAGAGTCTACCAGCCGCCTTCTGTTCTCTGCAGAACTCAATCATCCTGCCTATACAAAAGACAACTATATTCTTTGGATACAGCACCCAGTCCTCCTCTCTGCTCCCATTCTTCTCAGCCCTAGAAAATTCCTGTCGAGCAGGCGTGTCCTCTGTTTGTAGGTCAGACCCTTCTCCATCAGGAATTCAGACACCCTCCTCCCCTCCCTTCCCGCAGCTCCCAACATCACCCACCTTTCAAAAGCACAAGGGAACCAATTTTGTCCTTTTCCAGCAACCCAACATTTTTATAAAAGGTACAACAAGCATGAAACAATGAAAACTGGAAGTGCTTCTTTCAATACATGCACTGCTAATATGCATGAAAATATCCCAGACCATCTATGCATGCGGTTTCAATACTTACAAAGTTTGAATAAACACTAACGTTCTGCTTTTGCTTTAAGTTAGTTTGGTTAGTGGCAAAAAGCAACATGTTTGTTTGGGGGAAAACAAAACAACAAACCAATACTCAAGTAAAGTACGTGGGGAGCAATAAATTGTATTTTCTCGGAGATCTGCAATCTGCGTTTAAAGAACAACGCCGGCCAAATGATCATCAATATTTTCTAAGTCTGCTAATTGCTGTACTAATATAAAAAATTCTAAGATGCATCTAAAATGCACCCACTTTGATCCGAACTCAGTCAAATGTGGGCTGATGACCTGACCGCCTGTACAGGAATGTGCGAGCGTGATGAACGGCACGGACAGTAACTCCTTTCTGGGGAACGAGATCTACCGCAAAGCTCTTTCGCAGGGCTTTGGTTATTGGTTTGGAGTGGCATTTTTTTTCCCATTAGCAGATCCTAGTAATAAAAGAGGTGTATGCTCCAGGAAAGCAAAGTCCTACCACACATAACACCACCACTGGCTTGTATCCTGCTTTGAGTAAGGAAGTACACATTTCCCCAAACAAAAAGGCCCCGGGAAATTACACAGTACCTCAGGCTGAATACTATCAAGCAGAAACAGTTTGAAGTCCCAATTCAAAATCCTCTGAAGTTCATGCAAGAGAAAAAGAGAACTTTCCAACAACGTCAGCAGACTGCATTTTGAAACAGCACAACTTTCAAGAAACATTGAAACACGTGAAGTTACTCTCACAGAATGGGACAGCACTGCTTTGCAGAAAGGGGCCCTGTCGTGGCAGAACAGGGGCTGCACAAATCTGCCTTTAGCAGAGTGAACGAGGAGCAGTGTTTGCACTGACTGAGGCAGCGAGTCCAACGCTCACAAACCACTGCAAGACAATAACCTCCTGCATCAGCCAGAACACTGCTGGTGAACGAGATACCCTTTTAAACAATAATTACTATGAAACACCTCAGTCTGCCCTGGTTTGCATCATCCTGTTTGTGAAGAAAGGCACCTGAGAAACTAAAGAGCTAATGCAGAATAATTCCTACTGTGTGGTGACGATTTGTATGGCCCCAAAATCTCAGCTACTTTAATCACTAGCACTGACGTGATGGTGCCTGTGCAAATGCTTCCAATATCAGAGCTTCACTTCTGATCCAGAGGTTGGAGAGCAAAGGAACGCTCGTCAGAAGGAAAGCAGTTATTCAGTCTATCTGCATTATCCTGGCCTTGCTCCACAGACAGAGTAAACCAGCAGACATTCACAATACTTAAAACAAGGAGCCACGAAACAGACTTGTCTAAGATGACTCCGTTAATTCCCTGCTTCCACTTTCACAGCCAGGTACTGTAGCACAGATATTATTATATTTGCTTCAAACACCAGTGACTCGAGCCTCAGAGGAACTGAAACACAGAATCTTGCAGTGGAACGTGAAAAGTTAGAAAGCCCCACTTTGCATGAAGCTCCTCGCTCTTTGAGATGTCAATGCGCAGTCTCTCCTTGCCTCTCTCTCTCTCTCTCTCCTCCTCCATTCCTCCCCAATTTTGTCTTTCCTGCCAAAGAGGTTCACGGGACAGGTCCTTTTTGTCCCTAAGGCTGCCTGCCGTGTGCGGGGCGTGACAGGACTGGACCGAAGGAAGAAGTGCTAAGCAGAAGGTCACAATAAAGACCAGCGGTACTCCCCATTTTCTTGCGTTCATGAAAGGAAACGTCGTAAGTCACTGGCATAGAAATGAGAAGCTGTCTCCAGAAACGTGGTTCTGCTCCCAAATAACCTTTATTTTAGAAGTATGATTGAGAGGGCATCTGCGTTCCACATTTCCCAATCACATCGCTGTATATCAAAGCACATGATACATGAATAGTTCAAGAGGAATGCAGAGTAACAGACTCTTGTTTGACAGCAATCAGCACATACACTTGATTCCAGCAACCTTTAGTACCTGTAAAGCTGAAAACACATCTCAGGATAAAGCAGTCATCAGGTAAGCGTTTCACTTGCTTTCTGCTGCGGATGTATTTCCCCTTCGGTGGTGCTGCCTACTATCTAAAGAGGCTACTACACAGAGCTGCTACGCCTACAAAAAGGGTGTAGGTGTAATTCCAGGAACTACGCACTTATAAAATCTGAGAGAGGGTAGAAGACAGAGAGGCAGACACCTATGTAGCCTGGCAGGACTTAACTGGTCGCTGCAAATGCAACTTTCACACTTCGGCTATGCATTTGTGCAGGGAAGATTCCGTCACTAATCACAACACCGCATTGGTCTTTTAAATCTTCAAAGTGTTGTTTTCCTTTTTCGTTTTGTTTTGTTGTTTTTTCTAAGTGATATCCTCCCTTTCTCTCTGGAAAAATCTTACAAAATGAAAATAAGTTATGCAGTCCTAACTTTAGACTCCGGATCTGGCAGACATTTAAGCATCCCTTGTTACACATGTAAGGATTTACCTGGCTTTCAGTGATTGCATACTGAGGTAGCACTGTTCCACAAATGAGATAATCTCCTTAGAACTTTAAAGGTACTTCAAGATTCCTATGTGTATATAAACAAATATAATAAATCTCCTTACTACAGATGAACAAATCCGATAGAAAAGTTGCACCTCTATAGAAATTCTTCCATATCAATATCACAGGAAACAAACACATACTAATGAGGTGTAAAGTGAATTTCACAGCAAGTAAACAGAAGTGCTGTTTTAAATATGAACGTTTTCCTGAACTAGGACTTCAGTGGACAGTGCTGTCAGAGACACGTGCTCCTCGTTTACTTGTTTTGCCTTACTGCCATGTATTTCAAACCAAATGCTAGCTTTTATCCCACGCTGACATCAGAAAGCAAAGGAAAAGTAGCAGAAAGGAAGAGTTCATATTTTTTAAATAAAAATTTCCCAGATAAGGAATCATGACTGCCACAGACAGACAAACCAGGAAAGAAGGCTGAACTCTAACCGTAATTTCACGTGGGATGTTGCATTTGTTTCTCCCTTGTTCAATAAATTCTAAAAGTATAAAAAAGTATAAAAGAAGGCTATGTGAATATCAGTGGAAGATTTCCTAAATGATACACTAACATTATTGTGCAGTGAAATCTATCTGAAGTAAATTATTTAAATTTATTAAAAGACGGTCAAATGCGAGGAGGAAGCGCTCACATTCATCTGAGGGGACAAAGCTGGAGGCCTGCCTTGTAACTTTAAAAGGGATCAGAAGCCACCTTTTCCTGAAGGGGAACACTAGCAAAACACCACTGCGTTAACTTCTGACCTTTGGAAAAAAGTTTTTATGCTCCCCATACGAATTACAAATTTAAGAAAGCATTCAAGAGTTCTGTGGCGGCTGTCGTTTTCATCGTGCTTGTGGCTGGGGTCGGTTTTGCGCACAGCTCTGCACTGCTGGCCCCGAGCAGAAGATGCCTGCCCTGTGCTGGCCGCAGTGTGACTTACTTTCCGAATCGGGAATTGAGCTTGTTAGTGAGGAGCTGGTAGATGTGGTGATGCTCATGGAGGGGCTCATACCGTAACGGGGGTACGCTCCCGTCATGGCTGTGGTATGAGAGATCCACGCTGCAGGGTCAATTGGCCTCACTGGTTCAGCTGCAAAACAACCAGAAAGGAAAAGAAAGACAAACGGAATCAGATTTGCAGGAAACACTAAGATCTAGAGTAAGAAGGATTTTTTTTGAGGGGTGCACAAATTCTTGCCATTCTGATAGTACAATTGAGACAGTCTCAGCATGCAGGAACAAAAAGCACCTTGCCAGCAGTACCTGGTTTCCTCTAACGATCGCCGCACCAGCAGAATAGCATAAAACTGTGACACTCCTGTTCTTGTAATTGCAGGAGGAGTGAAATATTTCCACTTGTGGGAAAGAAGCTCCCAGTCCAGTAACAATATTTCACTACCGTTCCATACAGTGAGACAGAAAATCTCATTTTGCTACGACGTGAAGTACTACCAATGCTTTGCCCCAGCTAATGGGAAGATCTCTCCCTACTTGTAAGGGTCTTGGATCCAAAATAACCACTCAGACAGAAGGTGAATCTTCTGCTGAAGGTGAATCAGAACAGTAGCTCTGTAGAGCTTTGTATTTGCAGAGATGAGGCATCACAGAATTCCCCTCTCAGTGTTTTCAGCGGCTACAATGAAGCATTTTAGGACTGGAATAGTCTTGCAAAATAAATAGCCAAGGCATATAAAGACCTTTTGAAGAGACTGGTGTCAGAGAAGGGTGAAAATCACACTCAGACCTTCAGAAGAGCCACAAGTATTTTTTAAAGCTGGGAATAAAACTCAATTTTCCCCATAATCTGGATTACTTCTTTTCTTCTGAATTATAGTGGCTGTTGTTCCATTCCATTGCCTTAAAACCAGAAATTATGTAAAAGAGCTCTGCCTGTGTTAGGTATTTCCACAAAATACCCCACACATTCTTGCAACCAGTTTAGCCTACAACAGATATACCGGTGTTTGCCTTGGATAATAATGCACGCACCTTCACTGAACAAAGGACCAACCGATACACAAACTCTCCCTGTAGCAAACCTGAAATAGGTGATTTGTGGGATTTTTCTTTTGATTATGCTGGTTTTCCTAAGGACTTCACTGAGTGAGCTCGCATAGTCTGCACGAGTCTATTGTATCAATGTCAATGTAAAATGCTATCCTCATCTTCTTACAAGGACTGGCAACAAGCTGGTTTCAGTATCACAAGCAGATCACTCACCAGTAGGAGGCAGCTGTGTTTGCCACATGACCACAGAGCTTGTATAGCTTGAAAGGTTCATTAAGCCAGAAGTTTTAAAATGACACCATTTTCAAGAAGTTTTATGTCTAGCAAACAATGTTGTTTGCCTCAAATTTTAAAAATAATCAGTTTACATTCTTTCTAAAAAGTGTACATGTGACAAAATGAGGCTTTTTAACACTTAAGTACAGTTATCCTCCAAACTTTCTATGAATTGGAAGGTTAGGATCATGAGGATATACCCACCAAAAGGTTAAGAGCTTGATCCAAAGCCATGTGAATCAAAAGAAAAACTCCCATGAATTCAGTGGGCACTGGAGTCTCAGAAAGAGTATCTGAACTCCTGCCTCCCAAAGCAAAAAGTAAACAAACAATACAACCAAACTTAAAAGTATTGAACTTACAGGGAACAGAAATCTGTTAAGATGACAGAACAGCTGAAAATCTTCTAGACCCTGAGGGCTCCACAGGAACCCAGCAGAGAGCACGAATGTGTACTCACCCCTGGGGATGGTGAAATAACTCCTGGGAGTAGGGTCCCAGCATTTGGCTACTGTTAGGCTGATAGGTCTAGGAAGAAAGAAAACAAGTTAAGGGTGACTCTTCACTTTCCCTACAGAAGCTGTAACTGCTACAACGAACTCTGAAACAAATTTATTCCTATCCACCAGTTGTCAAGTACATTCTGAGACTGCTTTTGAGATGCTTGTCGAAGTATTTTCTGTATGGACCAGTATCAGGACATTTCTGGTTTCCGGATCACGAGCACTATAGGTGAAATCTGTCAAATGATCAGCTCTTGAGATATTAAAACGCTCATTGTATAAACAAATAGTGCTACTGAAACCAGGCAACTCCTAGTTTGTGTTGGTTTTGGCTGGTACATTGGAACCAGTCTCACCTATTCATCATTTACACTGAGAAGTTCAGAGTTGAGATCAGCAGTCACACTGGTCACTTATTGAGATCAAAATGTTGATTTCTCTGAGGTTTGCCCAATACCAACAACTGCATACAGCGGATAAGTAGCATGACTTTGTAACATGCTCACCCTGGTTTGGAGACTATTTCCCGTAAAACCCGTACTGCATCATCATTGCTCATGTTCTCAAAATTGACATCATTCACCTGAAACATTGCAAAAAGCAGAGGTCAGGCTTCGCAACAGGAAAGTTAAAAGACATTTTAATTATCTGTATCCAAATTTATTTGCCTTGTAACAGTTTCCATTCCTTTGACCAGCCGCAGAAATACTATTTCTCAGAGCACATCAACTATCCAGCAGAGTTCACAAAGAATTATAGATTTAAGTGACAACAGTCTTTATGACACGTTTCTCCGAGTACAAATGAATTCTGTTAACGGACCACTAAGTCCACGGATCTGGTGGGATGACTGAACTGAGCCACCAACGTACAAGCCAGCACCATGTATTTTTGGACACGGACCAACCTGCAGAAGCATGTCTCCTGGTTCAATTCGGCCATCTGCTGCCACAGCCCCTCCTTTCATAATAGAGCCAATGTATATGCCACCATCACCCCGGTCATTGCTCTGTCCTACAATGCTGATTCCCAGGAAGTTATACTTTTCTACACAGATAGAAAGTGAAGGGTAGGGGGGAAAAAAGCAAACAAAGTGATTGGAATGACAGTGAAGAGCTAACACCAGGCTAGTTCAGTCTTGAAAAAAATCAGTTCACTCAACGCATCATGGGCCACGTCTGACTTACAATGATCTGAGGTTACCCTATCGGTTTATGTCTGCCTGGCACCTTCAGGGAAAGGCAGCAGGGAACTGCTACTAAAGACAGGATTTTTTCATACAGCACACTGAAAAGTTACATTCAAAAAAAATCAGCAAGAAATGACATTGAAAAGACATGTCTACACCTAGAAATTAGGCACCCACTCGGCATTAGGCAATGTTTTTTCCACGCGTCAGAGCGGCAGGAAGAATTTGGCGTGGCTGAAAGGTGCTGAATTGGCAGTCCGGCACATTTTTATCTGGCTAAACAATGAAATGCACGAGCAGCAGAAATGCAAACCGCCAGTGCCCTTCTACTCTTGCTCCAAACAATGTCTGACCCCTTACCATTCCCAGAAATAAGAGCAGAACCCCATACCCTGGAGTTCCAGCTCCTTCCCTGGGCTTCTCGGGAAGAATACTGATCTGCTTGTGCAGATGGCTCATGACTATCCAGTACTGGACTGGGAATCCCAGCACCGTCAGCAGAGCAGCAGCTCCCAGCTGCCATCCCTTTTAGTTCAGTTGGCATCCTTTCAAACCAAGGAACTTCCTACGGGCTCCAAAGGCTACTACACCATGACATAATACATCTGTATCACTTGAAATTCGTCATGACAAAAAAAAAAAAAACGTTGCTTATCCTCTTACCCATGTTGAGTGTGACAGTGATGATATTTAGGGACATGGTAGAATCAGTGATGCTGCTGAACGAAGACGACTGCAAAATACAACAGAGAATTCTCAAGGTTTTAAATGGTTCAGAATAAGAAAGTAAAAATAACTAATGAGGATTAATTCATCAGGAACTGATTAATAGGATCCCATTTGGAAAGCATCCAGAAACGTGGGCTCCTCAAAATTATTATTTATTTAGAATCTGTGAGGAAAAAAAAATCTGAACATAATCTGCACTTTCTCCAAAGATTTGTTTACAAAACACACAGAGCAGGTTCCTATATTAAGGTTTCTCAACTGGACTTCGCATTGAAGCATTTCTGCTTCCTGACTACATGACTGACAGGCAGATATTTAAATACTAAAGTGCCCAGTGGAGCGTGAATTATTGCATCCACCGCTCCTCCCTAAAGAGAGGAGCGAACAACACATGCTCCTCCAGGAAGGGAGAAGGCAGACATTCCCCTCCCTCCAAAATTACATACACATGTGCTTATCAAATACCTTCTTTTAAAACATTACTCCAGTTCTTGTGACAAAATGTATGTGTACTCATTCTTTAATCTGCGAAGGCTGATATTTATAGGAGAAGGACACAGTTACTTCACGAAGTGTGTCATTTGGACCATCCTCATTCTGCCACCATAGGACTAGCACAGAAAAGGGCAAGAGGAAGGATTTGCCATTTCCTACAAACGTAGATTCCTCCTTTCAGCAGAAGGCAAGTCTCAGCAATGTACACAGCAGATATCTAACAGCACAGACACCCGCTGCCCACATCAGCCAGCAGCACAACTGAGGTTCTCCTGCAGAGGCTGGTCTTGAAAGAGACAACAAGAAATGTGATGACTTAACAGTAAAAGGAAAAAGGGAGAGGAGAAAGAGAATCTTGACTCTAGTGCTGCAGAACTTCAAACGTTAGAGATTTAGTCCAGGGTAGCCTGGAGCCAAGGGGAGCCTTTCCAATGAATTGAACAGGGCACAGATCATTCTGGGTCCCTTCCTAATTCATGTGCTACACTCAAAATCATGGTTCACCTCCTTGGAAAATGATGATGCCAACCTTACCCTGTCAATCTGCCGCATCCTTTGTTTCCTCCTCCTGCGTTTATGCTTCCGTATGAGTCGGGATGAAGTGCTTTGCTCAGTGGAGCTACTCAACCTGAAGGAAATTGAGAGCAAATGTCAACTCTGTAAAGCTGAGCCATTTGCATTTCTCTGCACCCTGCCAAAAAAACGGCTGATTCCTACAAATGCAGGAGAGAGTAAATCACACGGACACCACCAGCTAGCTTACAACGTGCTGCTCTGTTTGTTGCCGAATTGCTGCTCAGTCCGTGTGTGCTGTACCTTAGCCTCTGCCTTGGAGCCTGGAGAAGATACCAGCTAAACTACGGCATGGATTAGAGAGTCTAATTTATTGGCTTGCTTTCTTTTGGGAGCAAGACTGAATGCAACCCACATCTCAACAGGCATGTATCACTCTGATTTAACTACCCAAAGGTCAGAGGTAGCCATCTTCCACTACTTGAAAGGTGGTCCTGACTCCAGGCCCATCAAAGAAAAAGGCACACTATAAGAACAGTCATACATTAAAAAATTAGTTTAATCTCTGCTCTGAGAGAACAACACACAACCTGGAGAAATCTCTTATTTGTGAGTCTTGTCATGGTGCTGTTATTTTCTTCTGCTGCTTTCTACCCTGCTAACAGGAACTTAATGCTGGGGCTTGAATTCAATTAAATAAAGTAGCAATTGACAGTAGCTACTACCAAACAGCGACAGAGTAATAATGAATATTATTTACCTTTACATATTCTGCTACGTTTATTTTGTTGTGGGGTTTTTTCAGTCTCTTCAAACTTGTAGAACCTATATGTGCCACATTCTACATATAAATCCTTAAGATCCCCCTAAGAGTTAGGATCATTAATCATTCTCATTTTACAGTCAGCGGACTGAGACACAGAAAGACATAAATGGATCTGCCCAAATTAATTTCAGAAGCCTAGACCAAAGCCTAGATTTCAGAGATACCACTGCAACACCACAGAGACATCTCTCCTCTATTTATTTTGTTAAGAATGGCAAAAAAAAAACAGAAAAAGTAATGCTCCATCATTTACCAAGATTAAAAAAAAAAACAACAGCCCTACACAACACAAGTCATTGAACTGGCACCGTCACAAGGAAACCGGTGCCAGTCTTTTCCCCCAGTCTCCGTGTCCCCGTCTTCAAAGTTCTAGCCACGCGCAGGAATGCTGGAATACCTCAAGCAAAACCCGATATCAGCAACTTCAAAAAGGAGCTTGCTGTCCTTAGATCACAACCCACCACACTGGGAAACCCATCTCACATAAAGTCGGTGTGTTTTAGTCAAGCGTACTGAGCTGAATATTAGAGATGATGGAACTGCTCAGAGGGTGTGAATCTCATCACATTCTCTTTGAGTTCACAAAACTATTTCAGGCATGCTAACCTCACACACTCCTTTTTCCCCTCCCAGCAAGGCAAATTAATTTAAAGAGCCAAGAGGTGGTATTTTCAAAAGAGATCAAAAATTTGATAATTCTCAATCTATGGAAACAGCTCACAGCACCTGGTTTGCTGAGGCTTTACCTTTGCAACGGGAAAAACAAAGAGGTCTCCCAGATGCAGGGCTCCCAAAATTGGACTTATTCAGCATTCTTATTGAACTCTTATTGAAAGCACTGCCAAAGACTGACACAAAAACCTCCTCTTACATTTTACTACCAATATTCTCCTTCTTCCTATTTCCTCTCTGATTTCATTCTCCTTCTCTTCTCTCCTGGAATGTCTCATTAGTAGGATTCAGCTAAAACTTCCCAGCACACGACAGTTCAGGATAATTTAAAGAAAGGCAAGGCATGTCGCTCACACCACAGTGAACCTGCCCACTCTTTGAGACAGGCAGCAAAGAGGCAAGAGACTGGGGGAGCTTTTCTACATGAACACAAGTCAAGCAACCAGATACCTTCAAAGGCTACGAGAGGGATGGGAGGACCCTTCTTTCACTGATTAGAGGATGAATTCAGTGTTCCCACAGGGGTGTGAAAGCCCTGCTCTCTCGCACGGCAAGGCTTTCCACTAGTTTTGGAGACAGCTGAGCTAGTCCGTAACAGAAAGGACAAAACCTTAACATTTTATCTGTCCTTTTGGCTACTATAATCACACTTCAAAGTCATTCACGGCATCCAGGCAATTGATTTTCATTGTTTATACATATGTTTCACCTAGTGCCATATCCTATTTTATAGCTTTATCCCAGTGTGTATTACTTAAGAAGTACACAGTACTTCCTGGCACCAACTTTTTCTGAACAGCATCCTCTAATGGTTAGTCTGGATAAAGAGAATTCATTAAATTCATACACGTCATTTCATTTATTCATTTTCCCATTACTACATCCCTGAAAGAGGTAATGACTCCAGCTAACATTGCCTACCGTAAAAAAACAATTTTAAGCTAGCAAAGTTCGTATAGCAAAGAAAGAATATGGAGATAAAAACTACACTAACAGCCACACCTGCCTGCAGCAGGAGATCACGATGGAAATTCACCCAGTAGCAAAGTTCTTCCTCCACTTTCCAGACAATGAGCTTTTTATCTGGATAGCAAGTTACAGCAATGAGGGATAGGAACAGTAGAGTTTCAGCAGACAATTCATGGAATTTCCTTGTCTCAGGCAGTCTTAGCAATAATCTGGTGGTATTTCATGGCACTTTACAGCCTAAGAAGTACACAACCTGAAAGCACCTTCCAATGTATGTTAGTATACTTCCTCTGACAATATTCTTCCTGATCACCTACAGCACATAAGATCTGCCAACTGCCAAGGTTCACTGCCTATGCCAATTTCTTCCTCCTGCTCCAGTGCACACCAATATGGTGTTGCTCAGAAAAAACAAAGAAAAAGGGATCTCCAGCTTTTAGTCTGATTTTCTAAAAGCGGACTGGACAAAAATACCTTTTGCCAGCACTGAGTACAGCAAGAAAACAGAATTGCTCTCTGACTCTGGGTCCTTAGAAGGGATATTTTAATCTACCATCAAATACAGGACACAAAACCACTTTCATTACTATCTTTAGAGAGATACATCAGGGATGAGTCCAAAAAGATAGACTGGAAAAAAAGAAGAAAAGTCTAAATACACCACAGAAAGGCAGATGGGGCACATCTGAGGTGATGAAGGTGTGACCAATCAGCTTATGCTAAAAATCAGCATCTTGTTCCTTCTTCACTTTTGCCCTCCCTATTTACTTTGGCAACTTGGGGGCGAGACTACTTTGGAAAAGTCATTCATTTTCAATATATGACCAAAAGTTTAGATTCCTCTGTAACCAGTGAACATTTTGGATTTTTCTTTTAAATTAAACCAGCAAAACCAGAGTTTATTGGCAAATCTCTGAACTTCTGTTACCAGATGATGATACGTGAGAAGTTAAGTTCTTTTATTCTACGGTATTTTTTTCATTCTACTCAGCATTAGACTGGAAGGATGGAAACCAGTTCCATAGAAAAGCCACAGTTCAAGTTTAGTTCAAGAGGACAGACAGTATTTCAGAGAAGTAGCCACTTGAGCTAAAGCAGCCTCTCACATTAGTTGCACAAAACCAATGATCAGAAGAAGGCAGTGCAGAAATTTTTGTGTGCTTATACATCGGCGTCTATACAGATAAACATTAGAAAATGTTACTTATTACACTGGAGAAACCATAAACGGAGAGCTCACCCAACTCAGTTTTTCATCCCTTCTTGGGGGAAGCTGGACAATGACGTGAGTTGTCTTAAGAAGCCCGTATGTAAGTAGAAGGCAAGACAGCTTGTTTCGGCAAGACTCCCACACCGTGTGAAAGCCTAGTTGTGAACATCAGGTTTCACAGTCTCTGCCATTTCTTAAAAAGCAGTCAAGTCTGTATCGATTTTCATGTAGTTCATCATCTCTTCTTGTAATTTCTTTTAAATCCACAGCCTTAATGTATCCTTGCTGAATCATTCATAAACACTGCATATCTCATATTCTAGGAGTACTGGATGCTAAATAGCAGCTCAAGCATATTCTAATGAGGAGTAATATTTTGATCTCTGACATATCCCCAGAAATGAGTAAAAGTTATTATTACAATTTGGTGAGCAAAACAAGATGGTATATTTGAGCTTTTGGGAAAAAATAAAGTGCAAAGATGAAAAACAAATCTGGAATCATAACTACCAATTTCTTGCACTAGCTACTGGCCAAAACCCTGACTGCACTTCTAACAGAACGGCTAAAAAATCCCACAGAAGAGATTTTTAAAAAGAGTAATAATTTGTCCAATTGACATTCCCCAAAGGAAGGAAAAAAGGTAAGAATTTGTTAAAGAAAGCTTATCCATATACTTTAACAAGAACTAATGTTAATTTCTTAAATGAGAAATAAACGTAATCATTTTTTTTTGCAATGAATTGTTTTAGTTACATTAAACTGGGAATACTAATTGGAAGTTGCTGAGAATAATCCTACAGCTACTACAGATGTCTCATCTCCTAGTCCTTTATTTGCGTAACAGAAGACAAACCCAAGACTCTTACTGTAAAGTTCACCATGAGCTCCCTACATCAATCTGTACTCAAAATACCACCTACTACCTGTAAATAGCACCGATGTTCAATTACATCATACTTTGAAAACAAAGGAAAGAAATTATTGCACTCACACTACTGGAAGAGTTCTGTACTGTCCTGTAATATCTGTGAACAAACTAATTCACTGAAAGAAAAAAATATTCTTTCTCACTAAGTGGAACGGAACTTCCTTGGACTGGAAATTAACCAACTCTGCTGCACTGCTCCAAGTTAAAAATAAAATAAACCAATGCCACACACACACACACACACACACACACACTGTTAGAAAAGCATCCTCAACCTTACAACCTCTTCGCTTCCAAGACAGTAACATCCTTCTGATTCCTTCTCTCAGTGACCTTCTCCACGTACAATCTCCTCTACGATGCAGGTTCTGACACCAGAGTTCATCAGCTGTTATTAAACAAACTTACCCCCTTCAGCCTCTTTTTCCCCAGGCCGCTCTCTCCAGCAGATCTGGAGCATGCTCGATTTTCTATTTGGCTGTATTTGCCTCTAAAGAAAACTTCTCCCTGCCAGCACAATCTCTCATCTGCTGGAGAACATCAGCACCGTAACACAACAGCATACCTTGGAGCATTCCATTTAGTTGTTCTTCCTGACTAGCTGGCCTGGCAGCTATTCTCCGTGCCAAACGCTTCTGCCCTAGCCTAGAAAGGAAAAGGCCTGCGCAGCAGCTTCGAAGAGTCTCTTTCTTCTCAGGTCAGACGCAGGAAGCTTTACTTTATTAATACAGAAAGATTTAGCTGGGTCTAGTATAATGTGCTTCAGCAGCCACCCTGACTGTGCTAATCCTGCCTTACTGCATATCTTGCTGCCATGGAAATGATTAATTTATTTACAAGAAACAAAATCAGCTGCAGGGTTGTTGTTGGTTTTGTGGGCTTGATTTTTTTAGGGAGGGAAGGAGGGTTAGAAGCCCTAAAGGCTGTAGGAAGGCTGAGAGCATATCCAGGTTAACTACTGATCCTGCCAACCCTTTATGCACGTGAATACCCAGGTGAAGTACAAAGCATCCGGAAGGCTCATTTTCTGTATCTTCAGGTGTTGGCAACTTCACCGTAACTGCAAAATAAGTTCTTGAAACTAACTCAGGACTGAATCTTAAATGTTCAACCTTTCAACCCTTTGGAAACACCCAGCCTTTGAACAGAAATTGAAGGAACTGCTGTTCTTCAACTGGTTTTCAAGCTGACTAACTGCAAGACCAAATAGATCCATTGAGTTCAATAAGCTAATGATCTGTTTGTAAACATAGCAAATGTTTAAGTAGTCTACCTAGAATTTAAAAATACCACGTTTCAGCTTATTTGTTTTAGGTACAGATCTCTATGAACCACCACAGATGTGCAATCTTCTTGTTCTCTGACAATTATGAGAAATCTGTAATGGGTTTTAATAGCTCATTTGGATGAACAACAGCTCTCGAGAGAGTGTTCAGAGAATGCTGTCACTGCAGCCAGGAAAGGGCAGAATATTAGTTTTGATTGATTTTACATCTTTAAAAAATAGGTATTTTTAATCAGAGAAATGTGTTGATTTGTAAATCTTTTACGGAACAATAAAAATATCTTTACAGATTAACAAGGATGTCTTGAAATGAGAGAGCTGTTTTGCAAAAAGCAAGGAATAATTCACATTCTCCCTGTCTGCACAAAAAGAAAAAAAATAATTAAGAAGTCATAAATACATGGCATTGCAGCCTGCCTTTGCAATAGCATTAACTTTGATGAATTCCTGTACTGCTCACAGGTCTCAGAGCATGCTATTACATAGGAATTCCTTTACAATTCAGCTTTAGTGAAGTGCATACTTATTAGGAATCTATGCTGAAGGTATTTTGTTACAATATTCACACCATTACTTTATAAATAGGTAGACAGTTGCACATTGCTTTGATCTTAAAATGTGATCATTCTTGCTGTTAAAAAGGAAAGAACAGGAACAGAATTTTTCTCTTAATTGGAACAGTGGCTATAGGCAGTTTGGATAGTGACCCCAATAACTTAGCTTGTTTCTCAGAGCAGTGATTATATACAACATGACATTACTGACAAATTATCATTGCTCAAATCATATGTAGCAGGAAAAAAAAAAAGAAAGGAAAATTAAAAAAGAAAAAAAAAAGAAAAAAAAAAGAGAAGAGAGAATTCTTCTCATCTCACCAGTCAGCATGTTTGAGGAAAGCCCAGAAATACAGTCAAGTGGTTGGGAACCAGATGCAAACAGTGTTTAACAGCTCAGTGACTGCTGATGCCCTACCTGCTCGTGTTGTCATCATCATCAGAGTCTATGAAGCTGCTGGATTCCAGCTCGCTACTCATCATGGTAGAAGAGCTGTCATAACCAGGAGGGTGCTCACGGTGTCTGTCCAGTTTTGGATGGCCATTGATCCGAGGGACTGTGAAAACAAAATAAATGGAGTATTACTGGGGAAGGAAGAGGAGTAAGGAAGAAGCGGCACTGTGAGTAGCACGACATTCACACTGTCAGCTGCAGACAACTCCGCAGGAGGATCCTTATGCCCAAACCAAGCTCTTTGCAGAACTTGATTTCATTCAACAGCTGGGAAGCATACTCCCCTGGCTGGCCCGCCTGCCTGCCTACCTTTTTGCTAAGTTTTTCATTTGTCTGTGGCTCAGTTCATGGGCAAGCCATAAATGGACCGAGGCAGAAGTAGCAGGCATGAACAAGTACTATAATGGTACCAGAACATCAGTTAGACCGGCCATGAGAAGTTGATGTCAATGACAAGTTGATGTCAATAGGAAGGTACACATGAAGATCTTGGAAAAGCAGCAGGTAACACAATTTGAGTTCGGTATGGACAGGCCTAGGCGCACAGAAAATGTTAAACAACATTCCTTCATGAATTCTATTAATACCTCACCCATAAAACCACCTTTCCCTCAATCTGTGCTGCACATTCCTGTCCCCATACCTACACCACCTTGTCTGGGAAGTACAGCTATACAAAAGTCATATTGTCTTGACCATTCCACATGCATAAGGTGCTTCAGAACAATTTCTTACTAACCCCTAGTTGTCAGACACACAAACATTCCTGTAGATAAACCTCTCAGTAAGAATCCCATTTATGTGAAGGCAGCAGTGATTCCTCTTTTTCTAGAGATATTTTATGGATTTTCCTGCGCAAAGCACACTCCTCTCCTGCTTCCTTTCAGGGACTGCTCATTAGACGACCCCTAATCTGTAAGTGCTCTATTTTGCCAAGAACGTTCCTTTCCCTGAAACAAGAAAGGCTCAGCTTGATAAGGCACCTGGGCAAGAAATAATCAGAACAGGCCTCAAGGACAGACTGATATTTTAAAACACACTCTCCAAACTCACAACTCCCTCCCAGGTCCAAGGGATCCGCTCTTCAATTACAGAACAGAAAACCTTCCAGGAGGAGGAGTGTCTGCAGTAGGAATTATACACGATGCTGTGCAACTGTACACATTGAAAGTTAATTGACAGCTCTTGCTAGCTACTAAAGCAACATGGTTTGAAAAACCAAAAGCCACCTTAAATACCTGGCTGTGAAGTCCACCCTCGCTAACCTTTACTCCTCTGTTTCAAATTGCTCAGCAGTGGAATTAAAAAGACTGATTAGTTTTCTTCCTGCCTGAGGAACATGGGCCTAATTATTTATGTCCATAAAGGGTTTTAAAAGGTAAAAGGTAATAGACATATATAAGATCTCATCTCAATTTTTTATACATATACTTAAACCACTCGTTTCTGCAAAGTGAAATAATTGAAGCATAAGGCTGTAACAAATTCTTCACTATGTCACTTCCATATCCCGTTTGACCACCCAACTCCCAGGCACACCTACAGGCACACAAAATGGCTGTGAAGAAAGCTTTTTTCAAGTCACAGCGCAAAATCAAAGCTCCTTCCCTCCTGCAATGGTACCAAGCTTTGGTTTGAAGAGAAGCTGAGCAGTACCAACCCTTCATCACCCTTCTCAGAACAAATACTTGGTTTTCCTCCCACCATGTGCTGAAGGGCAGCTGAGATGACACCATTTATTCAAGCCTTGAATCTTCTTCTGAAACTAGCACACACTAGTAATGATGAGTCAGGGACTGACTGTTGTCCTCTTGGAACCACCTCCACATCAAAGGCTGTGTGGTGGTAAAAAAAAAAATGAAGCTTATCAGGTTTCAATTTCAGGCTCTGCCTCCAGAGCTCCTTACTTTCATCTCTCCCTTCCCCATGTGCGAAATGGGAGACAGAACAGCATTTGCCAGAGCTTTTTAGACTGCACGTTCTACAGTATAGAAATCCTCTCCCATAATTTGGTCTTCACAACTACCACAATGTGCTCCCAGTACTGGGCAGTTAACACTAGATCTCGCTGAAAAAACTGTTCCATCAGCTTGTCAACGGCAACTCAAGACTTCAGAGTGACAACCCTTCATGGAAACATGGGGAAGAAAGCATGTCAAGGCCTCAACTTGCAGTTCTGTCTGAATAAATGAGCGTTCATCAGTTTCCTCAAACTGCACAGTCTAACATAAACTGGAAATGGACTATTAATGTGCTTCTTTCAGTACCAGAGATGATTAGCTGAAAATAAGGTACGTTCAGGAATCCCACATCCGTACTCTAACAGTCTCCTAGCTCTGCCTCTGAACTAAAACCTACGAAGCAGCCAATTATGGTTCCATATGCCAGACATACACAGACAAAAAGACAGACAGAGGCTGGCCAATTCTACTCCTTCTAAGCTGGCACTAACAGCTTCGAGGGACCATCTCAGCCAGATAGTGTAGAAACTGATACAGCTGGTCATGGCATCGTTACTGAGGAGGTATAGACTGTATGGCATTGTTTCTTCCCATTGGGAAGACGCAACTTAGACCTTTGAGGGTCAAGGTCAAGTAAACCATTCTGCAGAGTCCCTCTGAATGTCCAACCCCAGCTACTCATCCAGGCTTTAAAAAACACCCAATTTTTCTTTCAGAGTTTCTTTTATCCATAACAAAAACAGGAAGAACAAAAAAAAAAGAGAAGGGAAAAGACATCCACATTCTAAAGCTGAGAAACAGCACTTTTCAGCAAATTAATATGCTTTAGACAGTCAGAGTTCTGTCTTTTAAGACTAAGGAGATACCCACAGACTTGAACAATTAAAATTCCTCCTTTTCTCAGGCTACAAATTTTGTTTTTAAGTCTTTGTATAGTGCAGCCTAGATTTCAAAATCTTTTGCTAGATCTGGAAACCTGGACACTAATCACAGCATTGGACAAACTCAACTCAATCTCTTCAGCCACAGCTTAAGTATAAACTCAAGTTCAGCAGCCTCGTCCATTTAGTTTTTGCTTCTACATACTGAAACATCAGAAACTGTGGAGCGAATTAAAGTCTCTTATTCCAACAGATCGCATAACCCTAATATGCATTCACTGGAAAGAGTACTGGAACAGCTAACAATTGAGATTGGCACCACTATCTAGCAGCCAAATAACCTTGCATACTGTGACGACATGAACCCTTGTCTCCCTTCTAAACACACTTCACCTCTAAGCCTAATTTCAGGAGCAGTTGTTGGCTTGCGAGAACATCATCACCCCCAAGTCGGTACGTTGGACTACCAGGACGCATGCAACACTCTCACCCTTACAAGTCCTGCGCAGTTTTCCTGAAGAGGGAATAACAACCAAGAAACGGCGATGACGTATGTGCAATGGTTTGTGGCAGAGCGTTCATCATTCTGAGTTACGATGGGTGGCCAGTCTCGCTAAATGCAAATCCAACACAGTCCTGAGCAACTTTGAGTCGGATGCTGATTACTCAATAGTCTTGCTTCCATGGATGTTTCCCTTCCGACTTCAATAGGAAGCCACAGCAAATCTCAGAAATTTACTAGTTGGCACACGATTTACAACAAATCTATCATCTTTGCCCCTTCTGAGTTTTAAATTTCTATTTTGCAAAGAGGAGCAGTATAAAAGCTAGAGGGGATGGAAGTGAAAACATCAGCCATGAAGAAAACTGACGCTTCTCCACTTGAAAAATCCCTTCTTTTTTATTACTGTGCTTGTTTTCCCTGCCTTCCTCTGCTGTTCATCACTTGCAGCTGATAAAAGTAATCACATCAGTGTAGGGTGATAATGTTAATTTCATTTGGAGAAGCTGACATTAAACAGAGCTTTGATATTAAAAACAACCCTCTCTCAGAAGAAGCTTTCCCAGCTCTGACTGCCCAGGTGGCAGATTACAGAAAACAATGACCTGAATTTTATCCACATTTAACTGGTATAAAGAGGACGCAAATTCAGGCAGCGTGCTTCTCTCATCAGAGATACTTTATTTACATTTGGCTTTGATTATTATTAAGTGTACAGTCCAGAAAGAAAGTTGCCAGCATGACTTTAATCTTTCTCTGCAAAACTAGTCTCGGTTACGCAGCTAGGGAGTGAGGGAGGGCTCCTCTCGTCATCAATAGGTGGGTTGTCTCAAGTGACTACTAGAAATCACCGGTCCTGTCCCTCCCATCACAGGTCCTGATGCATGACAATGCAGATTCTCCATTTCATTCCACGTGGGTGGTATAAAAGCTTTCACTCATGTGGACCTTTTTCACTCTAAAACTCCATCCTGCATTCACTTCTCTGCTGAGAATTGTGGAGGTCATCAATTAGGGAGCACTAAAGGTAGATATCTACAGATTGCAATCTCCAAGCTCTCAACCAGATCATGCAGAGCTGGCAACGAGGATTGCTATGAAACCAGGACACGTTTCAAAGTGTGACATCTCATCCATTGCAGGTTATTTATTCAGAAAATTTCTGTCCTTAAAAGCTCTATGAGCAGATTGCTATTTTATTGACTTTGCAACTCAGAGTCACTTGCCTAATACTTTTGAGAGATAAAACTCTTGTCTGTAACTGAGCTGATTTGTTTTTCATGTCTCTAACCACTGGACACTATGGTCAGCAGTTGCGTGTTTCTTCACTACTAGTAAGAAATTTCCCAACTCCAAATCTGAATTCGCTTCCTCCTACCATCCTAAAAGACTGTTCTCATGCTGCCTCTAGGCAAGCTTCCTTCAAAATTAAACTTTATATTTATGGCACTAAAGAATATAGCAATTCAGCTGTCACCCAGCTCTAACTGCTTAGCACTGGGCTCACATAGAAGCTTTCCGACTCTGCTGTACTGTTCTTATAAGCATTCCTCATGCTCTTCCTCTCCTGCTTGGTCAAAGATGTATGAAGGATTACAGCACAGCAGGCACACACATCACACGGGGATTATTTGCAGTCTGCGTAATTATTGACAGGAGCTGAAACCTTTTGGATTGCCAGAACATCCTACAGTTTAAATTTCTCCAAAGTACGTCTGCTGCTTTTTCAGAGATGATAAAGTTGAATCCAGACTTGTGTTCCTATCGGATGGAATAGGACTGCTAATCCCATGTCTAACACTGAGTCTCAAACAGATTCCTTATTCATTATCAGGGGAGTAATTTATCCCACACATAAACTTGACCAGTTCACAACCACTATGAAGAATTAATGGCCCACATCAATGCTCTATGCTTTTTAGTTCTCAGGGGGGGGAATTTTCACACACAGCACAATTTTAAATCCAGACCAGCTGAACCAGCTGAAGGCTGCCTCAAACATGCTGTGCAAAAACACGCCATCTGAGTGTTTTCTTTAGCGCCCCACCTTTCAGTGAAATAGCAGCACCTCTGTAGTACCTCTGTTACACTGCTACATCACCCGCATTTGGCAGTGAAAACACTGAACTTTCACTCATTTCAACTAAAGTAACAGAGAAAGTTTAAGACAAGCGATGCTTAGTGCTTACTAAGGATTTTCCAGCATCAAGAGAACAATCAGGAATACAGAGGAAGCCAAGGCGTGGAAATGGCATCCATAGGTATTTTTCCCTCAGCCTGCACATTTTCTGTGTTAACTAACAAATAAAGACATTGCAGTCGGACACAATGCCACGCCTGTGTATGCAGCTTGTCTGAACGACTGGATGTCCCTGACGGGATGCACTATTAACTCTGAGGACTCACGTGGCTGGAACGCTGCAAGCTGTGCTGTAAAATTCACTTGAGTGTCCACAGCACCAACAGTCCTGAGGGCTTCGGGCAACGGAGGTGCAAGGTCCTATTTCTGTGCAAAGGTAACAGAGCTTGTGCCCAAGAACTCAAGGACAGAGTCAGTGCTGCAGCCTATAAATCCCAAGGAACACGCAAGAGCAACGGGTCCAACATGGCAGGATCCAAATTCAATAGACTGGGGAGCATCCAGCCGAGGATTTTATCAATGCTGCAATACGTTAGTATGGATATAAACTCCCCAAACCCAGGAACAACCACCCAAATTTTCACGTACCCTTTAGATCCAGTGTGCATCATCTCATTTTTATACTGAGTACCTCAGTTTCCCTGCACAAAATAAGGGCACTGACTGCTTAGAAACTTCAGTTGAAATGAACGTTAATACCTACAGCGATGCATGCGGGGCTGCGCTTCTGGATAGCATCTGACTGGTTCCAATGGCCTCATCAGGTGGTGACACCACTTGTGACAATATCTCCTACTGGGAGTGGGTCTCAGAGGGGAACGCTGCTGTGAGTGGAGCTCCTGTTGCCTCTCCTGCTGTGGCTGGCTCCTACCAAAACACTTCAAAAATGTGGGAGCGACCATTTCCCTGCCCACGCTGTGCCCACTTAAGGAAATCCCCAGCGTGCACTGTGACTACCACACTGTCCAAGTCCAACAAACACATCCAGATGTACATGGAGCTTCCCACAAGCAGTTATTTTTCACGCACAGTGTCAGAGGAAAAAAGAGCCAGTTCAGGGCTCCTGCTGGGACACTGGAAAGTCGCATTCCTGAAGACTCAAAGATTATGAAAAATATATATATATTTGCATGCTCTTCCTCCATGACATAATCCCAAGGAAGCCTGTGCCCAAGAGGCAGCGCATCTGGTAAGCAGTGTGTCTTGAAGGACTGGGGAAATAGAACAAAAATCATTTGCATTGACTTTGCCATTTGCCACTCTGCTATTTCCACAACACACTTTGTGACCACATCTGAAGGACACAAGTCATGGATCAGTTCTGAAAATCCAAACCCTTTTATAGCCACATTTTTAACGGAATCCTGTAACATGACATAGCTTCTTTATCCCAATAAACCACACAGAAATAGACCTTTGGAACTCACATAATTACCTTTTAGAATATAGTCAGGCTACTAGAGATTATACTGATTCTGGGCTTCTTTTAAATTATCTATTTTAATGTATTACAGAAACGTATCTCAGACCTAAACACATGGTTTTCCAGTCTCTCATAAAATTTCTCTTTTTCAGAGATAGAGGCGAAGGATTTTTTCATCCAAGAATAAAAAAAACCCCAAACATATATGTGTGTTCCTCATCACTAAATTCTATATACTTCTGCTAGTATCTACCAAGAGCAAAATGTTTCTGAGCTTTAACCTGATGTAAATGTCGATGATGCAGCAACTCCACTTGTCCTAGAGAAGGACTAAGGCAGATGGACTCACAAGTTTCACAAAATCAGTGGAAGTTCAGCACATGGCAAACCACAGCCACCCTACAGAAACAAACGTTGGGCCTCATACGTGTACGTGCTCACATCTAGCTGAGATTCACCAAGACCTGCGTTTTAAGGTCCTCACTCGGAATCAGGGACAGACCACTCCTCGGCATCAAAGCAGAGGTTTCTGTTCATTCCAGTGAAATCTGTGCTACAACCAATAGAACTTTGTTTCATGTACCTCAAACGCGCTCAAACCACATCCCCTGGCATTACTAGCGTGCACTTCAACACCGCAGCTGAGAAGCAGTGTTTGTTGAATTATTAACTTCTTACAGAAGGACAGAAATTTCAGTAAATGTGAATATTTGCAGCTTCTGTGCAATTTAATAAAGATTGCAATAGCTCAGCTGCTCTCAATGTTCAGCCGTTCAAACATTTCAGAAACAGTTTTGTGTTCTTTGACTGGGTCTTCAGGACAAATGCAAAACAAATACAATGTGGCATTAACTTGTTAAGATAGGACATTTAAAAAGATGATTCTTCCAAGCGATATTACAATTGTGTCATAAACCTTTTTCAACTCCCCCGAGAGTTTTTCATTAGCCCTTCTTGTCAGTTGTTCCTCACAAGCCTAAGGAATTAGGACAAACACAAGATGATGATACTTTGTGTAAATTAGTCTTTGCTTTTAGTGTCATTAACGGCAGCAAGGTTTAACACTACCATGGTCTCAGCATTCTCATGCGGTGTTACCACAGATGCTGTGTTACTGCAGATGCCAAATTAGTAACTCTAATGCCAAATCTAAAACAGATTTACTGTATTTGTTCAAGATTTTGACCTGAGCTCTTCAAAAAGTAAATGTTCTCTAACCTCCCGCAGGTCAGTTTTGCCATCCGACTCAGAGGCTGTCCCAGTATTACGGATTACTTGGCTATGAATGAATCAGTGGTTTTTAACAAGTGCCTATGAAGTTTTATTGCTTTATAGGGAATAGCATTTTGAAAGCGTACCTTCACTCCTGACAAAGTTCACTGTCCCTAATGTCGAAGTAACCTTCTTTCCCCCTGGTCTCTCCCCCAGCCTACGGTCATCTTCAGCCATGCAGATACTCAAATCCTTCCCCCATCACAGCACTCTCTCCCACCGCCAGGCAGCCTCAGCCACCGGTTTTCTGCCACTCGCCAGCGGCGCGGCCCCTCTCCAGCCCCCACTGCAGGGAGCTGCGGGCGATACTCATGGCACAGCCCTGCCCGCTCCGCTGGGACCCCCTTCTTCTCCCCAGACTGCCACAAAAGGAGGCCACTGGGGCTGGAGAAAGCCGTGGGGATGGTGACTGCGTGCTCCTGCCTTACCTCAGCTGCATGCAGGCACCGACCTTAGGGTTCTTCCATCGAGACTGGAAACCGCTCCCAGAAGCAAAACCCTCCCCCGGTAATGAATGCCTTCAGGGGGTGGGCAAGCTCCATCTACTCCTTGAATGACTTGGGACAAATTACTCTAGTGGAAGCAAGGCTGCCCTTAAAAATAAACAAAATAAAAAGGACAGTCTTACTGACACGGGATCTGGAGTTGCAGAGTATCACATTTCCAGTATACAAAGAAAACACAAAGCCTGTGTTTTAGGGTTGTCTTGTAGGTTCAGGAGACCCACAAGAAAGAATAAGCAAACAAAATCTTTGTCCCCTCCCACTCCTGTCTTCTAATGGGGAAGGAAAGCAAATTTCTCGCGTGCAAAGCACTGCTGGGGAAATCAGATTACAGCAGCAGGCATCACACACCACTCAGAGGACAAAACACAGATTCATATGGTGTTCTACATGGGCCTTGGATTCCTCACAAGCATTAGGTACGAAGAAAGTGAAAGGCATGGATGAATTGAGATGGATGAATGATGGCAGTAATATATATATATATTTTGTCTGTCTGCCATGACTCAATCTGACCTGTGGTTTTGCTGCCTGCAGCAGCACTGCACCTGGAACGCTGCCCTCAGATCTGAATACCACATCAGCAGAAATTCGTTGGCACCTTTAAGTCCCTTCCAAACAGCCAAAGCAACAGCCAAAACACTGCTAACACAGCGTTACAGAAGGAAATGGAAAAGGACCTTAAATCTCTGCCTTTGGAAACACGGTGTCAGTTCCTACGTTCTTTTCTGCATGTCACATCCAGGCAGCCAAACTCGGTCCCATGACAGAGATGCAAAGGAACAACCCCAACAAAGGAAAAACCCGTATCTAAATGCAGTTTCCCTTCCTTTTCCTCTTCAAGTCTTAACTTTTATGTAGTGACTTATTTTATTAAATACAAACATACTATTATTATGTTATTGTAATAATTAAATATATTTATTAGAGAAGCGCTTTTAGTCCATTTTGCAGATCTGAAGAGGCACTGATAGTTGAGATCAAGATCCATATTTCTAGCTATTCCCAGTAAAACACGCCCGGTTTACATACTAGATCAGAAGAGCTCACTATACTAATAACGCCTCCTGTTTACATTTTTTCCCCTTTTTCCAGCTCTATCTTTTCTGTTAAACTTTAAACAGAAAAAGTGGCTTCAACTTCACGTGTTTCCTGTTTGACCTAGATCCTCTTTTATAGAAAAGCTCCTATACACTGCTCCAACAAACAAAAGTGGCTTTCCCGGTATGCAAATACACTTCAATTTTAACAATCTTTTATACTCCCCAAACCAGCAGCCGGTAGCCTTGAATTCACAGGAAAGGTTTCCTGTGTAATTAAGGTATGCATTTAAAACCATAAAGTTTTTGTAATCTCTCTACCCAATTAAAATTTCCTTTTCTAAGTTTTTCTAATTCAGCCAACGTTGTTTGGAGGGTGGGGGGTCAGGAACCATTATTATAATTGAGAGAGCACTTTCACAAACCCTGATTATCAGGGGTTTATTCATAAAATACTCCCAGATATCCCAGTCAGCCTAAACAAGGATCATTCTCGGCTCTGGTTCAGTGCCTGTCCCACTAACAACCAGGGACTTTCTGCCCTTCTGACCCCCTGCTCCTGTTTCTTCATTAGAGGATGACAGAGTTCACTGAGACTGTCTGACAAAAGCTTTTCAGTGTGTCACAGATATTAGAATAAAGCATAGCCCAGGAGGTTAAAATACGTCCTCCTTGACTTTTATCAACAGCAGAGTAGGCCCTGCCTGAGGGACAAAAGCACATCAAAGTACTAAATCAAATAAGCCTTGAAAGCAGAAAAGAGTAGAGTGGCATCTGCTGAAGGAAGCTGTGAAGAGGGTTCCGTGCCACTGCAGAGAACAAAGGCGAGAGTGTCTCAGAAGAAGTCATAGCCAGGCTGCCAGTTAAGAGAAAAAACAACAGAGCTTCCAATCCCCACCAATGCAGAAAGTCTTTACCAATTACAAACAGGAAATACGTTACCGCTTTTGCGACGAAGGCTCACGAGTCCCCCGGCACAGCTCATGGCCGCGCACAGGCTCAGTGTCTCTGGATGATGAGTATCGCACTGTCCACTCCTGCTTTACGCTCGCGCCCATCTGCCTCCTATATCCCTACACCCCAACTTGTCTTGTGGTTGAAGTTCTTCGGAACCCTTAAACAGTCTCTCTCGCCGCTCTACAGCGCTACCAGAGAAAGAATCATAGAATCATAGAATGGTTTAGGTTGGAAGGGACCTTGAAGATCATTGAGTTCCAACCCCCGATGATCTCGAAGGCTTCGAGACACTGCCACAGGACAGATCACAACCTGTAACAGAGCTCCCGCTTTCACAAGCACCCGGCACGACACTGCCGCTACCCCACGTGCGGCCATCCGGTCACCGCAAAGCTTCAGGGGCTTGCCAGCCACCTCAGAGCTGTTTAGACATGACAGAGTCCTTAAAGAGCAACAGTTGCTGAGAACTGGATTTTCAGCTACCCCTGTTAAAAGTCCCCATTGCAATTGTGTTGTAGTCCCAGCCCTCTTTGTTCAGATTCCTTGGCACGCACTATGGTAAAGTATCCATAGACTGCAGCAATGACTGGAAATCTGCAACAGCTCCTCTTCCCAAACATCTGGAGATCTACAAGCATGCCCACATTAAGAGCTTCTCAATGCCCAGGTCATTATCTGGCATTTTTCAGCTGGCTGCACAATAGTTAAGTTCACCCCACCGCAAAGGCAGTGGTGAAACACTGGTGTCGACACCTGACATCTGCAGACTTGTCAGAAACCCAGCAGTAGCTATAAAACATTCTCCAATGCCAAAGGAAACTTGTCCCTTAATTACCTCCCTAATTAGAGCTTCCACAGTCCCCTTTCCCACTCCTCCTCAGGAAACTGAGGGGGGAGCTTTGTTCTCGCCAGCAAGGGGTCCCAGGAACATGGGCCAGGCAGACCTCCCACCCTTCTAATTAAGATCCTCATTCTACTTTCACTTAATAGAACTCCGTCAACTTTCCGAAGCAACAAGGACTTTTGTTGCTTTAAGAGAGAAAGCGGAGCTCTGACATACTGACAGCTCAACTCTTTCAGACTAATTTCATATGAAGGTAGTGCCAGGGATAGTTTTGCTACTAATTAGTGTGAAAGGTGATCAGGAAAAGACATATTCCCCAATTCATACAAAAACCTCTTTGGATACAAAGCCTCTCAAAAAAACCCCAAACCTCTGCATATGTAGAGATTATATACATAATCTCTACAATATAATCATCATTATACCTTAAAATATATATACACACACAGAGAGAAGGTAACTTTGTCTGCACTTAGCTGCCAGGGCTCTTCTTTCTCAGCCAGTTCCCTTTATTAACCTCACTACGAATACAACAGCAGTATCCGAGCGAAACCTCTTTCCATTTGCGCTCTTGGTGTGAAACCTCATGCTTCAAACAAGAGAATAATACAGCAAATTTAAACTTAGGCAATTCTCTGGAGAAAAATTACACCTCTGCTTGTTGATCCTTCAGCATTTCCCCAGCTTTACTGAGCATCTGTGGAGGAGAATTAGCGGGCGTTTGCATGTATGACATCACGCACTGCTACGGTTCCCATTAGCAGAGAATTATCTACTAAAAATTCCTGAAAAGGAACACAGTAAGAAGAAAAATTGGAGACCCTATAAAGATGTGCTCTTGCTACAGGTAACAGGTTGGTGCATGAATAACCAAAGCTCCAGCTGAGGAATGACCTAAGTGTAAAGCTTTCCCTAAACCTCACACAGCGGGAAATCAGATCCAGCAGCAAAGTCCACCGTCCCCTAGCGCCCATCGGGCATTCAGCTCCACACAGAATTTGAGCACATACTTTAACTACATCATTGAGGTTGACCAAAATCACTTGGATTTACAGTATCACAGTATTGTCAGGGTTGGAAGGGACCTCTGGAGATCATCTAAGTCCAACCCCCTGCCACAGCAGGGACACCTACAGCAGTTGCACAGGACGGCATCCAGGCGGGTTTTGAACGTCTCCAGTGTGGGAGACTCCACAACCTCCCTGGGCAGCCTGTGCCAGTGCTCCGCCACCCTCAGAGTAAAGAAGTTCCTCCTCATGTTAAGATGGAACTTCCTGTGCTCCAGTTTGTGCCCGTTACCTCTAGTCCTATCACTGGGCACGACTGAAAAAAGGCTATTCTCATCTCCCTGGCACTCTCCCCTCAAGTACTTATGAGTATTGATAAGATCCCCCCGAGTCTTCTTTTTTCTAGACTAAAAAGCCCTAAGTCCCTCAGCCTTTCCTCATAAGAAAGATGCTCCAGTCCCCTAATCATCTTTGTAGCTCTTTGCTGGACCCTCTCCAGCAGTTCCCTGTCCTTCTTGAACCGGGGAGCCCAGAACTGCACACAGTGCTCCAGCTGTGGCCTCCCCAGGGCAGAGCAGAGGGGGAGGATGACCTCCCTCGACCTGCTGGACACACTCTGCTGGATGCACCCCAGGGTGCCATTGGCCTTCTTGGCCACCAGGGCACATTGCTGGCTCATGGTCACCCTGTTGGCCACCAGGACTCCCAGGTCCCTTTCCACAGAGCTGCTCTCCAGGAGGTCAGCCCCCAACCTGTACTGATGCATGGGGTTATTCCTCCCCAGATGCAGTACCCTACACTTGCCTTTATTGAACCTCATCAGGTTTTTTTCTGCCCAACTCTCCAGCCTGTCCAGGTCACGCTGTATGGCGGCACAGCCTTCCAGTGTGTCAGCCACCCCTCCCAGTTTTGTGTCATCAGCAAACTGGCTGATGGTACACTCTATCCCTTCATCCAGGTCATTGATGAATATATTGAACAGGACTGGACCCAGTACTGACCCCTGAGGGACATCACTTGTTACTGGCCTCCAACTGGACTCTGCACCACTAACCACAACCCTCTGAGCTCTATCTGTCAACCACTGTTCAGTCCACCCCACTGTCCATTCATCTAACCCACACTTCCTAAGCTTGTCTGCGAGGATGATGTGGGAGACAGTGTCGAAAGCCTTGCTGAAGTCCAGGTAGACAACATCCACTGCCCTCCCCTCATCCACCCATCCAGTCACGCCATCATAGAAGGGTATCAGATTAGTCAGACATGACTTCCCCTTGGTGAATCCATATTGACTACTTCTGATAACCTTCTTTTCCTCCAGATGCTTGGAGATGACCCCCAGAACGAGCTGTTCCATCATCTTTCCAGGGATGGAGGTGAGGCTGACCGGCCTGTAGTTTCCTGGGTCATCCTTCTTACCCTTTTTAAAGACTGGAGTGACGTTGGCTTTCCTCCAGTCCTCAGGCACCTCCCCTGTTCTCCAGGACCTTTCAAAGATGATGGAGAGCGGCCCAGCAATGACTTCTGCTAGCTTCCTCAGCACTCGCGTGTGCATCCCATCAGGCCCCATGGACTTGTGGGTGTCCAGTTTACTTAATTGTTCTTTAACTTGTTCCTCTTCAACCAAGGGAAAGTTTTCCTTTCTCCAGACTTTCTCTGTTACTTGCAAAGTCTGGGACTCCCAAGAGCTGGCCCGAGCAGTGAAGACAGAAGCAAAGAAGGCATTCAGCAACTCCGCCTTCTCTGCATCATCCATCACCACATCACCCATCTCGTTCAAGAGCAGGCCCACATTTTCCCTGGTTTTCCTTTTGCCTCCTATATACTTAAAGAAACCCTTCCTATTGGTCTTTACATCCCTTGCCAGGTTCAATTCCAAAGCTGCCTTGGCTTTTCTCGTTTCTTCCCTGCATACCCTGACAGCATTCTTGTACTCATCCCAAGTCGTCAGCCCCCTTTTCCACATCCTGTAAACTCCCTTCTTCCACCTGAGTTTTTTTCTGAAGATCCCTGCTCAGCCATGCAGGTCTCCTTCCCTTGCCCGATTTCTTGCTCTTTGGGATGCACCTATCCTGAGCTCGGAGGAGGTGGTGCTTGAATACCAGGCAGCTCTCTTGAGCTCCCTTACCCTCTAGAGCCCTCTCCCATTTGATTTCTCCCATCAATTTCTTGAAGAGATCAAAGTTAGCCCTCCTGAAGTCTAACATTTCAACCCTACTTGTCATTTTGTGCATACTGCACTTAATGCTGAACTCTATCTTCTCATGATCACGCATGATTTAAGCGTACTTCCTTGAAGTTAAGCAGGTGCTTAAGCGATGAAAGGGCCAACAACAAAACCAAGAGCATTCCATGGGTGACAAGGCTGGCAGCAGGCTCTACTGATGTTGTGTGTTTGGACATCTGCAGTAGGTAAGGAAGGAAATTACAGATGCATTGGTAACTGCCCCTCTGGGTAGCCTTCCTCCTGTTGTCCCCTGGAAAGGAGAGCTCATGCTAGGCAGAATTTGTCCAGTTGAGTTACTTCTGTTCCTCGATGCCATCAGCCGCACAGCGCTACCAGAGAAAGACTTCCAGACATTGGCATAGGACAGATTAAAATCAGTAACAAAGTTCCTCCTCTCAAGTACAGTATGATCTAGGGTGATAATTCTTTCAAAACTATATCCCTTCTCATTTTTCTCCCTATCTCTGGCAGACATTTCACCACGAAAATTATAAATGCACTTTAAGTTTTCCAGATCAGTTTCCCTTACGACTTTCTTAGTGCGTTTATCTGAAATGTCACATTCCTTCAAATGCACACTGATCAGTGAAGGAGTTTCATTGCGTTCCTCAGCCCATCACATTCTCTTTGTTGGGTATATTTTTAAATTCAGAGAATATACAAGCACAGGACTGTCCAGGGCTATTCACTGCCTCTGCAATATAATTTAAGGGAAACGGGTGGAAAAGCTTGCAAATGCCCCAGCCTGTGCTGTTATCAGAGTCTATGCCTGGTCTGGGAAATCACAGCCTCTCTGCTGCAAAATCCTTTTGCATTTTCAATGGAAAGAGGTGTGAAAACTTTGCCAGATTACCGGGTGTGTTGCACGTCTTCTGGCTGCAGTATGCCATCAATATTTATAATGGCCTCTGTACCTAAGTCTATAATTGCCCATTAGCAATTCAGCAGAAATAGTTCTTCTACGATGAGTAATCCTGCAACAATGAAGTAAAGCATACAGGCTAGTATTTGTGAACAATCTGCCCATGATACCACACTTCTAATTATCGTCCATCAGAGAATCTGGTTAGTTTACCATCACTTAGACTCTTCAAATCAAAACTGAATGTCTCTCCATAAGAAACCTGCTACAGCTCAAGCACAAGCTGTCAGACTGATCTATCTGACAAAGTTTTGCAGTCTGATGTACAATTAAGGAACAAATTGTGAACATTAAAATGGAGAGAGGACAGAAATGACAAAGAAAATGTTTAACTTTTTAAGGAGTTCTGATACTTTTTTTTTCCTAATATCAACAGTAGCTGGAGAGTAAAACTCCCTTTTTCCCCTATCTTGCTATTCAGGGCAAAGCATCTGTCTGTTCTGAGCTCTCCATGTAATACTTCACCCTGTGAGCATTTTGAATAGCTGTCACTGCAAAACAAATCGGGAACAAATCAGCAGTAAACATGTTTTAATTCATACACTGACCTCACGCACAGACACACGCTTAACCCTTCAGCTTCCTGCCAACTCATTCTTACCCCCTTCTCACACCGTTACTCCCAATAATTGGTCTGTGCAGGACCTTTTTTGTTTATTTGAGCATTAAACTGGTCTTTTTATGAACTAAAAGTGTGGTTTAAGAAAGACAGGGAAGATTATGCTTTCAGGACTCCACTGCTATGTAGAATAACTGGGCAGCAAAGATAGGTTTGTGGGTCTAACTCTGAAGGAGAAGGAATAAAAAGTTGCCTACAACTAATGGTGCATACATAGCTCATTACCAAGTATTATTTTAATATTTCTAAAAGATAAAACTTAAATCCATTTGGGAGATTAAGATGAAATTCTCATCTGCTCGTGATGGAGCTGTGCAGCGGGGGGCTGGAGAGTATTTAAGTGAAACCCAGTGGCTAATTTGAAAGGAAGCTTCTGTCATTCTCTGAAAACAGTAGTGGTCCCTAAACACCAGGCTGACAGGAGAGCAATTTTTCTGCACAGCTCACAGTTACAATTCTGCTTTTCTGCTTACATTTACTTTGGGATATTTTCACTTTACCTACATTCCCAACAGCTCTGTTTTACTTCCCTTCTCTTCCCTGCCCTGGGGTTTTCCCAAGTCAGAACAAGAACCTCATTCTGTCGAACCTCTCAATTCCACAGCGATCGGGGATCAGTGGTGTAAAGCTTGCTTGACCTGTACAGGTTTTAGCTCAATGCTCTACTTCTATGCAGTTCCCAAATGGCTCATTAGCACCTTTTCTCACTTCACTTGTTTGAAATGAAGGCTATCATACACTTCATTTTTTCTTGTGGAATGAGTACTTCTTTCCCTTTGCAGAGTACCCAGGGATATTCCCATTGGTAGGGTGGGTAATTCCTTGTCATTCACTTTACACCAATAATGAGCTCGAACAGTTACAAACAGTACATGGTACATGTTATTGTCCAGCTTGGTGAGCTGGCTGGACTGTATGTATGTGTTGGCAACCCTGCATCATAATACCTATGGAACAAACCTTTGAGTAATGCAGGGCTCCAGTAAGATCCCTTACCCTGCCTCTGTGAACTGCTAGAGCTGTAATTTTGGTATTATTTAAACAAGTCTCCACAGGAGAAGATCAAACACTCTAACTGCATTTCCTTCTTTCTGCGGGGAAAGGATTTACCACTATTTCATAATGAAAAGTGAGCACACAGCTTCTGCCCCTGATGTAGCTGTGAGCCAGGTGTCACAACCCTGCTGCTCTTCCTCCACCCTTGTCCCCCTCTTCTCCTGTGACTGTTTCCCCATTTTACATCCAGCTGTGCTCCAGACAAAGAAAACATGAAGACTCAAGAAAAGAATGACTCTGCTAATGTGTGACTTGTTATGAAGAGGCCTTAAAATCCTTCTCCGGGATAAGGGAGAAAAAAGACACTTCTTTTAAAGCGGCAGTTCAGGATACAGTGCTGAACTGTGCATTTTGGAGACAAGATTTCAACTGAAAATAACACACTGGTGGGTTTGGTTTTTTTAAATAAAATATTATTATGACCACAGAACACCATGGACATTAAATATCTTTCATGAGACCAAAATGATACAGCAGTTTTCCTTGCTTTATGCATGTTAACGAAAGCCACCTCTTGCTCATAGGTATAGCCTGCTTCGTTCCGGTAGGAGCCCTAAATTGTTTTGGGAACAGGTGACGTTTGCATTACTGAGGGACATATTCTTGCCTGAGCACAGCTTAGACTGACAGGAGAAGGAGGAAATTTTATCCCATTTCTATCTAAAGGGAAAAGTATGAACCAGTTTCAGACCACTAGAAGGCAGAAGCTCCTGTGCTCAAACAACACCGTACGAGCAACCTAGACTAAGGTCCTAGACCAGCCATTCAACAACCAGCTCTTTTGCCACCAATGTCCATGGCAAAACACGCACGAGTTTAAAGTGATGTTAAAAACAAATCACCTTTTAACATTCTTCCTGTAACAAGTTTTTAACACAAGACTATTAGAAGATTCTGCCTCTTTCTGTGATTTCCCAAAGGAATCTGGAGTGAGGATCATGCAAAGACAGCTCTCTGCTCCACCCACTGAGTAATTTTCATTCACTCTGAGTCGGTTACAAGTTGGAAGGGTTAAATGAACAGAAAGACACCCTGCTTCTAACCCACAGTATATATATGACTTCTGGTCTTCTAACTGGAGGCAAATACTTTCGTGGGTGGAACTGTGAATAAAGCCTGTGATGGCATCTCTTGGGCTCAAGTATTCCATATTCTGGACCATTTTAAACTCAATGGGTGGCACCTATTAATTCTTAATTAAGCCTGGAAATTCTGGTCTGGCAACAAATGAAAAAAAACAAGCTTACTTTGATGTACAGACTAGAGGCAAGAGATGCAGTTCTGTAGTTTATATGTGTACTTTTGGGTGTATTTATACATATAAAAAAAAAAAGATCTTCAGAGCCAACGTGCTGTAGTAATACCTGCATCAAACACTACCGCTGATCCAAGCCTAGAGAAATCAGCAGAAATTATTTCAGGGATTTTGGCTCAGATCTTGCAATGTTAAAACACTAAGACTCTCAAATGGTCTACACTGCAAACTCCCAACACATCATACAGATAATGTGTTCTACCTTTAAATGAGCAAACTTGAATAATGGAGGCAGCCTAGCCACAACAGTACGGAGCTCAGCATTGGCTGTCATTATTCCTATGCAAGCTAATACTACAGAAAGTTCTGTATACCATCAAAAAGAATCCCTCTGCCACTTTACTGTAGGTTGTCCAGACCTCTTAGAAAATGCTAAGCTTCAAAGAGTTTCAAAGCAATTATCAAATTATTCCATTAAAATAATAGTCCTTGAAAGCAAGCAAGAATGCAGACACACTTCTCTTCTGCAGTATTGATGCAAAAGTAGTTGTTGCTCTGGAGGATTATCAGAAAAATTGTTCTTTCTAAATGAAAAAGGGGGAAAATGAAAGAGGACTCACCATCCTCGTGCCCTTCTCTATTCCTCCGTCGATGTCTGTCTCGCCGGTGGCTAATAACTGACTCCGTTCCTGTTTCATTGTCCAGGCCATCCCGGCTGCTGGCAGCATTTGGGCTGTTAGAGAACAAATAGGAAGAACCAGTGGAGTCATCTTTTTTTTTTTTTATAAAAACAGTTACAGACATGAGCATGTTGGTTTAGAAGCCAGAAAACTATTACACAGACGAGCTGCAGTCTTGCTGCAGCACTGCGAGCTCCCCCAGACCGCTCCGCTCACTCCAAAATGACCTGAAGGGTGAAGAGATGGTTCAATACCCATGCCCTGATACTATTTGCACAAGCAGTACCACCACGACGTTGAAGAAGCTGCCACAAGACTGTTGCATGAAATTTCCATAGGGAAAAAAGCCTACCGGTGCGCTAAGAAAAGGGATCATTTTAGCATGTGCTGATATGACAACTGACTACAAGACAGTTTTAGCTGCTAAGACACTTGCAAAGGAATTTGGATTTCAGCACAGTCCCATCACGAGAGCTTTAATATCACAAATTTGCAGCATGCCTGCCTAACACAAGAACAAACAGGCAACAGTGGGGTTTTTTTGGAAAAACAAAACTTATTGACCCTAACACTCATCTCAGCCTCCAAAACACCCCAAGTTCCTACGCATCTCTCAAACCCTCCCACGCTCATTCTGAAGGTGACAGTTCCAAGAAATAAATACAGGTATGCATGAGCTCCACCAGCAACACCAACAGATGACATGCTCTATCAGGGGCTTACCCTCAAGCCTGTGAATTGAGTTGCCTTTTCTACAATATCCAAATATATCCATGGGGTTTTTTTAAACCAAACCCAGTGTTTCAGCTCACTTCCTTAAGTGCTTGTTCACCACTGAACAGGTTTGTTTTCGTGACAATAGCCCGAGCTCGATACACGGCATGCTGACAGCCAAAGGGCAGAAGCTATAGCTCACTGTGGTCACTTTTAATATAGAGCACTGACCTTGAAGGTTGAAGTCTTGCAAGTCACAGCAAAGCTCCAAATAATTAAGTGCACATCTGTGAAACGTACAAATAGACCCCAGGTCCTTTCCTCATGTTCTCAACTGTTTGAAAGCTACACAGGTATGCCAGCACAACATTAATCTAGTAAGTCCCAGAGAAGGACCCTTACATCAGCTGTGGGCAAAAAGCAGAAAGATCTTGATGACAATGTCAGTGGCCAGATTTCTTTCACTCTGCTTTTGTGAGAACACTACTGAGAGTCACTTTCTCGCTACTGCAATTAGCCAGAACAAAGGTTTCAAAGAGGCAGCAGAGAATTTGTCCCCACAGTTTCGGGCCAGTTTCTGGGATGAATCTAAACAAACAGCTCCCTACTCTTCAACTTCCAAGCACTGAGGAAAGGCCATTTCTCAGTTCATATAAACGAGACTGGCTTTCACGTCTAATTCCGATAGACAAGTCGAGTCAGCAAACCAAGAGCAGTGGCTGTAATACAGAACACTGAATTCGCAGCCATCTGTTTCAAGCTCTCTGCCGAGGGGGGGGAAGAAAAAAAATCAATCGCATTAAAGCAGAGTTGGCTGGAGCAAAGGGGGAGATGGAGATGCTCTTTTTCCCCCTGCTGAACAGAATTAGAACTATTTAATTTTCCCTTCAGACTCAACCTGTTCTATGTATCTCTGCTATTCTTACGTTTAATAAGCTACCTTGAAGCGCTCACATGGAAGGAAATGAGAAAAGCCTCTCGGAGTGCTGGCAAAGGCCATGCTTCATTTTAATGGACTAACTTGTGGAAACAGATCTAAAGCTCCTGAAAGTATAATAGTGCGTGAACTGACGTGGGCTAATGCTCTGCTGTGAAAGATTTCCCTTAGGAAGTTACTGGTCATACTCTGCCCCACAAATACCACCCATTTAAAAAGGAATCCCAATTCACATCTGTCCTTTGCAGCTGTTATTTACACCTGACATGTCCTACTTATGCAGACAGAGTGCCTAATGGCCATCATTACACTTACACCAAAGCATCAGAGTCATTAATGTGTTTCTCCTAGAATTCCATGAGGCCGGAGCACACTGCCATGCACATTTCACACAGGGAATTAAACTACCAATGATCTAACCAACTGGTCCTGTGGGCTTCTGTGGAAGCTGGACCCAGACTTAGCACATGTGTAAGCACATCTGTACAGCGTGACATTTAAGAGAGCTGCTGAAAAGCCTTCTGCACACCCACACGCTTTCTTTACATCAATGAAATGCACTGACATGCCCAGCACACAAATTAGGAAACCGAGGTTGTTATTCAAGAAGACTGCACATATTAAGCCCTAATGAAGCTACCAAAATGCAAGTACGTATTTAAGTGTTGTCACAAGTACGTTTGCATTTCTTGTTTCAGTTCGGTACAAGTGAAAGAGGGTGACAGTTTCCTAAGGTCACCCTGTGAGGCTCTCAGCTATCTCAGCACCACCATCTAGTGACTACTGCTGATACTCTAACTACACTACCAAATTGCTTCCTAGGCTAAACCCGCCTACAAAAGGTGGTTTACACCCCTACCAAGGGTGCAAAAGGAACCTCACAGCTGGCTTGTTTCCTCTCTCGTTGCTGAGCCAATTAAATTCAGTTCAATTTTCCGTGCACATACCCACGAGCAGTGTAAGAGAGGTAGCTCAGAGGTCACTATTCTCAACTCACTCCACCTCCACCTCTAAACCAGGAGCAGCCTCACCCATTCAGGTGAACATGGATTTGGCAACCACTAAACAGAAGGAGTGGAGCATGAAATAGAAGACGAACTTCAGAACCCTCACCAGGGAGGGAAAAAGTAAATTTTCTTTGGATTTAATCAATTATGAAGCAAAACATCAATGCCATCAGGCAGCTAGTTGAGATTACCACTTCAGCTCTGATAAGGATCGCATTCCCTTGGCTGGTATTGCCTGCTGACCTGTCTGCTCCATCTATTTCTTGTATTCTTTGTTATCCAGCAACATTTCTGTTTGTACAATTATACAACACCTAACTCAGTTGGGGCTTCTTACATAAACAAGGCCCCGATCAACACGGAAGAAGGAAGACAGGAAATAACAGGTCTCTGGTAGTTTGAATGGCATTAAAAAAATCTCAGTGATTCATGAACCAAGAAGCTAAGTCACACTTACAGAAGGGGAGGTGATACATGAGTATATGGCAATACTGGAGTTCTAGTTATGAAAGTTATAGGGTTGCACTACTGATCTCTTAAAGGGAAATACTATTCAAGGAGACAGTATGCAGAAATGGCACTGCACACACTGTTGCAGAATCACCATCCCCAAATCCCAAGAAACACTAATTTTCAAAGATTGCTGGAGAACTGTAAGTGATCAGAGGAGAACTACAGTCATGATCCAAGTTCTGGAAGCCATGCTTTACAATGAAAGACTTGAGCAGCTCAACTTACTTAGTTTATCCAGGAGAAACAAATAATTTCAAAATAAGGTGGATTCTTTATCACTTGGAATCTTTAAACCTAGAGTGGGTGTGTTTTAAAATGAAATTCTAATAGTGAAACAGAATTAAGGGCTTCATGCAGAATAACTGAGAAACTCTGCCCTGTGTTATAGAAATAAACTTAGGTCATCATTAGGCTCTCTTCTCGATTGAAAAAATATAACACAACAGCAAACGCCACCACAAAATGTTAAGACATTCAATTGTGAAGAGAAGAACCAAAAAAGGCATTACGGGAGAACAAGTGTTAGTCCAGAAGAGCCTCCCACAAGCCGGAGTCTCTACTGCAGTTTAAAAGAAGAAAGTAAAAAGGGGCGGGGGAGCGAGAAAGAAGTAAGGTGGTTTATCTCGGAAAGAACACAAGCTAGAAAGCGTGACTTCCCACATTGCTACTCCTGACTCAGCATGACCCGCGTAGGTTACTTCACCCCTTTGAGGATTCCCACATTTGCTTTGTAATATGAAGGTACCATCACTTGCAGCACTGTGCTGAGTGACGGCATAATGACACAGAGAAGATTTTTAGAACACTATGGAAGACAGCAGGTGCATCAGCAGAGCACCACTTAAATTTCATTGGTCTGAGTACACACGGTTATTACCAGTGAATGGTTCCACAGACACGGACTTGTGCCTAACTCACAGTGTAACTATTTTTTAAAATAAAGTTTGATCTTGCAGCTATTACACGTAGGTATAGGTCTGGAAGACAAAGAACTAGTTATATTTGCAGGCCACGTGACTGCACTCCTACAGGCCTCTCCCAGCCAACATAAAGCAATTCATGAACGCACGAGGGCAGTAAATCCCTTGCAAGACACACAGTGTCAGGCAGTGTTAGTATTTCCCAAGATTTATCTGCAGAAGACTCATACACAACACTCAGGACTCTTCCAGGCAATAAATCTCCCAGAAAGCAATGCAAAAACGTGCCACCAGGCAAATCAAGACCATGTTTCCTTCTCTAAACGTATACTAAGATCACAGCTAGAACCAGGTCCTGCTTTAAATCCTCCTTGTGTAAATTCAGAGGGCCTCCCTCAAAATGAAGCCATTCCGAGGATACACACTGGCTCTGCACACGTACCAGGAAATAACAAGTCTACCATTGAATCAGATGTCTCCCAGTCTGGCTATTCCCAGTTCAAGCTGCTCGCCTCTGTACACACATGGAGGAGACATCATTCCTTATGTAAATTTTTGCTCTTGATAGCAGTGTCCTGCTGGCTCCGCATACTACATAATTATACATAACACAGTAATAAAAGGTTACTATCCATACACTACGAAAAGCATTTTGGGCCACCTCTCTAATTAACTCTTCCACAGTGGGTTTCAAAATGAGATATACAGGATATATATTTCATTCTAATGCTGGCACGGTTTTTTTCTTCCAATCCCCCTTTTAATTCCTCATTTCTAATAAGCATATTATTTTTCTAACAATAACAATAAATAGCTGGTTTGCAGCAGCAAGGAGAAATGTGGGGAAGAAACATACAGGAATTGCGTTTTTTGTTTTAAAATTAAAAAAAAAAAAAAAAAAGACATCTTGGTCTTACTGGAATGATGGAGGCCGGGAGTCTCCAATGCCGCCTGTTCTCTCGATGGGTGGCGGAAGGTCTGTGTGGCTCTCGGTGCACTGGGAGCCTGTGTCAGAGTGGGAGCTTTCAGCCAGGACCAGCTGTCAACAGAAAGAAGAGAATTACATACACTTGTACAGGTTTGTGCACTCCAACATAAGGCGTTCAGCCCGTGCTTTGCTAAATATTCTGTGAGATCTAAACCAGAAGAAAGGAAGTGCTTAGTGTCAAGTTGCATGGACTCTTGCCAAACTTTCATAAAATCAGGTTACATTCAACCTCAACCTGAAACCATCATCAACTAGGGTATGCACAAAATTCCTGCAAGCACCACAAAATTTTTCTCATCTCAGAACAAACAAGCACACCAGGCACGGAGTGCACTTTTCCTTGGGACTTGGCATCACAGCATCCTTGGAGTTGCCTAAGCATGCAAGTTGTCAGCATTCCTTGCAAAATACACGTGCACCGTAAGCCTGCACTCTCAGTCTGGTTTTGCCATGACAAAAATAAAAAGCAAAAGTTGAAATTTGACAGCATGACAGCCCAAATGTGGTATAACTTCTTATGTCCCTGGAAATTCACAATCTGGTCTGGATCAATCACCAAATCTCAGAGTTGCCACCATCTCTGTTAAGAGTCTGAATTAAAACCAAAATCCACAGAATCTGAACAGTCATAAACTTGAGGAGGAGGACCAGATTCCTGATGTTCATCATACTTGTGCCCATTTTGTCTCTTAATGTTCCCTTAAGGCAGAGCTGCAGATAGGAGAAGTCATTTTCCAGTCGTGCCATGACAACCAGGATATGCAGTGTGGACTCTTCTATAATTAATAACGACCTGGAAACTTTTATAAAACTACACTAAAACCATCACCTTCAAAACTCCTCTGACACCAACATTTGCAGTCATGGAAGCTGAAGGTGCCTGGCAGCCTGGCAACCAGGGTAGAAGGAAAGCCTGCAGAGCACCCAACACACAGCACCCATGTGGAAACAGTTAATTAAGATACGCTGCAACAATCAATCTTCTCATTACAAACACCAAGTATGTATACACAGCCTGGTGCATTTGGGAATTATTATAGATTCCAGTCCTGTTACAAGGCAGGGTGTAAATTCTCCATATAACAACTAATGCCAGAGCATATTATTTCTATTTCCTATCAACATCCTCAATCATGAACAGGGATGCTTCTGGAAAAGGGATCACAAGGATGGTCATAGCACACAAGCAGCTTACTACACTCAGTCTTACTTCCAAGAAATTCAGGACAAAAAGAACATCTCCATTCGGCACGCCTGGTGTGACATCTTTAATCAGCAGATAAATACACAAGAGAAAGAATAACGAGATTCTCTTCCTATCCCCACCCTCCTGGTTTGTAGCTCATTATAATACACTGATTGACAGAGGAACTTATATTTAACTAAGGTCTGATTCTATCCACTTGTCTACCAGGCTAATATCTACTTTTCTGTGGTTTTTTTTAAAAAAAAAAAAAGGCAGAGATGCTTTGTGTTAAAGGATCCTTTTGTACACCTAGGTGAAACTGTTTTCCACATTTTTTAATATTTTTTTTTAAATCTTACTAGTACTGGAAGAAGCTCCTGGCTGAAGAGTACACCCAGGAACCAGACAGAGCTGGCCCCTTCTCTAACAATGATTCAGTAAATCTTTTATGAGAAAAATCAGCCTTTGTGCCTCAGTTTCCTAACCCAGAAAGGCAGGATACTACTGATTTTGCATAACTGAGATTAAAATAATTAACTTAAATCCTCGGGTAGAAGAACCATATACTGGTTAAAGCACCACTATAGAAAAACAAACAATGTGCACTGATCCAAGATTCCTTTTAATTTATCTCTGCAAACAGAACGTGGTGATTCCCAATTAGCAGTTCCAGTTCTAATTCAATACTTTCCTTGCTATATATTGAATGTTTTTGCAAGAATGGGGAAAAGAAACCCAGCCCAGTTAGAAAGGAAGCTAAAAACGATTCATGTATTTCAACAGCCCACTGACCACACACAACACTTTCTGGCCACCAGCAGAAGTTAGACTTGAACTGGTGACCTGGAGGTGAAAAGGTTTATATCCTATTACCAATCCCCTGAGACATCTAATCACTTTGTCAAGTCTCTTTAAACAATATAAATTCTTTAATGCTCAAATAACAATATAGATTATTACCTTTCACTGAGAGGCAACAAGGTCTCAGCTTCCCTCTATTTTTAACTGTGGAAGAACTAGCCCTGCATAAGAGATTCCAACTATAATTGGTTAATTTCTCAAGGACTAATTGTAATATAATCATCAGATAGATGCTAGCTGTTTTAAGAAGGGGATGGAGAAAGATAGGGAACAGGATAGAAGGGGACTGGTGTTCAGGATGCAGTATATTACTCCTAAGAGCATATACCATCAATACAAGAAGGCAAACACACACAGGCTGTCGAAAAGGAACTGCCTGAAGACAACAGTTCTCCAGCACCACATGGAGCCAGTTGCATTATTCAAATTCTCTTCTCACCAAAGCAAAAGCAACAGAGGAAACACTGAAGGGAAAAATAACGTGAGCTTTCCTAATAACTTGATAATTAAGGTTTCTTTCTTTCAGGTGGGGAAGTTAATGGGAGATATTTAGAAAGCATGCTGGCATTACAGAGATGCAAGAATGTCTCTAAGCCTGGCTCATCCCCTGAGGAATCTCTGTGCAAGTGCTTTCACTAGCAAAATCAAACCAAAGGATAAAAAGAAGAAAATAAAAAAGAACCTGGGTGTAGGCAAGATCTATACATCCCCTCACCCTTCACATTCCAAATTGTATCAAGCTATGCAAAGAAGCACCTGGCCCCAGTTATTTGAAAGCAGGAAAACACGTTCCTTCTTTAAGCTTTTCTGTTGATGGCAACACTTGTCTCAAAGATGAGCCTGATACGAAAAGAAAGATGAGCCAACAAGACAAATCCTTTCCACATTTCAGGATATTTGTTCTTTAGTATTTCCCTGCTCCTGGAGGAAGAAGCCGTGGCAACGCAGAACCCATTATGGAGGCAAGCCCATCCTATGACTGAGGCTGGAGATCACCTTGGGAGTGCTGCTGAGCAGAAGCAACATCCACTGCAGCAGCCCCTGGGCTGTGATTTCCTGAAGGAAAAAGCACTGGGTACCCACTTCTTATTGACCTTCATTGGGATTAGAGTCACAAACAGCCTCAGACTATGCCATTACCATTATAAAGGGAAGAGGGCTGCAGAAATTACCCATACTAACCTTTCAGCTGCATGTAGGAAATATACCACTTAAACTTGAACCAGCTCACTACCAGATACAGTGAACTCAATGTATATTCAAACTTAAAAAAAAAAATAATAAAAAAATACTAGCAGTATCTCCTGTTTCCAAGTAGCTTGCTAATCCTAGATAAAGGTCTTTCAGATTTCAAGTAGTAAATCATAGGCACAACAGCCACGATAACGCAGTGGCCAGTGCAGAACTTCTCGTGTTTACCTTCCCAAGTTAAGATCCATGCCACACTGCCTGCACTACTAGTTGCAGCCTGGCTCAGGTATTTCCACGCAAAGTACACTTACTGTAATTTAGACACATCCTTTGGGGTGAATTTTGCCGCTGAGGAATAATAATAAAGAAAGAAATAAAACCCAAGAGTAACAGTTTAAACAAGTTGCCTAACATGATCTTAGTCTCACAATAACCAGGACCTGGGAGCTCCTGCAAGAGAACCTGACTTCAGAGATTTAAGCAAGAGAGCTTAAAGCAATTATGTTGTTAAAACAAGACACAGACTGTCCAGATCTATGTCTGGTTACGAGTGGAGCACTCACCCTTCATCAAAGCTTTCATCCTTGACTTACAGATCTCCATGTTCAAGAGCACTGGAATATAAATGGATGGTTGCAGACCAAATTAACAAAACCACCAGAAAACAGCAACAGAAAAACATTTGTTGTGCTACAAAAGAAAATCTGCAGTAGAAGACGGCACATGTGGCAAGATTATTAAGACTGCAGTGTCAAGCTGATGTTTCCCAAACATCAAAAGGATCAGAAAGGCACTATAACACCTAACACAATGGAACACTGGACTCAGCTGGAGCTTCGTAGCAAGTTAGCAGCCCTGCCTCTTTCCAGCCACCTCGCAAAACGCCTTCAATTCCATGAGGGTTTGACAGTGACTGCAGAAAAGGAAGAATTCTGTGGGGGTGTACACTTGTTGACAGAATTGACATGTCGCTGCCCTGGCTACATGTGTGGGCACATAGAATTGCTGCTACTCACTTTGCCGTCTAGCTAGGAATTCCTCGTTCCTTCCAACAACGAGTGACACTCTGAAAATCATTAAGTACCCTATTAGCTTTAAGATAAATTGTGTCCTTTTGTTTCACAAGCTATGGTAGGAATAAAATGCTCCAATATTACACCACTTCGAACAGAGAAGATAATGTACTATTGGACTGCCACATTATAGACTTCTCACTGTGCTTCCGCGAGAAAACCAGTATTAATCCCAGCTTCCTGGCCAGAAGCCAGCCCTGATAATTATATATCACCCATCAAGCTTCCCCTGCAGTTCTGACTGGCAGCAGCATTTTAATCCATTCCTTTACTTGCACGGTGTTGGTACTGTGTGCTGTTCAAGAGCATGCCTGTGGGCTGTAAAACAGCTGTTGGGTTCCACCCCAAAGGACTGCATTTCAGTGCGAAATGCGGATGTCTTCTGTGTGGTGCGCATGGAGGAAGATAATAAAGAAGCGTGGAACTAATTGCGACTCTTGATTCAGTTCATTCCACCATACTGAATGCTGTTTGTTTTCATAACTGAGGTCCTACCATCACACTCGCTACTAAATCTTTCCCAGGAAGTGGAGAAAGCATATCAGCCCTGGCATGTTAGAAAAGAATCTCATGTTCTTCTGATATCCACAGCGATTCCCGCACAGCCTCTTCCAATTTATGACAGTACAAACAACAGCGTACTGTGCAAGCGAGCTGCTCTACACTGCGGTAACAAAACCTGCAGCCTATTCATGCTGACAAAAAGCGCATGTTTCCTTCTGTGCTAGAGAAGGTTACCCAGCATTGCTAGGCACCTGCTAAGAAACAGTTATTTTGGAACTCGTTAGCAGAAATAAGTGGTCAGTTCGGTGTCTGTGTCGACACTGCTCACTTCAGCAACTAGATTTCCAATCGGAAGCCCCAGTACAGGCACAAAAGCAAACCACACCAGTCCGTTCTGCATGTTGTAAGCAAATTCAAGTGCTGGAAGAGCAATTAGCAGGAAGACGGCCAGGATCTCAAATGCAAGCAAAACATAAGCTCCCCGGTCAGAGCCAAACAGTGACACGAGGCCTGTGAACACTCACAGTGTCAGGAGAGCCTCCTTTCCTTCCCATTATTGCTACTCATCTTCCGTGAGTCACAGGATCAACTGATTCACCTCTCTGTAGCTCCATTTCCCTTCTCCTCTACACCACATTTGCTTGCGCTTTTCACTTAATTATGGCAAGGACTGCCTTTCATAGCACTTAGCACTTAGCAGACATCTCAAACTCCCGTAGGCGTTAAGCCAGCTCAAGGAATCGGTCTGTTCAACATTCGTGGCTGAAGATACCAGACAACAAGAACCAGTCTGGGAAGGGGAACAAGCAAACACTGGTACATTCTGGTTTCATATTTTCATCTGGCTAAATATTTACTAGTTTACCAGTATGAAAACGACAATATTTAAATTCTCACTGTTACTAAGAGCAGCAGCAGCTCTTGGTACTTCTCTCAGCTCAGCAAGAGGTGAGGGACTGACAACAGTAACTAAAGAAATACCCCAAAAGAGCCATTTGTATTTTTGACAGCAACTTCAGAACAGTCCCATTCATCTACAAGTTGAAAGTAATTATTTCCTATAAAGTCACAGACATCTCAAATCCAAAGTCAAAGCTTCAGAGACACGGCCCATTATCCACTCGAAGGCTGCTCCCAAAGGATCGATTGCACAAAAGGACTTACTGATGAGACCCTTTATTCCACCAGGAAATCTGTCAAAGGCAACGGGACTCCACATTGATAGAAGGCCTGCAAAAGCCTATCAGGAACATGATGTTTATTTTAGTAACAACAAATTGTCAATGCTGGGTAGATTGGGCTTCCCCCTTTTTTCCTGCTGAAAACTACAGTACATTTGTTTGGGGTTTGCTCCAACCACGGACCATAGATACTCGGAGCATACAGGATCAAGCTTATATAGCCTGGAAATCAGAAGCTGTAACAGGCTAAAAGGAATAACTTTAAGAAAACTGTGGCTGTTGGGAAAAGGGTGACCTTCTTCAGTGTTCAGAGACAGAAAGACACAGACTGGGTTTCAAAATAAAATTGTCAATTCTATCTGCGTTTTTATCATCTGCCACTTTTCACCATTTTAGAGAAGATATTATATCTTCATGAAATATGACATCTCAGATTACTCCTGAATTCTCTTCAGCATCTCAGGTGTTTGCTTATGGCACGGTATAGCAGGCTACCTGTGAAACAACTTCAGTGTCACTGACTGACACTTTGCAGCAAGTTCTCTTTAAACACAGGATTACCTGCTTCTCTCTTTTTCTGAGAGCGTACACATTCCTCAGCCCAGCTAAAAACAGGTACCTGTGTACATCAAAGCAATGCAGGGACCTGGGTAGAGTGTACCCATGCTTCTGCAAACGATAGCAAGTTATCCTTAACTATACCCCTTAACTAAGAAAGTAAGATTTCCTTACAGTCCTTTCCTCCACCTGGTGCTGATCAGTTAGAAAAAGGAGGGTATCTTTCAGTTCAAACTAGGATTAAATCTAATTTGAGAATTCTTGTGCCGATCAGACCAAAACCACCCAACATTACTTTAACAGAGAGAAGACCATAAGATCATAGAGCTTTGAAGCTTCATTCTTTCAGCCCAGTCTTTCATTTTTTCTTCAAGTCCCCCATCCTTCATGTTAACCTGTTTCCTTCTTCCCCATCTCTTTCTCATAGAGATCCCAGCACTCCACCGCAGCTGCCCCTTAAAGGAATTTCATTCTCCTGTACTAGGACTCAGATCCTTCCCTAATAACTCATTCAGGTACCTTAAAGCTTAGGACTGTTTCCAGTGGTCCCGCCTCCCCTTCTTTATAAGCTCTGAACATGATGGAAGAAGATCTACATTACAATATTGGGTTAATATCCTCTTCACTTTGGGTCAGATTTCATGCACAGCGCTCTATTTTCTCCTGCGTGATAATTCAGCCTATCTGCAGATGAATGAAGGTATATATCATCTCTGAAGAGAAGAAACAGGTCCTGAAATCAGTTCATTTTATGCATAAGAAATCAATAAGAATCTGCTTCTGTGGATTTTCATTCACTGCCTCAGTTATGTGCCGAAAGGCAACAACGCATTTTGCTGAAGCTCAGTTAACAATGCTGAAGCTCCTGTGTTGCCTTGTATGGTAGAAGACTAAACGGTTCTACTCAACAATTTTAATTGCAATTGCAAATACAGCGTCTAAATGCTTACGTACAAACAGGACAAGTATTATCTGTTGGCACCCAGATAATAGGGAAGGGGAAAAAAAAGAGAAAGAGTGAGAGGCGGCTATGACATCACTGCCAGCCAATGGGAAATAGCGCACATCCCCACAGCCGCTCAGGGAATTGTTCCCAGATGTTGCAAAGCCTTCCTAAAAAACACAGATAACAGCCAACCGACTTTGTGTGAACTGCTGGCAGAGGCCACTGGGCTGGCTCCGATCTGGCAGCAACCACAAGCCAATTCTTTCCACGTTCCCAGCTTCCACCGGGAGGCGGACGTCCCTGCGCCGTGCAAAGAGAATAGAAAAGCATTTTAAGCTTTTGCAAAAAGCCTGAAGGTAACGTGTTCTCTTCTGTGCAAGCTATTTTTCCAAATTGCCCAGTTAAGGACCTGAAGCTGAAAAAAAACAAAAATGCATGAATAATATCCCTCAGGTGAGCGGTCCCAAAGAACTCAAAACAAATTATCCCCTGAGAAAAACTGCAGCGTATGTTTTATATGTGTGTGTATGCGTTAGCAGAACAGGCACACGTAGCAGCTATTTTCTGCAAATGTGTTTGTGTAAATACATTTACAGTCGTAACTACTAGATGAAGAGCTCTGCCACACAATTAATACTAGTCTCTATATTGTTGAAAAACCTGAAGGTCAAGCACTGTAAAGGCATCTAGTAAGTAGTAGCCCTCTGTCCCAAATTATTTAGTCCTTAAAAAAAAACCCAAACAAACCACCAACAAAAAAACCCCACCCCGAAATCAAAAGGACAAGATCTAAGATGCAGAGGAGAAAAACAGGCAGGACACAGGAGGGATGGGGAGGAGGCTTAAATAGTTAATTAGGAGCAGCGATTCTAATTCAATACTAATCTAGCTGTACATGGAGTTCCCAGGGCAGCAAAAGTAAGCAACAACTGAAGACTTGCAGATCCTCCCTTGAACATTTTCCCCTATGGAAATCAGTCCTGCATATGACACCAAGATCAAAGTTCCTACCTATGACAAATAGAAGGATTCAAATGTTATTAAAAAAGATGAAAATCTCAAATTTCTAAATGTCAGTCATCTTGTAGACTTCAAAGTAGCCACTGCATCAGCAAGAGAGGAGGTGCGGGGGAAGAGACAGCTGAGCTGTATCGTGCGCACTTAATGTTCCAATTTTAAGTATGTCGTCTGGACTTGAAATACACACATATACACTGCAGTAATTTACAGTGAGGACGACAATTATCACAGATGGTTTTGTGAAAAAATCCCAAGCTGTCTGCTACCAGCTGACGCAGGTTTTCTAACAGGGGAGACAAAGCAAGCTCAGGCCCATCATGTTAAAAACCAGAAAAGGAAACAGACCTGCCCAAAACACAGGTTTTCCAAAAGGTAAAGAGCAACTTTGCTAGCTCTGAAATGTATGCGATTATCTGTTCAGTTCCAGTGAATAGGATAGTAAAGGGTTCCAAACTGTGAATAATTAACTTACAGTAAGATTTACATAAAACTCCTCCAGTAATTAGCAGCAAATAGAAGCAGATAAGCACCGCAATTTTATGGGTGCTAGTGTGGAAAAAAGTAATTTGCAATTCCTAATGCAGGTCAGGCACAGATGTTTCAGCTGATTGTTCAGCAGAGCGAACAGAAGCCCTTGTCAACATCATCTGCAAAAGGTGCACTATACGATCTCTGAGAAGAGAGGTAGAAACTGAATCCAAACTAGCGGGATACGCACGTAAATTTGGAAACAAGCTGATGGGTGGGATGGGAGGAAAAAGTCTAAGTCTTTTGAAGCAGATGACTTCTTTTACTGGAAAAACTGGCTGCTCATGGCTTGGATGGGCATACACTTTGCTGGATAAAAAACTGGCTGGAAGGCCGGGCCCAGAGAGTGGTGGTGAATGGAGTTAATTCCAGTTAAGATTGAGGTCTCTGGATCAGCAACCATGTCTTCCACTATGCACAAGTACAGTGCACAGCACAAGGAGAAAGAAAGGAGTGCAGACATTGATCTCGGTTGTAGCCTTCAAGCAATACTGTAATATAAAAAATAGGAATGGGTGGGAAGATTTGAAACAAGGTACAAGTCCTTGAAGCAAGGATTCTGCATTCTTCCACATTTGGAAAACAGCCAGCAACCTATACTGGAACAGGAATCACAATAAATTGAATTCATTCTTAAAATGCATTTCAGAAATTGTAATGTTTCTCTGAAATCACAACAGTAACACTCACAGAATTAAAACATAACATTTAACTTGTGTGTGTGTGTATATATTCTCGTTCTGATTTTACTGTTCTTTATAGTCTCTTGTCTTTCAGCTGGAAAACAGAAAAGGCATATATTTTCCTATTTCACATTATTTAAGAAGCTGGGAAAAGAATTCAGCTCTCAACTTGAGACCAAATGCCCTTGGGTTTTTGGTTGGGAGAGGGAAGGAGGAAGAGGTTAAAGAATTGGGATGTAAAGGGGAATGAAATAATCCACATCCTTATTCATGTGGAATACTTTGGGGGTGGGGGTTTGTTTCTGCTTAAACTCAAGAACGCTGGCCTTTGTTGGAACAACCTGCGTCATATTTTGCTGCACAGAAAAGCCTGAACAGTCTATACAAGTTCAGAATGAATCATTGGTGTACTGAATCACCAATGCAAAAGATACAATCTTTAACCAGACCGCATAGATAAAAACAAACACTAGCATGCTCCTAGACGCACTGGGAAGAAGAGACCCAGTTGAGGGATGCAGAAGGCAATCTGAATATCAGCCTGTTGTTTGAATTAATATTTATCAGTTCAGCAGCGTGGAAGAAAGGGGAAGAAACAGGGAGAGAATGGCACTGAGGAGCAAATACAGCACAAATGTTACATACTGAGATGGAGGAAAGGGATTCTCAGGATTAATTTGCTCTCCTGATAAGAGCTACTATTCATTTCTACCCCTTTGCTTTTAAAACAGATGCTGCCCTCACACTATGGCAACATAAATGACATCTTCATAGCCTTTTTTTATCTGAAGCTTTCGGGATGCTCTCTTCAGCTTGTTAATTACACATGAAATCCCTTTTTGTACAATCTATTCCCATACTGTCAAAATACCATGCTATACCTCACAGTAATCCTTGGACTGAAGACAAAAACAGCGCCACCACTATTCATAGCTCAAGCGCATCCTGAAAGTAGCACATTCGGCAGCACTGAGCCCTTCAGCCATCTCCAGACCCTCAAAGAAAAAAGGACCTCATCCCACACCAGTGGCCATTAGCACGTATGTTCAGCCATGACCTGCAGAAGTTACCGCTATCGTATGTTAGGTTCCCACACAAGAATGGACATAAGCCAACAACCTCATTAAGAGGGAACATTGCACTGTGTCCCACTGCACTCTAGGTGGACCATCAGGTCTCAAAGACCGCAGTTGGTTGGTTGTTTAAACATTAATCTTATTCTCTAATGCCAGTGATTTTATTCTAGAGAATGAGTATTTCTTTTGACAATCAATTTAGTCCACACCATAGAGCACAACACATGGGGATCTTCCCCTCTTTGTGAAGGCAAGTAGACAGATCCCTGTTGTGTTCATTTCTTTCCCTTACGCGCTGCCCAGCAGCGCAGGTTTGTATCAGCATAACTTTGCTTTGAAACACTCATCGATTTTCAAACCAAGGTATCTAGTTGCCTAACACCCACTGCTGGTTGGAAATACGTGGCTAAGTTCTCGGAACAGCTTTGAAAGTCACACTGGTTATTAGTCAGCTATTGCTGCTGAGTCAAAAGGTTGGAGCACAAAGGACAAAACCAAGGTATGGAGGTCCTACAAAAAAATGTAGCTTTTTCCTTCTGAATGCATTTCCCAGTGACAAAACTTAAGGGAGTACAGACTTAATAGAGAATATCATTCTCTCCATTTTTAAGACCTTAACTTAATACAAAATCTAGTAAGTGCTTAATATTCTGTACACATTTGGGCATGTAGGACTAAAGTTAAGTTCATGCATGAGAAAGCTGTGTGCTTTGCTTGCCTAATACTGAGAACCTGTTGGGACTACACAGCGGCCAGAGTCTGAGTGCCTTAAAATTGAAAGCAATCAATAGAGCAGAAAGAAGTTATAATATTGTATGATACAGCTGAGCTCAATTCATCCGCCAGCCCCTGCCCTCACATGAGCAACGTTTTCAGCTGCTTAGAATCCAGCAGGGGCTGTATGGGATGAACCAGAGGCACTATTACTTAAGAACAATCTCCCAGTCAAACTGATGCTTAAAAGATACATTGCACTTTCCTTAAACAATAATAGAATGCGCACGTGCACTCTACTGTGGGCAACAGCATGCAATCAATACCGTATTTGATTTTATACTGAGAGCACACGTAATACTGTCTACAAGAAGCCAGGCTCAGAAACTTTAAGCTACCCAGCACGATTATATGCAAGGCCCAGACAGCTTTCCTTACCACGTATAACTTCACTGACTGGGATGCTGAAATATTTTAGGGGTACTGGCTGTAAACATGTGAGCAAAATTTCCGACTCCTAAAATCAGTATAGGACTGGAGAAACATATGGAGACATGGCAGTTCATTCCAGCTGAGAATCCCAAGTAGCCCCAGTTGTCCTAACTCTGCAGTTGGAAAAAACTCTTGTAAATGTACTTTACTACTACTACCTTCTTGCTTACCTTCATCCTACCAGAAACAGGAAGACTGCAAACATATATCCAATGCTGAACGGGTGGCCAATGTCTCTAGTTACTTCAGCAGAGTTCTCACATCATAGCACTATGATTTCTAACTCTACTCGCATCACTTGTTGAAGCCAAACTGTTAACAACGCATCACTTCATACTCGGGTCAAACTTGAGTTTTGGGAAAAACAGTTGTTCTTGCCCTCTGTTTGTTCCCAATACCCAAGATGGTAAGGTCAGCTTGAAAGAGGATATTAAAATCACAGGCTATGTCCCAAATGCTTTTTTGGTGTCAAAATCTGAAATACTAGTGCCATCTCTGCTGCCTAAAGGTGCACAACCACTTTAATTCGCCTTGACAGCTGTAAACCTCTTATGCACAGGCATATGAATAAAAATATGAACAAATATGTTCATGAAGTGGCCAAACACCAAATTTAGCCGGGTGTTTCTGTGTGCCCCAAACATAATCTGAAGGTGGGAATTACTGTATTTCCCACAGTAATCCTAGGGAGCACCAGACTTTTGTTGCATCTCCATTAAGTAGATCATAATGTGGCTAAAGAACCAGGCGTGTGGAGAAGCGACCAGCTCTTACAGTAAAAGCACAGACTGTGTGCTGCTGCTCAGCACTCAGCTCAGCATGGAGTGCAGGTCATCTGCTCATTAAATGGGAAGCAACCCAAAGGGCTGTGTAACACTTGGGAGATAGTAATTAATAACTATAGTTAGCTGACAAACAAATATCATGGCATATTGGAGAAATTAACACATTAAAAACAGACAAGAGAAAGAATGAGGGGGTGTGATCTGCTGAGCAGCACAGTAACTGGGATGAACAGCTGGATCGCTGACTTCCTCTGTAACAGGACAAATTACTTACAGTCCAAATTCCTCTGCCCTGCTTATTTTTCCACAGCTATAAATTTTTGTGTCTTTTTACTGAATGCATGCACAATGTTTAGGTCAGAGATTTAAACCTCATTTAAACCTTCCAGGCACTACCGCAATACTAATACATTGAAATTGAAATAGCATAACCGAAATCCCCTACAATATCATGTTTAGCTGTTTTTGAAGAAGTTGTTTTGGCTATTTAGTGACAGTATTGCAACCCAATGATTTGGCAGAACTCTGACTACTAACTGTGTAACAGACGAAAGTGTGCTTCCACTCTCCTACCGACACCAAGCTGGCTGTTACATTTAACATTATGTTGTGGGACAATTTTTTTTATTTATTTTTTTATAAACAAGGATTACAGCTTGGCTCTTACCCATTTCAAGAAAAGGTAAGCAAGTAAATGTTTTTAAAGTATAGCCTTATTTTGTGAGGTTTTACAGCATTATTTCAGAGCCCTCCATCAGATTCAGAAATACTTAGGAGATGAGGAAGAGAGGAAACAGTAGGAAAGAAAAGATGACACAACATGTTACTAATCTTGAAGGCTTCTTGTTTAAACCATCTTTTCAGCCCTGCACACCTCTGTGGACTTTTATATCTATAATAAATTATTTAACAATGGGATGTTCCAGATACAATGAAAAACAAAGCCTTTGCTTCCATGCAATTTGAGATTCAAGACACTCCTAAAAATCAGGATCCATGGACCAACTACCCTGCTACTGTGCCCACCATATCGAACCACATATGCATGCAGACACGTGAGCCAACATACCCAGGACACCACTCTTCCATTGAAGCAAGGTAGCTTTGCATTGTCGTCTGAGATCTCCTCCTTTACCACCCTGGAAAAAAAAGCAAACACAAACAATAGGAAGAAAATCAAGGGTTTGAAATTACATCAGATCAGAAGATACAGTGGTTTTCTTAAACGGTCCAGGAAAAATAGTAATTTTTACTAAAATGTTGGCATCAGCAAGTCTTCTGTGTTTAAAGAATATGTGACTATTAGAACAAAGGAAGCAAGTAAAAATAAAGTGTAGAATGGTACCTTTTCAGACAACCATCCCAAATTGGTAGACACAAAAGTAATTACAAGCATTTATCCCACTTTGGAGTCTTCCATCTCACCACAATTTCTAAAGATCTGACGGTGATTAAAATCCAACTGTGCTGCGCAGTCTGCATCAGAGATCACAGATCACAAGTTAAGGCCACTCTGTTGGCAAAGAAAGGACTATTACCTGAATTTCCTAGACTGGATTTGGAGCCAAAACACAGGACCTTCCCCCCAGGGCACTGAAGGAGCTGTGGTCAAGCTTCATATTGAACCCTCATCCCCTGTACATCAGACAAGCATCTCAACCTTCTTCATTAACTCAAGCTCTCTTCCAACTCTCGTCAGCCACACACCTCTCCCACTCCCTTTACTTCCCTCCTTTCACTCCAGGATGGTTTCAAAATGGGCAGCAAGGCTGAGGCCTGGCCCTGGTCAAGGGAAAAGCTGACGTAGTTGAACACAGAGGTACCGAGGTGCCGCTGCGGTGCTGAGTTCCCTCCACAAGCCCTTTCCTTTTCCAACAGATGCAATGCCAATACAGCATTCAGCTAGGAGCCATTCTGAAGGCTTCTTGATAAAAAGCTTAATCCAGAACTCCAACCCTTATCATTAAGGAGAATAAAATCAGCACTTCTACCTGTTACTACTAAACTGAATCACAGCAAAATTAAAATGACAGAAAAAGACAGATATAATGATGCAATAGGCAAACAGCTGCTGGACTCGTGCAAGAACAGTGAGGGCCACAGAAGTAAAAAGGAAGAAATAAAATTTTATGAGCCGCCTCTAGAACAGGAGATATTAATAAAGGTTGTAGAGTTATATAAAAAGATAAAACATAGATGACGTCTACAGACATATTAGCCAATGACCATTTGTGAGGTTTTACTATGTGGCCAATAAAAACTAAATGTGGACAAACCTGGCACAGACAGTATGGCCTTGAAAAACTCCACCTTATCACTTCTAGCAATTCAAGATGTCTACTGTAAAAACGTAAACTACACTTATTGGTGGTTAAATTTAAAATTCAGCTCAGTGCCAGACTGCGTCATCTTCCAGAGACTCACCCTCTGGGAGGATAAGGGGAGAAGCAGACAGGATGACACCTGCAAGGAGCAGAGTTGGACTCGATGATGCTTATGGGTCCCTTCCAACTCAAGATACTCTATGATTCTATTCCATGAACTTGTTTTACTAGCATAAGGGTTTTCGTAAGGTTTTCAATTCTGAAGACACTTACTGTGACTCAGTATCTCAGAATCAGCATTTCTTTCAACAGTTTAAGATTGGTCGTAGCCAAATATAAATGGCACAACTACTGAGAAAACAGAAATGCTCTCATTTCATTAGACTTAATTCCAAGCTTTCAATTCAGCAGCAACTGAAGTTATTTCAGATGTTTCTGTTCTTCTAACTAGCACAGTAACCAACATGGTCCCCATTTAACAACCTCATATTCATTACATTAGCCAGTCATAACCACATATATATATTTATAGCTACAAAAAGATAGTCTGAATTCTTCAAACAATTCGGTGCTCACTCATTCTCTTAGAAAGTAAAGCTATCGCGTTTTAAGTCAGCAAGATCTGTATCAGGTCTGCTGGAGGCAAAGTGAGCCTCCAGTTCTCCCCTAGCTCCTGGACGAAGCAGCCTGCGCGGCTGCCCACACTCTGCACGGCCTCTCCAAATCCCACCCAGGAACTGGGAATGACGGCGCTGTTGACTACACCAGAGCCGCTTCCTTCAGATTCATCCAGATGAAAAGAGCAGGTTCAAAACCAACCAGTGGTTCGCTACTACCGGGAGTAATTAGTTACCGCCTTGAAGCGCTCTTTGTAACAAGCCCCCAGGTGAGCCAGCCTCTAACTCTACAAACCAATTACAAATGTCATCTTTCAGCAGGGCACTTTAAACCGTATTTTTTAGGACTGCTGCTCTAAGCTGGAGAGTTCCAATTTAAAGCAGCAAAGATTAAGAAAACTCTGCATTTGCATCAGCTTCCTTAACAAACCTCCCTCATTCACACAAGGCCATGATTTCTCAGAAAGTGTTTTTTGTCTTTACAGAATAAGTAGACATTGCTGGTGGCTTCCAAAGAGACCATCAAATGAGAAATTTTAAAAGAATCACCATTTTAGAAACCAGCCTGAGTGGTGCTTCAGTTTTCAACCTGTGCTTTAGTACTTATCTAATATCAGAACCACTGAACTCTGCTAATTCTGGAATCCTGTTTGGTAAAACAGCCGGGCTGCTTCACTGCTCCAGTTCAGCAGTTCCAGTGTAAGGTGACGCAGCTCTGAATCAGTGCCATGATGGATTCTCTTGTTGATGATGATCCACAAGACAGGACAGAAATGGTCCATGTTATCTATTACAACACTTTGGCCTGGTTATCTCTAGGAAGGAGATGCAGAAGGAATGCAAGGGCAGTCAGCTCCCCATTTGGTGTCTCTGATTAAGGGGTATGAATAACATCTCTCTCCAAAACAGGAGCCCACAGAGTCACCATGATACAGGACTCCCTCCTCATCCCCTCACTCCCCCAATAGGACATGAATCACTTCTGCCTAGAAAGCAGACCTTAAGGACAAACTTCCTTTCAAGTCTTTTTTGTTTTTTGAATCTGCAAATTGGAGCAAACTCTAAACCCAGCATCTGGCAGAAGCAAGGCAGCCCCAGGCAGGGCAGCACAGAGAATCCCACGCTACACCGCACACCCTGTACAGCAATCACTGAAACCTGAAGCCCTGCGCAAACCTCTCTTCAAATGCTACTGCTGCCTTCCCTGTAGCAAGATTCTTGTGGATTCTTCCAATCCTACAAGCAAGGGCTCAAGCAGGGCTGAAGTGCAAGCATCCAAATGCAGGACTTGTCAAATTCCCATTTCAGGCAGCCTCACGTAAAGAAATACTCCACGCAACACAGCAAGCTTGCAGGACATTTCAATCCATTTCAGTCTCTTATTTCAAAAGAGAAGTAGTTCAGGACAGAGTTTGCCTGAATTCACTTAATCCATAGTAGTCAGACTTTACAGTCAGACTGTAACTCATCAGAATTACAGGAATAGCATCAGCCCTCACATGCCCGTGGCTTCCTTCAAATGCAGAGCTCTCCTCTTCCATTTCTGCCGAGATCCAAACAACCTAAGGCTGTATGACAGCCAAGACCAACAGAGCACTTCTGCTCAGTCCTGGGGGCCACTTGTCCGTGCAAGGGTTTGTTTCGTGATTCTGAAGAGGAAAGGATATTCACAGGGGTGGCTGCCCAGGTCAGGGAGAATTAGCTGGGTTTTTTGTTAGGTTTTGGTGTGTTTTGGTGTTTTTTTTAATATACAGCTTGAAGGAACTGAGCTAACTAACAGAAAGTCACTCAACTGCAAAAACACCAGGTTTGCTCTTCAGTATAAGGCCTTGCCACTACATGTTGATGTCAATACTCAAGACATTCTTTTTGTTACCTAAGGGCTCCAACCCAAATTGGGAACCTTTTGAACAAGGCACTGCACAAACACCTAGGAAAGCTCTTCACAGCGGGGACTGTCTAAACGCGGGCAGAGAGGAGACACGGTGGGCTCTTTATACCCAGTCAAACAATAGATTCGTAGCAGGAATAGATTTCCGGCCAAGTCCCTGCACAGGGGAAACAGGGACAATTTGTATTTGACAATCTCTAAGCTTTAAAAAAGCCAACTTGAAGTCTAGTCAAACTCAATAAAGATTTGTGGTTTCACGACCACATTTTCCTTTATTTATGTTTTTGTGTTTCTTGTTGCTGTGTAAAAAACCCCACAATAGCCACAAAGTAACTCACTATGCATGAAACAGTGTCATATTATGAGGGGGGAAAACCCAGTTAGGAAGGAGAAGAGATCAAACGGACAAAGAATTTCTTTCCATCTTACTTTTGGAAAATTAGGAATAAATACCACCACCAGTTATACTTGCATTTGCACATTTTAATCCATTTTTTAAAGAAGGAAAGAACATTCTCTTCTTTCTCGACATTTATTTGCATGGTTAATGGCTAGCAGTACAATATTAGGTGGACTTCACCCCTTTCCTATTATGGGAAAGCAAAACATTTTAAAATGTTCATTTAACTCCTAATGCATCTGTCCTCCGTTCACCTTTTGGCAAGAGGAAACAGATCATATGACTTCATTATTGTTTTCAGTCATTTATACCTAGACTCTAAAGAGACAATTAGGAGTAAACTCCATTGAAATCAACAGATACTTTGTGCTTTGACAATTCAACGAAGCTCTCAGACCTGTAATTCTGGAGCTGCAAACTCTGTGTGCAGACAGAGGATTTCAACATTTGCATGGGTCTCCAGCCCCAATGAACTGACTCGAATTCAAACATCATCTTTTGTGTTTCACAGAGGCCTGGAGAGAACACTCACTCAGCAAAGATCCAATTGCAGGATCAGCAAATAAGGATGCTGCAATAATTTTATCTTGACAGCTGTATGTTTTAAATGACAGTATTTTTTTTCCTTCCAATAAGGAAATGCCACTTACTACAACCCAGAAACCAAATGCAGGTCTGCACCAAGCTCTAAAATTTAGGCAAAAGTCAAGCACTGAAAACATACCGATCGCAAGGTTCTCTCCAGAGCAAAGGCTCGGGGGTCTTTCTAAAATTGACACATAGAGTGGCAGCCAGGATATCCCTGCAATACTGCACAGACTGGTTCAGTTGTCCTCGTGATGGAAAACCAGCACACTGAAGTCACCACTTACAAAACAACACTCTATCACAGCATTAGCCTTCTGCTGCAGCTGAAGGGAACAACTTCCAGATCTGTTGCAACTTGAACTACTAAGTATAGCCTTGAGCTATGAAGCAAGAGTATGACAGACTAATTCCCAGCTTGCTTTGGGTAGCAGTCGACAGTGCCAAGAACATCAAAGACAGCAGCAGCCACTAATTTCAAATATCACTGCTTTACAAATCATTATTTGCAGTAAAGATGTCTCTCCTTTCAATCCTCTGGAAGGGGAAGCAGTGGAGAGCAGGCAAGAAAGGAATATGAATGGTTGCAGCCATATGCTTCAGTCTGAGGACAACTTTGTATTCAAGAAGACATCTTTTGCTCTACTAGAACTTAGAGGCAAGGGCAGAGGGAGACACATGCTGTTGTCTGCTCTTGAAACACACACGGTCCATTAGGAATTAATACACACAGCAGCTTAAGACCAGGGTCTTAAGGTCCTAAGTAACAGGTTCACAACCTAGACCCAACCCAGCAGGGCAAGGAAGCAGACGGGATGAATTTGATCTGCCAGAGGCTGCCTCGTGAGGTGAAGAAAAGTCTATTGGTATTGGATGTGGTCCACTGTGGAGATATGATACCAGTGCTCGCAAAAACAGTCATTAACGGACTTACTGTTTCATAATAAGAACAAAGACCATCTGTTACCAAGAAACACATTCTCTGCTCTCATAGAGTGAAAGCTTCCCTACAGAAGAGGGGGTATTTGGTTCCTAGGTCACATCCTGCCTCGGGGTAACACTGTGCCTCTGGAATTGCTGGCAAGGTTGGAACGTGCGCAGTCTCTATTCCACCACATACAATCTTCTGCTTAACCCAGGTGATGAGCCACTCTGGGACTGAGAGAAGAGAGCAAATAAACAGCTGTCCACAGAGCCATTTACAAAGCTACCACTCAATGAACACCAAATGGTAACGGAACAAAGCAGTCATTTCCCGGTACCTTGGGTCGCAATACCTCCCAGCAGCAGGTCTACCTCACATTGCCCTGCTGCGTTCCAGCTGTACGCGGTTCTCCTTCTCCAAGGCAAGGGAGGGGAGACTTTGCTAGCACACCATCAATTTAAACAGAGATTTTTTATTGAGTGTTCAGAGACTTGTAACATTTTCCTCTTCACCATACTCCAGACAAATCTTGGTGCACAAGATACTAGAGCACAGAATCATAGAATTGTTAGAGTTGGAAGGGACCTTAAAGACCGTCTAGTTCCAATGCCTCTGCCATGGGCAGGGACACCTTGCATGAGACCAGATTGCTCAAGGTTACCAGATCCTTTAGTTCATCCTTCAAACGCATCTACCAGGTAAAATCAAGGTAAAAGAAGAGCACAGGAGAACTCACCAAAGGTCACACAGTACATCAATGACAGATCATGAAAAAGACCCCACACTTTTGAACACCCCCAAGCACCTGCTCTACATTGTCAGCAAGCTCCCCATGATCAAATCTCAAATCAACAGTCTTCACTTAGAAAGACTATGTGCAAAAAAGGGTGTGGATGTGTGGGGAAGGGGAGGAAGGAATAATTCTCAGAAGCTCACATCCTCTGCTTTATTTGACTTAGAGGAGATTTAAGAACTAATTACTAAATGAAACAATTACTGCTGGTAACAGCCCCTCCTTCCTCTCGCTTCCTGGAATTGTGTCTGGATCCTCGGACTTTGCTACCACCCTACTCTGCACAAATAGGTATATGTGCATTTACCAAAACCAGTTCACCCTCTCATACCTCACCTGTTTCTATGATAGGTTTATACTCCTGGTTACCCTCCAAGTACCCCGACTTCTTGTTTTCCTCCGAAGAGGAGTCTAGCCTGAAGACCACAGATTGTTTAGACTTACCCTCACTCTCATCCCTCTGCCAAGCTGTTTGCTGCCTCAGAATATATGCTGACTCCATATTAAGAATACCAAGTGAACCTCACAAACCTCTAATGACTCTCTGATTCATAAGCATTTAGGCAATTGGATATTAAACACTGGGTTTGATAGTGTTGCATACACTTGCATTTTGATTGCATCATGCACGCCTGTGAGAGACTTAATCTCCAGAATTAGCTAGATGATTTTTTCTTTCTACTCAGAAAAATGAGGTTAACAAGGAAATTCTCCTTTGCTTGAGTCACCAGTTGCAGTCCCAATCCTCCAAGGCCACACATATGGGAAATGTAGGGTTGAGACAGCAGCGTGGCCCCTACAGATTCATTCTAGGTTAATGCGTACCATGCCACAAAGTGCACATCCTAATATACTCGATTAATCCCATCTTGTCACTGTGGTCATAATCAAGTCTTTTCGTAACTCCTTCTTATTGTCCTTTACTGGTGGGAGAAAGGGGAGAGAAGCTTCATTCGTCACTTTTTATAACTTGCTTGGAGATCCGTAGAGAGAAGGCAAAATAATTAATCCATTTGTTCTATACATATCTTCAGTGACTCCCATCACCACAAAGGCAGGTAAGAGATTATTCAGACGTTAGTTTTGATTCATAGAACCATGCAGGTTGGAAGAGAAATCCAGGGGTCCCCTAGTCTGACCTGCTCCCAGCAGGTTTCGGTTGCTGTGGGCCATTTCCAGTCAAGTTTTGAGTATCTCCAAGGATGGAGGTTCCACAACCTCTTTGGGAAACTTGGTTCTACTTAGGAGGTTTAAAAAAAATAATGTTTAAATTAGTAAAATCATAATAAAAGTAATAAAGTAATAAATAATGATAAAGTAATCATAAATCCACATCTGCAATGACTTAATACTAAGGGAAGCTATTCGTAAGATACTACTGACTGCTTTGGCAGATTCTAAGCTCACGCAAAAGCAACTTTTGCTTTGGAAGCTCCCAACTTCCAATGCGGTTGAGAGATATTTGCACATTGAACTAGCAGCCAGAACTACAGCAGTAGTAATACACTCCACTGATGCTAGCTAGCCGCTCCATAGAAACTCTCCTGACTTCACTAGCCATTAAAAAAAATATTTTTAAAGCTCCTCAGGAATAAGTCCTTTCTGAAGAAGATCCAGACTTGTCAAACCACCTCCTGCATCTTGCCCGGCAATATCAGGCCAAACTTCCATGCAGAATACAAACATCTCTGAAGATCAGACTGTTTACTACAGTACAAAAGCAAATCATAGAATCATAGAATAAGTGAGGTTGGAAGGGACCATTAAGATCATCAAGTCCAACCGTTAACCTACCCTGATTTAAAAACACCCACTTCTAAACCATGTCCCTAAGCACCTCATCTACCCTTTTCTTAAACACCTCCAGGGATGGTGAATCCACCACCTCTCTGGGCAGCCCATTCCAATGTTTAATAACCCTTTGAGTGAAAAAATGCTTCCTAATATCCAATCTAAACCTGCCCTGACATAACTTGAACCCGTTTCCTCTTGTCCTATCACTTTTCACCCGGGAGAAGAGGTCAGCCCCCATCTCTCTAAAACCTCCCTTCAGGTAGTTGTAGAGGGCGATAAGGTCACCCCTCAGCCTCCTCCTCCCCAGGCTAAACAACCCCAGTTCCCTCAGTCGTTCCTCATAAGGCTTGTCCTCCAGACCCCTCACCAGCCTGGTAGCCCTTCTCTGGACACGCTCCAGCACCTCAATGTCCTTCTTGTAGTGAGGGGCCCAAAACTGAACACAGTACTCGAGGTGAGGCCTCACCAGTGCCGACTACAGGGGGATGATTACTTCCCTACTCCGGCTCACTACACTATTCCTGATGCAGGCCAGGATGGTGTTGGCCCTCTTGGCTGCCTGGGCACACTGCTGGCTCATACTCAGCCGGCTGTCCACCAACACCCCCAGATCCTTCTCTGCCAGGCAGCTTTCGAGCCACTCCGCCCCCAGTCTGTAGCACTGCATGGGGTTGTTGTGACCCAAGTGCAGGACCCGACACTTGGCCTTGTTGAAACTCATACCATTGGCCTCAGCCCATCTGTCCAGCCTGTCCAGATCTCTCTGCAGAGCTGATGAGATGAGGACAGAGGACAGCCATTTTCAGGAAAACCGAAGTGAAATAAAGACCTGCAGTTTCTTTAAGGACAGTTTAAATTGCAGAATGCACATGGCAAACCCCGCAGCAAACAGCTGACATGCACAGAAAGAAAAAAACCTCTCACCCTTCTGACCACATGACAAATCGCAACTACTCAACTGGAATCCAAGGCTGCAGCTCCAAAAATAGTCTTTCTGAAGCTGATTAACATTTCAGTTTGAATCTTTAATGCAGAACTAAAACTTTAGGCTTTTTGTAGCTGAGGTCACGACAGAGAGAGCCTTTAGCCACCGTTCCAACTCAGAGAAATGAATGAAAATAAAGCCACCCACTGAATTTACAGGTGAGGCTCAGCTAGGATATAATATTTATTCTGGAAATAAGAAAGAAGGGAGGAGAAATCTTTTTGCCGAGCAGATAAACACCATAATGCAGTGCAGCATAGAAGGGCTCTGCTCAACACAAAAGATCCGCAGTCTTCTGTGATGCGTGAAAGCCTCAGATCTTGTCTGCACCCCACTGAGCTCGCAAGCAGGAAACGTGTTGTGGCGTTCTGAGGCAGACCTACGGTGCTTCTCTGCGGCAAGCTCACGCCAATCACTCCTCAACATACCACAGAGCCAGAATGGAACCAACCTTCTCCTTTTTAGGTTCTTATTCATAAACAACACTGACAATGCTTTGCCTTTCCATATATGCACTTCTGCACGCCAACTCCCACATAAACCTGTCAAAAATGAATATGAACATGCTACCCACAATTATGATATGAATGACACACCCAACCGTGGAACAAAACCCTCTTCAAAAAAAGATAGCTAGCTTCAATGCATGCGAGAGCTCCCCTAACAACACAGCTGAGCAGTAGCTCTGCGTGATCTGCAGAGGCTCAGCAACACAAGTCCAACGTCCCTCCTGCATAAAGCCATTTACTAAAGTCAATGCTCGCGACGGCATTCCCCAGCTTGAAGTTAACCTCCTGCCCTTCCACCACGCACACCAGCTCCTTCTTATAGATTCTGTAGAAATCGGAGCAAGTAACTGTGTGCAATGGGTATTAGGGAAGTCACCTCTTCCTGCATAGGTGACAAATGCATTAAGAAACGCTCTCTTTCTTCATTTATGTAATTACCTGCTACTCTTTGTCTCACGTTATTCTTAACACTTTTAAAAATCTAACCAGTCTCAGTGATTCTGTCTGCAACTAACAGTTAATGCATTCAAGTGTTTATACACCAGTTATCCTCTGCCACATCTGATCTTCATCACCACACTAAACACTCCTGCCCACATAACTGCCTCTTGCCTGTTTTCTCCACTCACCTTTACTCCTGGAGGCACATCCAGCAGTTTGTCATGCCAGCCTTCCACAACAGGACGGATAACTGACCATCTGTCAGGAGAACTGCAGGATACTGAAAAAGTTTTGGCCCTTAGGTCCTATACCAGATACTGACCTAAGTTTAAGCACGTGAATGAAGCAAGAACTGTGGTATTCCCTAGGAGAGAATCAGCCTCAATCTGCCCTTCATTTCAAACATTACTATAAAAAGTGAAGCTTTATGAGCTGGGACTCAAGGACAACTAAATTTATTTAGGCTCCGCACTGGCACCAACCCACTGCATGACCTTGAGGGCATTTGGCGTATTACACTCCCTCTTACTACATGAAAATTATGGGACCTTCATGTTTAAAAGTTCCTTGACAACTATTTAAGACATTTGAGCAGCAGAAAGCCTCATTACTTGGTTAGAGAAGTCCAGAGTTCTGCTTAAATAAGATCCCTGCACATGAATCCAAAAAGAACAACGGGAGCATGTGAGGGAGGGAGGAAAGCAGAGATGACTTGCATTACAGCTGCCTCGACCATGAACAGGGGAATTTCGATCTACAGCAATCCAGTTTAGCCATCTGCATCACACTCAAAGCACTTTTAAAAGCCTATCAGTCATTACCAAGTGCAACAGTCTCACACAGTGACTCATACTAAAAGGTTCCACGTGTTTTGAACCAACTGGTACTTGGGCTCCCAGCCCAGATCTGCCTCATCCTTCCATTTCAGTCAAGTGCAGCACAGCCCGACGTGTGCTAGGCTAAAGACCCTCGACACATCTTCTGCCTATTATCTCGAAAGGGTCTCCAAATATATAGACATAATGGCTTCCAATTAAGCACTTTAAAATATTTATGACTGACTGTTAAAGAGCAATGACACAGAGGGAAAATGATTTGCTTCGCTACTGCTTAATTAACAACATTTCAGTGGTTGTAAAGATGCTCAAGGTGTGAAAATGCCACTAAAATACAAGCATTTACGGCATTATAAGTTGTTATCTATAGAAATTAGTCTATTTTGATTTTAACACTGATAGCCCCAATTGTGCATAGTGCTATCTTCCCCTCTGTCACCAGCCCTGGTTTCGTCTCGGATGGAGTTCATTTTCTTCCTAGTAGCTGGCATAGTGCATCACTTGTTTTGTATATTCTATTATTATTATTATTATTGTCTTCCCTTGCTGTCCTATTAAATTGTCTTTGTCTCAACCCACGAGGTTTTTTTTTTTCCATTCTGCTCCCCATCCCACTGCGGGGGGGGCAGTGAGCAAGCGGCTGTGTGGGTGCTTCATTGCTGGCTAGCGTTAAACCACGACACCTAGCAGAAAAAAAGGTTACTCTTAATTATGTGCACAGAGAAGCCAAGCAAATGGTTGACTTTTGGAGTCCTAAGACCTTACTGTTTGTTTTCATCAATACCACCTACTCCCTTGGAAAGGGTTTGGAATAGAACTGGTCAAACTGTCCATAACAAGCAAAGCATTTTAGCCACACTGACAGTCTTCTGCCTTTTTTATTATTTCCCTTTTTCCTCTACCCCCCACATTATTCAGTAAATTATTTATGTGACTATATTATTACAATCTCACAGGTGTTAATGAATCTATTCTTGCAACTGTCCCAAGGGACAGACACATACCATCAGCTCTGCCATAAAGACAAGGAAGTCACAATAAAAAGGGACAGGTCAGCATAATTATGACCTGAACCCAGATTTCCAAGTCCCAGTCCAATGTATTAGTTACAAAACAATAAATATTAACAAGCCCCCATAAAATTAAATAGTTCTTGAAAACAACCTAGGAAAAACACTGTAAAAGACAGGCTACTGCCAGCAGCGAGTTGGTTGTGGAATGCCCATTTGAAACAGCTGGCTCTGATTTTGCTTTCCCCAGGGTGCAATTATCTTCAAAACTCCAGCAGGACACTTTCAAAACAGCACTTAGAGATGACATTCATACAAAGTCAAGGCAGAGATGCAGCCTGTTGAAAATCTAAGCGTTGCAGGCTGAAGTCAGGTCACGACCTTGCACACTGAGCACTACATACCAATCCATTGAGATGTTGTGGTTTCTAACACGCAGTCCAAGTGCCATTCTCCAAGCCAGTTCTGAAGCTGAGAATTGAAAGGCAAGTTTCACAATGCTTTCAGCTGATCATCAACGGCTCCCAGCCCCGTTGATGAACAGCAAGAGAGGCTGCAGAACTTGTAAGGCTATTAGCCACTCCACCTACCATATACTACCAAGAAAATCTCTATTTTTGTGCAAAGGGAACACTGATTTTGGCAATATAGTCTCCCTTGGCACAAACTGACTCTACTAGTGTGTCCTTTTAGCTATGCTTCCAGCCTTTCAAAGTTACCTGGGAAGCAGTAAGAGCTCCGTAAATGCCCAAGATTTCACATCATCCCTAAGGACATTTTGGGATAACACAACTTTAATTCATCAACATGCAAAAAGCATCACTTTGCAGCCACTGTTCTTGGACCTCCAGCCAGAAGCGTGGATGCCTCCACTTAAGCCTGAAATTCAACTGCTCAATATGGAAATGAAGAAAGAAGCATTTCAAGGTACTAAATCCAAGTTAGTTTTAACACAGGTAGCTCAAGCAGTGACAAGAGCAGGAATGTAGTTACTCAAACTTCATTACAGTCCACGGATTACACTAGGGACTCCAGACTTCCTCTGGCTGCCAGACCACACTTAAGTCCATGCTGCCACAAATCATTTCAAGGGCTTCCCACACTAACAGGATTCAAACTGAGACAGAAAACACTCTTTGCTAACACACATCCAAAATGGCAGGCAGACAGCTGCTCGTCCCATGGCTCATACCTGTAGAAAACTCTTTGCTAACAGTCAGGCAGAAAGGGCGGTCTGAATACGCTGAGTGACAGCAGAAGACATGTGGCAGCACACCTCCATCACTGCTGATGGCTTATTGCAGTAGCTGAACTTGGGGGCTGGTTACCGGGTCACTCCAAGGGATCACTGCACCCACTGCCAATAGCTGCTGAGGTTACAAAAGTGTGGAACTCAAGCAGACGTTGAGTAAAAGACATCCGACAAGTTGAGTAGCAGAAAGGACATGGGCAGAAAGGTAACAATTTCAGAATAAGGATGGAATTACAGGACAATGCACCTACACGTCCAGCAGAAAGAGTCGAACTGAATTGAGTCGGGCACTGCAGTCCACTCACGGTCTGATCCAATGTGTTTTCTAGCAAACAACATCCTCAAAATTCCCAACACTAACTTTTGAAGGTGAAATTCACTCCTGAGCCAAACACAAGCACAAACACCACATTCCATCTGACTCGGTCTTAAATGACATTGCAGCTTCAGCACAGGGATGGATCTGACGTAGGCAGAGCTACCTGACAAAGGAGGATAATTTGGAGGAAGGGCACAGTAAATACTTCAGGAGGATGTTATGAAAATATAACGAGTGACATCCAGACCGTTGTGCCATAGGTCCTTTTCCAAAATCCCAGAAGACTACTCTGCAACATCACATTATTCTTATTCAAAATATTGATCACCAATAAGAACTGAGCCCACAGGCAGCAGATGCCTCTTATCTTTGTGTATTTGCACACATTTCACAATGGCCAAGTGCCCAAGCGCTTATTTTTGTCCCGAGTTCAGACCTTGTTTCATAGCAAGATGTAATTTTGCAGTAAATTTGCAACTTATAAGCTCTTCAGGGACTGAGTGCTTTCAGTGGAAAGGCTGACATTTACATACATCACATCACAGCCACAGAAAGAAGGGACCACACGAACAGCCGTTGTTTCCCTGCAACTGAAAGAACACGCAGACGTGACAACCGCAATATCATCACGTGCGTGCATCTATAAAAGCAAATAAATGAGGCAACTAATGCTAGACAGCATAGGGAGGTTTTGTGCCAAAGCAACTCGAAGTCACACGTTCTTACACCGCCTTCACAATTCAACAGAAAAAACAGCTTCTCAGCTAAAGACTATTGCCAGCACACTTTATTTGCATTACTAGACGTCAAGCAATCCATTTTCAAAGGCAATACCACCAATCATGTATTGTAACCTTATGAATCTATTTTCTGTCCTAAAGGGAAAAAATATACATGTACAGAAACATGTTACTTCTATCTCAGCACAGCCCAATTGCTGTCACTACTAACTGGCATGACCACATGCAAACCAGAGCATTCCACTTAAATGTCTTTCCACTACAATTATTCCGGCATTCGTGACACCAGCACAATCTCACAGCACGTGGTAAAAAAACGTGCATAATATTTGCTCTTAAAAATGTGACATCATGGGATTTTTATCATTTCTTCACCCAAACATCATTTTAAAGATAACTATATTTTCACCTAAAATCATAGTCTCTAACTATTAGTGCATGGTATAACAAAAATGCCAGATACAGTCAGGTCCTCATTTTAGAAAACGAGTAACTGTGTAGACTAATTTTGCAAAAATGTAGATGTCTACCTTCAGCATATGCAATGTTAAAGAGATAGGTGCCCATTTTGCTGACAGAACAAGGAAGGAGAAGAAGAGATCTTCTTTTAAGACTGTGAAGGACAAGTGTAACGTCAAACTAATAAAGTGATGACCCTGGCTGAGTTGTCCTTCAGGAATCAATTCCAGAGCAATAAACTCCGGGAACGAGTCAAAAGACTATGCCTGTGACCCTCATCCCATATATTCCATCAAGTCCACTACTCTCAATATGGAATGAAGCACCTTTCTGGAGAGGTCCACTAACTATGTGCAGTGAAATCACTCTGAAAGACAGCAGAAGGAGAATGAGCTCCCTGAAAACGTGTCCTCCCTCTTCGCTTTTTAGTCAGAGTGACTTTGAGTCCTTCACAATGAAAGCAAGAAAGAACAAAGCTCAACATATGGCCTTAGAAAGCAGAGCGTTTTTCCCGATCAACTAGAAGGGAGTTTATTTCTACCATTCTAAGAAACCATTGGATATGGTAGCAACTCCAGACAGCTTATGACAACTATTCAATTCATTTTCAATAAAGGTGTCACACAACCATGACAGATATGGTGTCAGCTGCCAAACAACACAAAACACGAAATGCTAAACTTACATGAGAACAGTCAAGGTAAGAATCAATTCTTATTCCTCTGTGAAGTGTTCCTTTTGTGCTCTCTTAAAAGTACCTCATTATAATAATAAAGCTAGGTCAAAAAATAGCCACAAGTGTTAATCAATACCTCACAGAAATATTATTTACAGACAGGTTAAAATAGTTGCTCACAAAGAGATGAACGCCAACACGAGAAACAACCATATTATCCAGCAGCGGCTACAGTACTCCAAGACTCCAGATACTTGGGAGAGAAAAGAAGCTATTCATAAATTTATTTAGCATGGTCCCTATACAGAAACCTCAAACACTTATCTCTCTCCCCCTAGGTTATTTGTCTAGACATATTTTAATTAAATGGCATAATTCTGGTCACTGATGTGGTGAAAATTATGTAGTTTATTTTAATAAGGTCTTTTGGTCTATGCTACTCCAGCTTCCAGAAATATAACTCGCAGCCCATGACAAGTTAGATGTATGCTGTAATGAATGCAATAGCGCCTGTTGCCTCCAGACCTATATAAAACACAGGCACAAAGGTGGAGACTACCATTGCTGTTTACCTTCAAAGCACATGTAAATGTCAACTCTCCCACAGAATTACACAGAAAACCCTAAAAGATCATGTATCCTTTTTTTTTTTTTTTTTGTGGGAAGCCACCGGAAGCCTCCACTAGTCAGTTCTTTGTACAAGTTTAAGAAGTGTACTGCATCATACACAGAGATCAATTTAATGCACAGTTCCCCGAATCTTCATGAAGTCTCAAAGGCAACCCAGGATGGGTATAACATGAATCCATCACATGGCTGGTTCAGCCGTTCAACACATGGCCTGGACAGTCTCTGTGGACAAAGTATTTTGGAATCCAGATCACAAGATAAAGTTGTCCTTATCTACACCCCTTCGAAGTTCAGTCTCTCACCAGGAACAACACGCTAGTGGTGGAGGGGAAGCCCAGATACAGCCCTCTAACATTTCTAACACTTGCAAGACAAACTTCTAACATAATGAAAAGCTGGGTTCAGACCTCTTACATTCAGACCTAGTAATAAATTCCACCCACATTTCACCTTCAAAGTATAACTGGACCTACAAGTTCGTTTAGGCATTGAAAGAGAGATCTCCAGCTTGTCACAAAATCCCAAGTCAGATATAAATTAAGAAACAGGTAGTCTTCGGATACATGCCCATATGGGATTGTGATCACACTTTATATATTTTCACCATGATAAGTCAAAAGTTTTTGTTTTCACCATCAGAAAGATGTTCCAGTGGAGAAGTGAAACAAGTACTTGATAGCGAGCGCAACCCCCCTGCCCCGTGTTCGTGTTTAGACATGAGTTTGCTATTCAAAGCTACACTATAATGCATTTTACAGGAATATCTACTATTTCATTTAGAAAAATAGCAAAGAGTGATAGCACAAATTGCATGGACTGATGTATTCAAAATCCTTGCAAAAGTAAATTAAGAGAGGCATTGCTTTGAGAAAACTGAAGTCTGCCAGTAAAAGGCAGCTGTCCACATAAACATCAGTAAGCCAACCTCCCCCATTTCATGAGTAGCCCCTTCAGTTTAGAACTGGGAGACACTGGTAAGGGAGAGGTATGGTTGTTTCATTTATTAATACACTCCTGAAAAACCACAACCAAGAAGGGAAGCTGCGGTGCTCAGGGACTCACTTTGGTACTTGACACAGGTCTGAGTTCTTTATAAAGAAGGATTTCTTCAAGCTATTCTTGTTTGGTACATCCTCACAAGAATGTATAGCAGTACGGAAGGACAGATTTTCCACATACAAAAAAAAAAAGCTGCAATGAAAAAAGCCCACAATACTGTACTACACCATTTCCCCAAGTGCATCACAGGCTTTCCCATCAGGTCACCAAGTCCTTGTTCCTCACGAATACAGAAAGAACCATTTGCTAACAGCTCTTAAGGCCATCCATTTCAGGAAAATAAAAATTAGATAGGTCTAAACCACTGAGCCATTCAGGTAAGGTCCCCTGCAATAGGCAGGGAGCAGGCCTGCCAAGAACTGACATGTGCACACTGAGAAATGGTGCTCCTCCAAATCCCACACCTATGGAACTATTACCCAGCAGCTGGTGAAGACCAAAGGCGGACTGTGCCGGGAGGGGACCCCGTTAACAGGACGTACATAATTTTTACCTGCCCAGCTCTGCCTGTTTGGTTCCCCACCTCCCACTCTTAAACAGTCATTTCAGCAACTGAAGAGGCTGCTCAGAGAAACAGTTCAGATAAAAGGTGTTCAGATTTTATGCATCGCCAAGACAGAACTGAACCTTTTCCATATGCAAAGGGAGAGCAAGCAAAATGCAAACCCTTCATTCCAAACCTGCCCAAGCCCAAGTGCATTTGACTTCTAAATGAGTATTTGTAGGTCTAAGCACAAAATCCAACAGAATCTTTCCCTTAATTTACCAATGTATTAGTGTGGAAGAGAGGGGAGGAAACACAGGGCCTGCTTTATTTATTTATTTATTTAAGCAGCATTTAAAGCCCTCTGAAAAGGAAAAGCAGACTCTCGTCATCCTGGCACCGCACAGAATGAGATAAGCCTTCTCCAGGGAAAACCATCATCTAAAACACAAGATGAAAGACTTATTGCATCCTTTCCAGCAGATGGCAAGATGAGGCAGAAAACTGCGTGGCAGGGTTGACAACCAATCTCAGGTCTTCCAAGTGCTAGGTGATCACCTTAGCCACAGCCACCCATCTGAAGGGTCTCTGCCACTCCTACGAGCATGGCATTACACCAGGAACCGAACATGAAAAAAAATAAAATGCCAGCAATGTCCATTCAGAGGAAATTCACGTTTTCAATTTGTAACAAGTAGTCCCCCTTGCCTTTGTCATCTTAATTTTACAAGCTTTGCCGAGAAGATTGCTACAGTATTTGCAAAGTGCACTTTGATGGTCTGTTGGTTCCTTCTGGATTCAGTAATTCATTTGTCCTGACTGGAAGACACGCATCCATACGCCCCTCTGGTTCTGTTTAGCAAACTGTGGTACTCCTCTTGGCAGCTCTTGAGGGATCGAACAAAGCTCAGAGTTATTATCTACTTTGGCTGTGGAATGCATCACAGGGAAATCTGAATCTCCCACAGGTTTTAGATCGACAAATACCACTGCAGGTAGCCCTCTCTTTTAAAGGAAACAACCTGAACCTTTCAGATGGTTTGTGCATCCTGACAGCAGACGGTATGCCCGAGATGGAATCACAAACAACGTAACTGGCAGCCTTTCTACTTTACTAATATAAGGCACGAGCCAGTATAATCTAACTCCCTAGGGAACTATGTGCATGAACACTGGAAAGCCACATCATCTGGGTGCAGAGCAGTTTCTTCACCATGCCCAAACGGTGTCTAGGATATATTTTGACTAGCTGCATGCACTGTGAAATGACATGCAGCATCACTAGGGAATGTTTGATGAGCACATTCATCACCCCAAGAAGAAGGCCAACTTTGAAATTGGGAAGAAATTATAAATTCTTCTAACTACTAAAGCTGTTAAGAATTGCATCATCCATCTTTCATCAAACAATATCTTCCTGTCATGGGAACTTCATAAGCCATTGGGCCTCTGACTACACAAAGGCATGCACTGGCCCCACTTGCACAGCTGAGATTTCTACTCTTTCCTTGGAGAACAGGCAGAGCACCGGGAACAACCTGCAACTGAAAAAGCAGATGCAGCCAGACTCAGGCTGCCTAACGCTCAGCTTGAGACACACAGCAGGACTGCAAAAGACTTCTTCCAAATCCTATTAGAGAAGCAGAAGCTGTTTGCCGTACCAAGTTCAAACTAATGAGAAGAGCCCAAATTCCCATAATTAGTGTTCACAAGCACCAAAATCATACATTTCAACTGAACTACAATCTGGAAGTCAAAGCAGTTTTTCACAGGTCAGACTTTCGATTGACTCAACATCAACAGACAGTAACACCAGCATAGGTAAACTGCGAAGTTTGATTTTGTTGCTGCTTTTGTTACAAACACAGTACAGAGTGGCTGAACATCTCTGGCTCAACCAATCCACACCATAAATCCTGAATAGCTTCTTGAGCTTTCCAAATCCTTTTTTTGCAGAAGGATACCGATAGCATCTCTCAAGAGTAAAACTCCACTGTGTCATTTCCTAAGTCTGATTTCATTGACACATATATCCTGCTGTTTGGCAGAGCCCGATAAGAAGAGACCCAATCCTGGTGGTTTTGTAATCTGTCCATTCTTCTATTACAGCTGTGTTCCTATCTTTACTCATTTTCTATCAGAGATTTGGGAAGACCAGCAGCTCTGTAACTGCAGCAGTTGCCAATGGTTATCCAACCAACCAGAGGCTGATTTCTTAATTAGTGATCCCTGAAGTCTAAAGAGAGAAAAAGAAGCCATTAAAAGGGGACAGCATGGATGAGAAGGGGGAGCAGGTGGGAATTAAACACTGGAACATTGAGTTTGGCCAAAGACATGCTGAGTACCTTATCCACAGGCAAAGGTCTAGCTGTTGCTTTTAAAACCAGTATCCAATAAGCCACCAAAAATCCTTTTAAAACTCAGTCTGTCTGGTGGGGAAATCAGAAATACACATTAAGCAACTACCTCTTTAATAGAATCTTAAAGGGGGCTAAGAGTTTACGGCACCTTGGCAGTATCTCAGTTATAACTTTTTAACACAGATGTTGCCTTCTGACCATGTCCCGAGTCACTATTTTCAAAAGGAAATCTGTCTGTAAGAAAACACAGCAACAGAAGGAGGTACTGTCAGATTCTCAAAAACAATAGGTACTTTGGTTTGCCCTGGCAGACACTGTTCTCCAGTAGCACTGTGCCTCCACCCCTAGAGACACAGCTTCTTTTGATAACACAGGTTTAATAAAAGTTCAGCTTTTGTATACTGCCTCCACAGAACACTTTTTGGAATGGTATCTGACATCTGCACTTACAGCTTAACACTCGGGAGAACAAATCATATTAGGAAAGGAGTAATATATTTTCAAGAGCTGTTATTGTTTTGCATTTAAATTTCTATACTTCGTATTCTTAGAGAAAAGGATGTTTTAAGATTTCATGAACTGACAGATGTGCATGCCTCTATTGTTTTTATTTATTTTACCTGGCCGCTGCAAGTAAAGTATTTTAAAGAACAAGAATATATAAATGTGACAAACCAGCAGTCTTGGCAAGGGAAAGTCAAGGTAGTTCTATGACTGCTTAAAATAAGTTTTTAAGAGCCAATGCAAATTTTAAGAGCCAGGCTTCCATGAGCAGCTAGAGAGAGTTGGTAACATTTAGTACTGTGCCTTTAATAGAGTAAGGTCTCAATTACTTGCCAGCAATGCAGCTGATTTCACAAACATCTACAACTTATACCCAAATGCCTAAGATTTAAAGAACAAAATAAAATTGTGAAGAAAGCAAACTCTTAGACTAAGTATTGAAAATCAGAAACACATTTATTCAACATATGCAGCACCGGACACACGTCTGTCTCACACATCCTTTTTCAGATGCACAGGGGACTGCTAAATTAAGGACAATGTGACATCCAGTGTCCTATGAGGACAAAACAGCACAGAGTTATTGACTGGAGTGAATGAGACGAGGCTTTCCAGGAAGGAGAAGGAGAAAAGACAATCAACTAAACTACCAACTCAAGGAAAGTTTAAACCGACACCTAACCCTGGAGAGTGAAACCTTTCACTCATCCAGCAAGCAAGTACAGGCAATGTACTCCAATCCTTCAGTTCCCAGAGGAACCAAATAAACATGTTTTCAAAGACAGATCCAACCTTTGTCTGTTGAGGCTATCAACAACGGGACAAAGGATGGTGGCGGTCTGTCTACTACTAAATTCCCAGGCATCGGAAGTTGAACTAACTGCTCAAACAATCCAACATCCACAGTATTATTTTCCAACCTAGAAGCCCACCCAAAAGCCACCATCACTTAACCTTACCGGTTCCCTAAGATTATGAATGTTCACAAGAACATCCCATTTGTGTATGGAGTTATAAAGCCACTCCCTGATTTGTATGGTATTACTCCAAAGAAATCAAACATATAGAGATCTAATTATGATATTCAATCTGCTGCTGAGAGTTCACAGTGGCCCAATCATTAACTGACATACTGTAAAGCTTCTTGTCAGCTTGGAATCCAGAGACAAATCACCACTGCTATTGCTCCTAGAAGCCCTCAGGATAAAAGGAGAAAGGAACAATAAGACCCAAGAGTTTCTAGGACTATAAAAAAGAAGAAAGGTCTTACTTTGCTTAATTTGAAGCAACGCATTTTATTGGAATGACAGTGACAGACTCAAGGCTGTCAAAACCAATTGCATCCAGGAGCAATCAGTGGAAGCAAGCATTAATCAGTTTGCCAGGCTTAGCTAGATAATTATGTCATTAATTTGTTCTTGTATCCAGTATATCCCATGCCACAGTCCCAGACCTTGGGCACAGTGAGTGATTATAACTTCTACTCACTCATTTTCTATTACTTTCACTTTTATTTCATGTAAAGAAAAAAAGCAAGATTCTTCCTTAAAAAGGACAGATCTGTTACACCTCAATGGATTTCTCCCCTTTCTGACATTTTCTTATTTTGTGTGTGAGGAGGGAATGTATTTCAGTTTAGTACATCAATATTTAGCCAGATTGCAAAACTTTTAATGTTCTGGAGAGATGACTGGGATATTATCCAGAACTAGTACGATATAGTAATCCCACCCTTGCTCCTAAACATGTTTGACTGTACTTTGGTCTCGACTCTCTAAGACTGCCCTCACCCAGCTGAAAAGCTTTACTGGTGCTTAGTAGTTATCAATGGAAAAAATAGCACAATGGAACTTCTTTACCCACTAGATGAAAAAATCAGAGTGTTTACTCCAACTGCTTTATTTACATGCTCATACCTATCACAGCTGTGTCACCATGGTAATTACAACAGTCTGAAAAAGCTTTTAGTAAATAGAAGCCAATTTGCCAAGCGTAGGAAGAGGTTCTACCTAACTCTTCCCTTTGTGGCTGCCAGGAGTAGGAACGCACGCAAAGTGCAACAGAACAGCTGAACCTGCACAGGGCACAATTTGAAGTCTCTCAAATGTCTGATTCACAGAGCCACCAACCTTACTCTCTCCCTTTCTCTTTGTGCATGTAAGATATTTGCACTGCTAAGGCCGCTGCAGAAACAATGAGCCATAGAACTTCATGGACCCAGAAAGCAGGTACTGTCCCAGCAGAAGGGTTTACGTTGCATCATCCAAATGCAAAAAGCATAGCTGGAAGGACTGCTACATTTCTAAGTGCCAGTGCTCATGGAGCGTGCTCATGGAGCATGCTCTGGCCACCTCAGAAGTGATTCTTCTACAGAAAGCTCACATTATACCACTCAGAGAACAGGAATATTTGCCCCTTTTTTCCCCTCCTAAGAAAAGATCATTTGTGTGCACAGAAAATCCACAAAGGTGGAGATAAAACCTCTCTCCTCTCAACAAGTTTTACTTTAAGCCCATTAGTTACTGTACCATGATCTTCTCGTTCCAAAAGCACCCTCTAGTGCTGTCTGTTCTTATACTTGTTTCTTTTTGCTTAGGTGCAATTTAAGTTCATCAAAGACTGTTTTCTTACTAGGAGCTTACACTCTGCCTCACGAAACACAACAGCCATCTTCACAAAGGATCCCTCACTGTACAACCGACCATAAGCAACCACGCTGTATTTGTCTCTGCAGCCTTTTTACAAATGTAAGGAGCAAGCACAAGTCATGCAGCAACTCACAGGACAAGGCCAAGACAGACCAGTCAAAGACGTCCCCACAAGAAGAACCTGTCAAGGAGATGCCTCCTAAAGCTCATCACTACCCTTCCACACCCACAAGCCCCTCCCGTCAGGAAGGAAAATCCCAGTTCTTTTTTGCACTGCCTGGTTTCAGTCACATAAACTAAAGTCAGCATGGCACTACAAATGCAAAGCTGCCCTGCAGCAACGGATAATTCACAGTAGCATTATCTTCAATTCACTGGCTTACTGTTAATTTGGTCTGAACAGGAGGGTGGGGGGAATGTTAGCAAAGACAAAAATAAGCAGATGACAAATTTGCTTATTAACCACATTGAATAAGAGATGTATTGAAAAAAGCGTAAGGAGGGAGGGGGGATGAAAAGCAGGATGTGAAGGAAGCAGGAGCTGGAACAGCATGGCTAACTTCAACCATGAAATGCAACCCCTGCTGGGACAATTTGAAAGACAGAAGAGGCAGGCTTTTTAACATTAACTATTTGATTGCTCAACTTCAGATGCATCTAGAAAGTATCACTGGAGGAACAGGATTTCCATTTACCCTAATAGGAAATTCTTACAAGCTAGAGACTTGAAACAGCACTGAGAACAATAAAGAAATTCACTCTGCATTGAAAACTTCCGTTATCTTCACCCAAAGCTGACCAGCACACACTGTGCAAGAGTCATCCCGAAACAAGTAAAACACCAGCTAGCTCTTAATAATGCTCCAGCTGCACATTCACCCAGGCTCCAGGGCCATTACGTAGCTTACCTTTATTCCAACTCCTGAATGCTCTTCGGAAGGCACATTCTGTACCATTTCAGGATCAGTTTCTAGTACTGCTGAAGCCAGTGAGGGTTTTTGCATACACTGAAATAATGAACTCGTCAAGCATGTCTACAAGAATTACACTTACTCAACAACCTCTAATGACTAAGTATTCCCACGTTTCCCCATGGCATCAGAAATCCAACCTCTCCCTTGAATTCAACAGTTTAACTAGCACCTCTAGTTAGAAACAACATGGTTGGTCCAGTGATTCCTAAATATTCATGTTTCTACAGCACTTATATCTTGCCATCACTTGCTACCACTGTGCAGCTTTCTTCCTTAGTAAGAGCAAAATGTAATTACCGTCAGACACTTCTTTGCATTTTTCAAATAAAGAAAAAGTTTGTCATGCATCCTTACTCCCTCCTCAGCTCTCTACCAGGCAAGTCTCTGGGCTCAGTTAGTTTTGTTCCATTTACTATACTTTTTTTCACTTTGTGTCTATAACTAAAGCAGGTTGTAAATTGCAACTGGAAATAAACATATTTTTAAAAGCAGCCCCACAAAGTCTTGCAAACCCACTTTTTTAGTAGTTCCATTCTTTCTGCATTGGCAAACAATTTTTATTTATTTATATAATTTTAAGAATTCAAACACAATAGAAAATTCAATGGAAAGCATTACGTGGGTACAAATGGAACAGCCACTGAAGCTGGTCAGTGCAAAGAACTTCTGCTACAATGACTGCCAAAAAGCAACGGGCAGGAAGGGGAGAAAGAGCCTCTCTGCGACTCAGCAAAACAAAAGGAGAGAGAAACCTGGTCAGATACCATGCGTTTGCAGTGGTACACTTCTTAAGTGCACACTCTCTGCTTTTATGCTAGTCTGCAGCAAGCTAGAGTTTTCCTCTGATTGAGAAGTTTTTACAAATTCAGAAGTGAAACCCAAAACTAAAAGCCCCTATTTACAAGTTTCCTAGGCATGTCATTTTAACATGTTTACAGTCTCCTCCACAGGCACAACTCACGTATGTAAATTAAGGTAGGCACAAGTTTAACTGGTTGTAATATCAAGGACTAGATCACTTACTCGAGGTCAAATACAGAGTAGATGGAAGAGGGAAAATTGAACTCAGTCCTCAAATCCCAAACTAGTGCCTCAACCCTCATAGTCACTCTTCACATTCCAGAGGGAAGGCAGCGAGAAGTCATTTAAATATTACAGGTTTCAGATAGGATTTATCCAACAAAACTCTTATTTTGAGACAATTTTCAAATCTGTTCCTCTTAATGTGATGAATGCTTGGTTTTACCAACCTAACAGTTGTTAAAGCACAAGCTCTTGTCCCAATTCCCCATAGTAAGACAACTGTTAACAAACAGTATTTGCACACTCTCTTACTAAGGATTTTCCAAATGCCTCTACTTCCACACCTCAGAACTCAGAAATGCAAAAGCAGGTTAAAAATAAATGAATAAATCCCAATCTGGAGGCTTCCTTCTAGGGCTACTCCTCACAAATTGCTGAATGACCTCTATAGGACACTTCTCCTTCCAAAATCAGAGCTATCTTTAAAAAATAGAATTATGCAAACCTAGCAGCTTTCCAGAGCAGTGGATGGACTCCATAACTTAGTCATTACAACTGAGACTGCAGGTTGCTGTGAAGATGCCATCCTTATAAGACTTGAGAGGCCTCAGTATCTACCTCCCATATCACAGCCCTACCAGGTCAGCCATCAGTCGCATTCCAATTAGTAATTAGCTGATTCACCTTCAGCATCACAGTCACTCTCTGCCTGCAGCAGCCACACGTGCCCCCCCATCCAAATCTGAAATTCTTGTACTGATTATGCAAGTGTGGTCTTCACCAATTATATTATTGCCAAACAAATGTCGACCCTCGCTTCACCTGCTTGATAAAAAAAAGTCAGCGTACTTTTCAGAAAGGAGATGTTATCTTCTTTAGAAATTATGAAACAGGTAAAAGTAAACGCAATAGCCAAATGATCCATAGCAAGTCAATGGCGTAAGGTGATTGGGTTCTCTTATTATCCTCAAGTGTTTCACTCCAATAACTTAATGGAGAATATCGTGTTTCGTATGCTTTGAATATCCTCCCAAATGATTTTAATATTTTATCTTACCAAGGCCACTGAAATAACCAAAAATGATTGTTACTCCCTCAGTTACTTACATTTCACATGGAAATAAGCCACAACAGAATCATACAGCAACTATTTAGGTCATTCTATCCTCATGCACTGTAAATTCCTCTGTATTTGCTCAGCAGCTTGTCTCAACCGATTAAACTCCACAGCAGAAATTGGAGGACAAGCCTCCAGTAGTCTTCCCTGAGAACTGGGACCCCAAAACAGCATCAGCAAAATCACCAGTGACATCCTCCCCCTTCCTCAACATGCTCATTAAACCATGAGTTGGTGCTTAATTACTTTAGAAAATGGCATTCTAGTGGCAGGACAATCCAAAGGTCCTTTCCTAAAAGGCAAGCAGTAATCAGATGGAAAAAGCAGAGCCTATACATGAAAGCTTTTCCTGCACATATGACGTACGCTTAAAATCTTCTCTTAGCTCTGACACTGAAACAGAGCTGAAGCCAACAGAAGATGCAGAGAACTGTGTGCTCATACTATATCCCCACTGCTCACTGCCCCAACAGCGATAGTCGTCGTGGAAGAACTCACCCATCCACGTTAGTGGAGCTGACAGGAGAAAGCTGGCTCAAGCAGAGACATATTTTTTCCTTACATCAGCACAACAGGAAGACTGTACTTCTGAAGCAGCGTTTTCAGGACCCAGCTCACTGATCTTTATTCATTCCGAAACTCAGCTCCAAAGAGCCACCTGCACTGAACTAGCCACGAGCAATCATTCTTCCCTTAAATACATACATTCTCAGCATTCCATCCTCTCTCACCAGGCGTTTTCTTCTTGCAAAGAAAACCTTCAAAATCTAGGGTCATTTATACACTATACATATTTATACCCAAACTCTGGGGTCTTAGAGCTTGGAGCGCCTCAAACTGTTTTCAGGAGTACTTGCACTCCCACAAAAGGGAACCTCTGGAAGCAATTCCATCCAAACAGCTTTTGGTATCCAACAAAACCTGGACAAATATGCTGGTCAGAAGAGTCTGTCCCAAAGCCCATCAGAAATAACTATTGACTATTTCTACGTACCATTAAGGGGTTTGAATCATGTCCCTATTGGGAACTATGAGCAAGACAAACAGTAACGAACACCCGTGTAAGCACATTACTACATATGAACGGATTTGCTTCTGAGATTTACGTTAAATAATAAGCATTCAAGCGTTTGACTAAATTAGGGTTCAAAAGTTCTGTGTGTCACCAGTTTCCACGCACTATATGAACTGATGCTTGGATACCACTGCAATGGGGCTTTAGGAACAGCCCCCCTCCCACCCCCTACCTGGCTGCAGAGACATTTACTCAGAGTTCCACGAAGAAGACCACCTGGCTCCAAAACACACAAGTACTTCTGTTATTGCCAAAAGACAAACAACAGATGAAGCAGTAGCAGCAAAATGAACAGCTTCCTGAAGTACCAGATACCCTTGAAAGAAAGCCCCAAGATGACAAACCAGTTCACCTCCATGGTATCTGCTTATAAGGCAGAAGTGGAAGAGGCTGGAAATTCTGTATTTTTCAGCTCAGATGGGAGTGTATTTTCACTATATTATGTTCTCACGCAAACACACAAGTAGAGCACAAAGCAATCAGACCAAAACATCCTACAAAAAGAAAGATGGTTAGAGAGACCCTTTTCTTCCTGTAGCAAGGATGACTAAAAAACAGCTTATGCATTTTCATAAGACACTGCATTTCTGCTAGAAAAGCCAGTTATCCATCCACAAATGGATGCAACTTTCAGTCCAAGTAGTATCTTTCACCTCGAGGTTATCATCATGTTCAGGAAAACACACAAAATTTAATATCTAAAGGGATCTTCTCAGGAGATAGCTGGATGCAGCTGTTAAATTTGCAGGTTTTCTGGAGAGCAGACATGACCTCTTTATTTTTGCCTCCAGAAGAGGATCATCTATCTGCCAATTTTTGGAGGGTGTGTAAGGAGAGGAATTTTCTTTTTTGTATACTCTCCAAGTAAAAAAGGGTCAGAAAACAGTGGGAGCTGCCATGAACTCAGAGGAGAACAAAAAAATATCAGACGTTACTATCAACAGATGCTGCTTCCTTGAGGATCTCTCTTATGAATTTGCCCTTTTTAACACATTGATTTTTAGGCCAACTAAAATCATAATGAGAAAATATCTTCCAAAATACTTTAACTGGCTATTGATGGACTACATCTGACACATGTAGAAGATTTCAGCATGTCTGAAGCTAGCCTAAGGTAAGTCTCTGTGTCACGGCATTGCAGCATGCAGAAGTAAAAGCTTACACTCATAATCATGCTAACATAGGGCTGATTCCTTTTCAGTTCTGCTTTTTCACAGGGTCTGTTGTATCAGGGAAAGGACCATACCACAACAATTCCAGAGAGTGCTTACCTGCTACCACTTCGAGTCAGTCTCCACAAGACTACTTTGGACAATACAGGTATACACTTGGAGGACTGAATACCAAGACAGACTGAATCGTGTTCTATTGAGAAAGGACATTTCTACAACTTGCATATATTTTATTGTCAGCAACATGCTCCTGAAGAGACATTTTGATTCAATTACTACTAGGCGTCCAACTGCAATACCAGCTTTGTGAGCTAAACTAACAATTTAAAAACAACATTGCCTGCATTCACTGCTAAATCTTTGAACAGAAGAAAAATAAGGCAAAAAAACCCTGTCTTGGAACTCCTGAATAAGCAAGGCAAGACTGCATTTCTGATCACTAATGGTGAGATCTTCTGGAATGGTTTTTCTCTGACTCCACTGGAAGCAGAGTTAGACCTACCCTAAATGATTATGAAAAAACAACGCATTTTGCTGGGACAAGAAAAACAGATTAGTTTAATCATCTGTCCAGGTTCAGCACCCCAACTAAGTGAATAAAAGCAAGCACAGATTAAACAAACAATAAAACTGATATTAGAGATTGTCAGGAATGCTTTACTCCCCTTTTAATTTTCCCAATCCACCTACTCAGTGTATATTGTGTGAAAACAGTCAGTTCTTTGGAACTGGGGTTGCATACACTACAACTTGCAAAATTCTTAACAAATAGCTGCGCTTAAACTGAATTTACATGTGTTTTGCTCATTAGTTACATGTAGAGGGATTTCAAAATGTTGGCTACTGAAGGCCACTGTGACATTTACTCAAGACCACCAGAGAAGAGGATTTATTTGCAGAATTGCACAAGCATCCCTTGCAGGACTTAATTACCGCCATGTAAGAACACAATTAGAGCACATACAGTAAACATTTAGCAAAAGATGAGGAACCTGTTTTCTTTATAAATAACATAGCTAAAGAAAAGATGCAATCCTGAATATCATAAGTATTTAGCCATTAAACAGCATTAGAAAAGATTTCTGCTCAGTACAATGTAGTAGTTTACAGACTTCAGCTTTAGTAAACTACAGGTAAATCCTTACGCATAAAGAATGCAAACAATAGAGTAAAGAGTAACCATGAGGCATGAGCAAGCTTTTTAAAAAAATAACTACAGGACCAAGTGATATCAATCTGTCTCAATTTAGTGCCATGTCCACTTTTATCGGAGGCCATTCACCTCATCTCCATTCTCCAGTACAGTCAAGTGATCCAAAACGTTCAAACAAAGGACGAGCAACAGCACAGCTTGCTCCTGATACAACAGGCTGAGTCCCGTCAGCACGCGGGCAAAGCTAGATTTCAAGGAACAAAGGATAAATTAAGTCTATCTGTAGCAACCAGTCACTGAAAGGACACTGCCACTTTTTTGAGCTGCCTTCTCAAGTTCTGTTTGGGTTTTTCAGCATATAGTGTTCAGCGCTGCTCCAGTTAGTGTAGATGTCAAAGCAAAAGAAACACTCAGAATTTACTCGCTCACCTCAGGATTATCTGGTGGACACAGAAAGGACTTTACCTCCGGTACTTGCCAAACAGACAGTCAAGTCACACAGAAATACCCAGCGATCTTCCTTTTCCCACATAGACCAAAAACAGGAATAAAACTCTTCTAGATACTGCCTTTACTCAGTAAGTTTAATACTTGTCACTTCGCTTCCTCTCTCTTAATTTCTTTGTAAATAAAATCCAGAAATCTCAACATTTTAAGGAACCAAAAAGCTAGACAGAATAAACTGCAATAATGTATATGTTAAGAGTTGTATTGAGTCAGCATTCTTATTTGGAACAATCAGCTGATTCTATTGAACTTTCCCTCCCATAATGTGAGGCACATTAAGAGAGGTACGTACCTGCTAAGAAAGGGGATCAGGGTTTAATGGCTTTAAGATACTTGATCTCAACTGACTGCATATATATAGGACTGGACTCCAACACTGCTGAAAGTTTCATAAACAGAAAAAAAAAATATCCACCTCTATGTTGTGTGTTAAGTAAATTTAAAATAACAAAGGCTTGCCACTTTGCAAACACCAGCTGATATCCCTAAGTTATTTAGCACAAAAGGAGGTGGAATAGAAACTTCAACCTTCCCTATGTCAAAGAGGCTGTAAACGTATCTCACTGCTGTAATTACAAGTAATCATCCTACACATTTACCCCAGAGATGTTAAAATTGGACCAAGAAGCAATAGAGACAGTTGACTAGCTATCCAACCAATGGAAACATTGACAAACCAGGCCCTTGCACAGAAATTCTAATGGCAAATCAGATCCCTACCAATCACAAGGTGCACAGGATTGCAATGCGAAGACCATAATACACTGCAAGTTACTTGAGGTCTAGTATATTCTCAGGGCAAATATCAGCTGCGTGAAGACATTGATGGATACCCTTTCTCCATGTCTGTTTACAAGGAAAGAATGACAGTAACATAGAAAAGAGAGTGAGAATTAGCCAGAACTTAAGGTGTGGGGGTGTGGGGTGTGGATCACCATTTAAAAGAATTTTACATACAGATGAAGGCAGAAAATCTACTGTTGATCTTATCAAGCAGAACACCACCACATCTAATCAGTGAAACATACAGGAACCCCGACTGTTGTGGAAAAAGAGAGAAAGGAATTAGCTTTAATTACCAAGACATCCAAACTGAAACATGTCGTGATTCCTAAAGAAGATAAAGACCAGAAAAACAGGGAGAGAATTCTAGCAGTGACGCCATATACAGGAAAACCACTCTCTCTGTTTCATAAACACCACCTTGTCAACCTTTCCACCTAACACAGTGGCACAACAGTTGCAATAAACAGTTGGTGCTCCTCAACGATTCTCTAAAAATACCAGTAAGAATGATAATTGACCAGGTTGCCATTAGTCATGGTAACACCTATCAGGCTGCATTTAAAGTGGAATCTGAAATGCAAGCGTGAACAAAGCTGTTTTCGAAAATGCCAGACTCGTGCTTCAAGGTAAGCAGAAACCAAGCGAAGGGAGCCTGCTGTAAACATCTCAAATATACCATGGAAATATTTACAGGCTTTAATACTGTATGTAAATTAATTCCTTAATTCCAAATTTTAATCTATTCCATTGCTATTTATGGTTGGTTTCAAAGCGCTGGATGTAGATCTCCTCCTGGTGCATCTGGATCTCTTCCTGGTTGCCTGTTGACTCTCCTGTGGCAGGCTAGAATGGTGATAATCTTTCAAAAATTATTATTAAATAAATCCCATTTAATTCAACCTACTTCAGAGGCAAATTTTAATTACAGATACAGCAAGCCCACAGATAAGTTGCTGAACTCGAATCCTTTAGAGATAGTTAACGTTCCCAACAGCTGTACAGTCTGTGTGTGTATTCTTAAGCCAAAACAAGTCTACCTGAGCACTGGAAAAAAAAGAAAAACAAAACTGTGCATACGCTATGTGGAGGTGTTCATTAAATGAACAGTAGAAAACTTGTTTTTCTAACTTGTCCCACTGCAGATCACCAGCCACAGGAAGCAGACCAAACCTGATGTATCCCTTTAGCATGTTTTCATAGCATCAGCTTTTAATAAATATAACATACTCCACCCTCAGAGCAGAGCAGTCCTCAGGTTCCAGCAGAAAAAGCGGTTGTTTTAAATATTTAGATTACATTACAGTTGGGACATTAAAATAAGCAGTGACTTGTACTGTAGACAGCTATCAGAATCAGCCTGGCAAAACACGTGTAAGCTAACCTAATGCGGTTACAGAGTATGAGCTTTGAGGTCTATTAGGCTGGTGTTCTTATACATATTTTTATTATTTTTACTACAATAGTGCTTTCTGATGTCAGCAAACAGAAAAGCACCACAGTGCTAGATGCTGTATAAACATAAGCAGTAAGAGGCACACTCTCCAGAAAGTTTATAAATTTCAGCAGAGAAAATGGGGAAAAGCTAAATAAATAAAGGCTATTCTCATTAGGCGAGTTGCTAACACAGGCCTCAATTCAGCACTACACTTCAGTGGGTCCAAGTACTTTGCTGAGTCCAACCCTGCATCTGTGGCTGAATACCATTTTTTTCTATTTCTCAAGTCTCAGTTCAGAGCTTTAAGTATGCAAATACCCATTTTCTTCCACTAGGTAACAGTACTCCAACTTTCTGCAGGTATTAATGAAATCTCCCTTCCAGTCGTAAGAATTCTCCTTCCCCTGAATGCCTCTGCGTGGTTGCTGTTGATACAGATACTTAGGACCTGTTCTCAGCAATCCCTATTTTCAGAATATTATTCCAGATTTACTTGATTGAATCAAGCTGAAACCTGGCCTTCACCTTTGAGCTCCTCCACCAGCAGCAGACCAAGACTTCCACAACATTTACAGCATTTAAGTGTGCAACAGACCATACTGAGCAGAATGAAAGCTGGAAAGAACCACAACCAACCCACTGAACTGTAAAGTCAGAGTCACCATACTCAGTTTTATCAGCTATCTCAAAGAACTAATAAAAATCCAAGCATCTTCTGCACTCGATCTACTTAACCACCTGTGGGGTTTTTGAGGAAAGCCTTTATTAAAAAGCATTCTCCTCCAACTGCGCTCACTACAAGTTACACATTCAAACCAGTGTTTTTCACGTGACAGAAAAATTCAGCTAGAAAATGGCTCAAAATTCAGGGCATTTCAGAGAAAGACTCTTGGTGACTTCACCGGGTTTTGGATCAGTCACAAACGGAGCTTCAGTGCTGCCACATACCCTGCTATAACCTCCCAAAGCAAAGTGGGCAGCAGCAGAAGAGGAGGGTCATGAAACTCAGCCATGGGTGGTAACATGCCTGACATTCATTTTCGTGGTCAGCCATGCCTGTTTACATCACAGGGAACAGCTGTCCCAGCCTGACCTGAAGACAACTGTGATTATTATGCAATCATTCCTTTCTAGCCTACAAACAGGCAAACCTGGCCAAAAAGGGTACAGGATTACAAAAAAAAAAAAAAATTCTTTAAAAGAAACCCGTTTGTTGCTCCATCTGTTCAACCACGCTTGCTATGCAAAAGAGATTTCCAGTAAACATGCCACAGGCTCTTGCAAAGACCTATATGGTACATTATGTGACTGAATTACCAGTTGAAGTCCCAACCCTTTTTAACCTTGTCTCCAAGTAAACTGCTGTCTTTTTTTCAGTCTAACTGTATCTCAGACCTCTGAATATCTACTAACTGATGAAGCAACCTGAAATAACGGAGAAAACACAGAGGGATAACACTGAAAGGACACAAATCTCCAGGAAACCTGCTTTCATTAGTCCTACCCTCGTGGAACTACTTCCTTACTCATTTACCCCTCCTAAAAACACCCTGTTCCCTCAACAACACTGAAGATAAAAGAGACTAAACAGGCCGGAGACAGAGATGCATGTGGGAAAACAAGCACACAGAGGGAGATTATACATGGTCGCTTTGTAAAGATAATCTTACTTATATTTCAAGGCCAAAAGTTGTATCACACACCTCTTCTTATCTGCTCATCTGTCTGCCCATCATTCAGGTCAGTAACATGGACATTGCCTTGAATTCTGACTGCTCTCCAGGCCCTCACATCCAACCTGCATTTAGGTCCTGCAGTCTGTGTAGTATTTCTGAAACTTTCCATCTATACAGCTAGAATACTTGCCAGAGCTTTCATCGTAGTAACCTCAACATCCCCTTGCCTAGCTCTGATCCATACAGAGTCATTCTGTGGGTATCAGCCCTTGTCGCGGAGCTGCAGAGATCAGTTAATTCAGCACGTGCCCCCTCTGCACATTAGTCTACCAGCTGCGTATTTTCTAATGCAAATATGAATCGCTTGCCTTCATTTTAGTCTGTTTCAAAAAAGACAAACTCCTACCTGTAACTGACCTATATCAGCCTCTGTCACCTGCTTGTTCAGTGTTCAAACAAGAATGGAGGTAGGCATCCTTTCATGTTGCTCTTTAGTCTTGAGAGGATCTCCTTAAAAACACCAGCAAAAATACCTCATTAAAATCTTTGTTGCAATAACTACCAAAAAAAAAAAACAAATCCAAAAAACCAACCCAAAACTACACTCTTACTACTATGTATCACAGCAGAGTCTACCTAAAAGGCAGAATCCTACCTGCAAGGGACTTTTGTCCAGTATGCTGCCTTACACCTGAATAAGCACGGAAACAGTTTTCCAAGCACAGAACTCAGCCCAAAAACTTTCCCTTGAGTCTGGCTAGCTCAGAGGCGAGAACTCTACGGCACCCGATTGACAGAGAACAGGCAGAAATAAGGCTTCCACGGTTTTGTCCAATGTTCGTTTGCTTGACAGATTTTTACAAGAGCTTTCATAGTTACATTCAATGCGTGTGGAATTCTACACATATAACACGCAAATAATGTTTCTGTTTTTTAAATTATATATGCCCAGTGTCCAAATGGCACTTTAAGCATCAATTGTCTAAGCCTCGCTGATAAATAGGCAACTCCTACTTTCATTTGTCCCCATGAAAAAATATTTTGAGGGTGGTTTTTTTTTTTTAATATCTCATCTCTAAAAGCTTTCCCAATTATGAAATTATTCTGCATCTCCATAGCTAGACATTTGTCAACTAGGACTCCCGTTTCTCAGTTAGGACTCCTCTTGGGGCAAGGGTGAAAACAGAGATGGTACATTTCCTCCGTGAGAAAAGACACAAAACAGTGCTTCTCATGTTCCTCTTCTACCAAAAACTGCCCCATTCAGCTCATAATCCCAATCCGGATTCCTACTGCTTTAAATCACATCCGCTCGCTAGTTTTCAACACGCCAAGTACCAAGAAAATCAATTTCTGTGCAAGAAACAGCTGTACCTACAAGTATGGTTTAAAAGGAAGTTCTTCTGCTGATACCAAAGGAATGCCTGAAAAGCCACTCCTCAAAATACTCCCTAAAGAAGTATAATCAAAAGAGTATTAGTTCACACAATGGAAAGAATGAGGACTTGAACCTCACCCAGAAGGATGGCAGGAGAGACATACTCTGGTATTCGATGGATAAAGATTGCAGAGCCTAAGACTGGCTTGTTCTTCCTATCCTGCAGTACTAAAAGACGCTGTCAGCAGCTCCTGCCCCAGCCACACGTTGACTGAAAGGCATGAAGGAAGTCAGAACAATGCAGGAGAGAGTGTATTTATCAGTATGAGCTTTTGTACAAACTATGTATTTAAGATGGTACAGTCCTTCCTCTGAATCTCTCCTGCTATAATCATGTCACAGCAGAGCATCGTATACTGACCAGAGAGGAAACCGTAGCACAGAGTCGCAGAGTAAATGATTGTATAGCAAAATTAAAACACATAATTTATGGGAATGCCTGGATCATACACATTTATAATTTTGTATTTTTGGAAGTTAGTGGCAGTGTTTTGCAAGAAAAGCTCTGGAAATACCAAATATTTAAGAGCAGACAGATAGGAATTCCTCTTATAGGACCTGGCATGCAGATTCATTATAAACCACTTGGATCCAATGCAGCTTATGCAGTTGTCAGAGTTTCAGTCCTGAGAACCCAGGCATCACAAAATATAGCTTTATTTTTAGATGTATTCATTATTTGCCATTTTTCAATCATCAAAGAATCAACAAAGCTGTATTATACGTTATTGCAAGGATGTGTGTGGCTGCAACATTAGAATCAACAATTTCAGTGATCGGAAGTGACCTCTGAGCTCTTCCCCTGAGAGGAAAGAATCAGTCACTGTAAGCAACTAAGCAAGCTGATGACACAGCTCCTTGTCTATAAAACACATATCACAAGTATCACCTTTTCTAAATTTCATTGCTGGTAGATACCATCACATTAACGAGTCTGATCCCGTAATGTCCCTGCCTAATTTCCCACCGACTAGAATAAAAATAGAACCTGCAAAGCACTTCCAAGGGTTGAGTCTTGAAGTCAGAACACAGTTAGACATCCTGCATCTTAAAAACAACATCATACCTACAGATGGGAGTCAGTAGGAAAGCCTGGGCTTTCAGAATAAAGACGGGTCCATCCCATCAAGAGCTAGTGCAGAAGTCACCCTTGAGAACGAAACGGCACAGGAAAAAGTGTTTTTATGTCAAAGTAACGCGGCCAGGAAAATCAAGATTAAGGTTCCACATTGTACCTATCTTCCACAGCTTTACTGATAGTGTAACATTAAGACTGCAAGGCAGAGCAGTAAATTAAACTGCAACCAAAGTTTGGAAGGAAGTACCCCGCTCCTACACCTTTCTTCTCCTGCACCTTCCGAGAAGCAAAGCTGAAAGCAGGCTGGTAACTCAGCACAGGTACACAAAACACAGAACTGCTTCATTTCATAACACGGTTTGATATGGCTCCACGTCCCCAACCCAACTCCAGTCCAATCCTTAGCAGCTCTATCTTTCACAGTTGGAAACAATTCAACACATCCACTGTTTCTGAACACAATTATTTATTACATTATTTCAGGATCCAGGAAAGGCTGTGCCTTAATTACAACAACATGTGCAGTATTGCAAAGTCAGTTCCCGATCACTGGCTTCTCAAGGAGGCTCCACTTCTCCAGGAAAACATTTGCTTTCCTAACACAAGAAGTACTTTTCACTCCACATTGGGATTTACAAACCGCCCTGCCAAGCAGCACTCACCATGCCAAATCACAGCACTGCACAGCCACTGAGCACCAACGTGAAGAACAGAAAACTGGAACCGTAGACACTACACTTAAAACCAAAATGTTACTGTAGTTTAAGCCTAAGTACCACTTACAGAACACACGGAAAAGAGTTTCTTTGGAGGACATTCTCAGGCACATAAGGTAGAAATTAGATACACGATTTTGTTATGGTTAGCGGCAACTGCATCTATAATTACCTGTTTGCAACAACAATTAAAAAAAGCCACTTTGAAGACAAGATGATGGAAAAAAAGCCCCTATTTACTATTAACACTCGCTAAGACAGCCAATATTCATACTAGTTTTCTTCTAATTCCCTATTTTTCACAAGCTTTTAGCATTCAGAGAGGAACAAAAATGTGTTTGACAAATTAAAAGCAAACAAAAATCTGACCGACAACTTATTGGCTTGCAAGAGTCACCATTGACAGAGTTAATTCTAGCTGTCTCAAGACAATGGACTGCCACCCTAATGCATTCAGTAGTTATATTTGAGACTATTGTTTAAATACGAGAGACGGAATTTACAGGTCCTAATCCTCTTCGTCCACTTGCAGCCTTTCATCTTCCATCATCTTCATTTCCAAGGCAAGAACAGACAATTTTCACCCCAGTTTCAAGACTAACAAGAGAATCCACTGTAGGGGTTATGTTACTAACTCTGTTACCTGCTCAAAGATCAAGGACACCCAAACATGTCAGAGCTCTTCCTAGTACGTGCAACATGCCTCAGCAGAGTTTACATTTTCTAGAACGAAATTTCCATAGCAGCGGGAATGAATGCACATGCTGGCTCAACAAACCCGCCATCCTTTATTGAGGTTGCACCACAAAAACTTAAGAGCTGGAATTTATACGGCAACCGCAGGGTACGTGTCCCTGTCACTTGAGGGTGCAGGAGAAAAATTTATGAATAGACAATTTCAAAGACCTTATTTTGAAAACAAACAGTTTGTATAGTTGTTTCCCAAAAAAATGTTTTCACAATCCAGAAAAACAAGAAGTCAATACATGAACGCTCCTATGGTAACATGCCAATGCTAACAACTGGCCACATAAGAAATACGTGTCAACAAACAATATCCATGCTAAAACCATGGATAAAAACACAATTAACATTAAAGGCTTCAGGTCTCATGGATAAGAAAAAGGCTACACAATATGTAACAGGATGCTTGGGATGATATATGCCACCAAATGTTAAATTCGCACCTCATTTTTTAGTCAGGTTCATATTAGTTTCCGCAAAACTGATCTCTTTTTTTACCAGGAAGGCATTTAAATATGTAAAATTGTCTTGCCAGGGACAGATGTGAGTACAAAGAGAAGTGCTTTGCTACAAAAGGATTAATACGTTTTGAAAGTTACTGTCTGGCAAACTGTCAAACAGATTTTTATTGGTTTATTTTACTGTGGCTGTAAATAAGCCCGGTGGCATGCAACCCACATTCGTGTGTGGAGACTAGAACCATGTCAAATATCTCCTAGCTCCGGTCAGAAATCTGGCTGACACCGTCCCGAAGGTCGCTGGCAGCCTGGCCCTCGGCCTCCCCTGCCCCGCGGACCTCTGCAGCGGTGCCCGGCAGCGAGCACCCCCTTGGAAGAAGGGGCCGTTTCGCCCACCCACCATTTGTCACCCACCGGGAGTGCCAACGCAGACACAGAAGAACAACCACCCCATCTCACATCCCCCTCCCCAGCGCTTCTACACTTGCACAAGGCTTCACCTTTCCTCACGTCTGCAGCCTGACTCTCCTTGGCTCCTCAGAAATCCCCCTCCCTGGCGAAGCGCTCCTGCCACAACCCTCGGGGCCTCGCCCCGACAGGCTGACAGCTACGCCCGGCGGCCGGGCACCCACTGCCCGGCCTCACCCTGCGGCCCGGTCCGGCCCTCCCGGGGAGGGGGGAAGAGTTACTTTAGGCCCAGAGGCCTCCTCGCCCCGGTGGGGGGGGGGGGGGGGGAGTCCGGCCGGGTCTGTCAGCTGCCGGGGCGGGCCGGGCCGCCATGTTAGCGGCACTGGCGGCTTCCCCCGGCTGCCGGCGGGGCCTAGCGCCGGGCGGGCGCCGCAGTGCGCGGCGGGCAGGGCCGCACCCGGGCGGCACAACCCGGCCCGGCCCGGTGACAGGCCGGGGCTGCAGCGGAGCCCGCCGCCGCCGCCAGCGGAGCAGGTGTCTACCGCTCGGGGCCGCCCAGAGCCCTCCCCTCGGCTGTCAGAAGGAAGGGGCGCGGGGAGGAGAGGAGGAGCAGGGACCCGGACGCCCCCCCCCCCCCCTTTTCCATCCCCCCCCCGCCCGGGGACAGGCGGCCCCCGCCGGCCCGGAGCCGCTCACCCGAAATCCTGGTCCATGGACTTGAAGAAGAACTTGTAGCTGTGGACGGGCCGGTTGCTGAGGACATTTTTGAAATCGGCCAGAGTGACTTTTTCCGGCGGGACGGGCAGCTTCACCAGATAGGGGGTCTCCTCCTCGTCTATGTGGTAAATGATTTTAGTCTCCGCCATGGGAGGGGAGCGGGGGAAGGGGGGGGGGAGCCGGCCCGGGCCTCCGCCGCCGCTCGGCTCCTCTCACGGCCTCCGACCCAGAGCCGCCCCCGACAGGAAGGGAGCTCCCAGCGCCCGGCCGCCGCCGCGCAGGGGCTCCTCGGCCGGGATTTCGCTCCCTGCACTGCTCTCTAGCTGCCCGACCCGGGAACGGCAGCCCGCCCCGCCTGCATCCTCCGGCCCGCCGCCCGTCCTTCCCCCCCCCTCCCCGCGCCTCCGCCGCTCTCGGCAGCGGGGCCGCCGCGGGCCCTCGCTCCCCGGGGCCGGCGGGCAGCGCGGGGCGGGGGGGGGGCGGTCGGGCAGCGGGGGCGCGGGGCGGCCGGGACAGCCGCCCTCCTCCTCCCGCCGCCGCCGCTCTGCCCGCCGCGCTCCCGCAGAGCGCCCCCTGGCGGCGCGGCGGCACCACAGCCGGCGGGGAGCGGGGCGGATTTTGGCAGCCTCCTGGCGCTGGGATCATCCCTCGTCCCCAGGGACCACCCCGCCTCTTCCCGAGGGACCGGCTAGCGAGATCGAAGGGGCCAAGCCCCCGCTCCTTGCCCATAAAAATTCACCTTTCGCGTTGTCGCGTGGTTTGAAGAAGCCACAACGATTTAATGTCGTTTAGACAATTATTCTATCACCCTCCCCACCTGGGAAGGGGAATAGGGAAAAACAAGGAAACCCGAGGGTTGACATGTAAACAAATTTAATAGAATAAGACTAAATATTTAACATTAATAACACTAAAGAACCAATATTGGTCCCGATACTGATATAAAATATACAAGGATTATACTCAGCCCATTTTATCCATATGAAGCTGTGCGCTCCCAGCAGTGGACAGTAAATGTGGGACACTGCGAGTGCTGCGGTTTCAGGGGAAGGGAGGGGCTCAGGGTTCCGGCACCAGGGCAAGGAGTTCACAGGATGGCAGCCATCATAAAAGAAACTGCTCAGCAAACTTTCTAATTTATATTGAATGTGCCATTCATGGTATGAAATAATCCTGTTGAGCAGCTGGGGTTAAGTGCCCAGGTCTCACCCCTCCTCATCCCCACACCTGGCTAACTCAAAAGCACTGAGACCTTGAAACCTGCGTACCATAGCTGGCTATAAAGTAAATATTTTCACAAATTCAGATGCTAGACTCTTCTAAAAGTGCAGTTTTCCCCTAGCATTAGAAAAGAAATTAGCCCTGTGTCACTCAAACCAGGACACGCATCCAAACTGCTTAGGTGCACAAATACCGCTTTGGGTACTTTTGATGTTATTCAAGCACAACACACACAAGACGCTCTGTTTGTATAAGCATCACAGTCTTCAGCCAAAGAAAAACACTTGGCTTTTTAATGCCAGCCAGCAACCAGGGCCACGCAGCCGCTCGCTCACTCCCCCCAGTTGCAACGGGGGAGAGAATCAGAAGAGCAAAAGTGAGGAAAAAGTCATGGATTGAGATAAAGACAGTTGTCCTCATATATTTTATATTGATATTGGGATCAATATTGGTTCTTTAGTGTTATTAATGTTAATTATCTAGTCCTATTCTATTAAATTTGTTTGTATTTCAACCCTCGGGTTTCTTTTTTTTTTTTCCCCGATTCCCCTTCCTGGGTGGGGAGGGGTCCTCGGGTGATAGAATAATTTGCTGACAATAAATTGTTGTTGGTTCCTCAAACCATAACAACAGTTCAATAGGTAGAGCAAAAGCCGCGCACGCCAGCAAAGCAAAACAAGGAATTCATTCCCTGCTTCCCATGGGCAGGCGGGTGTTCAGCCATCCCCAGGAAAGCGGGTAATGGTGACCTGGGAAGACAAACGCCATCACTCCGAATATCCCCCCCTTCCTTCTTCTTCCCCAGCTCTGTACACCGAGCATGATGTCATATGCCATGGAACATCCCTGTGGGCAGTCGGGGTGACCTGTCCTGGCGGTGTCCCCTCCCAGCTCCTCATGCCCCCCAGCCCATCGCTGGCGGTGTGAGGAGCAGAACAGCCCTTGTGGGCTCAGCAACCACCAAACCCACCAGGGCACCGTCACACGATTCCCATTTTGAACCCAAACCACAGCACTGCACCAGTGGCTAGCATGGAAGTCAACCCCATCCCAGCCGAAACTACGACACCAGTGAACATTACCAAAGGGAATAAACACTATTAGTCCCCTGACAGCTCTCTCCTTATTTTCTCCCTCTAGGAATTTGTAAACACTTTCCGGGTATAGACCCCTAGGCATTGTACAAAGGTGCTCAGTATCCTTACTCACGTGACAGCAGGAAAAGGGAGGTATGTTTATGACGTATACTTGGTTCATAAAGTTTTATATCCTAATTCAGCAGTCTTTACAAGATGGAAGATATATTCTCTCCAATGTATTTATATGAGACACGGGCAGGGAACGACTAACGTTACTCACAGCATTATAATGGCAGGCTACTTTATTTCAGGTATCTCAAGAATTCGGACTCCCCTCCCTCAGTGGTGCCCTTTGTGTTTCATGAGAATTGAGATGGGTTCTGTTTAAGCAATGAGCTCATGGATTCTCTGCAGATCATGAAATTTTCCACCGTGCAGGTGGCTTCTCTGCAGCTTATGCTAATAAGAGAGCAGAAACACATTCGTGGCTCAGAAGAAATTGCTTTTAATAGCTGCTTCAATGGAAGCCTGTTGGGCACAGAGCCCATTGAGGTGCCTGGCACGGCGTGAGCTTTAGAGCTATCATCTCTCGAATTTCACAGAACAGCGAGAGTCACTGTTCAGTGCTGCCAGGTGCAAGAGGTATGTTTTGGAGCACACAGTCCAGAGAAAAATCTTTTGAGGGCCATGTTTTGCAGGTGATGTATCTGGGAAGAGTTCACCTTTCTTTCTAGAAATCCTCCAAAATGACAGCCAGAAAATGAAGATTTCAGAACAGTGTGCTTAAGTCTCAAGGAATCTTTTGTTCACTAAAAATATTTCATCAGGAAAATCCAAAGCTAATGACATTCTCTCTTTTCCTCATTCCAAGAAAGAGGACATTCACTTCACAGAACATTCAGCTGCTTTCTGTGAAGGGGTAAATCACAGCTCAGTGACTGAATTACCTGTGGCACTGGAATGATTTTTCTACTGGCATGAAACAGAGGAGCCAGCTGCGTTAGAGGCCAAAAGGTCCGTTAACTTTATTGCTATTTATTATTTTCCATTTTCTGAAAGTTTAATCATTACCAGTTCCCAGATCCCACCAGCACGCTACCACATGAATGCTGTGATACCGCTTCCAGAGCCAAATTCTCCTACGCAGAGCCAGATCTGGGTACTAGATCTCTCTAGCTCTAGCAATGGCATGGTTACTCCACAACTCAACAAGATTTAACAATACTGAGAAACCAAAACACCATCAACTATCTGCTGTTACTTCTGGTATAGTGAAACAATTACAAAAATGACATTCACGGGGGTTCTCCAACTCCAGCGATTTGCTCATCTGCTGACATTCACACCACTCCTCACTGCTAAACTTGAATGCCTTTATGATCATCAAACAAGGTAAGATAAACAGCAAAGTAAAAGTTTGGCCTTAGTCTTCATCACATAACTAGTGATTTGGTACTGGTTTAAGTCAGGCATAACCAGCGTAGCACTCTTTGAAGAGTACTTTCCAAAGTGGTTGCCACTGATGGTTAGTCATTCCTCACTTTCTCAGTTTTAGAATTCTGATAGAGTAAGGCACAAAGCACTGAAGATTTCTGTAAAAACATGCATTCAACTTTCTGTCCTGCATGTGTCTGCAGATGCGTGCTATGGTTCTGCAAGCACCCCAGAGTACTCTTGCTATGGAAAGTATGCCATGAATCCATCAATTCTACCGCACAAAAGAATCTCTACAAAGTAATGGGGAAAGCTTCCTTGGGCAGGACTATAAGATAACTTTAGTACAAGCAATGTTTTCTGAGACACTAAGCTTTATGTAGTTTTTGCAGTATGAAACTCAGGCAAAATATTAACATCCAACCCTTTAGTCTCTTCAGTTCGTACTTAATTCCTGAATTAAGTCTCCTGAATTCCTCAGAGACCCAGGTGGTAGCCACACAAAGACTAAATCTGCAAAGAGCTCTGTTTTGGCTCCGTCAGCTTTACATTCACTTTTGACAACTAAAAATACAATGAGTTGTATAATTGTCAGATGACTACCTTGGAACAGACGTGATAAGGCTGGATCTATGACTCACAAAAAGCTTTCTGTGTCCCCATAAAGCACAGACGAAAGGAGACTGCACTTTCATGTTGCAGTCAAATCACAAGCTAATTCAATTAAAGACTGTACGTAGGAATGCAGAATACACCACCTTAGCAAATCACTGGTCCATCAGGGCTAATATCTTGCTTCTCATGGAGTTCAGGCCTTAACACTTCTGTGGAAAATAAACATAAGGCATAAAATCACTTGTTATTAGTGCTGTGCTCTCCATGATAGAGCAAATAGTCTTGCTGACCCCTGCAGGGAGCAGATAGTGTCCTGAGGCATAAAAGCCGCTCACCCTTTTCTTCATTTATATAGCGGTGCACTTCATTACCACACAGAGAATAAGCAAGCCCTTTTAAAAAGCCATCCTTTGAATTACAGCGATGGTTGTTGCTTGTCTCAGTGAATTCAAAAAGCTCATCACAGTCTGTGCGCTTAGCAAGTATTTGCTTAAAGAGATATGACAAAAAGAAAACCAAAGCTCTGAGCACTCTGACACTCATCAAAGCTGTGACTCAGGACCCACTCTGAGGTTCCAGGGGTATTCACCTGCAAGAATTTATTTGTAAAAGAACAAAATCATCTTTCACTTGGAGGACTATTTCTTCTCAAGTGTCAGTCGCTGGCAGTTTTACCCCTCGTGTCAATGAAATCAGGTTTGACTATGAAAACTTTCATTTGGGTAGAAAACCCTGGGAAATTAAGACTTCTGTTTTCATATGTTTCAGCAACACAGCAGGATCGATGTTGTTAGCATCACTGCAAGCTTCCCGTCATTTACTGCCAGCTATCCACACCACTTGCAGGACTGATGGTACCTACACGGAGGCCACTAGTGCGGAGGTATTAGAAACTAAACTCAGGATACTCATTAGCCAGGGAAGATTCCATCCAGACTGGAATCTCACTAGTGACCTAGAGACACAAAATCTGGGTTGCCAAAGTATTGAGTCCCATCAGAACTTCTTATATTCCTTCGCTGAAGTATTTTCTCCAAAATCACCATTGCTTAAAAATAAAAGGAGAAATTGATTTTGGACTTTTATCATTGAAGGGATGTATGAGAAGCTGGTGTCTGAATGAACCACACAGGAACTGTCAGCCAACCGATTCCTCCTGCCAAGAGATGCCAAGTTTCCCCACACTGAGCACTATGTGAAGACTTTCAGCACATTCAAAAAGGCAAGTTATGCAGCCACTCTTCATCTCTGGGGCAAAGATCCCATCTCATTCTACCGATTCATGCAGACAAGATTAGCATCAATGCAGAATACGAACTAAGCATGGAAATGATGCCAAAAGAGAAAAAGAAGCAAAAAGATGTAACTGCAACCACACAGTTTGGACGTGCTTAAAATTAAGATGCTGTAGGCTGGTTCCCAAGCTGGTATATGTCAGGATGCAATGCAAGTCAGTTTACACTACTCATGGATCTGGTCTAAAAGATCTGCAAGTTTTTTCCTTTTATTCTTCCTCCCTGTGCAGCGGACCTTGGGCACGGTCAGGTGATGGCAGAACTCAGTGCCGATAGTTTACAAGCAAATAAAGACATGAAACGCTAGAGGGAGGCAAAAGACCTGCAGTCCAGCAATCCACTCTCCAGCCTCCTGGGCAAAGCTCCCCAGAGCTTCCATTGCCACCGGATTAAAATACAAATAAACCTGGGTGGAAATGACAGAGGGTATTTTCAATGACATTTCCAAAAACCCTCTTAAATTGAGGAATGTGTGTTATGGAGGGATATTGCCCTACAAACCTGTAGGAATGAGGCACTGTGTACTTCATATGGGAGGGGAAAAGAGAAGAATAGAGGACAACATTCATATTGGTGCTCCACAGGGACTGCTAAAAAGAAATTAGAAAAATGTAATGGAAAACACTTAACCAATGTTGTTACCAGACGCACACAACTTATGGGATTCATCAGAATGAAGAGTGTCTTCCCCAATTTCTGTCTCTTTTTCATCTAACTTGAGTCTATTGATGACTGTTCAGTTATTGCTACCAAAAGTCTGCTGCATCTCAGTTCTGTTACTGTGTGATCCTGTAGTGCTGGAAGAATTATCACACTGAACAAACTATGTTCCTGTCCTTTCAAGGTCTCCCAGAAAAGCTCAAGTGAAAATCAGATACTCATACAGATACTCAACCTTCCTACCCCTGCTGCAGATATGCTGCTAACTGCTGTCTTGGAACTCAACTGTACTTTAAAGCAACAATCAAAACAGTGGAGAGGAGTCGGAAGATGATGTGAAATGTTATTGCAAAAGGCAACAGGTTGAGCACTTCAAATCACTGGGTGACATCAAGATGTTTTTGATGGAAGTACCTTTTTCTCCATCATGTGTTTGCTGTAGATGGTCTTCAGAGGGAAATTTTCATGAGACACTCTGGTGTCTGGGCAAAAAGCTCTGACCGTGAAGGGAAGAAGTGATGCCTTCCAGGCGAGACCTCCCTTGTTGCTGAATCACATACGGAAAACGCTGTGGATTAGGACATCAATACTCCAGCTACGAAAACTCAGCACTCCCACATTTTTTCTGGAGTCTTCTTAGTGCCAAGCATGGAGAACCAGTCACTGTTGCACACACACACACTTTTGGCAGCCTCAAGCATTTTCAATCACTTTCATGTGATGCACACTTCATCAATGAGTTTAATGGGTCGATCCCAGCTCCTACTCATCATGACTCAATCTATTTTCTTTCCTCAGCCATTTTCTGGTTCTCCTAGCTCTTCTTGGTATCTGCAGCACTTTTTAGAAAGGGGAGAGCCATGCTTGAAAAATTTCCCTGCAGCAATTGTCTTCAGAGCAGCTGATCTGCAGAGGGCCACATACACATTTAAAAACTTGACCTCTAGGAAACAGTGAAGTTTTTTTTTTGCTTTGGAACAGCTATTCGGATCTTTATCCTACTTCTCTCAGGTCCTCAGTGGTTCTTCTTCCCCTCAGAAATTTGTTCTGTTAATGACTAGTAAGACTCTCCCCAGACTGGGAGACAGAAAGGAAACGGGCAATCTGGAATTCATTTCAGACAAGTTGAAGACAATGAAAATATTTAATTTCAGTGGTCTGCAAAGCAGGCTCTGTGGTTGCTAAATTAGCTTTTCCTTGTTCCCAGCTGCTTTCCTGGAAAATCAAACCCATTGCCTATAGAGACAGAGAAAAGCAGCAAGATGCTCCAGCAACAAATAACCAACAGTGCCTGGGCTGGAGTCTGCCAGCAGAGACCCAGTGTACCAGCAGAAAGGAACAGGGTTTAAAGCAGTAATGACAGCCAGCACTAGCTAAGGCTGTGCCGTAACACCTTACTCTTCAAGATAACTGCATAATTGCAGCTGCTTTTTTTGTAGGCTCCCCCATGCTTGAAGCCCTCAAAAAAACTTCACTCAAGCTCCATATTCCCCCAACAAAGAACAAATAAAGAAATCCAATCCAACATGTGTCACCTCAGTCCAGCAAAATGCCAGCATCTCTGGCTCCCAGCATCTACAGTAGAATTTGAACAGTTTTTATTTTTTTATGGTATAGTCCTCTAGTTTGCCTGTGGCATTTGGGGGGCGGGGGGGGCGGAGGAGGAGCTGGGGGGAAGGTAAGTTTAAATCTTAGAAAAATGCTGTTGCGTCAGATGTTCCCAGTGGGACTGGCACCAGCTCCAGGATGATCTCACTTTGTCCAAAGTATCTCTTTTTCAGTAGTTCTCATTTGGCTTCTCCTCACCGTGAAGAATCTCACTTACAGGTTATAGCAGCGACTGACCAGTAAAGTCCCACAACAGTACCAGAAAGGTACTTTGGATGAGATCTTTATTGTACATGGCCCCTGGCTTCACCTGCTCAAGAACTCATTCATTCTCAGCAACAGGAGAGCCCAATGAGAAGGAACTAGTCCCCATCCACTTCTCAGTATCTTCATCTCCCAATTGTTTCAACCTCTTTGGTTTGGGTTTTTTTCCCCTCTGGTTACCTGAGAAAGCACGAGCAGCCATCACAAGACAATTCACCCCAGTGAAGAGATGGTATGAGATGACAGAAGACTGGCTGGAGTATGATTTCCAACCAGGTAAGAGAGAAGATAATACTTTCAACCAGAGCTAGACAAGCTGGTCAATAATCTTAGTTTCTAAACACACTTCTTTGCCACTTTTTAGTTTCATATCCTGCTTTGATCCTTCAAATTCTTGCACCTGCACCCTGCACTGTCCATCCAAGCAGCAATACAAGCTGTTTCCATCAGTGTCCCTGGAAGAACTCTGTCACACCAGCTGGGATACTACTCAGTGGGTGGAAGCCCTCCAAGAGCAGAATGTGCAGCAGGAACTTTGCAAGGTGTTAGTTCTGCAAGGAAAAGAGGAATTTGGGCTGGGAGTGAAGTATTAAACTGTGCAGTTAACTATTCCAGCAGGATATGTTATCTTCCCTTCTAGATCTTCAGAATTATGTACTATGAAGGAACTGCCAGCCTTCATCTCTGATAGATGGTTTGAACTCCATCTAGAGCCACAGACCTGTTCATTATACAATACTTCTGGAGAGCTGAAATTTGTCTGTGGGTCCCATGACCAAGTCAAATGATGATGTCCCATGTGGAAACCACATTGAAATCACTGGAATAACTTATTGCATCCAATCTGCAGTTTGTCAAGCACTTTAGGATACTCTGAGATGAAACACACTGCACAGCCATTGGGAAGAATTAGCTAATGCTGGCTAATAGCTTAGATAGCATCTCCAAAGAGCAAGAAATAAAATCAACCTTAACTTGAAACTCCATTATATTCTCCTTTATTTCTTAAATGCTAGGGAGTTACACAACAATGATAAATGGTAAAAGTTAAGTAACAATAATAATGGAAATTAACTGTTACAACAAAGAAAAAAAATAACCTTTATGGAACAAGTCCTCCTCTCAGTCTTGACAGGAAGCAGAGTGTGCGCAGAGCTGAAAAGAGGGGGCTCTAGTTCTAGTCTCAGTTTTAACCCCTTTTAAGGTCACTGCCATACACCCTTTCCTTGTTCCACAACAAGGGCTTGCATTCCGTACATTACCCTAAAAGAGACTTTCATTTCTCTGCCCTCATTGAGCCAGAGTACTCACTGAGAAATAATTGGTATAAAAATATTAGGGGTTATTATTATTGTAACTAACTGAACATAAAATGCACATCTCAGGAAACCAAGGAGACTATGAGGCAAAGCCTGCAACAAGCCTGCAAAATGACAGGGAAAGAAGTCTATCAAGATGCAGCACTCCATTACTACAGTGAGAACACTACATCAAATAACTCAGGCAAAGCACACTTACACATTAAAAAATTGTTTCTCCATGAAAGGCAAGTTACTGCCCCATATTAGGGAAGGAAAAGCTGAGATGAGAGAAAGAGAGAGAAAAGAGAGAGAAAACCAACCTGTCTAGAATTGCACTGAGTCTATGGCAGAGCGGGAACAGAAAGCGGTGGTCCTGCCCCTGGCCTAGCGGTTAATTGCAAGTCAAGCCTTCTAAGCTTCACATGCGAGATTAGCTACATAGACTTCATGCCGATACCAAAGACTGAGAGAATACGACGTCCATATACAAAGAACCTAAATGGCTTCTCACCAGTATTTAAGGGCAAATAGCCTTTGATAATTCCTCTGTATTAAGAAATAAACAAAGAAAAAAACCTCTGAAGTTTAGCGTTCAGTTTTCTTTCCCTCTTTTTTTTCCAAGAGTTTGAAAATACAACCAGTTATGCACCAGTCTTGCCTGGATCTCTTTCAGCCAGAATTTTAACATACTAAATTACATACTGCATGCGGCAGGCTGCTTTTGAAAACCACTGTTCTGATCATCAGTCCAATCACACAACACATGCCTCTCTTAAAGAAAAAAGGGCCATAATCTCAACTTGGACTCCCATCTTGATCAGTCTAGGGTTATACTGGCATGTTTGACCATTGCCAAATTCAAACTACTGATCAAAGCAAGGATGAGGAACTCATAAAGCTCTTCCTAGTGCTTGTTTCAGAGAACATATTATTTTTTTTTCCCCTTAATCTATTTTGCAGCCTAGAAGTCAAATAAAATATTTAAATGTCTCTGGAGTTTATGAGTAACCCCACTTTGAGCTGGTGTCTATATGAGCTGTGCTAAGCAATTTGAACTGGCAAGTAAAGATCTCCAACCTTTGACTCACAGACATAAAAGGGAGGGAGAAAGACATTAATGACAATTACTTGAGACTGTGCCACCCTGATGGAATAACCAGTGCAGCATTATGCACCTGCAGGAATGCGGCTTGGGTTTCAATCAGGTCCAACCAAAGGCAGCCTAAGTGTGGCTGTCTACTTTGGGGGAAGGGCAGGCAAACAGGGACCTGCGCCCAACCCCAGACCCTCCTTTCCACTAATCATGGGTCTGCCCAATCTGAGCACTTTTGTATGGCTGAATCCTTAGAGAAGATAAAGGCAGTTAATCACAAATCACAAAAACTGTCCAGAGAGCAGTGGAAGGGCTAAGTAAACTAAAAGATAAGGATCTGCCCAGCTGTAGCTTAGGAAGGCTCATCTCCACCTCTACTATGTTCTATTATTAATATTTTCAATATTTGAAGGCATTAAAAATAAGGGTACTGAATATATTTATTCTTTAACATAGTCCTCACTGACAGAGAGAAATATCAATACCTATAAAAATTGACGTGGACCATTTTCCACTCCTATAAAAAGTGTGCATTGACGCGCTGACGTCCTAGCTTCTGAACAGACAATACAGTTCCTTCTGGGATGTAGCAAGCCTTACCCAGCACACTGTTGGCAGAGCTACGGAGCTGAGCTCAGCTTCAGGGTAAGTACCTGCAACTCAACAACCATCACACCCAGCGCAGTATACCTCTGAGTTGCTAAGAGTCTTACTGAGCCCTGTCACACAGCAGCAGAGACCAGTGGTGTTTGTGGCAGGAGGGAGAGGGGGTCTGAAATGGGATTTAGATGTCTGAGAACATCATCATCAGTCAGACAAAACACCCAGTTGGTAGGCATGGAAAAAAAGGGGCAGGTATGGGGCTTGACATTGACTCCCACACTAGGGAGGCCCATAGCGTCCGACAGCTCTCAAAACAGCACTGGCCCCTTAAAGTACATGTGCTCCTGCAGTGGGCAGCTTCACCCCGCCATGACAACATCTCTTTCCAGTTTGACCCAGTGCCCCTATTAGATGGCACTGACATGTTCCCAGATAAGTGGCAAGGGCAGCAAAAACAACAGCCAAGTCACATATCACAGTAGGCAAGAGGTCACACTCCCAATTGTTTAGTTAGTAGACTGAGAGGCTTTCTTTGGACCACAGCTACTTCATCACTTGCAAAGACCTCAGAATTCTCCATCCCCAGGAAGAAATCCAGGCTGAGATACCAGTGGCGAGCAGAGCACTACTTCAAGACTGAAACCACACCGTCACCCTCACATCCTCTCTCACCCTCACAGTAGTTTCACACAAGCTCCTCTTCACACTCCCACCATCCGCAGCATCCTGGAGACCCTACCCCAGCTCTGTTCAGTCACCAAGCCCATCCGCAATCCCTCCCTCTGCCATTCACTTCATGCCACCAAAGAGTAGGCTGGCAATCCTTGGCCACCTTCACCCTTTCACACCAAGAACACAAGCCACTGTCATCATGCTCACAATAGTAGGAAAGACCTTTTCTTCTGTGCCCCGAGGACCACAGGTGTGCCTGCTTTGGGAACGGTGCCACAGAATATCCCAAGCAGTCAGAGAAGCTGTGTGGAACTGTTAATATTCTCTCGCTTTCCTGATGCTTTAACTTGCTTGGATTACAACACTGAATTACTGGCTTTCAATTTTCGGACATCCCCACCTGATACACTGTTCATATGTAGAACTTCCCTACAGCCCCACTATCTCAGGTATCTGCTGCCCAAAACTATGCCAAAACCCACAAGAATGGACTCATCTCCCTCCTCGACTCCCTTTCCAAGACCCTGGCCCATGAAAATTCCTGACAGGCTATTTAGGGGAGTGTGTTGTTACTCTTGTTCTTCATGGTCTGCTCATGAGAAGCTATTCCTTTTAACAATCTCTCTACCTGTGCTGTAATCATACCTTTGTTTTGATGTGCACACAAGCTCTGTGTGGCCTGGATCCACCCAAGGACTGCAGGAAAATCACATCCAGATTCCACACAGGAGTTTAGCCCTCTCCATAATATTTCTGGTTCTGATCTAACTGAGACTGGTATTACAGCACTGTAACTCCATCAACTTCAGCTGAAAGTGTTTGCTCATGCCAAATTTGATTTGGTCTGCACTGAAACAAAAACAAATCAACAAACAAGCTTAGAGTGAGAAATACAGAGTTAGGCTTCCAGGGCTCTTTGGAGCTGATCCCAACCCCGCCCTTGCTCATTTGTGTGCCTCCCTTTCCTCTGTAAAAAGAGGATATTGACATTTCCCCATTCATAAAATGAGGTATTTACACTGTCATTTGTGAAGGGGTGTACTCTTTGTACTTCACTCAGAATATGTAAAGTGCTATGTGACAATACTGCTCCTGATTTATGCCAGCCTGTGAGAGATCACAATCAGGCTTTGCTATTATTTTTCTGATGAATACACTACATGGAAAAATGCCTGATATAATGATGGCTCAAGATTAGTGATGCAGGTTGGTTTATTTAAAGCAGTAACATCAAAGCAAAAGGTCTGCTGATTCAGCTCATAAAAATCATTGATGCATAAACCCAACAATAATATCAAGAAAGAAAAGGGGAATGGACAACTGGGAGAACAGAAGAAGAAAAGGCAACCCAAACCCATCATAAGTGCACACAAGACAGACGGTCTAACTCTTTCAAGAAGCATTTGAAAATACCCTTGTGCTTAGTGGGGAGAAAGTCTACGTGGAAAAAAATCTATGATAACTGGAGGGACATGGTGTTAAGAAAAGGCATCTCTCTTCCATTTATCTATATTTGATTGAAGCTTCTGGTCCAGCCAGCAGCTTGGGAACATCTTCATTTACAATATTCCTTCCTGAAATCTGAAAGCAAATTGAAATGGAGGTCAGTACCTGAAGAGAGATTTCAAACCATCCAGAGCAGCAGACTGTAATATAGACTTAGCTATACAGCGACAAGTAACCATTTGCAGGCAACCATGTCCCCCATATCCTCTTCATAAAGCCCACAGTGAGATATATTGTGTTTAAATTATTGCACAGATCATCTCTGCAGAATGTAGGCAAAAATATCATGAGAACTCCATCAAGAACAGCATGTCTAAGGCAACTCATGGACTTTCAAGACCACTCCCTTCTTGATAGCATTTCAGTCACGCTATTATATTCTAAATTCATATGAAAGGAGTCATGGAACCTAACAACTTCTTACAAGCACTGCCGTAAGTGTGACTATACAAACAGAGGTGTAATGCTCAGGATTAGTAGTGGATAAGCAAAAGGAGATTCAGCCCCTAGGGAGGGAGAGTTGTTTGCTTTTGTTGGATGAAGTAAGTGACTGCCCATTACCCATAAATTAATTCAACTCAAAACACTGTCTTCTGCACAGTGTTTTCTTCCCAAACATCATGCCAGGACATTTTTGAGATGCATCTCCCTCTGAGGTTACAGTACAGAATGCACTATTCCAGCCCTGCAAGGCATTCTTTTTGCAATAAAGAAAAATTCTATTTGTGCCATGCCAAAAGTTTTTAAAAGCCTAATCACTACTTGCATCTTGTGGCTCCATGATGAAAGGATAGGAAGGGAACTAGCTTCTCATTCCTGCTGTCATTTGTCATGATGTTTATCATTCCTCATTCGGCTGCGGCTTGGTCAGCTCACTGCTAAACTGTGTTCTTCCCTCCTCCCTCCTTCAACCCATCAGAAGGTTCCTACAGCCACCAATTAGGGTGAAGCAGGTCATTATTACCTTTGTCTAAATCAATGTTCTTTGCTGGGAAGCTTCTGGCTTGCTCAGCCTTCTCCTTCAGGATGTTGTTTTTGTAATCTGTGTAAGGGAGGAGTATAATTCAGACAGCCATTAGAACATTAAAAAAACCCAGAGCTTTACAGGCAAGGTGGACATGTGATTGGTCCTTCCTTGAAGTACTCTAAGGCCTGGCACCTCCAGATCTCTAGGAGTAACTCATGGAGTTACTCAGCCACTCAGCATGAAAAGGAAAGCTGCTATGACTTCATTTTTACCCCTAGCATTAATCAGTTATGCATACTTTAATTTCCTGCTCCTTGTAGGTTCCACAGATTCTTCCAATGCATAACAAAAAGCTATGGATTATCCATGCCAAGCTCACCTGAATGTGACTGATGCAGTTATTCAAAGACTTTGCTCACAGGGGAGCTCTCCTGAGACATACAGAGAAGAATTTGTACTTGCTGCTGTCCGGGTTTGCAACCCACCCTCTGCAACTCCTCTGTTCTTTACTTCAGATTTTGTATCTGCCTCTTCTTTACCAGGGCCCTTACAGCAATTCTGTAGCTTGTGGCCTAAAGTTTGTCAGCTTATTGTTTTAAAGGTTGTACCTTTACTGGGGGTGCACGGAGGGGGGAAGAACAGACTCAATGGTCTCCTAGTTTATCAACACGTTCACTGACATATGGCAAGTTGCAGCAGCTATGAACTTGACATCATGGCGAGTCTTCAGGAATCTCAGGGTAGTGCAGACAAAAGGATCAATTTTGCTTTATAGACAATCCCCTCCAAGTCCAAGCAAGATCCTAACACAATAAACTCCAGGCTGCACCTTCAAGCTCTAGTAAGGAGCAGCATCCATCTTCAGGAATATTGTAAGTTCCCCAAGTCAGTCAACTACAGTTCATACCCACTTTCAAGAGAGGTAATAAGGTCAACAGTTAGTACTAAAGAATGTTGATCTAATTTTTTTTCTCCAGATGACTCACTTTGAGCTAGTTTTTATGTAGTTCATATGAATGATGATATTCATGTTGACAAATACTCTTGGTTTCTTGGACAGGAGACTCTAGAGACCTGCTTTGTTGATCCTCTTCCCTACACAAACTGCTTAAGTTTGAGGAATCCTCTCCCCTAAATGCTGTCTTGATCTCATTCCACATTGTTTTGCACTCACTTGAATTTGGCTTTCAGGTGCACGTCAAAGAACCCCAAAAACTCCAGGTGAAACAAAAGAAGCTGTGCCCTCATTACTGACCAACCTCATCAATTGGCCTCCAGTTGAACTCAAAAGTCAGAACTGCCCTCTCCAGCTGCCCTCCCCCTGCTTGCACTGCCTCGTGTGTTGAGATTCTCAAAGTTGCCACTTAAAATCAGGAGGTTAAGTCATTTCAAAATGAGCATCCAAATACCATTAGAAAATCCTCAGTTATAATGAGTTTTGACCTGGTTTGGAGAATGGTTGCTAGTTGATGCATACCCAGTCTGATGTCTTCACTTTTGTATTGCGTCAGATCTGTAGTGTCGACTGTAAATTCTTTAAGATTTACATCCTTCCTGAAAAAGGAATAACGGTGAAAAATGGTATTAACACATCCTTTAATAACTGGCTCCTTTCACACTTTTTCACAAGAGCTTTTCTAATACAACTTTAGAGAATTTAATTTATCTTGTTTATTTGCTATATATCTGGAGAAAAGTCGAAAAAAATCCATAGAAGCTTGCATTCTCTATTGAGTACTAGCGATTTTCACAGCAATCGTTACAGAATACTTTCCGGTTTCTACCAGGCTTCCCTGGAGAAAGCATGACAGACTTATAACACTATTGGCAGCCACTGTACATGGGTGCTTTTCCTGTCTTTGCCCCTAACCTATCAAACAGATTTCAGAAGGTCATACTGCTTACTAGTGAATCTGGTTCCCCTCTCTCTTCCTTTTACTGTCTTTTCTGTTAACACCTTGAGATGTCTGGCTAGCTGGCTGTTTTTTGTGTTTGTCCAGAGCTTAGAACAATGGGGAGCCAATCTGTACTGGAACTTCCCCATCTCTTCCACTTTCATAATAAAACATAAAGGAACCCAGCTACACAATCTTGGCCCCAATCTCACAGTAGAGTTTGCAGTGGATCTGTGCACTACCCCTTTACCACTAATTACTAATGACATCTCACAGAAACATGATCTGTGAATCAATTCCCAAAGTATAATGAGAGGAAATGCAATTGCCAAATCAGACCTACAAACCATTCTCTCCTTCCATACTTTGACAGCGTGGAAGTTGCTCCCTGATATGCAATCATTATGCAAGTCTCTATTCCTGGGAGCATTACACTAATAATGACTAGAGTGTAAAACTGCAAAAGAATTGGTGGAAAGCAATGAATCAACTCTATCAAGCAGCCTACATTTCATATGGCTTTACTTGTGCTCACCAGATCCTCAGCTGTTTTAGGCACTTAATGACAGCTGAGAGCTGGGGCTCATAAGTTCATTGTTATGTACTCTAATCATATATAGTAGACCCTGTGTAATTATACTTACTCTCCGTGCTTCTTCACATTGTATTCATAACCTAAACAGGGACAAGAAAGAGAATAAGCAGTTGTATCCAGTCCAACCTCTCCCTCCCAGACAACAGTGATAACAGTAACACCTAGTACTTATTCACAGTCCTCCTTATCGTGACACTTACAATGAACACTTCCACAATCCCTCCAACACACAAGAATTCATGTGTGTTCCACTGCCGCAGGGAGCTTCCCTTTCCTTTACTCACCAGCTTTCCAGTGTTTTTCCCAGATCTATGGATGATCAGCCATGAGAAACTACAGCAATTAACATATTTCATTTCTTTCCACCTCCTATTTATTACAAAAAATATTAACCACACCTGTTATCTCCCGTGTGCTGGCGCTGCACTTGCCCACCCCCAGTTCATTGCTTAGCCCTGCATCCACCACATGCTACAGATGCTGGTCTTCATCAGCCTCTCACATGCCAGGTATTTAACCACACTCCTGTCTCACCCCACCTTGCAAGGAGTGATTTCAGGCTCCTCTTTTCCATCCAAAGGCCAGGGCCAGGAGCCTGTCCCCTCTGTGACTACAACATAACTTCAACTTAAGTCACTGGAGATAGCCTCATTTTGTGCTGGTGCTAATCCCCTGACAAGTAAATAAGGATGAACGTGGTACTGCAAAGAACACACCAGCAGACAGACGTTCCCTGGTATGTACTTTTTGTGTGGCATCCAAAACTATTTGTGTGGAAGTCACCAAAAGATTTCAGTGTTCATTTATCTAATTACACACAGAGTCACCCAGCACAGGGAGTCCAGCAAGGACTTAAGACAGCTTAGTTCCCAAGGGATGCATGCGGGCCTTCTGCTCTAAACAAATTCCACTTGCAAAGAGCAACTATCTAGCGGTTCTAATTCTCCCTTACAACAGAGCAACTCAGCAAATCAAGGCCTGGAAATTTTTACACCACACTAATGAACCTCTCTCGGCATCAGCACCTGCAAAGCCTCCCCACTGCGTAGGTTGCTGGTTTTCCAGGAGATCACTGCCTTCAGCCTTGTGCTTTGCAGTAATTATTTGCAGAATCAGGTCTGTTGTGAGATATCCCTATAAGCACTACAGGGCTGCTCTTCTCTAGCACTTACCTCTCTGCCGGCGCTTGCGGGTGATGAGGACAACAATGATGAGGAAGACAATGAAGAGCAGCAGAGTTGCCAGGATGTAGCCCAGCTGCTGGAAGAAGTGCACCCGGCTCTCAGGAATGATGACATTTATTACATTGTGGCCCCTGACGACGTTTGGATCTGATGGCAGAGGAAGAGGAAAACAGGCTGATAATTGTAATTGGCGTCCAAAGCAAAGCACATTCACACGTGGGCCCATATGTGGACCCAAAAAGCACGTTCAGTGAGAAACTCTTCTCAGCTGCATGAAGCAAAGAGCAAATGGCTGCTAATTTACAACATTGTGCACCTTTGTCAGATGGAAAATGCCTGTGCTCTTCACAAGACCATTAACACTTTCCGGGAGCATGAAGTATCAACAGTGACTGTTGCACACTCCCTTGCTGCTGCCTGGCTATCAGCGTGTTCTTGCAGAGGGGAAGCGCAGACAGAAACCACTCTAGACAGCGCCGAGTCCTTCTGCAGGGTAACACAACCCTCCTCTGGGTCCTTTACAACACACACCACGTTGCTTCGGCTCCAGACAGCTAAAGTATGAAGCAGCCCCTCCCTGCCAAGGGTTATAATTTACAGAGTGGGAGGAATTTTCAATGCCAAAGAATGAGCTTCCTTTTAAATAAAATAAAAATCAATAAAATAAATAAAATAAAAACCCACAGAGAAAAGCCAAGATTCCATTCCATCTGTGGGTGCAGCAGCATTTCAGTTCCACAGCTCAGGGAAGGGTAACTCAAAACTCTTACGTGGAACATTTTTGTAGATCTCAAATAAATAGGTCAATGTTTTACACATATAAAGAGGAAGCACCTTCTCTGCTTGCAATAGTTAGAGGAGCGGACAAATCCGGCCCAGGCATAGACAGCAAACCTGTAAGACACACTGTGCTCGGGGAGGCTTTTCTCTTCAAAACAGAGCTGACAGTGACACCTTCTCCCCCTGACAGGTAACATTCACAGAGCACCAGGCAAGAACCAGTACGGAGTTTGGGCCCACCATTCTCTTGGGAGTTTAACGCTGTAAATCAGTCAAGGGGAAAAAGGGAAAGATGGTGGAAAATATCCCAAATGCCACAGTACTATCTAACACAAGAAATATTGACATTTTTGGAACTGCTGGCATAGTGACTGGTTCCAGTTTGTCGGGTAGTTTGTTTCCAGTATTTAAAACCACCAACAATAAAATCAAATAAGATTATAGGGATTGAAATAAACACTTTGAAACCAAAGACGATAGTTTGCTAATGCTAAAAACAGTCCTAGAAAATCAAGGTTTTAGCATGTGCTCTGTTCCGAGAGCCCAGCACTCCACTCCAGCAACACTCCACTTTTTACCAGCATCGCTAGATGCTGTGCGCTTGCTGGCTACAGTGCAGAAAACTACCGTGTATTTTTCACCACTGCTAAGATAAAAAATATCAAACCAAAAAACCCACTTGCAAAGCTGCAAACAGTATATATGACAGTTCTACTTCAGTAAATCTCTGGATCATGAAGGGCTTCTTAAGCAGCTGCCATAATGAGATGGTAGCCACTGGAGCAGCTGTTGAGCCAGAACTCAGCAAACAAATGCGTTCTGTTCCTGCCTTTTTGCTTTCCCACAATACTGGAAGACTGGGTAGGAGCGGAGTTAAACTTTAGTCACTGTAACAACAAACAGTGGAAATACATTCAATAACTTTGGGCCTCCTTGGCTTACTCAATCAACTAATACTAAAAATACTTGTTATACCAGTGTTTTGATAAAGCATCACTGATGGACTTCAAAGTGCATCACTGGGAAGGCAGTAGACTATATCCCATTTTATAATTAAGGAAACTGAGGCACAGAATCATAGAATCACAGAATTGCTAAGGTAGGAAGGGACCTTTAAGATCATCAAGTCCAACCATCAACCTACCCTGACAAAACCCACTTCTAAACCATGTCCCCAAGTACCACGTCTGCCCTTTTTTTAAACACCTCCAGGGATGGCAAATCCACCCCCTCCCGGGCAGCCTGTTCCAATGGTTGATAACCCTCGCAGTGAAAAAATTTTTCCTAATATCCAACCTAAACCTCCCCTGACATAACTTGAATCCATTTCCTCTTGTCCTATCACTTTTCACCCGGGAGAAGAGGTCAGCCCCCACCTCTCTACACCCTCCTTTCAGGTAGTTGTAGAGGGTGATAAGGTCTCCCCTCAGCGTCCTCTTCTCCAGGCTGAACAACACCCGTTCCCACAGTCGTTCCTCATGACTTGTCCTCCAGACCCCTCACCAGCCTTGTAGCCCTTCTCTGGACAAGCTCCAGCACGTCAATAGAGTAATGGTTGGTTCAATTGCACCCAGGAGATGAATGGCAGCACCTAGAATAGTATCACCAAGGTAATATTCCTCCTCATCGTAGTGTTGTATCAGAATTTAAGCTGAGGTCGTGAAAGTTTATTCTGTAACCAAGATCCGATCTTTCGGTGTGTCTCAACATGGTGTGCCCATCTGCCTCTAATTCACTCACGTGATCTGGTTTAACTACTGGAAAATAAGTTAGAACAGAGGTGCCTCTACATTACTTTACCAAAGCTTCAAGGGTCACACTCTTCTGCTGGGAAAAATGAAGAGCGCTCTACCAAGCGAGCTCACAAATGCTAGTTATGTGACCCATTTTCTTTTCAAGGCTGGCAAAGGATTGAAAACAGTTTAGCATTAAGCACAAGACACAACAGATTTTATTCTTCAATCGCTTGCTCCAAAGCAAATGCAGAGTAAAAATGCATTGAACATAGACATACACCACATTTATACTGCTGAGACCGAGAGCAGAATTGAGCTCATGCTTATATTCAAAACAGGATGAAGTTTCCTGTCTGGAAATGGCTCCGGGCCTTGGAGCTATGCCAGAAACTATAGCTGCTTGCTAAAAAAGCTCATTGCTTTGCTTTTGTTATCTCCTGATGTTTCATTTTGGCTTTATGTTATATCCCCAGAAGAGTTCTATACAGTTTTTCATGGAATGGGGCAATATCTCCGCCTTTCCTGCTGTACACAAATAGGGCATGTCCCAGCAGGCTCCTCAGCAGCAGCGGGTCTGAAAAAGGAACTCCGGATGTCTCAGCTTCTTTCACATTCCCATCGACTCAGCACATTTTTGTGTGTGGTGCTCTCAGACCAGCTGAGTATTCACTGCCTGTAGGGCACAAAGCTCTTCTAGGGTTGTTCTTTCTGACAGTGGAAATGGCTTTTCTCAGGAAGGCAAGTTCCTTCAGCACTGAGGGCACTACTGCCAAACTAAGACATCCCTGGCAGGTTAAATTATGTGTAGGTTTTGTCTAACTTCTGAGCAAGTTGGTAACTGTTCAGCAACAAGCAGGACAACATCCAGGAAAGAGAGGAATAAATTCCTGGGTGGGCAACTGTGAAAACAAGATTCAGTTTCCATCTGCACAATGTGATCTGGATAGAGCTCAAGGGCAGCAAAAGGGCTGCCGGCAGGGAGACGGACATTTGTATGTCCTGGCCTTCACGTCAGCTCAGCCCCAACAGTCACCTCTCCTTAGTACTGCCTGGGTTTTCTGGACACCAACCTTAGTCCCAGGGGGAAGGTTTAGGTTTCTGTGACTTGAAAAAGCCAATTGCTAGAGAAGAATAGACCTATTTAAAAATGTACGAAGCATGTCAAAATTCTGTATTATGCAGCCAATAAATATTAAACCACAATGAATATTTTAAAATGTTAACAAGGAACTATACCCAACAGACTTCAGAAAATATTAAACTTGGGCTTTTCATTTTATTTTTCTGCCTGAACAAAGCACGATGGTTTTGAGTTTGGACAGGCTGTCAGATGATAGCTCACTGCAGTGGAAAATTTGAAAATTGGTTTAAGACAAAAAAAAAAAAGCTGAAGGGTGGAGGAAAATTCCTGGTGCTTGATTCTGCACAGTCTGGCACCTTGCACAGCCTAAGCCCCTGTGCAAAGGGGAGAGCAACGCTTATGATTTACACTGGTGAGAACTGTGGCATGTTGTAACAGCAACGGCAGAGCAGAATCTATCTCCACCCCATACCTTCTGTAGTTACATAAAAGCAATCAGGAGAGGAAGCCTATTAGAAAAACAGCTTGTTTGCCTTAGGGCATGTCAGCGTTGCAGAGCAGAAAGGGCTGCAGAGTTTTCCCTGGAGCAAAGAAAACGGAACCTGGACATGATGTCACTACAGCACTGCAAGCAGGGTAATTAACACTGATGGGTGGGACACTCCACTTTTGGTGTAGCACAGCATAGCGTTAAAGCAGCTCCCCAGGAGCCTCACCAGTATCGCTAAGCATGCAGCTCCAGGTACACCAGTGCAATGGAAATAGCTCAAATAACCAAGCCCGTACACTAGAGCCATATACTGGCAGTGCGGGAGGCAAGACCTCATCTGCTCTTCTAATCTTAAAAGCACGAATAGCCCCTGGCTCAAATGTGAGAAACCTTCATAGACGAAACCTCAGTGTTGCTCTAAGTGGCACCTTCACTTCAGCGGTGTCTATGGTACTTCTGCAGGGCACAGGTTTGCCTTGACCACGCTCCCTCCTGCTGGCACTAAGCGATCCCTGCAGGCCACTGCATAGGGACAGAAAAGGCAAGGACATTTTGGCATTTGGAGCAAAGGCCTCTTGAGGTGATGATGAGGAGTAACGTGTCATATTCCTGTCCTGTGGCTTACTGAGCTCTTTAGAGCTCAAAGGTGAAACTCTAGATACTTATCTTTTCCTCAATAAGGAGGAGCACTTCCAGAGGCCACTTACCTATGGCTGGTGCAACGTTGTGAGTTGTGAGGTTCACCACCTTCGTCTCTCTCACTGGCTCTGTCACGGATACTTGGTAGATCCTGCGCTCATGCAGGCCACAGTAGTGATGGTGCAGGTGGCAGGAGTAAGTGCCTTCATCTGCACTTTCCAGCTCTGAAATCCGCAGGGAAAAGTCACCCAGTGCAAAGGCTGTGTCAGTGACGTTCATCTTCTGACGAATGAAGAGAGGTCCGTAAGAACGGCGCTCGCCAGAGGCATACAGATCAATGAGGCGGTCAGCCCGGTCATGAGGAACCCCTGGGGGCTGCCTGTCCCAGTGGACTACTTGTTGTTCCTCTTCACTGTGCCGTTCGGTCCAGATGTGATTACGGTTCACACAGGGGAGCATCACTGTGCTGCCTTCTAGGGCAACAATCACAGGCTTTTCCCCATCCCAGTACTCGTTCGCATCCTCAGCTGTGGAGGAGACAATACAAGTTGTGCAACCTTGTTACGTGCATCTTTACACACTTGTCCTACACTTAAGGACACCCAGGCACACCTAAGGTTGCTCTCAGACCCTGCAATCCTATAACACATTCCCTCCAAAGATCTTGAAGTGCCACAGGGGTAGTGTGCCTTGTTTACACTTACTTCAGCAGTTTGTAAAGAAATGCACCTCTATCTTCTACATCCTAGGTCAGTGCATTAAGCAAGACCATTTTCTTTTCCTTATAACTGAGATTTAATCTCTTGCTTCAGAAAGCAGGAAGTATATTCTCTCTGCAGACTAAGAATGGAATGAGAACAGATTTCATCTTCAATATGCTGTACCCCAATTCTCCAAGCAGGAAATGCTTTTCTACCCACAAATGCCCTAATTACTGGAGGAGTTCAAGAAGCACTGTTTTGTATTTTATTATCGAAAAGGAATAATAGAAGAACCAAAACACAGATGAGCAGATTGGGGCCTGCCTGGGTGTTTTTATTGCATAGAAGCTGTGAGAACAGCAGCAGAAGAGATGCACCTCCCTACTATCACATCAGCCCCAGTAGCTTCGCTTGTGCATTATACAAAGGTCAATTTAAATGACACAGTAGTGATGCACGTGTGGCGTGGGTGGCACACACTGCAGTTGCCAACAGCCCTTAAAAGCTTGCTTTTAGAGCTGGAGTTGAGGCATGGTAACTTGAGGAGGCTTTTTAACTACAGGCTTTCCAGGGTAAGCTCACCAACCAATATACAAGGCAGATCTTTGTGGCTAACCTGACTGATGATGGATTGTTACTGCTGGAGCAGTAACGGGACAGTTAGCTAACTGGGCTGCCTAGTATAAACATTTAACTTAACAGGCTCTGCGCATTGTTTGGCATGTGCCAAGAAAGGATAGAGGTTTGTAAACACACACACTGAATAAAATTTCTGAAACTCAGGGAATCTGACAGCAAAGAGCATAGTGAGCACCACTGTCTCCTGATACTTTCCAAGCCTCTTGTGGCATCTGTGCCCTCAACCTGCAACTGAGAAGGCATGAGCAAAACCCTGCATCCACACTGCTCTTCTCTGAGACTAGCAAAACAGCATGCAAGGCCTACCATGAATCAGCGTACAAGCCCCACCGTGAATTCAAAAGAGTCCTGGTGGCCACTGGACTCCAGTCGCCAGACCAGGTCCCTTGCAGAAAGGAACACCAAGCCATCTGCCATACCTACCTTTCTTGGTGATATCTAGTTGGATTTTCACAGTTTCATATAAGTGGCAGTAGTGATGGTGAAGATTACAAGAATACGTGCCTTCATCACTCTCTGCAACATCTAGTACATCAGGGAAGAGAGGGGACATTGAATGTTTTACGCTGAGACAACTGTAACTTTAGCCATTTATACTGTTTCCCAAATGCTTGTATGGATGCAAAAGGGCCTTTATATAACTTAATTCTAACCCATCCTTATCACCAGGGTGGGCTAAACAGAGAAGAATCATCTCACCTGATGTAATAATTTATTCAGTTTATTTGCTTTTGTGTGGAACATATTTGTATTAACAGATAGAAAGAGAAAGCCAATTTAAGTTTATCTAAGAGCAGGCACAGGAAGAATTACAATCTTGGGTTTATAGTTCAGGAACTGAAATATAGTCAAATGTCCACAAGAAGCCCAAGTGACTTTCAGGCAATGAGTTGTTACTAATTCTCTTTTAAAATGGGACTGTTTCAAATGGAAATAAAATATTACTGCCACTGCTTCAGAAAATCTCATTAGACCAATATTTATCAATTTATTGATAGAAAGTGCTCTGTAAAATAGCCATTTTCACTGAAAAACACAAAGTTAATGTAGTCATGCATCCTCCATTCTGCAGATACCATAGGGAGAAAAGATCCTGTTCTGTACCTTTGATCACCAAGGAGAAGTTGCCATCTGTAAATGCGTTCTGGGGCATGAATATCCTCCCTCGGTTGTAGGAGCTGTATACACGCTGATCTCCAGCTGAGTACATGTCACATAGCCTCTCCATCTTATTATCTCCGTAGTACTTGCTGTACACATCCCAGTGGACTACACGCTGGCGGTCATTCAGACGATCCTGGGTCCACACCATGCGGTAACTCTTGCAAGGCAGGACAGCTTGTGACCCCAATGTAGCACTGATATTTAACACTGACACTACAACACTGTCTGGGTTTGAGGCATCAGCTGGTACTGAGAGCCAGGAGCAAAGAACAAAAAACAGAGTTAGGAGGTTAATGGCCTGTGAAGAAGACACTAGAATAGGACACAGACCTGTCCTAGAATCTCTGCACACCTTCCACCCAAAAGAAAGTAACTTTCAAGACCAACATAGAGCTCTCATGGAGAAATACAATAGAAAGCCACTTAAAAACACTGATTTCATTCAGCTAAAGCAATGTCTAGGATGTCTTTTATCAGGATCGTAGATTTGACCTGTCCTACCTACCCTTCCTAATCCTAACCCCCAGTTTAATCAAAGTTTAGGGACACTAGTTCATGGGATGCATGGTTCATGCCCATGGAAGTTAGTGATAAAACCCCCATTGCATGGAATGAGGGTACATCTCATTTCTACTCATGATCACAAAAACAGGCAGATTACAAAGTTGTCACTCACCTGAATATAAACAAACAGAACCTGTCAAAGCAAAAAAACAAAAAAAGTGTTACTGACAATATAAGGAAGAAAAAACTACAAATACACTCATAGTCAGCAGCCATCTCCTCTGTTATTATTCCATCTATTCCTCCCTTCTCTCTTAATCACAGAATCACAGAATCGTCAGGGTTGGAAGGGACCTCTGGAGATCATCTAAGTCCAACCCCCCCTGCCACAGCAGGGACACCTACAGCAGGTAATGTACTTATTTAAAATGTGTATTGTGATTAAGTTGAGAGGCTCAGACCTTGGTTGGTCCATGCTGCAGTGGACACTGTACACTTACAGCAAAAGACAGTGCCTGACCCAACAAACAAGCTTAAGAGCAATGAGAGATATGCTTAGCCCACAAGTGAATTTCATACAGCCCATGCCTTTATTCCATACCAGCCACAAATTTTTTTCCACCACGCTATTCAAACATTACACCAAAGGTATCTGTCAATGTGTCACCCACAAAAACTGCCTGAAAGGCCCCTTCTGCTCAAGAGGAAACTAACAAATGCTGTGCAAGATAAAAACAAGAACCCAAGGAGGCAGGAGCAAGTGGTGGAAGGGAGGTGCCGGTATTAGCTTAGGATCTGATATTGGTCCTGCATAAATAGCAAGGCACCAGCAGAAACAGTAGGGCAAGAACAGTTCATAGAACCATAGAATTATTTGGGTTGGAAGGGACCTTTAAAGGCCATCTAGTCCAATCCCCCTGCCATGAGCAGGGACATCTTCAACTCAAAGCCCCGTCCAACCTGGCCTTGAACACCTCCAGGGATGGGGCAGCCACAGCTTCTCTGGGCAACCTGGGCCAGTGTTTCACCACTCTCATTGTAAAAAAATTTCTTCCTTATATCTAAGTCTAAATCTACCCTCCTTTTAGTTTAAAGCCATTACCCCTCATCCTATTGCTACAGGCCCTACTAAAAAGTCTATCCCCATCTTTCTTATAAGCCCCCTTTAAGTACTGGAAGAGGCTCTAAGGTCTCCCCGGAGCCTTCTCTTCTCCAGGCTGAACCACCCCAACTCTCTCAGCCTGTCATCATCGCAGAGGTGCTCCAGCCCTCAGATCACTTTTGTTGCCTCCTCTGGACCCGCTCCAACAGGTCCACGTCCTTCCTGTGCTGAGGATTCCAGAGCTGGACGCAGCACTGCAGGTGGGGTCTCACCAGAGCAGAGTAGAGGAGTACTACCCAGATGTGACCAGTTAAAACCATGTTTGTTTTTGTGCTGTTTGACCATTGTGAAATGAATGTGACAGTTTCATTTCCGTGTCTTCCCCAGCAGGTACCCACATCTCATTTTACCCATTTTACTAGGGCATGTAGTGATAGGACGAGGGGGAATGGCTTTAAGCTGGAAGAGGGCAGGTTTAGATTAAACATTAGGAAGAAGTTTTTCACTTTAAGGGTGGTGAGGCACTGGAACAGGTTGCTCAGAGAGGCTGTTGAAGCTCCGTCCCTGGAGGTGTTCAAGGCCAGGCTGGACGTGGCCTTGGGCAACCTGGTCTAGTGAGAGGTGTCCCTGCCTATAGCAGGGGGGGTTGGAACTCAATGATCTTCAAGGTCCCTTCCAACCTAAACCATTCTATGATTCTATGATTCTATGATCTCAGTCAACTTTCTCTGCGAAGGCAAAGGCCTGAATAGACTTTGGAGACGCAGCTGAGCCTGGCTCATTTGCTGGGGGTCAGAGCTGCCCAAGTAGAGGCAAGTGGATCCACACTGCTGATGCACTAGATTGAGGGCCAAAAGATAACTGTCATCTCCAAGACTCCAAATCACACTGCTATAAAATTGATGGTGGGATTAATGCATTGGGGAAATTCTGTAACTCTGCAGGATGCTGAGTCTACCTGTCAAATGTGGAGTGATGTGAATTGGCTGTTTTGCTTCACGCTCCTGACACACACTGCTGTCAGTATTCTGATGGGCAAACACATCCTCACTTTGGGAGCATGCCCCCAGTGTCTCTCCCGCTCCCATTCCTGGTCTGGATGCAACTGCAACTCTCTCCAACTCACGTTACTCAGACTGATGCCTGAAAAACTTTGCAAGAAATGAACTAATGCCTTTGTTTCTGCATTTCTCTGTTTGAGTCCCTCCTGCTTTTTGTGTAGGAGGGGTCTAGGAGGTCCCCTGGCATCATGCTTTGAGAGCACTATTCAGATTCCCAACACAATGACATCATTCATCTCTAACCAGTCAAGCCCAATGGGTTCCAGAAAGATCATTAGATGTTTTGTCCTGCTAATGTCATAGGCATAATGTCCTCCAGACAAAGGCTGTAATTTTTTTTCAGCCCTGGAATTTATGCATTTCAAAAGAGAATAAATTAAATCCAGACTGGGGCTATTTTAACCACACCCCCAGTGCATGGGGTCAGAACAAACTCTGTTTCCTTTCCTCTTCCTATCACAGAACACTGGACAGTGACACCAGAAAACAAAAATGAGCTGTACCATCTGTTGAACTGCTGGTTCAAAGACACCCCAAATGTAAGGGTATTTTTCTACATTTATAATCTCAGCGTCACCAAAACAAAAATAAATTTTGCACTGCTCTGAACATAAGAAAGAGACATCATATACAAGACATTATAATTCCATCATTCGATGGTCTCTCCTAACAGGCTGCAGAATGCTTGATGGTAAAATCCAGTAAGCTGCCAGCCTCTGTTTCTGGAAGCCAGGACTTTGATTTCGCTTAGGACAACAAAGGTATGACACAAAGCTATTTTACAGCACCAAATGAGCCTTCTCCAGGAGAAGTCAGTCTCACTTGCGACACGACAGCCAGCTCTCAGCACAACCGCATCCACTTGTATCAGTGTGACAAAGCAATGCCTGAATTGGTGGTGTTCGCCCTGTGGCAAGGCAACAACACAGTACCACAACATGAAAGGCAACTTGTGTGCTAGGGAGTGGTGTCTATGGGCTGGCTGGCTGCACAGCCAGCGCTTCCAGAGTCTTGCATTACTGCTCATTAACAGCAAATTGATTCGGTGCTACAGAAACAACATCCTCTCCTGGCTCAGCAAGAGGAATGCATTCACTTTTCTCCTTTCCTTTTGCAAGTTAATGTAAAAAACACTGAGCCCAAATGCAGCATCGTAAATCTAACAAATTACAAAAGTATTCACCTAAGCCTTCCAGTATGCTCTGCTCAGCAGCCTGTCGCGGCCCTAACCTAACGATAGCACTAACCCCTAGTTTTCTATCTTTTAACTGGCCTTACTGGCATGGTAAGGACCACCCAGGTCCTAACTCTCTATCCCACCCACAGGGGCCTTTCGCCAGGCTGGGCTGCTGCAGCCCCGTCAGCCACTTACATGCGTTTCTCCAGCACGGTTCCAAACACAACTCTCTGTAAAACAAGGAAGCGGTGAAGTTGTCTGTAATATAACAGCTTTTAGGTAAGAAAACCTTATATCTTGTAGGTTTTGACAGCTTCTGTTTCCCTCCACTGTTAAAGCTTTTGCTAGCAGCTCCCTAAGAGGCAGGGCAGGAGCACTCTTGCTTACTTGACAATTACACTCCAGGGTCTTTCTAGGTCTGCCCCTCAGTGACCAGGAGATGTTGCTTCCTGTTGGGAAAAGGGAAGAGTCTGTTGATGCCTTGACTGCATTTTACTATACTGCTATTTTGACCTGCTGAGCGTTGCCACACAAAGCTGAATGGCACAGGGTTACAGTGACATTCTACACTAGAACAAAACCCACCCAAGATGAAGGCATAGTTGAGTAGCGTGTTGGAGCTCAGCACAGAGAAAAGACATGGAAGAGAAAGGGTTTTTCTCTGCTGGTCTGTGCACACTCACAGATTCTGGACAGAAGCTTTGGGTCTGAAGCCTGCCCTTGGGCATCATTCATAGTCTCAGACAAAGTGGTAGGTGCGAATATAAAAAAGACAGCAGCACAGCAGCCAGCAAGCAAAGTTCTAGAAGAGAAAGCAAGCACAAGTCGTTACAAGAGAAATGGGAACTGCACAAGACAAAGAAAGAACTGACTGTTCTGATTGCCCAGCAATGCTGGAAGTCAGCTCACATACATCAGGTCCTAGATAAGATTCAAACTTATTTGAGATGGCTGTAAATGAGATCACTTAGAAATCTAAGGAATCTGGAATGTCTCTGATCTCTTGTATGCCTGAAGAAAATGGAATTTAAAACAACTGACCTTCAATAACCTGGACACAGAGCAGAAGTTAAAGAAGGAATGTCTTCTTCTCTTTTCAGTCTCCTCCCCTCTACTACCAAGACCTAGCTCTGCTATGCGAGACAAGCAGAGCAAACAAGACATATCCCCCAGCCATGCTTTTTAAAGTTATTGTTTGTATAACATGGTAGCTACTGAACAAAGGCAGAGATATATCCATAACCCAGCAAAGTTGACAGCTTATGAACTACAGGATCAGAGTAAACTGGAAGCAGTTATTTTGGTGAGTCACACTTCCCAATCTGCAACTGCAAAAATCAAGGAGTATTTATGTACCTAGTGAAAGCTCAGACTTTTGTAATCACAGGAGTCCAGGACCTGGAGCTTCAAAAACCGCCAAATACCGTAACAGTTGTCAACACAGAACTCACTGTAGCTTTCATTTTAAAATTTCAAATTCCACATGATGGGTAATCACTTTGACCTCTCTCCATGTGATGTACCCACAAAAAAACCAACAAAAAGACATCTATATGCTGTCCCAACATGTACTGTGCAGACTCAGCACGCCTCTCAGCAGGATCCCAGAGGTAATCTGCTGGTCCCACAATATAGGAAGAGGAAAGCAGCCTGCAAAAGTGTTTCCTAATCCCTTGTAAAAGGCAGAGCCAGCTCTTACTTCTTGAATCCCATCCACTTTTCAAGTAAAGAATTAAGCCACAAAAACAGCAGGCAAACTAGAAGTAAAAGCCTCAGACTCTGAAAGACATCTTACATACACACAGCTCTCTAGGCAGCATCCTTGGAGCAGTTCAAACAGAAGACTGTCCCTTGAGTCTTGCCTGAATAATACCACCACTTCTCTCTTCCTGGAGATAGCTGCTGGCAGAGGGTCTGCTTCACAGGTAGATGCACATGCTCATGAAACCACTAAGTTCCTGTCTCATACTGGAGGATGAAAGACAACCAGAACAGAATAGGAAAGTGCAAACACCATAAGTGGTAGCCTGAGTGCCAAACGGCGTATACATTCCACAGGATGTGGCAACACCAGCTATACCTGCAGTGCTCCTGCCCAGCTGTCGTGGTTTAGGCCAAATCGGCCACTGGGGACATAGGGGACCCCAGATAGGACCAAGAGATGCTCCCCTCTATCCCTCTTCAAAGAGAGAGGTAGAGGAGGAAAAAAGACTTATGAGTTTAGAAGGAACTAAACTACTTTAATGAAATATTAATAATAAAATAAAAAGAAATAATGAGAAATATACAAAACCGTATCAAGCTCCCAGGATGACAATCACAACACCGGCTGGCACTGGGGCAGTCCCAGGCTGGACTCAGTGATGGACGGGAACTGGATTCCGGGTCTGGATTCAGGATCAGGTCCAAAGGCAGATGAACAGACAGAGTCCTCCTCAGACGTCAGCCATTGAAGGAAGAGACTGACCCTTTGATCCCTCAGCTTTTATACTGACCATGAGGCAGATGGGATGGAATACGCCGTTGGTCAGTTTTGGGTCACCTGTCCTGTCTGCTCCTCCCTGCAGGTGGGACCCCATTACACTTTTCCGCTTCCGGCCCTCCAACATGGCAAATAACAAAGTTGGTTGCCCTTGGGTGTTAAAGCAATAACTATAAGCAAGAGCCTCTCTGGATCCCATGCCTGGGCATCAGCTCTAAACATTGGTCTGATCACTCTGAGAGAGTGAACATTGTCTGCACAATATGCTGTTAATTTCAGTAGTTAGAAGAGGTCCAGCTAAGAAGCGAAGTTACTGAATAAAATTGGTCCTGTTTTATCTCAAACCAGGACACCAACTCAGGAAAAGCCTTGCCATTGATGTCAGCAGAGCGAGGATAAGCTGCCTGGAATGGTGCCTTGCAAGACAATAAGCATCACTGAAGTCCATATTGTAGTGGTGGGCAGGAAAGAAAACAAACTAAGAAGTCACTGGAGAAAAGAGTGTCATAACCTACCAGGCACATGGGCTGAAACAACAGTCTGTGAGGTTGACACTCTGCTTGCCTGAGTAAGCTCAGCTCATTATTCCTTTGCACACCTTCTCCAGTATCTCCTGGTCTGTCTCAGCCTCTTTTTTTCTTTTGAAAAAAGATAGCGACGTCACCTTTAAATTACGGGCATAGAGGGATGGTCTAGTCCTAGAGAAAGGACATGATCTTCACGAAAACTGTATGTGTCAGATTTCTTATTTCTCCCATAAATCCCATTGTCTATGCAGTGGATTTAATGGTCTCTGTAGAGCCATTACACAATTACTGCAAAAACAGCAGCCTGTGCTACCAAGCTATTTCCAAATCCTTTTGCAGAATGGCAGTGGCTCTTTAGGGAGCTGACCCAGCATCTGAGAGGCCATAATGGCTTCTGATGCAGTAACATCAAGGTGACGGCTACACAAAATGAGCTCAGCTTTCATCAGGTAGCCATTTTTTTGAAACCCACTGGCCAGTAACCAGGAATAACATCTGGGCCCATCTCGAAGAGGCAAAGGAGGAAGATAGTGAGCAATACAGTTCCACCTAGACATCTCCCGTACACCACCTGCCCTACTGGCCTGGGACTGGAAGACAAAGCTTTTCAGTAAAACAAGATTTCCCTTACAAAGACAACTGATGGTCGAGACAGGCTTTGAACAGGGCATTTATCTAAGTCTCTATGTTTGTTTATTTTTAAAGGCTTCCTGGGACAACCTTCTCAACAGCAGAGTCATCTACTTTCAAAAAGGACATCAGGACTTAGCCACTCATCTAGTCCCAACAATTCCAACACCTCGGTGCAGGTAGGAACATGCCCATGAATGGGCAAAAAGCAAGAATGTGCTGCTTCAGCAGAAAGGAAAAAGCCTTCTGTCTGTACAAGAAACCAATCGCCATCTTGGCCAATGCACAATCAGGATCCCTCACAGATTTGCCCTAACTTTCTCACAGACAGTTCAGATATTAGTGCAGCTTTTTAAACCCTCCTCTGCTTTGTGTACTTCGTGTTGGCGGCAAGCCCACAGAATAGTTTGTAGAGCCATTCCAAACACAGCGCTGTTCCTCCCTTGCAAGACATTAACACTTGAGGGTGTGGTTCCTCTCCAGAAGGGATCATCTCAGCAAATATGGAACTGCACAGATTTCCTCCTTTCTCCGCTTCTGATCTTCACTCATCATGTTATAACCTGATTTGTGTGGGGATAGCAGGACTCAAACATGAGGGCTGCCTGGCGTACAGACAGGTCTCTCTCCAAAATACACCTGAAAAAAGTCTGACAGAGATCATCCATCCTTCGGTGGGATACTGTTGCCTCTACACAGTTCCCTCGACCGCTCTATAGCAACCCAACCTGCTATTCCTGCCCTGGGTGCTCCCCAAGCTCTGCCAACACGTTAAACCACACTGGGGAGTAACTGGACTGGTTGGTGCTTCTGAAATACAGTATGTGGCCTCTCCTCCTCCTCCAGGCTTAAGCCACCCCCACACACCAGTTTTCTGAGCCACTTTAACCGTTCTGTCCCTATGACTGTTCCCATATGTTGCGGATTCCTAAACCTTGCCTTGAGGCATTGCAAAACTGGGGATGATGTGGTGACATGGAAACCAGGTTAATTAGGGACCAAATTGAGAACTCTTCCTCTTACTCCATCTATGTACTGAGGAATTTTGGGAGGCTGAGGTGGCTAGCCATAGCCTTTCATTAACAGGGCTCTGAAGAGCAAGGGGGTCACCAGTCCCGAAAAAGCTTGTGCTCCTCACTTCCTACTGTCAGCACCCTGAATGAAGTCTCTCCATACTGTTCTTAGAGCTGTAATTGGTCCTTTGCTCAGAGGTGCCTTCCTTAGAGCCCAAGGTATTGCAAGTGTGGATTTGCTGGGGTTTTGCAATTAATCTTCAAATCTTCTCCTGCCATCCAAGCCTTACTGGGGTTTCTCTGTTTAGCTTGGGGTCGGGTTCTCAGGACCCTGAATCTGCTTTCAGCTCTGACAGAAAACTCTGTGATTAAGGAAAAAAGGTATAAGCCATTCTGTTATTGTAAGCTCATCAGACTCGTCCTCATACCTTTCTTGCACCTTACCCAAAAGTGAATTCCTATGTCTCTGTCTTTATGCTGACAGGAAAAAAAGCACCACCACCACTTTAATTTTTTTCCTCCATCCTGAACACACGCACACACACGTACCAGCTGCTTCTGCCTCTTCAAAAGTATAAAATAACCTTGGATCATGTAAATCTGACTCTGTAAGCTTTACTGTACTCAATTCAAGCTTATTGTTTTTGAATTTGCTGATCAAGGTTAACTGATAGAAAAAAACAGATTGCACAAACATGCTGAATGGAGTACTGCTTAAACAACTTCAAACATTTCTCCATTCTCTCTCCTTTCCTCTCCAAAAAGCATGAGAAATCCATGATTCCCTCCCCTTACAGACGAAAACACAGCTTAGGAATCTGAACAAAATCTTACAAAGATAGCAGTTCAAAATCTTCTAGCTAACCTCCAAGCCCCGTCCTCTGTAGTTGAAATAAAAACAAGTAATATCATGCCGATCAGCTAGGAGCTTACTTTGCTGAAGCAAAATCTGCCACAGAAGGAGTTTTGCTAGTTGCTTCATTTCTTCAGCTTCTCCGTGTTTTCGTCTCTCTTGAAAAACAAGTTGAAGACTTTTTTTTAGCCTTGGTTGTTGGGGTTTTTTTTTTTGTAACTGGAAAACACTATGAACTCATCAATTTACATCCAGAAAGCTGTGGACAGCAGCTCATATTCCGCAGAATTACTCCACCTACAACTTGCAATTCCCCACCTCCCCACTCTGCTCTCCCCCTACACTCACACTCCACCTCCTTCCTTTCCCTAACGCTTTCTGCACAATTACTACGAACACCCACTCCTCTCTTTCCCCTCCCTCTGGGACCTTCTGATCTGCCCCGACTTTGATGTAAAAGTTTTATCGGGTAAAGTTGGTTCCACACAGCTCTGGGCTCACAAAACAATCTTTCTCCCTCCCCCTAGGGATGGAACTAATTTTCCTTGTGCTTTACTTGATCCAGCTGTTCCTTCCTTTGTTTGACACTCATCCAGCTGTCTGCTTGAGACTGGATTTATTCTGTTGCCTTCAGTGGTTTTTTGATCTTTGTCTCCTCATATGGTTTTACTTCATGCTCAAGTCTCAGCAGACAACCTAGAAAACAATATTTACTCTGTCCTGTGATTTGTAGGCAAGGGCTTAATAGCAGCTATCTTAGCAAAAGGATAATAATGACAAAGACTGAATATGTGGGAGCTTTAGGGCAGTGCAGGCAAAAGAACCTAGAATGCAACTAAAAGCCCCAGAACACTGCAACGTGGGGAACAGGTTTCCCCATCAGAGGCCAGAACACAGAAAGCTGGGTCAGATTTAGAACTTCTGCTTTCAGCCTTTCATACAAGAACTGAACTACGCTAGTAGTTGCTTGACTGGCACCAAGACAAACAGCCAACACACTGCAGTCACCTTAACCACAGAAGACCTGATGCACTGCTCCTCTTCTCCCTTGTGTACTCACAATTCCAGCCCTGATAGCCGTGCCGAGACACAGCAACAACGTCAAGCAATGACTGAATTTTCATCAGTCTTTGCTCAAGGGAAAGACCTTTAAATTACATTAACCAGTTCCTAAAGCCTGTATGATGTATTTAGCTGTGTTTATACAGCCCACTGCACTGTGTCCCACAATGATTAACGCAGTCAGCTGCTCAAAACAATCAATGACAAACAGCAGATAAAGAAGCCACAAATTCTTAAACTCCAAACGCTGCTTCACAAAAGAAATTCTACATACACCCTTTATGGGTATACTCTCACAGATCCCTTAAGGTTCACATCACCTTAGTTTGCACCTGCAGACCAGAAACAGTCATAATTTTTTCAGTTTAGGGGATTACTTCTTTAGATGCTGCAGGACGTGCAGAGGGGACAGACTCCTTAAAATGGCAGGGCTAACCAAGGATGGAATGAAATCATGCCCTCATGTCACCGTTTAAATAGTTGAAACTCCACCAGCCTACCCTGAAGAGGGCAGCCACCTTCACAGGGAGTGGGAACAGCTTAAAGGGCTGGTGGCTGAACCATTTAGAACAGGCCCCAAACTGGTTTAAGTTAGTCTCCTCTGCTGACTCTGTAGGTGTTAAGACATTTCTCTTCCACATCAATCCAAGTCTGAGTTCTGAAAAAAAAAGCAATTCATTTCCAGTGAAAAAATTTATTTTACTTTCAAGTGAGACGAGATGGTAAAAGACACTGAGTCACAGCATTCAACACCCTGTTCCATAAAGCACCTTCGGATATGGGTATGAAAGGCGTAAATGTTGCTTTAGACTTGGAATATGGCTCCATCTGAATTTGGCCTTATGTAGGCCTAGCAACCTAATCCATGTACATGGCTGAATTAGCCAAAAGTCTTCTAGTACAAGACTTGCAGGAAAATTACACGTGTGTGAAGTCAGGAAACAGTGTAGCTGCTGCTAGTATGTGTTAAAAAATAAAATATGGTAAGGCTTTCCTGTTTGCTTGCATTCTGGCATTAGAATATTGTTGTTTATGGTTAATGTTCAGTGGATTTAATAATACAATCAAATTAGTCATCAAGTGGAAAATGTTGAGGAAAGGGAATTAAAACTTATAATTCTTGAATGTCGATCTGTAGAACAGAGCTAAATATATGTAGGACTCTCATAGGAGAGCTTAAAAATACAAGCTAGTAGCCTTGCCATGGTACTCCATGGAGATAAACTTAATTGTCCCACTTGAATTTTTCCTTCTGACATTTTTCTGTACTATCTAGTATACCAGAAGATAGATTTCCTCTACCCCAGAGGGTGATGAGGGGCATTATAACTATAACAAAAACCTAAATAAACATCTAAATAATTGTACTCTGCAACAAGGGAAACTTTGGAAACATCCAGACTAAATCAGATCAGAACTTCATCTACTCCAGGATCCTGTCTCCAGCAGCAAACAGAACCAGACACTTCCAAAGAAATTCTAAGAAACTGGAGCTATTATTATCAAATAATTTGACCATGAAAACAGCCCACTGTTAACTCCAGCAGGTCTTCACACTGTCCAAAACAGATCCAGATAACCGCTGGTTTGTTTCCAGTGAAAAGTTCTAAAACAATCTTCAGATAAGAACGCCACAAAATTTCACTGCAAACATCAACTCTGTCATTTATATTAAGTGGGGATGTTTGTGGGTAATTAGATACATAGAGTCACTCACAGTCCAAGTTCCCACACTCAGCTGAGCAATGTGAGTAGCCCGTATGTTCACATGTCCAGTCCAATTATAACCCTAATGCAAAACCATAGGCTTGTCTTTGCAAGCCTCAGGTATTTGCAGTAGTCCAATTCCATAACCACCTGTGTGCAGCAAGGGCTCCTACTACTCCATGTCACTAAACTGAGAACCTGCTGCTAGATTCTCAGGCATCACAACAAAGACAATACTGATCCACAGCAGCTGAGGTGCTCAGCTGTTGCTGAGACAGAAGTCTAGTGGAAGAAGGAGCCTTTCCTGTTGTCTCTGTCAGACCACAGAGCCAGACGAAAGGCTCAAATCTGACAGTCTTTTGTTCAGCTGCATCATCAGAGCAGTCTGGAAAATGTTTGGCTGGGAGGCAAGAAGCTGTTCCCATTGCGCAGACAACAAATACAGCACCCTCTCCTTCCCCTGGTGTCCCTCAACCACAGGCAGAACCTTCCAGGCTGCAATTCCAGGTTGCTTTTCCACCTTTCTGCCTCCTAGCTTTGGCACTGCAGAGGTTACTGGCTGTTTCTTGCATGACTTCTGGAATGGATGCAGATTGCTGTGGTTGCTGCTGTCATGAATTGGCTATTTCCTGACTGAAAGAAGCCAAGTTCAGTCTGAACCCACTGAAGTCTCCTAAAGAAAACCACCCACTGGAAGAAAAGAGCAACAGCTTCTCTGGGGTTCACAATGAGAGAAGAAAAGAGACACAGGAGGCTATTTCACAGATCTTTGCCTTTTCCTTACTCTTTAATTCTGCACAGTCTCTAGTCAGTCCTGTCTTCCTAGAGCTTTGCTAGTCCAAAGAGATCCTGGAAAGGCAGCTGCGTCAACACTTTGCCCAGTCAGGAGCTGAATTTTTAACTAGATTCTCCACGGAGGCTGACCTGATCAGTGTTCCCTAGCCTTCCTCCTTCCTCACTGCCACAGGTATTTTGGGTATTGATTCTCAAAACAAGAAGCATCCCTTAGCTGCCCACTGTGGCATACACAGCTGTCTACCCTGACCACAAATCCTGTCCAAAGAAAGCAACTTCATCCATGCAAGGGAAAGGAACCTCCCAGCACCAACACAAGTGTTTTTGCTTCCTGGAGCTCTGCACCTGCCATCCTCATCACAGATCACACTAGCAGGGAGAAGAAAGGCTCCCACATTTCCAGAGTCACTCCTATTTCAGATATGAAATATATGGTGGTATGAAATAGGTATTTCAAATGCTGGAGACTCAGGTGGAAAAAAGCCCTGCCCAAAGACAGTGCAGGGGTCACAAGATTAATTGGCTTGTGGGAAATAATAAGGGGCAAGCTGTGTCTGCCAAGAAGTTTCCTCTTCCCGATCTCTTCCATTTTAACATTTTCGTTTTCCATGGCTGCAGGCTGCACTGAAAGACCTCCCAATAAATCTGAATTGAAGACCACCAGCCTGGAAAAACTGAGCAAGTAGCAGATTAGGAAGCAAGTGTGATGCCAAGAGGTACCCTCCATCCTTTTATTGCAATTTTGAGAACCATTAACCCTGCAAAGCAGCAGTGAAAGTGGCCACTTCCGCTCCATTTTTACAGCTGTAAATACATGTAACATATTAAAAAGGAATGCCGGGATTAATGTTCTGTTGACACAAAGATACAAATTGCCTTATGAACAGGATTTATCAACACTCTGTTGCTTACTACTGACAACTTCTTTAGATCTTCTTTAAATACAGGACCCATAGTGCTCTGCTATGATCAAAGGAAAGGAGAAAATATCTATCCATGAGGAGAAGTAAGGATAACTCCTAGAACTGAAAAGAAGTAGGGAATGCTACAGCTTGGGAATAAAGAGTGATAATTGACAGGTACAGTGGCAAAGGTAGCAAGAATCCTGCAAAACCAAAAACATAAGCAGAAACAGAGCTTTGCATGAAAATAGCAAAAGAGCAAAGGCTCTGCAGTTCAGGGTTAATGTACACTGACACCATTTCTCTTCTAGTGGGAATTGTTCAAATAATCCTTGTCATGCCAGTAGTGTGATCAACCTGTACCACTCAGAGGGATAAATACGCACCCATATTCACTCCCCTCTTTCTAAGAAAGGTCTGGTGTGGGTAGGGGGAGCCTTCAGAGCTGCCTGCTGATGGAAAAGAGCCACGTAACACAGAACCATGTGAATTACCAGAGGGTATGTGCTTCCCGGGAGGCTTCATTTGGTTGCAAAGCTTTACTCATTAAAGTAAACCTTTCAGCTGCAATGAATCCCATAAGCAAGCCCAAAATAATCCAACTTGCAGCAAGAGCTGTGAACTAAAAGGACAAAACTGAAACCCAACCACAATAACAGGGCCGTCAAGTGAAACCTCTCATTATTCCAGTGATGTAACAAGCCGCATACCTCTTACAGACCCAGCATTACAATGTTTGTTCCCTAGCCATAAATGCTAAAGCCCCTGATTTGCCTTCTCTGAAGAGCATATTCAGAATGACAAGTTGAGGGTCCGGCCAGATGTTTTTCTGCTTTATTTTATTTCACTGGAATCCGCTGTGAAGAGCAGCCTGTGAAGCAGTCACCAAACCAGCAGCTGAGGCAAATACACATGCCTGGTGTATGAGAATGGCAGATCTCTGACACCCCTTATACTAGGTATTATAAAACATTATCATGGTAACAGTTAATAATACCCCCGGGACAACCCATTTCCAGCAAAGAGGAAGGTGAAGTCCACAAAACCACCCCGTAGTGCTAGTCACCGCAATGGACTAAGCTCTGCTATGCCCAAGCACTCCTGAAGCAAAATGAGAGGGTTGCCCAGGAACAGTAAGTGTTATCTGGGGGCTGTCCTTTCCAGGCAATTCCTCAACTTCTTCCCATCTTGGATCTTCAGCTGGAAAGCTCTACTTGCCTTTATGCCAAAGGCATTGGAGCATAAATTAATTAATGTGAATGTCCAAGTACGCAAGTTATTTAGTTAGATGGAATCTTAAGAGGTTTTTGATCTTCTGCTTAATGCACCGAGCTTTGCAGCTTGCCTAGCAGAGACTTAGATATGCACAAATGAGAAGTTAAACTGTAGCATCCAAGCAGACTGCACTCTTGCTGAAGCAATTAATATGTGTGCATGTGTGTATTTATATGTTCTTCCAGCACTGCTGTCCTCGAAACAGGTCAGAGAGTTCTGTCTGCATCTTTTGCCGTGAGGCGTCTCTACAGCTTAGTCGTTCCTGTTGTCTAGCGTCTGTGGATGGCACTGTATTTAAATACCCTCTTTTGCTGGAAAGCAGTCAGCTTCAGATTCCTGGGATTCATCTCAAAGCCATTAATAGAAACCAGTTACAAAAACAGAGAAATTGCCCAGGAAACCAACACAGATTTTTTTTTCCAGACTGAAGCCTGAAGATTATTTTTCCAAGATAAAAATGTGTTTGGGCAATTTTTCCACAACATGAAATCCTAAAAGCTGGGTCCAGTGTGGGGAGAAAAGCCAAACGGATTTATGCACCCCAAAAATCATCAGAGCCAGATACTTAGCAGGTATATATCAGCAAGCTTATACTAACTACCATGGACCTACGTCAGTTTACACCTGCTAAGAATCTTCCTCATAAAAACCTTGGGTTCCACAAATACCCATCAGATCATTAATCCTACCATTAGAGAGCTTTAGGTAATGGCGAAATTTGGTTACCCTTTTCATTAAAAGAAAAGAGAATGCAGAGTCTCCTTCTCTTCACCTTGTCTTTTCTGTAGATCCCACACAGCTGTGCTTCACCAGATGGTTCTTCTGGTGCTCAATAGATTTGTCTATTCCTACAGTGTATTGTGCCATTCATAACCTGTGAAAATCACAGTCAAGACCCTGTAAACAAGATTTTGGTTTGATAGTAAAAACAGTTCTTTTGAATCAGCATCAAATTCCACATTGTTCCAAATAAGCACCTGAATCAGATGCAGTTAGGCTAAGTTTTAAGTTGGTTAAAACCCAATAGATCCATACATACTCTCACCAAGTTGGTTGCTTTGTTTTTTTAAATGGTATTTAATTTAAGCACAACCTCCTCAATCTCAGCAGGCAAAGACTTTGTCTAGGGTACCTGACCACGGGAACCCTTGAGTACAAGCCTCTATCTCCTCTATTACTTTCTTTTGAACTCATTTTTAGTTCACAAATCTTAATCGGGGTTTAAATCTACAGTCCCCTGCACTATAGTAGTGCCTCCTATTAAAGCTAAAGGAGTAGTTCCATTAGATTACAGTAATAATAGGCTGTGATCTTATATTTAGGCTAGCCACAGAAACAGAATTCCACGTGCGTAGCCAGCATTTTCTCAGACATCAAGTATAAAAATTATTATTATATTTCATGATATCCATAGGCGCCAACCATTATCAGGATCCCTTTGTGATAGAGAAGGTATGAGCAGGATCAAGGTCCTCACCCTAAAAAAACCTGACCAAATAAATTAAAAATGGGCAAAAAACCAAACAAGCAGCAAGGAAATCAGGAATGGAAATAGAGACACAAAGAAACACCTCACTGACATCCACAACGCAGGTGTAAATTACAGTTTTCTCTTAAGTTTAATATCTTAAATTTAATTTGGCATAGAAGAAAGCACGTAAAAAGGGAAATCTGGAAAAATTAGTTCTCTATAAAAATAATTTAGCTTTACTTGAAAAAAAATTAATCTAAGTAGCTTGCCATGATTGTTTCAATTAAAATGTTTTTAAAAATATACAACCTAAAAACACATTGTATGTTTTTTTTTCCTGCTCCCTCATTCATGTTTGCAAGGGTCTTTTTATTGGTGGCCTCACACTTGTGTTTACTTGCCCCACATAGGCAGCCTTTATAAACAGCACAAGCAGCTTCTCGAAGGAAAAGTCTGTAGTCTAAACAGACAGGAGCAGGAGGGAGACATACAACATAAAAGGAAATGACTCACCCAAATTCACACAGCAGATCAGTGGCAGAATTCGGAATACAGCCCAGACCAGCTGCACGTCAGCCTAGTAATACCTTACTGCCTGTGCTGCCTCTGTCCTCGCACAGAAAGCCCTGGCACTACGGGAAGACTCACTCTGCACATACGAGTGACAAGGAAGCAAACTGAAGGGCAAAGTTAGACAAAAATCTCTTTCCTGTCTTTCAGCTCTGGAGAGCTTCAATGATACACGGAACTCCAACATAATATGGACAGAACCCTGATTTTTAACTTTACGTTGGCCTGTTGCATCCCTCTTGCCTCTCAGATTTTTCCAGTATTCTGATTCCCTAGAGCAAACAAGAGTCATTACTGCCTGCTGCTTCTTTTCAGGAGAGCACACTGAAATCACATTTTTAAAATTTTATTTTGTTTAAAATATTAAGTACTTATCCCCTAGTCTGCTCTGAAATCCAGTAAATTAAAAAAATTAAATTCATTAAAATTTTAAATTTAGAATTAAAAAAAGAAAAAAGAAAAAAGCAGGTATGACCTCAAAATCACTACATGAACCATGAAGTTCCTGATGGGATGGAAAAATAGGCAAATCTGAATTGGAGTTACCATCAATCATAACTTCAGGAGTTGGCTCTATTCACGTATACGCATTTGTTAATCTTCCTCTGAGGTTCACAGTAGCAGCCAGCCACTGTATGTTGCTAGGAACAGGGGGAATTTTTTCAGGGCTCCTGACAAGCTATCACTTGCAACCGAGCACCCCCAAAACTTCTAGATCTATACAGACAAACGATCCCCCCAGATTAACTTCTGAATATCAAGTGTCTGAGATAGAAAGGTAACCAACCTATGACACGGGACTGACTCACTCCCATGGGAGCCGTGGTTCTTAGTTTTTTCAAAACCACACTGAAACCGCTGGGCTCCCCTCTAGAGGATAGACACCTAGTAGTGGTCCAAGTTGGCAGATGGTAGACAGCACTGAGATTCAAGAGGAAATGATTGAGGGATCAAATCACCACTTTGAATGCTTACTCAGACAGTGTGTTTGTCTTAATACATGTGAGAGAAGGCAGCAGCTTGGCTGTTACTCATCCACCTTCTAAATTCCAGAAAGAAGGCACCCAACAGGCAGACCCGGGTCCCATCTTTCGGTTCAGCACCACTCCTCTGCAAAGAAGAGGCCTGCACTTTGCGCACTTTTCATTCCAGATCTCAAGGCAGTTTACACGGAAGTTGTTAATCCTACACAAGGAAGGTAGGTTCTGAGGAAGAGAGGGGAGAATTAACTGGACCAAGGGGCACTGAAGAACAGCGTCCAGAAATCCTGCATCACTGTCCAGTACTCCAACTCTCTGACATGCCCCTCGAGCATGCCTGACAGGCTGACCACACCATAGTCCTGGCTGACCACAGGCACAGCACCACCAGTCTCACTCCTTCCATTCTCGCCACAGGCAGAATGACATACTAGCAGAGCCTCTGGCTGCACTGCCAAAACTTTGCGATGGGACACTCATCAACAGCAGGCTGGCAGCATTACTGAAGTTACACTATTTTCAGGCCCTGATTGCAGGATACACCACCAAGCAGCCCTGTGCTTCTGCTCTCCTTTATCAGAGACAAGAAGAATATAAAATCATAGAATGGTTTGGGTTGGAAGGGACTTTAAAGATCATCCAGTTCCACGCCCCTGCCCTGGGCAGAGACACCTCCCACCAGCCCAGGTTGCTCCAAGCCCCATCCAACCTGGCCTTGAACACCTCCACGGATGGGGCAGCCACAGCTTCTCGGGGCAACCTGGGCCAGGGGCTCACCACCCTCACAGTAAAGAATTTCTTCCTAATATCTCATCTAAATCTCCCCTCTTTCAGTTTAAAACTGTTCCCCCTTGTCCTATTGCTCCCCTCCCTGACCCAGAGCCCCCCCCAGCTCTCCTGGAGCCCCTTTAGGGATTGGAAGGGGCTCTGAGGTCTCCCCGGAGCCTTCTCTTCTCCAGGCTGAACACCCCCAACCCTCTCAGCCTGTCCTCCCAGCAGAGGGGCTCCAGCCCTCGGATCACCTTCATGGCCCATCCAGGTCTGAACCTAAAAGCATTATGAAGGAGGACAAGGAATATTCACATATACTTAAACAGGCTTTGATGCCATGTTATTGCCTAACTTTCTATTGCTGTTTGTCTTCTTCACAAGTAACCTGCTAAGCTTCCATGCCAGAAAAAAAACCCAAAAGGCAGTGATCACCCACTAAGAGCCCAAATTCAGTGCGAATGGAGAGGACTAAGCAGAGAGCCTCTTCCAAAGCAGCTCTCCAGCAATCTCCCACACAGGCAGCAGTAGGTCAGGTTTCTCTAACATGGGAAAAGCTTAACCCACAAGCACACAGCACTGTTTATTTCTGTGAAGAACCAAAAATTTCTGAGAGTACTCAGGGAGCAGACACATTTAGCTGAGAGATGCCATTTTGTGTCCCCTTTCTGACCATCAGCATTGTGCCTCAAACCACATCTTTCACTCTCTCTGTGCATGGGAACAGTCTTCTGGTACTATAAGCTTTTGAAGGGCAACTCCATTCCTCACACTAATTGCAGCCCATCTGTTGTACCCGCCTAAAATAATTAAGCAGTGGGATTCCAGGCACATCATCTTATTTTGAGATCAGAAATGACTGGGAAAGAGTGGAAAAATTAATAGGTTGGCTCTGAAAAGGGTGCTCAAAGGTTGCCTCCCAGAGAGAGTTTTATTATTTACCTCAGGTTTGCAGGCCATTTCATTCAAAATAAAAATACTTTGGCTGAACGGAGGTTGCTTTCCATAATGTAATATAATCCTGCTGCCAAATTTAGACACACAAACATGGAGCCTGGCCAACTTTTAAGGGTAGTCTATGCGAATTGCGTATTTGCTCTAGATCAATCCAAGAGGACTCTGACAACCTTAACTTTAGCTAAAGAAAACAGAGTGCTGCTTGCTTTGCCTCCTTTAGAAATCAGGTGTTCTATTTCTGCATACAAACCTACTTGCTTGAACCAGCACTGCTCCTCCTATCCAGAGATCTCAGTATTACACTAAAGTACTAAATCTAACTTTCTACCACCCTTTTGAGAAGAAAAGGACCACCTTTAAGAAAGAGAGGAAAATGAGAAACAAAATTTTTTAGTACCTTGCCAAACGTCGCAGAGGAAACATGTCAGAGCTCAGAAGCTCCTGGCTGCTCATTTCCTATTGTATCTTAAATAGTACCATAATCCCAGTTAAACTAGTGATATAATATGGAACCTTTCAGTGTTCTCTACTCTCTGACGATTTTATTCTCGAATAAGCATCATTACTATTCCTTTCTTCCATGAAACCAACCAATAGCTGTGAGGTGCTTTTTTTTTATCTGCCCATTAAACGTAAACGCCAACAGAGAGTAGCCAGCTGTCAGTGAAGAAATTAACACTATTCTGAAGTTCGTGCATCCTCTAAAAAGTGATTGAAAAGCACAAAACTCTGCCTAATTTTTCCTGCAAAAACTGCCTGCTGTCCAAGCGGCCCTTGAGGAGTTATGGAAGAGTGAAATACCCCAGCATGATGACTCTAGCAAAATTACTTTCAACAGACAGGTCCAGAGGGAATGGTTTAGCTGAAGAAAATACAGATCCTGTAAACTTATAGAAAACTTTGCTCTTCAGTCACAGATAACGAGGTGCTCCTGACAGGACCACAGCAGAGAAGGATGTTCCTTTGGCACTTCTTAACTTCATAAAATAATGTGGTACTTGCATAAGAGAGTAGAGAGGTGAGTGTCTCAGTTACTGTGCAGAACTGTAAGTGAAAGCATCCCTCCACGGCACCCTAAGCCAGTATTAGCTGTTACCACTTTCTAGTGAAACTGAAGGAACATTTCCATAGTGCCTTCCTCCAAAACGCCAGAGCACTTTTCAAAATTATCACATTCACCCATGACAATTCAGGAGCAGAACATGGCAGGTGCTTCACAAACCAAAATCCACTATGTAGTAGTTTAGGACAGTGGAAAGAAAGAATACATATAAACTTGGAGACCCCACTCCACATGCCCCTTCTAACCTAACCTGATATTGTGAAATTAGTAATTACTCCCAAAGAATCAAGCATCTAATTCTACCCTTTAGGAGAAGTCACAGCTTCCATTGTTGCACGAGTTCCCTTTTTATTCATGACAAAGCTGAAAACTTGCAGGGAAAACTGCACTTGTTTGGTTTTGGTTGTTGTTTGGTTGGTTGGGTTTTTTGTTCGGTGGGGTTTTTTTGTTTTGTTTTGTTTTTAAAACATTGCTAGAGGTCTCTTGAACACCAAAGGTAAAAGGGAAAAAGCTTCTCACATCATACATACCATACCCCTTCAGTGCAGCTTACAGGACACTGAGACACACATGCACTGAGCTGCATTAAGGGAAAGAAATGATCACTCAGTAGGATCCAGCCGAATTTATGAGGATGTCTGAGCTGATTTTGACCTACTCCAGGCTGGAATACAGAGCAAAGTGGCTTCCCCCTTGCTGGTTGTAGGCTTTTAGCGATAGCGCTTTAGAATGGAAGACGACAACTTCCCCTTGGCTCAACAGAGCCGATCTCATTCCATTCTCCAAGCATATACCCAAAACCCAAGTGCTAACATTGTGTTAATTCCCAGGCAGGCACACAACAGAAAGCTTTGCCTGGAGCTGATTTGTACCAGTGCCCAGTTTATGGCATTCATGGTTTGTACTGCCTTCTCCCAGTTCAGCTCCTCACAGCTGTGCAGAACAGCACAAGCTTGTATAGCTCTGCAGAGCCATGGAACCTGTCATCCCCCTCAACAGCCTGTATATGTTTGGGTAACAGAAACCATCTCAAGAAGGGGGGCAAAAAAAACCCCAAAACAAACCACCAAACAAACAAAAAAATCAAAAATCCCACAACCCAAAAAAACAGTAAAGCTCATTCAGAGTTCCCACTCTGACCTGAGGAGCAGGCCCATGACACCAAATGCAGTAACACATATTCCTCCATCAGTACAACATGAAAATGTTCAAGTTACCTTAACCTAGCAGCCCTTCTCCAGAAGCAGCTGTCCCGACACTGAAAGCTATATACATGCATTTTTATTTACTTCCCTTTCTGCTCCCCAGCCCCATTCCATCACTCAGGGAGGTGTTGCACCCAAAGCACAGATATCAAGACTGTTATTTTCCGCTCGCTTTCTTTTCACAGTCCCAGGTTTTTGCATAAATTACTTGTGAGAGAAAGCCTTTCTTGTCTTTCCGAGGGCCACAAGCCTTTTCCCTTCCCTAAGGAATGGATGATGTTGTCAGAAAGTAGGACACATTTAGCTCTGTCCTACCTTCCGATGGGCCTACAGCAAAAGTTCTCACAGATGGCAGGATGCCAATAATAACCCAGGCCATTCTCCCACATCACAAAGACAGTAAAATTAGGTACTGGGAGTTCTCTGGAGGATGCCCATTCAGACCTAGGGAAAGCAACAGAAAAGATCATATGCAGCAGCATCTTCTGGACAGTAACTGAAACAATATGAATGGTCAAGGAAGCCAAATCAAGGCCTGCTAAGCCTGGGTGACCAGTCACAGATTCTGCTTCAGGATGTACCTGCTGATTCTGCTGCTGAACAGAGTCCAGCTGGCTGTTCCGTAATGAACTAGCTGCCTCACTGCTGACAGCAGCAAACCCCCTTTGTCAGTAGAGGAAACGGCTCTGACTCAAAAGCACCCAGGGATGGAGCTGGTGAGTAATGTGGTGCTGTTTACACAGTCACATTGCTGACTATAACTGTTGTCATTTCTTCTACTATTTTCTTTCTTTGGCATGTTCTTCTATGACTGCTTATTCTTCAAGTTTAACCAGTTCCTCACTGGCTGGTGATAAAGCTCAGCCAGAAGCATCCTGCCATGAATTGTTAATTCCCTTAAAATAAACCCAACAAATTCCAAGCTATTAGTTTTTTTACCTGATGTGCCGACTCCATGCTCGGGACTCCACATCCTTGTCTTAACATCAATCGCTTTGCAAGTGGTTATAGGACTCTGAAGTGCTTACAACTGCTGAGAGGCTCCGGCAGTGTTTTCTTCAGACCTAGACATACCAAAGGCAATGACACTCCCTCAGCGCAAGACCTGCCTGATCAGCACCAAGTCTTATTTATTGAACAAGTGAAAAAAATCATTTTTGACCAATATTTCATGTTATCTACTTTAAAAAAAAATTTAGCCACATTTCCCAGGGAAAAAAGACACATGCAGTTATATGATCCCACTGTCCATTCAACCTCCTCCTTCTTCCGATTATTTTGAAGCACATTAGCCAACTTCAGCTACATTTGAGAGTAGGGAACAAGTCTTGTAGTTTTATAGTTCTTACAAGTTTTGTAACTAGCATAACAGAGGAAAGATGCATTTGTGCCCATGCAGTGAACAAGACTAAAAAATTCAGTCTTATTTCATGGAATTGACACAAGAGTGACATATGAGATGGTCGTCTTAAATTCTCTGACTCACAGAACTCCTTGTTTCAGTTTTGTTCCTCTGTCTTATAGGGAAAGGCAAACAAGAAGGGATACTTCCATGGGAAAACCAGCACACACTGTCTCCTTAAAGTTAGCTCAGTAGCTCTACAAGAGCTACAGTTACTGATTTTTTGGTTTTTAAATTTAAAAATCAGTAGGAAATGCAAACCCCACTTTTCAAAACCATTTCAGTTCTGCAAAAACACAATGCTCCAGGTTAAGTACAAAGTGTGTTATTTTTGGAGAGTAAGTGACCAGGCTCAGCCCAAGCGAACCCAAACCAGGATGTTTTCACAGTCAGAACAGAAATGCCAACAGCAGAACAGCATGAATGGTGAAAAGAAAAGATGTAATTTTAGTTATCCACAGGTGCTGTTTGCAAGATCAGTAAGATCACTTCAGCCAGATTTTCGGCTAGTGTAAACAAGCACAGTTTATTAACTTTGGAATACATGGACTAGGGTTCACACCCACTGAAGTAGAGCTGGCTTCATATTTTGAGAAGGACCAAATCAGAGCTACTGAAGCCAATGTACATACACCAGCTTATCCAAGGTAACATTTTGACAGTTTTTAATATGAAAGGGTCCCATTTAATATGGGTATTCGCTCACCAGAGTAAAGGTACACATTGTTTCTAGTCAGGAATTACTGGGCAATGGTAGTCAGATAACAGAAGGAGCAAGGTCCTATTAACCCTGAAAGGTGTATTTTAGACATCAGATGCTCATAAATATTCTCTGACTTGGGCTAACATGTACTCCTTCTAAGACTGGTCTTGAGTTTACTAATGGAAGAAAGAGCAACAGTTCTCACAATACAGACATAAAAAGAACCTGGGCTTCCAGTGCCAGAGTTACGGTATGCAGAAAAATCCTCTTGCAGCAAATAAGAAGGCATCACTCCTGCCCTCTCCCCCTAATGTAAACAAAAAACCAGAACCCAACAAACAACAAATCAAATAAAACCCCCCACCAAAACCCAAGCAACACTCCCTCCCCTCAAAGAAAAACCAACCCACACCAAAACACCACCACAAAAACCCCACACTCCAATAAAACAGTTTCTTAGGCACACTACCTATCAGGAGCTAATACAACACTAACGTGAAGTGTATCTCCTTTTACATTTGCTGCTGCAGTTGTGTGCAGCCAGGTTTACCGAGCATCCCACAGCCTGTCCTCAGCACTTCAACACACACGTGCCTGCTCTCATGAAATCATAGTTGAAAACACCGTGAACAACACTTTCAGTCTGGACCCTTTCACGGTCACAGTCTATCAGCCTAACAAAATCTGACTGTCTAGGTAATACCAACATTTTTTTTTTTTCCAGGCTCCCTGTGCTTTAAGATTTAAGGATGCCCCAACTTTTTGCATGTCTCCAAAAAGCCTCAATTCAGATCAGTGTTTTCCTTCAGTGTAAAGTCTTTGGTCCCATGTGCAGCTCCTGGTTTGAATCAGCTTCAGGTCTGGTCTCATGAGCGGGAACTGGAGAAGCCATCATTACATTCCACTCCATTTCCTCTCCACATGACTCCTTCCTGGACAGCCAGCACACTGTCCTTCTGTCTGTGCCAAGGACAGCATGAAGAAGGCATCCATGAGCTCAGACTCACTGTCTGCATGACCTCAGGGCTGCTTTAACAGCTAGCAGACTATCTAACATGCTTTGTAGGGTAAGCACAAGATTTCCAAAGGAAAGGAGCATCTTGTATTGGCTGCTGGACTTTCCCTTTTCCTATGACAAACTCAAAGTTGAATAGAATTAGTTTGAAGTGAGCCAAAACCACAGCAGACAATTACCAAGAAGCCTGTTCCTGTGAAGAACTGGAGCAAATGGCTGCCATATAGAACTAAAATCCCTTCCGCAGACTCCAGACCATCTATGCTATGGTTAACTGCTGTTTGTGCATGAAGAGGTTAAGCCAAATTGCTAAACTGCTGCAATTGCTGCAATTTACGCACACTTTAAACGTTTCTACTTTCCACCAATTTGGGGTTCAATCCTTGTTACCAAAGCGACCAACTTTCTTGGCTTCCTCATTTGCAATGCAATACGACTGACATCTCAGTGTGGTTGCTATCTTTATAAAAAGATAATTGAAATTAATTTTCTACTCCCCATCAGCATCACAGATCTCCTGCTTCAGCATTATTTCTAAAAATCTCTTGTCATTGCTGACACCTTATCCCTACCACTGTGGACCACTAAGCAATTGTCTAACTATGCGAAGTACTGGCGGTTGATTCAGGCTTTTCCACCTCTGTGCCAAGCAAATCTATCTTAGATTGTCTTAGATAACACAGTAGTTGAGGAAAAAGCTGCAGCAAGCAGTTCTTTTGCTTTCCTTTCCCATATACAATCAGGCCTCATTCTCAGCTGCAAGTCATTTGTAAGCTACATTGGATTCAGTTGCGTGGATGAAAGAACTGTTATTTTATGTCCACAAGCCTCTAAAAAAATTCAAGAATCCATACTGATGCAACAGCACACTTTCTATAGAAGACTCCTAAAATGCATTTAATTTCTACCCTAGTAAGAAACAGTGCTATCCAAGTCAAGGAGACAACTAAAATCACAAGTTTGCCAGCAACCATTATTTGCCAGCATTAGAAAGAAATGGTATTTCTGCCACATCTACATCAGAAGCCCACTACCACCATGTTGCTGGGTTTTGACCATTCCAAAAGGGACAACACCCTCTGAGTTTGCAATGTGATGCTTTGGCTAAGAGGAATAAAATTAAAAACTTTCATTCCTTCTTAGTCTGCTGACTCCCTATTTTAGAGCCAACTCATTTCAGCACAAACATGATTGCTGTGATAAAACTACCAAACTTGATGTTCTGTTCAGCTAACCGAGCTTGCTATCTGTATTTGAGTGCATGCAATCCAAGAATTATGGACGTAAACATGAGTGTAACTGGTTTTATATTCCAGTTTTGAGGGACCTTTTCCAGACTAATGACTGTCAGGCACTTTCAAATAAAATCACCATCCCCACTGGGTATCTCCAGTCTCTAATACAGAGCACAAATTCCTCTAGCAACCTCCTGCTGACTTTAAAGCTTTTCCTCTCAGAACAGCAGAATAATAAGGACATGAAGAAGAAATCTTCAAGTCTTAAATACTTTGAGAATCATAAGTCAAACCTTTCCTGTTTGCAGCCCTTTTCTATATTTTTGCTACCACACCTACATACACACATACACATATACATTTACTAAGTGTGCAGGTACGTTGGTACACAATTATTTTGGAGACGAACAACCCATAATAAAGCTTTGTGAACAGTATATTATGTACTCGTGCTCCCCCTATAGAAAAATAGGGGCAGCTTTTGTCTATCTGATTCTCCCTGTTTAGCAAAGCAAAAGAGAGTTTAAAATTGCATCTTGTGGTCAAGAGAGTTAAAGCAAGTTGATACAACCCTGGTGTATATTATCTGATTAGTGCCACGTAAGACAGTCTTTGCAGTATCTGCCACAAAGAAAATACAAATTCTGAGGCATGCTTTGAGGTTCTTCAGCAAATAGGAATATAGCATCTATATGACTAAGACGGGCAGTAACTGCCATGGATGGTTTACAGACACTTTAGTAAATTACACAGCAGTTCCAGACTTTTATAGTTGTGTAATTATGTCTAATAGATGTAAAAGTAACAACTACTCCTGGCAGACTACAATTTGGAGGACTGGACTACTACTCAGAGAGCATAGCATTTAATAAGCTACTTTACTTCATTGACACTTGCAATTCACCACAGAAGTACCCTAATATAACATGACCATCACCATAGTACAAGAGTTCACTTGCAATGGAACATCACAAGGTATTGAATGATTATGCTTTGCAATTCCCACTATTTCAATAAGTATCTCTTTTAGTTACTATCCCAATGTAAAAACAAGCTAGAAAGCAAGATGGTGGTGCTGACCCAGGAAGACGGCATACAAAGTTTTCTGCCTGCATGTTCCCAGCAGACATGAATACAATGGAAAAGTTTGTGATCTACAGCCCCATCATGATGCTCCCCAAGAGCAAGAGAGGCTTTATGTCAAAGTAGAAAGAGATAAGACCAACTCAAGCCTTAGTGGAGAAAAACATATACCCTTGGGCAGTTTGTAGATTTAGAGACTACAACAGAGAACAAAGATGCAAGTTATCGGATTTAGACCGACAAAAAAAAAACCCAGAAAGAATAAACCTCAAACTGGAATCAGAAACACAGCGCTGATAAATGAGCAGGGCATGCTACTGCTATCTTTTATAGTCTTTTGTTCTGTGTAATTCCAAACACCTGCTGGAGCGTGTCCAGAGGAGAGCCACGAGGATGATCAGAGGGATGGAGCACCTCTCCTATGAGGAGAGGCTGAAAGAGTTGGGGCTGTTCAGCCTGGAGAAGAGAAGGCTCCGGGGAGATCTTATTGCGGCGTTCCAGTACCTAAAGGGGGCCTACAGGAGAGCTGGGGAAGGACTTTTTACTAGGGCATGTAGTGATAGGACGAGGGGGAATGGCTTTAAGCTGGAAGAGGGCAGGTTTAGATTAAACATTAGGAAGAAGTTTTTCACTTTAAGGGTGGTGAGGCACTGGAACAGGTTGCCCAGAGAGGTTGTTGAAGCCCCATCCCTGGAGGTGTTCAAGGCCAGGCTGGACGTGGCCTTGGGCACCCTGGTCTAGTGAGAGGTGTCCCTGCCTGTGGCAGGGGGGTTGGAATTCAATGATCTTCAAGGTCCCTTCCAACCTAAACCATTCTATGATTCTATAAAGGCATCCCAACTCTTCAGCAGCCAGTAATCTCCTGGAAACGTGCAAACTGATTACCATTTTTCCCTAGACAGAAAAACAGCAAGCTTGGACTAAAAGCCAGTAAGAGAAGCCACAGGACTGACGGACAACAATAATGCTGGCATAAAAGCTCTTGAAACAAGTGTGACTGGGGAAAAAGACGACATGCACCCGACTGCAAAGGTCCTAATCCTCTCAGGCCCCAGCCTTTCATCTATGCATCTTTGTGCAGAGAATGTGTATTATATTTTAGAAACACATAGATGCACTCTACATACTTAACAAACCTGTAAGCCAGAATCAACGCACAACCTTCTCTTGCTTTGCGAGTTTCTAAGGCTCATGGCTAGACATCCTCCTTTTCACTGAAATCCTGACAATAGGCTGAATGAGAGTGTCCTACTGGTCTTGGTTAAAAGCAACTGCAGCCTATTTAAAGCAGGAAAAGGACAGAACACCTTTTTAATTTTTTTGATTAAAGTTACCTACTGTTAACATATGGTTTGGAAAAAAAGAACTGTAAGAGTGTGCTAACCACACGTTTCTACAGGACTTCAATACAGGTCTCAGAACGCCAACAGTTCTCTAGCACGATTAATCAATTTTTAAATGTGGGTTTACCCTTTCTTTAAAATACCAACATAAAGATCCAGCTAGCTTCTACATTAATGGCTAAGGAGTTTCAGAGGCTTTTAATTTACTGCCATCTAGTGACAAGAAGAGCAGAGAGCCATACACAGAGACAGCCATGTTCACTGTGTGCGAGAAGTCACCTGTTCCTGCAGCAAGATTCAGCTGTACCTCATAGCCATGACTTCCACAGGTTATTTTTCTTCCCTTTCAGTTTAGTAAAGTGTCCTGCTCCTAGCAGATAAAAGGGAATGCATTTTCAGGGTAGCTTCCTTATATGCTGCAGAATGACGAGCCTAAGGAAGCTTATTCTTTTTCCTTCCTTCCTCTCAGAGGTCAGTCCACCTCATCTATCTGCTGGAATACAGACAGGGAAGAACTAAATCACACAGAACAGAAGTGAACTGCCTCAAACAGAAAAATCAGAAGCAGAACCCAAAGCAGAACCCATATATAACGTCTTCTCTCAGGGTTTAAAATAAACATCTATATTTTTCACAGCTTTCATGACTCTCTTCAGTCATGTAAAACCAGCTGATTATAACAGGGTTGTCTCAGGAGCAAAACAGTTTTTAGAGCTAATTATTCATTAACTACAACTTTTACTGATACCAATATCCGTATGTTCTGTATGACAGGGGTCAATTATAGTAAAAAGAACAATTTTTATTAGCACAAAACAGAACAGAAAAAATAAGTATTCCTTTTAAGGATGCTCATGCAATGCCTGTCTAAGGCACATGCACACTGAGGCTTCAGATAAGTGAAAATTAAAGCTTTTTCAGATATATTCTATGGAATTCTCATCGAATTCCTATCTTACTGTAACTCTTAAGTCACCACCAGCCCTTCTACAGTAAGGCTATGAAAGAACACAATTTTGAAAAGAATTTTTCAAAATGCTTGTGTTTTATATAGTTATACTTAAAATCAGAAGATTCTTTCACTTATCCCATCTCCCACAACCAACTGTTCTTATAGTACACTGTTCGGTCTAGCCTTAAATAGCAACTTCAGAAATTCAGCTGCAGTCTAAGATACCTTTGCTCAGGCATGTGGTTGGGGGCAGCAGCAGCGCAGGACTGTACACAGCAGCGCCAAATCACTATACCAGGCCTCACACCATTCTTTTGCAGAGGAAGGAGTATATTGCTGTCAGGTTTGCCCCTGGAAAACTGCTCATCAAGATTCAAAATTTCCTCCTACCAATTTCATCAAATTCCAAAAAAAAGGTTAAAAGTAATCCACATACTTAAATATTTTTTAATTACAATTACAGGTTCAAACTCATTACAAGTGTTATTTTATCGCTTTGAACTTTTCAGAAATATCTTGGGTGTTTGCCATCCTGCAGGAGGATTTTTCAAACCAGCTCTTTTCCAGATGCGCTCCAAATCTTTCTCAAATTTCATCTAAAACAGAAAAACAAAAAGAAAGAGAAAATGGTAACATAGCTCAGAAGCAACACTCAAGTATTCAGCCACCGCCCATGTGTCCCAAGGAGAATCTAGGTATAACGCACACAAAGGAAACAAATGCTTTTAAGTAGGCAGCTTGTTTTAAGTGTCAAAATAGTTTGCCTTACTGCAGAAAATACATTAAAACGCACAAGGATCTTAGAAGCAGTATTTTAAAAGTCCTGTGCGAGGAAAACTGAGGAGATGAAAGACAAAACTGTAAGAAAATTAAGAGGATTTCCACATCATAAAGCATTCAACACTGCTTCCTACCAATCTGAAGAAACGGAATTACAATTAACCCCAATTTGCACCTAGGCAAGGTGAAAATTACCAGAGAATGAACTAAACTATATCATAGCAAACCTAACAGACTACTGAAAGGCAGTGTTGAATGAGAACATCTACAGTTTGAATGAAGGCCCATGTCTTCCCTCACCCCTTCTATTAAGGGAAGTAAAAGGCTTCTATATAGAAAAAGACAATAGGAAGCACTTGAGGATGTTGGCAATACAGTAAAGAAATTAAAATTAAAGGAAAGAAATTAAGACTAAACAAGTCTCCCTGATACAATGCAGACACATGAATTAATCTTTCATACAAACAGTAGAATTCTTCTCCATTAGCCACATATATTTATAAATTATCACCATGCAAGAAAAATCACACCTAGTAACTATCAAACATATATGTTTACAACCAGAGAAATATTCTAAACTACACCTTCTGAAGATGTACAGGTCAAACACAAAACAGAAAAAGCTACTGTACCAGTAAATACTGAATTCACTAAGGCTCTCTGAGCTGCTGCCATTTTTCCCCAAATCAATTCCACCTAATCATCTTATACCTGAACAAAGGCCAGTTTGAGAAGCAGGCACAATTATGTCAAGAAGTTCTCTCTCCCCTGAGCTTACCTGACGTTTCTTCTTGCGACCTTCCTTTATCCTCCTGCGTACAAATTTTCTTCGCTTTAGCAGCTTTTTGAACTTGTGTCGATTCATTTTCCTTCTGCGAATCTTCAAAACGTTCTTACACTGAACCTTGTTGCTAAGTGTTCCCTCTCCTTCCTCCACATCAGCGCCCTCATCAGACGGGGGACAGTCATATCGCTGGACAGGTTCATAGCCCACTTCTTCCTGAGCATTAAGGACTTCTGCTTTAGGAAGGGAGTATCTAACCGTCAGCCAGCTTTCTAAGGGGCTGATGGAAAGTTTTCTGGGGATCAGCATCTCTTCCAGTTCAGGGTCCAGAGCATACCACCGCTGAGGTTGGGGTCCACTCTTGTTAGATGGCTGTGTGCTGTAGCACGCAGTTGTTGAATGACAGCAAAGAAAGGAAGACACTGACCTTGGCAAAAGGTGGCCTTTGAGAAGAAAAGAATTTCACTTAAGGGGCAGAATTTTCACACAGTATCTTAAGAAAAGCTCTGATCAGCTCTCAAACCACCAGACAACTGGGGCCAGAATAATGTAATATAGGAAGCTGCTACAAAAAATATATTTCCATCAAAAAGCAAGGAAGTAGTTTTTAATTTGAATTTAATTATGTTGTGATAACACCACCTGCTAAAATTACATTATACAGTATTTTACTATGTCAGCTGTGTCCGTGCAATTTGGAATGGCAGGGAACTGTTCGCTCTATTAAGCCTTTCTGCTGCAAAGGAATCTCCTCCTAAGCTTAAAAGAGGTCAAATCAGCTACAGCATACTGACAGATTAGATCAGAGACATAATAACATTCCACAACCACTGAATCAACAACAGCCTCACCACTCTTGCATTGCTTGCTGGAAAAGAAGTTTCTGGGAGCCTAATTACCCCAGAAAAAAACCCAGAAAACTAGGTCACACAACATCTGTTTACCTGCAATTCGTGAAGCCTTCAGTAAGTGGGAAGTCACCTGGGATATTACCATATTGTTTCACTTTGTTCACTGTCAGAGCCAGTAATGACTGTTAAAATAAGAACATTTATTCAATGAGGGAAACATGTTGCTTAAAAAAATTCTAAGTTTATCACCAAAACCCCCAAAGACGGGCTGAGACACTCTAAGCACCCTCCCCGTTTTACAAACACACTGTCGGATTTCGCAGCAGGGGCCCGGGCCACAAGCACCGCTGTAGCTCAGCTGCAGGGGTGATTAACAAAGCTCCGGCTGTCCCCGGTTTAAAAACAGGGTAACTTCAGCCCGAGTCCCACTAACACACCCCTGCCCAGCTCAGTGCGAAGGCGTTGCTTCCACAGCAGAAACCGGAACGCAAAAAAAGCGCCCGCTGCCCTCAGGCCGTGAGGTAAAAAAAGCGCCCGCTGCTCTCAGGCGCTGAGGCACTGCCGCGCGGCCTAACGAAGGGCCGCTTAATCGAGGCGGGCCGGACCGCAGCCCTGCGCTCGGCGGACAGCCTCCCTCTCCGCATCCCGGCCAACAAGCCCCCCCACTGCTGAGCCACGGGGCTACCGGCCCCTCAGCACCGACCGCGTACCCTCAGCCCGCGGCCGCCCTCACTCACCATCCCCGCCCGCCTCCGGCACGCCACTTCCGGCCGGGCGCGGCGGGGCAGCGCCCCCTAGCGGCGCCCGCCGGCGCTGCCGCCGTGAGACGCGGGCGGGCTGAGGCGGCGGCGGGGCGGGGCGGGATTCGTTCCCTCGGCGGCTGTTTGGCAGGGGGAAGGCGCTGGCCGACAGCACGGCTCGTCGTCAGGGGGGCCCGTCGGCGCTGGCAGCCTGGGGCCGAGGGAGGCTGGGGAGGGTGCTGGAACGTGGCGGTGCCACAGGCTGGGCCGGCCCTGGCTGCCCGCCTCAGCCCGGCAGCGCAGGGGCTGCCTGTGCTCACGGCGGAGGGGTCAGGCAGGGGCAGGGCCCCGGGTTGTGACCTGCACGGCATCCTTGTCTCTAAATTGGAGAGACGTGAATTTGAAGGACGGACCGTTCAGTGGATAAGGAATTGGCTGGGTGGCCACACTCAAAGAGTTGTGGTCAACAGCTCAATGTCCAAGTGGTGGCGAGTGGTGTTCTTCAGGGGTTGGTACCGGGACCGGTGCTGTTTAACATCTTTGTAGGTGACACGGTCAGTGAGATCGACTGCACCCTCAGCAGGTCTGCTGGTGACACCAAGCCCTCTGGTGTGGTCGACACACTGGAGGGAAGAGATGCCATCCAGAGGGATCTGGAGAGGTGGGCCCATGTGAACCTCATGAGGTTCAGCAAGGCCAAGTGCAAGGTCCTGCACGTGGATTGGGGCAACCCCAAGCACAAATCCAGGCTGGACAGAGAACAGATTGAGAGCAGCCCTGAGGAGAAGGACTTGGGAGTGTTGGTTGATGAGAAGCTCACCATGAGCTGGCAATGTGCACTCACAGCCCAGAAAGCCCCCAGCATCCTGGGCTGCATCCCCAGCAGCGTGGCCAGCAGGGCAAGGGAGGGGATTCTGCCCCTCTGCTGTGCTCTGGGGAGACACCCCTGCAGGTGGGGGGAAATATTTTTAAACTGAAAGAGGGCAGATTTAGATTAGATATCAGGAAGAAATTCTTTACTGTGAGGGTGGTGAGCCCCTGGCACAGGCTGCCCCGAGAAGCTGTGGCTGCCCCATCCCTGGAGGTGTCCAAGGCCGGGTTGGACGGGGCTTGGAGCACCCTGGGCTGGTGGGAGGTGTCCCTGCCCATGGCAGGGGGGTGGAACTGGATGGTCTTTAAGGTTCCTTCTAACCCAAACCATTCTATGATCCTATGACGTCGGTTGTGTTGGAGCATCCAGGGGAGGAAGCACTTGCAAAGCTTTTGCAAAGAGCCCATCTTCCTCCCTGCACCCATTGCTTCTCTCCCGCTCCCACCCGTCTGAGTCATGGAGCAGGGACTGTTTCCATCAGCACTCCTCACAGCAGGCTGCAGAAAGCATGTCCACTCCTTTTCCCCAACCAGCATCTGACTTTTGATTCAAGCTAAATAGTTTAACTAGTTCAAACTGAGCTTGCCCCTTACCTATCAGGTTTGTGCTGATACTGCCATCGCACTTTGAGACAGAAAGTCCATGGCTTTCAGTTGATGGGAAAGCACTGCATCTTCTTCATCTGCTCAGTCACAGCAGCGTGTCGCTAAAAATAGGTCTGAGTGCAGAAGCATGGCGCAGCAAGCAGTTCTTATAGTGAGACTGTATACCCCTGTCAACGTGGGGATCATGGAAGGCAGCTAGACACCTCTCCCTTACACACCCTCAGCTGCAGCTGAGGGCAGGTCCCACAGTGGCTGCTGTCCAGGAACAGCCACACCTGTCTCTCCCACTTACCTGGCTCTTGTTTGTCTTTTCTTACTTGGTAGAGGAACCCACCACCTTGGCACAGCATGAAAGTGCCTAATCAGCTGGCATGAGGGAGCGATGTTGAAGCCAATCCCAGACTTCAAAGAACTTTTTACTTTTATCCCTACCTCAGCCAGAACACAGAGATCTTTTCACCAGCTGCTTTTAGTATTTCAGCCCAGAACAAGGGTCTGCCTCAGATTCAGGTACACCCCACCACGTTAAACCCATCTAGCCCAAAGGAGAGAGCAATGGTTAGAGTTTCTTCCTGCAAGGTAAAAGTACGGTTCTCTGGTCAGGAAAGAGAAATCTACGAAGAGAAACCTACATACAGAAAAATTAACTGAAGCAGTTTAGTAAACAGACTATTTGTTTAAACAAGACTTTATTGAAGACACTTTAGAAGTTCATGTACAAAACAACATTCCCACCCCCATATTAGGATGTTAGTCACCCACTGGGAACATAGCAAGTGCCTGGTGTGTGCTGTCAACCTGGGGACACTCAGAGGTTGCCGAGGAAGCTACAGAAGTACCAAATTCACGTAGTTTAGAGCTGGGCAATTTCAGCCTTGGCTCAGTTAGGACTGAAGGAAACCGAAGGACCATTTCCAGAGACATGTCTCCAGCAGATGAACATACTGACAGCCTACACTGGCCTTAATCTGAGGTCGGGTCACTTACTTCTGCAGAGAGCGAGAGACCCACTTTGGTTTTGGAAGCAAAGAGGAACCAGCCCCTGGATTTAACTTGCAGTTTTTAATCTATTTCAGATGTTTCTAGGAGATACCCATCACTAAGAGCACAGTAGTATTTGCAGGAAGCATCAGAACAGAGCAGTAGCAATACCAAATAAAAGAGTCAGCCACCTCGCTTTCCAAATACACCTAGAGAGAGGCTGGATATCAGACTGGCTATTTCAACTAGTGGATAAGAAAACCCTAGAGACACGGACATTAGTGGCACAAGTTAAATAGCAAGTGACATGCTGTTTCTGTAGCATACTGTGCACTTCTACCACGGTAGAGTTTCCCCTTGCCAGTCCAGGAAGGAACCATTTTCTTTTTCACCAAGACGGTCCAGAACAGAGAGAATACCTGGGATAGCCTCTTGCACCTGCATGGGAGCCTAGAGCAAATCAAGCTTAGATTATTACTGGGAATATCCTACAGAAGAGAATCAAATGCATTTAAGGAGTTACTAGAATCAAGCGGGATGTATTTTCATGTTTCATAGTGTGCCTCTGCAACACGTGGAAGTGTATATGGTACAGTGGGTTCTTTCTCAAGGGTTGGTGTTGAGAGGTATTAGTTGTTTAGCTTAAATAAGTAAGTTTTAATTAGAATAGATTACTTAGGGTTATAATGTGGTGTGATTTATGCTGTTTGGCTAGCTTTACTCAGCATAAGTAGCTAGATTTGCTGAAGCCTTTAGGCCGCAATAGAGTTAATTTCCTTAGTAATTTTCCTAGCAGCTGTTGCAGTGCTGTGTTTAGTTTTTTAGTATGAGGAAAATGTCAATAACACATTGATGTTTTGGTAGTGTTTTCCCTAAGTCTGGGACTTTTCAGTTCCCCACGTTCTGCCAGCGAGTGCAGGTACACAAGAAGTGTAAACCAGAAGATAAGGAGGCGACAACCCTCGGCAGAAGACTGAAAATGAACAAGACAAGAGCAGTCAACGGCCGGCCTGCCCAGACACAGAGAGGGGATCCAAGAAGGTGTTAGAAGACCCCAGACCAAAAATCACCATTGTACTTGGAGATGTGTGAACAGCGCATGAGGGGCGGGTGTAGAGATTGCAAGGGTATAATTGCTCAGGGATTTCTTTGTTCAACGTCCCTTTCTGGAGGCACCCAGCTAGCTGACCCTGCTGCTGTACCTTGCAATTAAATTATTTATTTTTATAAAATCCCATGCCCAAGACTCTGCTGCAGGAAACCCAGGGTTCACCTTGAAGAAGGAGGGAGCACGCCCAAGAGTAAGTGTGTGTATGAGGAGTCAAAAGGGACACCTGTCAGCTCACAGGGGTCACCCGCTGCAAAGGGACCCTGTTCCTGGCAGTTAAAGGCTCAGGTGGTGAGTGTGCAACTCCTTGGATGGGGTGCGAATGCTTGGACAGCTGCTTCTCCTTTAACAGTTGGGACAAAGGAGTCATACTTTCACATTTTCAGAGAGATGTCACTTACCAAGTTTCCGCCCATGTCTGTCTGAAGCCAGCCTGGATGCAAAGAAATGCAGAGAATTCCATCCGATTTCAAGTCTGCAGCAAGACACCTGGTGATCATGTTCAGTGCAGTCTACAAGAGTGGAAACCATCTATTAGTGTGCTAGTTTTACAAACCTTGAGCAAGATCTTAAGTCAAGCTAATTGGCACCTTCCTTCCCCCACACTGTCTTCTGACAAATGAAGGCACAGTAAGAGTATCACAGTAACTTATCCAGACTTAGTGGGGGCTTCATTCTCAGAGATATCTATTTTACAGAAGCATTGTGAAAGCTCTATGGACATAAGCTTATTGCCCAAAGATGAAACTAAGCTATGATGGAAGATAAAGTAGCATTTGAAACTCCTAAGGAGCTGTGGGGAAAATAATATTGACATAAGGACTCTGTTTTTCTGCAATAATCACTACACAAACATTCAGGTTTTTTACTTCTGAACAGGGAAAACAAGCATATTAACAGCTTATGAGTAGGTGGTGTAGGAGAAACTGTATGTCTAATCTTGATTATTCGTACAATTTCAGTCTCTGAATGTGACAAAACTAAAAACTCCACCTCTTACTAACTAGCATTACCATGTGCAGGTCAGCACACCTTTTGTTGAGTTTCATGCCTGCTATCTTGCTTGGACTGGAGAGGAACACAGCTAATGGGGCACACACTTGATGGCATCAGTTCCTCCCCGAATGCCAAGTCCCTCTGAAATGGATCTGTATCGGAGTAGTGATGGCACACTTGTGAGCCTGTCCTTAAGAAGTCAGCATGCTTGCTCCAGATGTATGGTTTTCACAGGTCCTATTTCCACCCACATGAAGAACAAGAACAGTTCCTGTGTCAGCCTATCCAAGGAAGTGCTGCGCATCTCAGATCATCGTCTTAAGCATTAGTCTTTAATGCACAGGCCTGCCCTAACCTGCTCAGCACAACCCAGGGAAGCCTACAAACCTTTGCTATCCTGTAGGGGTAGACCTTGAGGAACATCTCATTTGCCTGGACAAGTTGCATGGAGGCAGCAAGAGAGGACATATTGATAATAGCAGCTCTATGGCAGCCCATTCCTGTGCTCAGCTGGGCTGCCTTCCTCAGAAGGGGTAGAAATGCCTGTGAAAACAAGAGTTTGTTTTAATTTGGTCAGCTTGCTCTTGGCCCTTTCAAGGCAAGCCGGACTCTCAGGTTCTGCTCTATGAAGAAGCAGTCCAGCTCTATGCCACCAGCCCAGAATGGTGATGAGTCCCCAGACAAGCTGACCATAGGAAACATTTGTATAACAGCCAGCTGTAAGTAGCAAGGACCTTCAGTCTCTTCTGCCCACCTCCTAACCCAACCTGTCCACCAAAGTGACCTCGTACCAGATGGATTTAAATAAAGAGATAGATCCTTGATAAAAAAGGATCTCCTGCTGCTCTCTAGGCATGCAGTTTGATATCAGACCTGTATCTGTGCAGTTCCAAGGTGACAAATGCTTTGGTTACATGTGCAGCTCACTAGTGGAAAAGCCTCTTATAGTACCACAGATGAAGCAGAGTCTTCCCAATTCTTACCTTGGTGACCATCAGCTGGGCAACTGTATTGGTTTCATAAATGGTGAGCATTGTCTCTGCTGTGACTTCTTCCAAGGAAGCAAGCACATTGATGCCAGCATTGTTAATGAGGCAGTTCAGACCTTTGTCTCCCACAATTTCTTCTACTTCCTTGACCACTTTCTTGATGCTGTTTTCACAGACCACATCTGCACAGAGGAGTCAAGAATAGCCATGGTGAACAGTGAAATGTGTCATTCAAATGCCGTCTGTCACTGTACAACGCATGACAAACCAAAGCTAAGGCATCAGTCTGAATGAGGACATTTAGGCAGCGCAGAGATGACAATGCCCAGAAGACTTTACATAGATTCTGTTTCCCCGGTGTTATCGTAAGACGAGGGTGATCATTTCCAGCTGCTGGAGGTCAGGTACAGCTACACCCAGGAGACCAGTTTGTTAAGATGCACTCACCTGACTTAGTTGAACGTACGTCTGTATAAACCCTTTACTCACCCAGTTGGAGGAGCTTGATATTGCTGTACTGCTTGCTGAGCTGCTGGAGTTCCTAGGAAGAAGAAATTATTTGGGTTATCTTTTATATGGGTATCTATATGTCCATGGCTACTACATAAAACGGTTTGAGATCTGTATCCCCAGAATTGTAACTGCCATTATCATAATTGGACTGAAGGCAGTGATACTACTTTGCTTTCCTCAGCTTTCCTGAGAGTAAGATCAACTGCTCCAAGAAACTGGATTCTTCACCTGCTTACTCAAGATACCAGCACACTATATTACAGCATTAGTTCTCAGTGCGTACACCTCAAGGGTGTGCTTGCAGTGTAACCAAAGGTCTTCGATCAAGCGGCTACCGTTGCCAGTTCCACAGCAGACCAGGTGCTCAGACTGCAATCCAAGCCAGTAATTCCTCACTTCTGTAAGAAAAGCGTAATTCTCCTGAAGCTCAGCTAGTGCTAGACATCAGTTCAGGACAACAGGAATGCTTAAGAAAAGCCATTTGGAATTACTATTTGCAGGAAAAGTTACCTAGCAAATTTCCCAGCACTCTCATTAGCTTCAGTTCTTGTAACTGAAGGTAAAGCATGAAATCGGTTACATACACGGCAACTGTCCATGAGAACAATTCTCTCTGCTAGATAGCTATAATTCAGTCATCTGTCTACTACCTCTCAGTAGAGGAATGACTAGTGTTCTTGGAGAAAATGAGTACTATACTGGTGTTGCTGCTGGACAAAGTGTGTCCAAATTGGATTTATAGGCCCAGCTGGAATACTTAGGTTTCTGTGCCATGTAGCCAAGTGGGAAGTGTGGCCAAATGTACCAGATGGATTACATTCTCCCAACTATGCTTAGGAGACTGAACAACCCTGGCCAAACACTCCAGCTCAAGCAAATCCATTTCTTTAGGAGCCCTTTGGGAATCAGGGTCAGGAGGGCTGATTTTGAAAGAGTACTTCTTTGCCACTTGGAGACACTTAGGGACTCCATGTCCTCTGTCGAGCTATAATGCATTACATCTTTTATCTCAGTTCATACTCTGCAGGATTCTCTCCAGGCTTGTTTAGAAAATTTGTTCTCCCACTGAGGACAATCTACAACTCCAGTTAAGGCTATTAAGGGGAGGGGGAATGAAGGGGAACGAGTCAGAAGCACAAAACCAGAAGACATTCCTTCCCTTGGATAGGGCTTAATGGGATAGTTTTCAACAGATTAAAGTCCCAGAACACACTATCTTGTTTATTGATAGTCAGGCATGAAATAGTTCTGCCATGTCAAGGCCTGCAATAATTATGTGGCTTTGGACTGTCCACTGAACTTAGTTTGACAGCATCACTTACTTGATAATAGACTCCAGAAGTGCTCTGGCTTCTTGAGGTTTGTTCGTTTATTTATAGTCAGATTGCTTTACTCTCCGTCAGAAACAAACTACTAAGTTTTGCTAAAAGGCCAGAGATGTTTTGTATAGTGACAGCAACTGAGAGGCTTCTGAAGTGAGTAAGCAATATGTTCAATTACAAATTCCAAACACTGTAGCATTAAGCATTCTCCAGAACATAAACAGCATGGAATTACAATTACTGCATGCAAATCAGGTTCAAAATTCAATGGTTTTTCCATTTAGTTAATTGCTTAGTTAACAAGTGACTCCCACTTCAGCGGTTTATGTTTCTCAGAAGTAGCTTCCAGGCATAAAGCTGACTTAGACAGCTTTGGTCTTCAAGAATGTTACTCCACCTGATATAAACATAAGCTGAAGAATCCAGTTAAGAAACCTAAAAATTGCAGAAAAGTGTGTTCTTTTCCCTACTGTGACTAGAAGGAACATGCAGAGAGGAGGACTGAGACAAGTTTGTGGCAGTTTCGAGCCACCAGCCATGTATGCTGCTTCTCCTCTTCCCCCACCCCAGGTAGTTTTGATCAAAGAGATCCAAAGCCTCCTGTGTCCAGACAACTCTGAAATTATTACTGCAATGCATGCATATACTAGCTATTGACTCCCTACTGAAGGGATAAGCTTTCCTGAAACTCACTGTGGTCATCTAGCCTTGTTCTCCCCCCATTAAAAACAAAACAAAAAAAAAAACATCAAAACCAAAAAAATACCCAAAGCAACAAAAACCAAACCTACACCACCCAACGTTGGCTGCGAGTTTATTTTGCAGCAGACTTGTGCTCACTTTTTTTTATGCCAACATGCTAGTGCGGAGGCACTGCACCCAGGACAAATAGGTGAAGAAGTCCCAGGGAAGGCAGGATCTCAAGCACAGCCTAACAGAGCCAGCACAGCCCATAATGGGAACGCACACACGAGAATAAATGAGCTCATTGGCACTGCCGTTTGAAGTGCAGCTTGTATTTTAATGTCAGTTTATGCAGTTTCAGTTAAAGACAGTAGGTACAGCCAACATATCCCAGGCTAAGTCATCTTTAGTTAACGCACTGTGAGAGCCAATTTAAAAATAATCAAGACAGACAAAAACAACAAAAAACCACAACACAACCCCCCAATACTGTGTTTAGCATAGTAGCTCTAGAAGCACTCTGCACCTGAATAGTTACCCCTGAGAATCAACTCCCAGGGATTCCAAGAAAAATTTAAACTCTGATTAGCATCTGTTGTTTCCTGCTTACTGATTTTAATGACGATTAACAAAGAGTCAGCCTGCTCTAATTTAAACAAGATCTCTGGCGCTCAAGGCTCCAGATACAGATTCATGAGTACACAGGATATTTATTGCTAGATTTCAACCAGGAATGTTATGTTGTCCTTGTCATTTAGCAAGATTTACTTCTCCTTCTTTATGAAAGCATTATTCACTTCAGTTACAACTCTTGGAAAGAACCTGGCCATACCAGGCCAGTTGGAAGCAATCAAGCCAAACTAACAGCCTGGAGGCGGCTTTGTCAGGCAAAGCTTACTTGGGTATCCTTTCACATCATCCCGCTTGCGCTCAGGACAAAGTCGAAGACGTCTCATATTTGCCTGTGTCTCTGTGAGGCTATTGAGTGTCACAGTGTACAGCCAACTCACTCTTCGTTTGTGTCATAGCTTACACCAAGCTCCTGCAGACTGCCCCAAATCCACAGTCCTCGCTGACTGAAGAAGAGCCAGACCTTAATGCTTTAGGAAGTGCAAAACACTTCCAGAAAAAAGAAAAAAAAAAAAACGCAACAACAAAAAACAACACTGCAATAACCCAAAATTAGAAGGACTTCAAGAACACTCCCTTTGCCTGATATAGCACATCTATCTTGCTAGAGCACCGCTCCAGAGATTGCTCAGCTGCTCTTCCCAATACACCACATGGCTAAAATATGTAGCAAAGGAAAAAAAACAAAACCAAAAACTGACAGAGATAGTGTGCAGAAGTACTTCACTGAGAGCTCTGTGTCTGACAAGGGAACAGACACAGCACTGTTGGTAACACTATCTCCTACTTCAGAGGAAGGGAAACAGCACATTAAGCCCTGGAAGCTTTCCAAAGCCCAGTAGAGGACTCTTGAGTGGCGAGGAACTGAACATTTTCTTGTTCACCTGGGAACACCCTTGGGTTTACGGGGAGAGCAGGAGGAACAAGAGATGCTCCTGTCCTGAGGTCCCACGCTCGGCTCTCAGCAGAGCCGAGCTGAGTACAGGAAGCACTGTGAACAGATTCACACCACGTTCGTTCGGATCCCTTCAGCTATGCGCTTCCCCAAAAGCCGTCTCTTCCTTCCACACTTCAAGTCAGAGCGGGGACTCCAGGAGTAGTCTCAGACTTTGGGTCAGGGTTTCTTCCCTTTTATGGGGAAAAAGAATGGGGGAAGAAAGAGCAAGAAAGAAAAGCAGGAGGGGAGGAGAGTTACAGATGGGTCCGTGAGCCCGTACAGGCTGCCTAATAATAACTGTGGTTTTGTCCATCTGGAGCGCAAAGACAGGATGTCAGGATTATTTTGCAAGCGATTTGTAGCTGCTTCCACTCTCAGTGCTGGAGCAGCCCAAGTAAAGACAGATCAGAATCAAAGTGTGGCTGAGGGAGTCTAGTATAGTGCTTTTCAAGGAGGGGCAGCGGTTATCTAGATGTGCCTGCAGGCCTGCTGCATGTTATCGTGTGATCTAAAGCCCATTTGTTAGGCAAATGTTCTGTGGAGGCCACCTAGGAGCTCTTCAGCACAAGAACTCGAGTTATTACAACTTCTGCCAGCACAGACTCACATGCAAAAGCTTGCAGCTGTTCAGCATTATCCCAGGGTTAGCAAGTTACAGGAGACGCTTTTTGCTGTAGTAAGGAGAGGAAAGCAGAGTCAGCCTCTTCTCCAGCATCTCTTTCTAAAATCAGGTCCTTAGGGGCCTTTGTCCGTCCACCGTTTGGAGGACTCCAAAGTATGCAGTCATCTGTGTAACAGCATACACTCTGCTGAGAGATTCTCTGGATAACTTTCAGCTACCTGGGAATTGCTGCCGACTATTGTCCCCAAGATGGGCGCTGGATTTGTCAGTAGCTAAGTGTATTTAACAACTTTTTCTCTGAAAACTGGAAGATGGTTTTTAAAAGGCTTTTCATTTAAGCTCTTCCCATCCCTTTCCCCTCCCTGCGTTCTGCAACAGGAAAATGCTACTCTGCTAAACCAGATGAGAGCAGAATTTAAGACAAGTGTCCAAAGTTGCTGTTCTCCAAGTTCATCCTCTAATCCAGGAGAGGAATCGGAGGGCAGTGCACTTATATTAAGAAAGATTTTTCATATGGTCACTTACCACAGAGCAAAGTGAGAGGAAACAAAATTAGATGGCTTGAATCACTGTCAAGAGAAAAAGCAAGCACTGACAGCTCTGGTGTGCAGAGAAAGGACAAGTCACTCAACTCTACAGCCCAGTCCACAGGGGCAATAAACAGGTCTTAGCTGGGCAAAGCCCATCTCGTGTGCACTAAGACAAGTCTGCAGTGCAGGAACCTGAACTCTGGGTTTTCAAGATTTGACTGAAGAGAAAGGTTTCTCTCTGGGAAAGAAAAAATAATTTAAAAAAAAAAAAAAAGAAAAATCACTGAATCTTTGCTTTTCCTTACCGTACCACACTCAAGCCACATTGCCAAATTGGATCCGAGCTTTGAGACAGTCCGTCGTATGTGGTGCAACGACTCATTGCTGGAGGCTCAAGCACGTCTGTGCCTGCCCTCTGCCAGCTAGAAGGGCAGCAGCGCGGTGGAAACACACCTCAGAAGGTCAGAAAGTTTTGTGCCAACTTTATGCATTGCAGATGGGACAGGCGATACTAGTGAGACAACTACAATACCTTTAGCAAAGATTTCCCTTCCTTGTGGTTTCCAAACCCATCTGTTAGAAATATGCTTTCAGCTGGCTGCAGAGGTTTCTATTGATGTACTGCCAAAAGCACAGCACATGGCCTAGAGGTCCTTACAAAGAACAAAAACCCACCCTGATCCACCAAGGACAAACCTTATTCCCCCTCTCAAAAAAAAAAAAAAAAAAAAAAAAAAAAAAAGCTGAGGACGCCCCCCGTGCGGCCTGCAGGATCACCACGCGGGGTTACTGGTATGTGGCTCCTGGCCAGCTTCCTGCCTACAGGAGACACCACTGCCAGTAGTCTTTCCAGGCTTCTACTGCCGCAAGCGAGGAGCGACCCAGACACTTCCCAGGCACACTGCACTATTTGAAGGCTTAATTTCATCCCCTGCTGCAGGTTTAACAGCCTTTTTGCTCAAGATTTTTAAGTACTGGCAATGCAAAAAACCTCACGAGTTGTGTAAAGATACATCCGTGTAGTTTCCCAGGAAGTTCTTACTGAAGGAACCATTTCGCTTCTCCACGTAATTGATCCAAGAGCATTATAATGAGAAATCACTGCTGAACACAAGGGCCAGTTGGTGAGCGTCCTGGTTTGAGGTGACGGTGAGAAAGAGAACCTCCCTCAGCATCGGCTAAAGCAGCTTTAGAACAAACAACTAAGCAGGGAGATTTCTATCTAACAACAGGTCATATGTTTCTGCTGGTTTCCCGTACCACTACTGCACCACACTGTTGTGCAATCACTAATAGGAAGTACACCTGGGACAAATGCCAGATCTCGTAACAGGAGTTAAAAGGGAACAGAATGGCAGTGAATACCTGGTCAGGAGCTCGTGTAGTGCAGAAGGGGGGCTGAGGGGGGAAGCTGCCAGAGCCAGTGGCTCTGAAAGGCAGTCTGTGCACCAGATTTCAGCCGTTCGATTCTGAAATATCCTAAATGTGCCTTTGTGCTGCAGAGATTGTTTTGGCAACGAGGAACAAAATTAAGACCATTTCCTTCAGCTTCCTAAGCACCTGTAGAGCAGCGCAGAGCTACTGGAGGAGGCAGTGGTCCGAGCACAGGCACTACCTGGCCAACCTGTACCACCGTCCTTGAAGCAGAGCCTCATCACCGTCTTTTAAAGTTTTTGTGTAGCTACGCAGCAAACAAAGTTGCTACATTTTGTTTATTGCTAGCATGGGGTAATCACAGTTTGTACTGAAAAGAATAAAATCCACCATAAGGGAACAGACATCTAAGCTCTGTTTACCTCTGCACGTGCCAGGGAATTTGTCTTTCGCTAAGGCAGCCTCGTGCCACGCTTGAAATAGGGGAGATGCAGAAGCAGGGCTTTTGGTATCAGTTCTCCTGCCGAATCCCTGTGGCAATACACAGGGGATTCAGACAGAGTTGAGAGCTCAGGATCTCGCAGCTCTGGAGCACTAGAGTTTTCCTTGGAAAGGAAGAGGGTTATACCTGCGTGAATTACTACCCTGCCCCAGCACTTACTGAGGAGAGTCAAGATCAGACTAGAGATGCAACAGAGGACACTAGTGGCCACAAAGTGAGCAGACTGATAGCTCTTATTATCAATTTGCCTCACAAAAGTTCAGGGAGTGCCTTTAATTTGTCTGACAGTCATTTTTAACAGTCTAGGGATGGGGAAGGAGTCCAAACACATTGCTGCTGTGCTGTAGCAGCAGGAATGCTGGCTGAAGGGGGAAAGGGCTGCAAGTGAATTCAGCAGCAACACGTAACAAAAGCTAGCATGTTTTCAGCAGAAGGCTCAGGTCCCTGCCCAGCCAAGAAGGGCACTAAGGGGAGTGTTTAATTCATCATTCATTTGGGCCTTCTCGCTTGTTGCGAGTCCAGCAGTGAAAGGGAAGAGGCAGACAGGGCACAGGTCCTTCTGGGGACACAGACACACCATGTAGAAGAGACAAGGAAAGCTGTAACTGGTGTCACTGGGAAGACTTCTGGGGGGTGGACTACTGCTCCAGGTCAGTGCAAAACTGGAGAAGGCCAGGACGTTCTTATCTCCAGCTGCAAATCCAGCGAGAAACTTGGGGGCTGGAGGCAGCGGCTGGCAGGAGCGCTTGAGATGCTGCAGCCACCCAGCCTGCCTGCGCTCCTCCTCTTGGGGCCGCACGCAAGTACCCCAACAGCTGTATCCCACGCTCATTTCACCTCCAGCCTCGGAGACCTTCACAGCACCGGCTCTATCCGGACCCGGTTCCCCAGCCTGGCCCGGAACCTGGTCCCAGCTCCCATCCCGCCCCGGCCACTTGCTGCCCTGACACCAGTGCTCGGGCACGGAGATGCTCCACTCGTTCTGCGCTTCCAAAAGCGCCTTCTCCTTCCCCTCCCCGCCAGCCCCCTCCCCAGGGCAGCACTGCCTGCCGGCTGCCGGGACATGTGCTCCGGGCTCCGCAGGGAGAGCTCCGGCAGCCCCTCCGCCAGCCGCTACCCGGGCCCCGGCACAGGCAGAGTGGAGGAGGCGCCACGGTCCCGCGGGTTGGCAGCATCCCCTTCCCGCGGACCCCCCCCCACCCCGGTTACCTGCGCCTTCTCGGGATATCGGCACGTCGCAAAGACGAAGTCCGGGGAGGGGTTGGAGGCTGCGAGCCCCCGCACCAGCCCCAGCCCTATGCCCCGGCTGCAGCCGGTGATGAGCACGGAGCGGCAGCGCGGCTGGGCCATGCTGGAACGGCACGGCACGGCACGGCACGGCACGGCACGGCACGGCACGGCACGGCACGGCACGGCACGGTTCGGTCTCCTCCCGATGCCGTTCTTAACCTGCGCGGCGCGGAGCCGCCACCACCGCCCCGATCCCGCCCCCGCCGCCCCGCCCGGCCCGGCCCGGCCCGGCCCGGAGCCTCCCCCGCTGCCTCCCGGCCGCCCACAGCCCCTCGCCTCCCGCAGCCCCGGGGCTCGGCTACCGCCCCGCGGCGGGGTTCGGGGCAGGGGGGACGGGAACGGACCGGCGGCTGCAGGAGAAAGCTGCTGCTTGCAACTGCACACACTCACTGCCCGCAGAGAAAAACACTCTGTAGGCGCTGTTTTTCCCGTCTGTCTCTCTTCAGAGCAGAGACATCCACCTCTGCCTGCTCGAATGAGGCAGGTGCCAAAAACCCTGCTCAAAGTGGTCTCCCCTTGAGGGCAAAGTGCTCTGTAGCTTTTCAGGCAGCTCGCCTGCACGGTTCCTGCCGAACCCACTTGTGGCTGCACACAGTGCTGGGCGAACCGCTTCCCAAAGACGAACCGCTTCCAAACTGCACACACTCGCTGCCCGCACAGCAGAGCACTGTTTCAGCACTGTTTTTCAGCACTATAGACGTAGATGGCAGAGAAGCTAAGCAGTTGGGAAACCTGGCCAAGGATGGAGGTATCGATGAAGGGATTGGGAGAAAGACAAGCACTCTCAGTCTCTGGAGGCGACTGATGTCAGCCATAAAGCGCAGGTATCCCTTCAAGGATGATATTGAATGCCGTCCAAGTAAATGGACCAACATGGAAAAAGGTATCAAGTACCTGAGAGAATTGGCTGTGCGAGAGGTGATTTATAGTGATAGGCAAGTGACTGTAGATCCTGATAAGATGCCATGCAAACGATCCATGCTAAAAAAGTTTGTACAAAGTGCACCACCAACATATTCCCACACATTGTCAACAATGGTCTGGGGAGCATCCGATACCGACACACCAACTGTAAGTGAAGTGGTTAACAAGGTACGACAGTATGAAGACAGTCTCTCTCATCCTTTCTCTGTGGCAGCTGTGGAAAAACTGACTGTGATCACTGAGAAAATGACCGAGACAATGGAGCAAATGACCAAGAAAATAGTTGAGCACACCGATAAGCTGCTTGATACATTACCCCAGGTAGAGGAAAAATCCCATTCTTCCCCTGCACAGACCCATGTTGCAGCTACTAAGAAAACACGCCCTCCTACTCAAGAGAAAAAAACACTCTCCAACTCAAGACCAATCGAACCCACTCCGAGATTTCTTGTATCGATGCCTCTGCAACTATGGAGAGGATATGAGGAAGTGGGATGGAGAACCTATCTCAACCCTACAGGCACGGGCGCTTGAGTTGCAAAGTAAAGCAGATAGAAGAAAGAATTCTTACAGTAGGAATGCTGCTCCAACCTACAGTAGGCGATCCTACGGTCCAGATAGGAACAGGTACTATTGTCGACGTCAGAGGTGCCCTGCCTCCAGCCAGGAGGAGGAGAGGGACAACCGAATTTATTGGACTGTGTGGATTCGATGGCCTGGCATATTAGAGCCACAAAAGTATAAAGCCCTGGTGGACACTGGTGCACAGTGTACCCTATAGCCATCGAATCATAAAGGGGCAGAAACTGTCACTATTTCTGGAGTGACAGGCGGATCTCAAGAACTGACTGTATTAGAGGCCGAAGTGAGCCTAACTGGGAATAAATGGGAGAAACACCCCATTGTTACTGGTCCAGATGCTCCGTGCATCCTTGGCATAGACTATCTCAAGAGAGGGTATTTTAAAGACCCAAAAGGGTATCGGTGGGCTTTTGGTATAGCAGCTGTAGAGACTGAGGATGTTACACAGCTGTCAACCTTACCCGGTCTTTCAGATGATCCTTCTGTTGTGGGACTGCTGAGGGTTAAAGATCAGCAGGTGCCAATTGCTACTGCCACGGTGCATCGATGACAGTATCGCACCAAGCGAGACTCCTTCATTCCCATCCATAACCTGATTCGACGGCTAGAGAGCCAAGGAGTGATCAGCAAAACTCGCTCACCATTTAACAGCCCTATATGGCCAGTGCGAAAGTCTGATGGGGACTGGAGACTGACAGTAGACTACTGTGGCCTGAATGAAGTCACAGCACCACTGAGTGCTGCTGTGCCAGACATGCTAGAACTTCAGTATGAACTGGAGTCAAAGGCAGCCAAATGGTATGCAACAATTGACATTGCTAATGCTTTTTTCTCTATTCCTTTGGCAGCAGAGTGCAGGCCACAGTTTGCTTTCACCTGGAGGGGTGTCCAGTACACCTGGAATCAACTGCCCCAGGGGTGGAAACACAGCCCTACTGTTTGCCATGGACTGATCCAGACCGCACTGGAGAAGGGCAGAGCTCCAGAACACCTACAATACATCGACGACATCATTGTGTGGGGTAACACAGCAGAAGAAGTTTTCAAGAAAGGTAGGAAAATCATTAAGATTCTTCTGAAAGCAGGTTTTGCTATAAGAAGAGGTAAGGCCAAGGGACCTGCACAAGAGACCCAGTTTTTGGGAATTAAGTGGCAAGATGGGCCTCACCAAATCCCAATGGACATAATTAACAAAATAACATCTATGTCCCCACCTACTAACAAAAAGGAAACACAAGCCTTTGTAGGTGGTGTGGGTTTCTGGAGAATGCATATTCCAGGTTATAGCCAGATTGTGAAACCTCTCTATGAAGTGACTCGAAAGAAAAATGAGTTTATGTGGGGCCCTGCGCAACAACAAGCCTTTGAGCAAATTAAACAAGAGATTGCGCATGCAGTAGCCCTTGGACCAGTCCAAACTGGACGGGACATTAAAAATGTGCTCTACACTGCAGCTGGGGACAATGGCCCTACCTGGAGCCTTTGGCAGAAAGCACCAGGGGAGACTCGAGGTCAACCCCTAGGATTCTGGAGTCGAGGGTATAAAGGCTCCAAGGCCAACTATACTCCAACCGAGGAAGAAATCTTGGCAGCGTATGGAGGAGTTAGAGCTGCTTCAGAAGTAATTGGTACTGAGGCACAGCTCCTCCTGGCGCACCGATTACCAGTACTGGGCTGGATGTTCGAGGGTAAAGTTCCTTCTACTCATCATGCCACCGATGCTACCTGGAGTAAGTGGGTTGCCTTAATCACACAGCGAGCTCGAATAGGAAACCCAAACCGTCCAGGAATCGTAGAAGTGATCACAAATTGGCCCGAAGGCAAAGACTTTGGGATGCCACCAGAGGAAGTGGTGACACGTGCTGAGGAAGCTCCACCATATAACGAACTCTCAGATAATGAGAAACAGCATGCTCTGCTTACGGATGGATCTTGTCGTATTGTAGGAAAGCATTGAAGGTGGAAAGCATTGAAGGTGGGAAGCTGCCTGTGTGGAGTCCTATACAACAAGTCGCAGAAGCTGCTGAGGGAGAAGGTGAATCGAGTCGATTTGCAGAGGTAAAAGCCATCCAGCTGGCGTTAGATGTTGCTGAACGAGAAAAGTGGCCAATACTCTATCTCTATACTGACTCAGGGATGGTGGCAAATGCTCTGTGGGGGTGGTTAAAGCAGTGGAAGCAGAGCAACTGGCAGCGCAGAGGTAAACGCATCCGGGCTGCTGAATTGTGGCAAGACATTGCTGCCCGGCTAGGGAACCTAGTCGTAAAGGTACGTCATGTAGATGCCCATGTACCCATGAGTCAGGCCACCGAGGAACATCAAAACAATCAGCAAGTGGATCAGGCTGCTAAAATTTTCCAGACAGACTTGGACTGGGAACATAAAGGTGAACTATTCTTAGCTTGGTGGGCCCATGACACTTCAGGTCATCAAGGAAGGGATGCAACCTATAAATGGGCCCGTTACCGAGGGGTGGATTTAACCATGGACGCTATTGCGCAGGTTATCCACGACTGTGAAACATGTGCCGAAATCAAGCAAGCTAAAAGGTTAAAACCTTTGTGGTATGGAGGACGATGGCTGAAATATAAATATGGGGAGGCTTGGCAAATTGACTACATCACACTCCCTCAGACTCGCCAGGGTATGCGCTATGTGCTTACAATGGTGGAAGCAAGCACCGGATGGTTGGAAACCTATGCCGTACCCAATGCCACTGCCCAGAATACCATCCTGGGCCTTGAAAAGCAAGTCTTGTGGTGACATGGCACTCCAGAAAGAACTGAGTCAGACAATGGGACTCATTTTAAAAACAATCTTATAAGTAATTGGGCAAAAGAACATGGCATTGAATGGATATATCATATCCCCTATCATGCACCAGCTTCTGGGAAGATTGAGTGATATAATGGACTGTTAAAAACCACCCTAAAAGCAACAGGTGGTGGAACCTTTAAAAATTGGGACAAGCATTTAGCGCAAGCTACCTGGTTAGTTAACACCAGGGGATTCATCAATCGAGCTGGTCCTGCTCAATCAGACCATTTACATACAGTAGAAGGGGACAAAGTCCCTGTGGTGCATGAAAGGAATACGTTAGGGAAAACTGTTTGGGTTTTTCCTCCTTCAGGCAAAAGCAAACCCATTCATGGGACTGTTTTTGCTCAAGGACCTGGATGTACTTGGTGGGTGATGCTGAAGGATGGAGAAGTTCAATGATTAGGGGATTGGAACATCTTTCTTATGAGGAAAGGCTCAGGGACTTGGGTCTTTTTAGTCTAGAAAAAAAGAAGACTGAGGGGGGATCTTATCAATGCTTATAAATACTTAAGGGGAGGGTGCCAGGGGGATGGGAACAGTCTTTTTTCAGTGGTGCCCAGTGATAGGACAAGAGGGAACGGGCACAAACTTGTACATAGGAAGTTCCATCTTAACATGAGGAGGAACTTCTTTCCTTAGAGGGTGGCGGAGCACTGGCACAGGCTGCCCAGGGAGGTTGTGGACTCCCCCTCACTGGAGACATTCAAAACCCGCCTGGACGCTGTCCTGTGCAACTGCTGTAGGTGTCCCTGCTGTGGCAGGGGGGTTGGACTCAGATGATCTCCAGAGGTCCCTTGCAACACTGACCATTCTGTGATTCGTGTTCAACTACTTCATAGAAAAACTACAGGAGGAGAGTCGGCACACCCTTCATGTTAACTTCAAAGTCCACACGACAAGGACCTTAGGAAAAACACAGACGCACATTGGACACGTACCTCGTCTTCGCAGACCAGCCAGAATCCTTTCCATTCCGTACCGTACCGTACTGTACCGTCACAGCAGAAGAAAGGGCCACCATGGAGAAACGGTGGCAGTCGACAATCTGTCGAGAGAGGAAAAAACCCTTTAGCGTAAAGCTGGGTAGAAATCTCAAGCCGCCTTCTTTCCCCGAAGGTTTGCCAAGATGACAGCTAAGCAGAGGAAAAAGTACTTGGCTTCATCTTCGGGACGGTTCTTGGTGCAGGCCATTAGAGCTCTTGCCTTTTTCAGACAACCCTGCCTGCCAACTGGCAGCTTTAGTCGCACTAGAGCCCCCTTGCCGACTGCATGCAGGTGGCAGACACAGACAGGTATTTTTCCTCAAGCCTACGCACAGCCAAGTGAAATTTGGCTTGAACACTGACCGTGTACTTCAGCGACTCCCTGAGTCTACACCTCAATCCGCCGAACGACTAGTCCTTTTCTGGAAGGACAAGCTTTTCTGACTTAAAAACCCAAGATTGAAGGCTTCATGGAACAGAACGTGGGTTGAACCACAGGACAGCGTGCCATCAACACTGGAAGGAAAAAAAAAAAAACTGAATACAAATCAAGTGAAACATCAGTTCCCATTGTGTTGCATTCATTACATTTCCACTGGCACCTAGATGCTCAAAAATTAACTGTACTCACACCACAGACTCATAGCAATTCAGTTACGCAGGGAAAAATAAAAGGCTCTATCCAACTTGCCCATAAAATTAGCACGAACAAACAGAAGAGAAACACTGGACCCTAAAGAAGGTACTGGGCAGCTTTTAATTTATCCGAGAGGAAAGCCGGATCTTTTACCCGAAAGGAAGACATTCCTAACTACCCAGGCACCAATTCGGGAAGGAGGCGCGCTCTGTTAACTGCAATCCTGCATCAGCTTTTCCATGCTGGCGGCAAATTTGCCTTTTCTGCCGGTTTGACACAGAGTACCCGGAGTGACCCTGAACTCGCAAACATTTCTCCCCGCTCCCCCAGCCCCACGCGTGCCATTACCTTAGCAGCCGGCGGAATCAACCCCGCAGGATTTTCTTCCCGGGGCACATGAGGGGACTCTGCGAAAAGAAGAGGCGAGAAATTACTCTGCTTGTCACAGCCAGCCCACAGGGACAAGCCGGGGCACCCCCAGCCCACCTCTGCCCTCGGGAACGGGGCCCAGAGAGGCGCCTGGCGTGGACTTCACCCCCTCCAGGGAAGAGGCCGGGCTCCCTGCTGGCAGCAGGACGACTCGCCTCCCCGCTGCTCGGAGCTCCTCGCTCGGGACAGCCTGGCCTGCGCCCGGCCGCTCTTCAGCCACGCGGGGAGCGCAATCCGGCCGGTGGATACTCCGGCCAACAGACGTTCCAGCTCATTGCAGCTCCTGCTCATTGCCCGTGCCGGGAGCTTTGCCTTTGGCTAATGCACGCTCCGGACAGCAGACATCCCGGCTCGTCTCGCTCCAGCTCCTGCTTGCCCCAGCTCTGGCTAATTGAAGCCCCAGCTCGCCACTGAAGCTCCGCTTGATTTCAGCTCCTTCTCCTTACAAGCTCCAGCTACTGGCAACAGGCTGGGCTTTTCACGAGCTCGTCAATCAATCCCTGTCATAACTTGTGCGTTAAGATTAAACATCACAGCTGTACGCGGTATAAATATCGATTTGTTCGTATGACTAATTACTTAATAACTATTCTAAACAGGGTACAAAGAAGAGCTGGGCTCGAAGAGGAGAGGGCGTGCGGGGTCTGAAAAGGGCCCTTCCCCCCAGAGACCCCCTCAGACCTTGACATCAGCCTGCCGCACACCGGCCTCCCGAACTTCGGGGTCCGACGGCACCAGACCCCCACCCTCTGGGGAGGGTCCACGCACCCTGCCCACCCCCTGCTTTCCCCTACACCCCCCAACGCCCTGCCGCCCCTCTCTGCCTCCCACCCCCCTGCAAACCCGGCCATACCGGCTTCTGCTCCTGGCTCCCAGACCAGCTCCCTCGCTGCCCGTGTCTGAGCACAAAACCCCAGCTGCCGGGCCTGTTCTCAAGCCCCCAAAATGCAGGGCTCGATGCCTGCTCCGGAGCCCAAAGCCACGGGACTCCCCCTGTTTCCGAGCCCCAAACCCAGCCCCGTGAGCCTGTTCTCCAGCCGCAAGAGCGGACCACCTGGTCTCCGTTTCGGGCCCCGAACCAGCTCGCCCTCTCTGCTTCCTGACGCCCTTTGCAGCCCCCGAGGGGCGATGCCGAGGGCCGGGGGGAGCGCACCCCCAGGGCCCGCCAGGCAGTTCTGGGGAGCGCTGGGGAACTGCGGAGGGCCCGGCCCCACCTCGCCTCGCGGCGGCGCCGGCACGGCCCGGGCGCCGCTTCGTTATCGCCCTTTCGGGCTTCATTTCTCCGGCACCGCCAGCACCGCACCCCAAAACCCCCAGGCCGAAACCGAAGGGACCCCGCGGGGAGCCGGGGCCAGCCGCCCCCTCTCCGACCTCTGCAGTGCCCCCCCTCAGGGCCCTCGCGCGGGGACCGCCATCACCCCTTAGGGCGCTTTCAGCCCCCCGCCCCGCCTTCCCTCGGGGCCCCCCGAGGCCCCCCCGCCGCGTTCCCCGCCGCCCCAGCTCACCTTGATGCGGCAGAGCCGCCTCACGACGCGCTTTCCCCGCGGCACGCAGCGCTCCGATTTCGAACTGCGCGCCGTCGTGTCCCCCCCCCCCCCCCCCCCCCCGCTTCCACAGCGCCGCCGACGGCCCGCCCCCCCGCGCGCCCATTGGCCGCCGCCCGCACCCCTCCCCGGGACGCCCCGCTCCATTGGTCGGGCGCTGCCGTCAGTCCCCACCGCGCCCCACCCCGCGCCGCGCTCGGCCCAACCTCCCGCCCATCCGCCCCGGAGCCGCTGCCGTCTGAACCGGAACCGGCGGGGACGTTGCCGTGGCGACGGGCAGCTGCGGCGGGGCCTGACCGGGGCGGGGGGCAATTCGCAAAAACCCGGCTTTTTCCTCTTAAAAACTTTATAGATTTGTGCGCGACAGCACAAAGGAAAACCGCTCCGCCTTCTTCCCCTCTTCCCTCAGCTTTCCCGGGAGTCCCAAACTGGGATCCCCCCCGCCCCGCCCCAGTGCAGGCCCAGAATCAGCGGTTTGGGGCATTTTTGTGCCGCGGCGGCGGCTCCCGCTCTGCGCGCTCGGCCCTGCAGGGGAAGGTCCCCGTTTGGGGGACTCGGGCCCAAATCGGGGTGGGGAAAAAGAGAAGGGGGGAGGGGCAGCTTTTGAAAGCGCTTTTACATCTTCAAGAGAGATTTGGGGGGGGGGGGGGGGCGGTGTCGAGTTTTTAAATCCTTTCTGTAAATAGGCTTGCTTTGCATTTTAAAAACCTTATATAGCATAGACATTTACACTTATGTATCTGTTCATACATATATATTCCCTAAATAAAGATATAAAATCTGTTTACGCTTATATCGAATACCTGTTTAGACTTAGATCCGGTCAGATTGATACATTAACACTTATTATGTAGAACATCTCTTTACACTGGCTAGCTGTTGAGGTCTAGGTTTTGAGGCTTTAATATTTATTTATAAATGAATCTTTTAAAAAAGAATAATCTTTTTTCTCTTCTCAAGTCCTCTATATGATATAGAATCATAGAATCGAAGAATGGTTAGAGATAGAGGTTTTTGTTTTGAACTCCTTCTAGATACACAAATGAGTGTTATTTTACAATATCTATAAAAATGAGAGACTTTTCTCTATTTCAATGCCTCACACCCATATTTACGGGTTTTAATGGTTTTTAATCTCCCCCATGAATTTTCAGGCATTTTGGGGCTGCAACCTGCCTCTTTTGGGGCGCGACCCCTGTGTGATGCCCCACATCCCTGACTCACCTGCACCTCTGCCGGCTTGTTGCCCCTCCGGGGACCTTGGGGTGCCACAAATGACATCATCGCACACCCCCAGGAAACACCACCACCCCCTTTTTATTCACCCCAACAAAAAGGCACAAAACCGACCGGACCCAGGGCTGCCCCTTCCCCTCGGGGCGCTCAACCACCGGCAGGCAAACCTGGGCGGGGGGACGGGGAACTACTGAGCATCGCCAGACGCCTACAGCGAGACACCTGAAAAACAAAAGTCCCCGATTATATTTCAGCATAGTCAAAAATGGCACAGAAGAAAGCAGAGGCATTCCCGCAGAGCGAGGGACAGGACAGGAGCTGGGCTTTCGAGGGAAAGAGGTCAGCCCGAAACACAGCGCATCCTTCAAAAGCCAGAGCCACTGGAACTCTTAAAGTCAGCATGGATACTAATTGTTGCCGTTCTGGACACATTCTCAGCACAACAGTAAACCCTCTCGCTGCTGTTGGGAAACGCCTCCTCCCTTCCTCACGGCGCTGCTGCGGGGACATCGCCCTGCCAGGCCACCGCAGGGGGCTGCGCCGTAACCGGAATCGACGCGACGGACCCCCCAACAGCTACAGCCCTCACGCTGCTGCTGCTGCTGCACACCTTGCTTGCTTGGTCAATGGAGCTGAAAGGGCAGGGTGAAACTCTGAAGAGTACAAACAGCAAGAAAGAACAAAGCTCAGTCATTCACTTTATGCCGAAAAGGTGTGCACTAGGTTTACATACAGCCAATAAAAATACCCACACAGTATAAAAGTATTTGATTTTTCTTTGGCATTAATTTAGCTTGCACAGCTGTGAACCGATACCATCAAACTACCTATCTCCAAAACGCACAGCTGTAACTTCACTAGGGTTTTATTTTTGTAGGTGTGCGTTGCGCAGTTAGCGAGGGACATCTGGCCGGCCGCACTGTCTGAGAGAGACGGTACTGAACTGCCGGGGAAACGCGCTGCTGAAAGCCAGGCAGAAATAAAGGACTTCAGAGCACTCGGCCTAAATATTGGCAACAAAACCCCTCTAACATTCAGTTGCCTCTCTTTTCAAACGTTTACCACAAATCCCTAACTGCTTAAGTACACCTAATGAATTGTGTGCTACAGCCACTCGGCAGTTGCAGTTTAAACAATGCAAGTCAGTCTATAAATTATATGGTTTTAACTCAAGCTTTCATTTAGCACAGACAAATCAGCGAGAGAAGAGATCCCCTGCTACGGTTTTACTTTGGGTGTGGGGGTGTGGGGTGTGTGTAATCAAATCCCCGGTGCTGATATCCCCAAGGCTACCAAAAAGGACCGGCAGATTTGCTAATGCTTTTGGCTGCGCTGAACGTGCAGAGGAACAAGTTTCCAGGATACCTCACCTGGTACAACCGAGAACCCAAAGACCGGCGATGCCACCAACTTTTGGAAGACGTGCAGCAGTGCTTGGGCCTTGGGAAGGAAGCGGACTTGTTTTGGTTTGTGTTTTTTCCTGAAAGAGAGTGCAAAGCCTTGCTGCCGATGGCTTCTACTGTCAAGTACCTCATCTCTGATGAGAGAGATCTCATCAAGATCCGCTCTGATAGGAAGTTCATGAAATGCAACTGCTTTGAACGAGAAACATCTCCACTTTGGAAAGTCTCTTTCCAAGTCAAAATTACACACTGTAAGTTATGGAAAAAGGACATTATGGAAGCGATAACTCACCAAGCACACATCAGGACTCGCTGTCACAAGTTACAAGGCAGCTAATGCTTCTTGGGAAAGCCTGCAAAACACGCAGAGGCCACGCCGATTTGCCCTGGTGCGTCCATCTCTCTCCTCTGACCCCAACTGCTTTTAGTACCGAGGCTAGTATCTCAGCAAGGTTTCCCAGTACTACCGTGAGACATTTAAAAAACTTGTGGACCCAAAAAGCATAAAGCTTTTATCGCCAGAATAAAGTCTGTTTCTTCTGACCATCTGAACTCTTACCAATGGTTTGTTCCCTCTTTTAGTGCAAAATTATTTTCACAGTACCATTTACCTGTAGGCACAACAGAAACGGAAGATTATGCTTTCAGGAACAGAGAATAAACGGCGGGAAGCAAGCTGTGCATGGGCGTAACGTGCTCCAGAACAGACCTCGGTTTATTTTTAGTATTTCTGTTACAGCAGTTAGGGGGAAAAAAAAAAAAAAGCTATAGAAGGAGAGTCGGCACATCCTTCAGCCGACTGGAAAAGAGGAAACATTAACCCCTATTTTCAAAAAGAGAAAAAGGGAAGACACAGGGAACTACAGGCCAGTCAGTCTCACCTCTGTGAGACACGGCAAGATCACGGAGCAGATCCTCCTGGCAACTCTGCTGAGGCACATGGAAAATGAGGAGGTCAATGGTAGCAGCCAACCAAGGGCAAGTCATGCCGGACAAATTGGGTGGCCTTCTACGAGGGGGTTACAGAGGCAGTGGACAAGGGAAGAACAACCGATGTCATCTGCCTGGACGCGTGCAAAGCGTTTGACACTGTCCCACACGATATCCTGGTCTCTAAATTGGAGAGATGCGGATTCGACAGATGGGCTGCTTGGTGGATAAAGAACTGGCTGGACGGTCGCACTCAAACAGTTGTGGTCAACGGCTCAATGTTCAAGTGAAGACCAGTGACGAGTGGCGTTCCTCAGGGGTCGGTACTGGTACCCATGCTGTTCAACATCTTTGTTGGAGACACGGACAGTGGGATCGAGTGCACCCTCAGCAAGCTTGCCAAGCTGTGTGGCGAGGCAGACACGCTGGAGGGGAGGGATGCCATGCAGAGGGACCTGGGCAGGGTGGAGAGGTGGGCCCATGCCAACCTTGTGAAGTTCAACAAGGCCAAGAGCAAGGTCCTACAGCTGGGTTGGGGCAACCGCAAGCACAAATATAGGCTCGGCAGAGAATGGATCGAGAGCAGCCCTGAGGAGAAGGACGCGGGGCTGCTGACTGATGAGAAGCTCAACGTGAGCCAGCAATGTGTGGTCACAGCCCAGAAGGCCAAGCGTGTCCTGGGCTGCATCAGAAGAAGTGTGGCCAGCAGGTCAAGGGAGGGCATTTGTTAAAGAAATAAGCTTTTCAGTGATTTAAGTAACTTAGGCCTTATTAGATTTCTTATATATTTTGAGAATAATCATAGAATGGTTGAAGAATAGATGCAATTGTATAAGGTTGATTAATAGAATGCAGGTGCTTAAAGAGAATACTCTGAGAATTATGTAAGCACTGCGCATTTATCCCTTGTATAGTCCTGACCATGGCTGGCCTGAACCCCAGTCAAGCTGAATCAACAGAACAGCAAACGTAGAACAAACATAATAATAGGAAGGAAATAGGTGATTAACCCACAGCAAGCAATTTATAAAGCTTGGACATCTAGAAGAGGCATAGGTAAGCATAAGTTAGTGGAACATCCTGAGTTTTTCTAAGAAGTCTATAGGTGGACTTTGATGGATAGATACTGTGTAAAGAAGATAAGAGGCTGTGGTGACCACAGTCTGCACCATTGAGCTACAACTTCAGAAGAGGAACTGTAATGGAATGGTAAGAGTCAGCTGAACATTAAAGAACTTCTGGAACTGCTGAAGAGCGAAGAACTGGGGGACTTGAAAGAAACACTGCGAGCTTGCCAGACAGAAATATCAATTATGTAACACTGTGTAGAATCATATATATAGAAGATCTATTTTGCTAGCCACTTGCCACTCCCTGAGGTGACAGCCCAACTCTGAGTTGTTAATAAAGCAAACTCAGGTACCCACAGTCTGGTGAAGTTCTTTAACAGGATTCTGCCCCTTCACTCTACTCTGGCAAGACCCCACCTGGAGTACTGCGTCCAGCTCTGGAGCCCTCAGCACAGGAAAGACAGGGACCTGTTGGAGCGGGTCCAGAGGAGGGCCATGAAGACGATCAGAGAGCCACAAAGACGATCAGAGGGCTGGAGCACCTCTGCTATGAGGAGAGGCTGAGAGAGTTGGGGCTGTTCAGCCTGGAGAAGAGAAGGCTCCGGGGAAGACCCTATTGTGGCCTTCTGGTACCTAACGGGGGCCTACAGGAGAGCTGGGGAAGGGCTTTTTACAAGGGCATGGAGTGATAGGACGAGGGGGAATGGCTTCAAACTGGAAGAGGGGAGATTTAGATTAGATATTAGGAAGGAATTTGTCACTTTGAGGGTGGTAAGGCACTGGAACAGGTTGCCCAGAGAAGTTGTAGAAGCTCCATCTCTGCAGGTGTTTAAGGCCAGGCTGGATGGGGCTTTGAGCAACCCGGTCTAGTGGGAGGTGTCTCTGCCTATGGCAGGGGGGTTGGAACTTGATGATCTTCAGGGTGCCTTCCAACCTAAACCGTTCTATGATTCATGTTAACTTCAAAGTTCATAATACAAGGTCCTTAGGAAAAATGCAGACGCACATCGGAGACATACCTCGTACTCGCAGACCACGGTGGATCCTTTCCACTCCGTACCATATCGTCACGGCAGAAGAAAGGGCGACCATGGAGAAACGGTGGCAGTCGACAATCTGCCGAGACAGGGGGAAAAAAAAGCCTTTAGCGTAAAGCTGGGTAGGAATCTCAAGCTGCCTGCTTTCCTGAAGGTTTGCCAGGATGACACCTGAGCGGAGGAAAGAGCATTTGGCATTGTCTTTGGTACGGTTGTTGGTGCAGGCCGCTAGAGCTCTTGCATTTTTTAGACAACCCTGCCTTCTTTTGACTCACCGGCTGCTTCAGTTGCGCTAGAGCCTCTTTCCTAGCTGCATGCAGGTGACAGACATAGACACCCAGCTACGTTTTCTCAAGCCCACGTAGAGCCAAGGCTTCCTCACCCTGTACGTCCCAAGGTGAATGTTTTTGTTGAAGGGTACGGCAACCCACCTGTTCTTCTAAACCGCCTCCATGCAAAAAAGCAATGATTTTTTTTTTTTCTTTTTCCAGGCCCTTTCTCCAAACGGTCGCGATCTTTTAAAACTGCGGTTGTGCCACCAAACATGCTTAGGGTCCCTGCCAGCTTTCGACTGCCCTTGGCCTTACCCGGCACACGCTCTCTGCCGCCTCCCAACAGCAAAAGTACGGCATGCTCCCGGACCCGAGCGCGACACTGCGGGTGCCCACGCACACCTCGCTCTTTGCACAAGGAGCCCCCGAGCATCCCTGCGAGCGCAGCCGCATGCGCAGGATCAGCTTCACCTACTCTGGTGTCAGGGGATGCCGTTTCTGAAGCTCGAAACTGAAAGCCGCAGTTTGACACTCGGCCACAGCAGAAGTTATCCATAACGAGAACTCCACAAAAATGTAGTGATGCAACTTGCAAACCCACAGCAGCAGCAGCTTCAGAGAAAAACAGAGAAAAGGGTCAGCATTCACAGCCCTTACAGAAAACAGGCGTTCTCCTTCCCTTCCGAAACCCGCCTCTTAGGTCTAAATATCGCAGCACCACCGTGGCAATACCCAGAGTGGGGAACAACAGCCCTGCTGCCGGACGTTTGTAGAGCAGGGTACACAGACAGGGGGACAGGGTTTTGCCACACACAGCCCTGAATTTCCTGAAAAGTTACGTTTACCAGAAATAGCCACTTGGAACGTACTGCCAAACAACACTTGGCAACAAAACTTTGACGGGTTTGACACACACAGTTTTGGGGGAACTTGCTATTTGCTGCCTGTTGTTGTTGCGGTTGTTCTTCCTTTGGAAATTCTACTTGTAGCCAAGTTATTCACTACTGGTTCAAGCATTTACCTTCCTGGTTTTACCAGCGCGTTTACACAGGCAAGTAACTTAATTGCTCCGCTCAAATTATCCAAATTACAGTTATAGCCATGAGAGAGGAGTGCAAAAGGGGAGGTCAGGCAGCAAAGGAGCTCTGCAGGCTGCCACTAGGCAACACCGCGCTCTGCTTTTGAAGCCACACACATGCCCCCAAAAAAGCCACGACCCACACAAAACAAACCAAAAAAATCCCACCCGTGAGGGAGCTGGGGGGAAATTAATGAAAGGAAAGACCAACAGCTGCAACATTAAGTGAAATTTGGCTTTAACGCTGACCATGTACTTCAGCGACTCAATGAGTCTACACCTCAATCCGCTGAACAACTAATCCTTTTCTGGAAGGACAAGCTTTTCTGACTTAAAAACCCAAGATTGAAGGCTTCATGGAACAGAATGTGGGTTGAGCCACAGGACAACGTCATCAACCCTGGAAGAAAAAAAGAATGGAATAAAAATCAAGGGAAACATCAGTTCCCATTGTGTTGCATTCATTACATTTCCACTGGCACCTAGATGCTCAAAAATTAACCGTACTCACACCACAGACTCATAGCAATTCAGTTACGCAGGGAAAAATAAAAGGCTCTATCCAACTTGCCCATGAAATTAGCACGAACAAACAGAAGAGAAACACCGGACCCTAAAGAAGGTAGCAGGCAGCTCTTAATATATCCCATAGGAAAGCTGGCTCTTTTACCCAAAAGGAAGACATTCCTAACTACCCGGGCACCAATTCGGGAAGAAGGCGCGCTCTGTTAACTGTAAGTCTGCACCAGATTTTTCACAGTGGCAGCAAATTTGTCTATTCTGCAGGTTTGACGTGGAGTACCTGCAGCGCTCCTGAACTCCCAAACGTTTCTCCCCACTCCCCCAGCCCCACGCGTGCCATTACCTCAGCAGCCGGCGGAATCAACCCCGCAGGATTTTCCTCCCTGGACGCAGAAGGGGACACTGGGGAAAAAAGGTGGTGAGAAATGACCGTGTTTGTCACAGCCAGCCCACGGGGACAAGCCGGGGCACCCCCAGCCCACCTCTGCCCTCGGGAGCAGGGCCCAGAGAGGCGCCTGGCGTGGATTTAACCCCCCAGGCAAGAGGCCGGACTCCCCGCCGGCAGCAGGACCACTCGCTGCTCCTCGCTGGGGACAGCCCGGCCCGTGCCGGGCCGCTCTTTCTCCTTACAAGCTCCAGCTACTTGCAACAGCCTGGGCTTTTGACAAGGGCGTCCTTCAATCACCCTCATAATTTGAGTATTGGCATTAAACACCATAGCTGGACACACTATCAATATTGATTACTTTGTATGACTAATTACTTCATAACTACTGTAAACAGCAGACTAGAAAGAGCTGGACTCAAAGAGGAGAGGGTTCCCCCCAGAGACCCCTGCAGACAGGGAGTTCAGCCTGCTGCACGCCAGCCTCCTGAACTCGGGGGGCCCACGGGACCAGACCCCCGCCTCCAGGGAGGGTCCACGCACCCTGCCCACCCCCTGCTTTCCCCCACACCCCCCAGCGCCCTCCCACCCCTCTCTGCCTCCCTCCCCCCTGCAAAACCAGCCAAACTGGAGTCTGCTCATGGGCCCCAAAACCAGCTCACTTACTGCCCGTTTCTGAGCCCAAAACCCCAGCCCCTGGACCTCGTCTCAAGCCCCAAAACCGCAGCACTCGACCCCTGCTCCCGAGCCCAAAGCCACGGGACTCCGCCTCTTTCTGCACCCCCAAAACCACCCCCGGCAGCCTGCTTTCCAGCCCTAGGGCCAGAAGACCTGCTCTCCTTTTCGGGCCCCAAACCAGCGCACTCTCTCTGCTTTCTCACTGCCTCTGCAGCCCCCGCGGGTGACGCTGAAGGCCGGGGGGGTGCAGCCCCCACACAGCCCGGCACCCCAGGGCCCACGGGCACTTTTGGGAAGCGCTGGACAACTGAGGGGCCTGGGCCCACTGCGCTGTAGGGCAGCGCCAGCACGGCCCAGGCGGTGCTTCACTATCGCCCTTTCGGGCTTCATTTCTCCGGCACCACCAGCCCCGCACCCCAAACCCCCGAGGCCGAAGGGACCCCGTGGGAAGCCGGGGCCAGCCACCTGCGCTCCGAGCCTAGAGTGCCCCCCGTACCCCCAGCCCCCCTCAGGGGCCCTGCTCGGGGTCCCCTCAGGCCTCCCGCTCACCTTCACGCGCTCCAGCTGCCTCACGACGCGCTCGCGGCAGCACCACGTACCCAACCCGGGACCCGCTCTCCCCCACACCGCCCCACTCCCACTTCGAACTGGGCGCCATTTTCCCCCGGCTCCCTCCGCTTCCGGACCGCCCACGCCGCGCGCCCATTGGCCGCCGCCCGCACCCCTCCTTGCAGCCCCGCTCCATTGGCCCGGCGCCGCCGTCAATCCCCGCCGCGCCCCACCCCGACCAGGCCATCCGACCAATCGGAGCGCGGCACCCCCGCTGTGATTGGCCCGCCCTCCCGCCTGGGAGCGGTTGCCATGGTGACGAGGCGCCAGCGGAAGCGCGGGACCCTTCCCGGGCCTGTCGGGGGGCGGAATTCACCAAAATCCGGCTTTGGCTACTTAAAAGTTTTAGAGATTTGTGTGCGACAGCACAAAATAAACCCGTTGCGCAGCCTGGCCCTCGCGGCGCTCCCTGGGGGTCAGGCACTTCGAGGGGGGGACGGGGTCCCGCAGATCGGGGGGCCCCGGCCGCTGCCCCGGCACCTGCGGCTGGGGGGGGATACGGCGGTGGGGGGGGGGGGGGGGGGGGGGCACGGCCGTAGCGGTGACGGGGGAGACTCCGGGGGAGCTCTGGCGAGCTGGGCGGGCGCCCGGCGTCTGCGCCTGGCGGGGGTGCCCGCCTGCTTCCCCTCCTGCCTTCCGTCAGCGCTCGGGTTACTCCCGCGGGCTGCCCGGAGCCGGCTCGCCTCCAGCGGACCGGCAGCCTGCCGCAGCGGGCAGTTTGAGGCTTCCCGCCCCGCCACCCCCGGGCGGCCAGCGGGCAGGAGACACCCCCGCTCCCGGCGAAGGGGCTCGCCCGCCTCCCCGGTGCTCCCGGCCCCCCCGCGCCGCCGGGGATGGCGCGCGGCAGCCGCCCGTGCGGGACAGGCGTTGCAGTACCGCGCTTCGGCCACGCGGGGGCAGCAGCAGCGAGAACGGAGCGGGGAGGCGGGGCCGAGGCGGGCGGGAGGCGGGGCCAGGGCAGCACCTCCTGAAAGTGCTTTTACCTTTTCCATAGAGATTACAAGGGGGGGGGGTGTCGAAAGAAGCCACCCCCCCCCCCCCATCCGCCACATCATCGTCCCCCCGCTGACCTTGGGCTGCCCCAAGTGACATCATCACCCTCACAGAAACACCCCCCCTTTTTACTCCCCCCCCCAAAAAAATGCACAAAGCCACCAGACCCGCAGCTGGCTCCTTCCCCTCGCGGCGCTCAACCACCGGCAGGCAAAACTGGGCGGGGGGGGGGTCTATTGAGCATCACCAGAACCGTACAGCGACACACCTGAAAAACAGAAATCCCCCAATTATATTTCAGCAGATTCAAAAACCAGGTACGAGTGGCTGATCTGCAAGAGTGATACACTGATTATCCTTGGGCTTTGCTGTGTTGTTTGCAGCTTTCCTCACGTCTGTGCTCTCAGATATCGGTTTGCTTAATCTTGCGCACACACACACAAGGCTTCCTGCGCAGGTCTTGTCACTTATATAAGACACACTGTGCCAACCTGCCCTCCAGTGCGCAAAGTAATTAGGCACGAAGCAGGGAAAGTAAGGAGGCATTTTGGTATAGTAGATGTCCTCAGCAGATGGCCATAGAGCCCTGGAGGTTCCACCTTAGGTTTGTACAGGAGTGCAACTCTGCACTCCTTGCACACTCCTGCCAGCAAGCATCACAGTTGCACTTGCCACACATGCAACACTTTGTAGGCTGGATGGGGTGTTCTGCCAATGCATGGGGTGAGCAGGTCAAGGGGCCATCACCAACAGCCTCACTGCCTGCCCCTGGGGCTCCTCCAGCCCCAGCCCTCAGCTGGAGCCCAGCAGGAACAGGGGGTCATTGCCTGACACTCCCAGTGCATCACCTCCTCCCCTGTGCTCCATCACAACCCCCCCGCATAGTGCAACCGCAGCCGGGAGGGCAAAGGAGATGGAGTGTGTTTATTCAGTCACACACATAATGAGTCCTGGGAGCGAGTCTGCTCCAGGGCTCAGCAACCCCGATGCTCCCCCTGCCCCTGGGACACCTTGGCAGTTGTTCCCAGAGCTGGGCAGGGAACAGATGGTCAGCCAGCTGGCTCCTAGAGTGACGGGCTGCTTGGGCAGGGGTGGAGGCTGCCAAAAATTAAGAGCAGGATGCAGGACACTGAGAGGTGGGGGGGAAATGGGGCACGTAACAAGAAAGGATGAGGAAGGCAATGGGATAGCGAGAGAAAGATGGGGACGGGGATCCCGACAGAGATGGAGAAAGAAACAGCAGGGTGAGAGAAAGAAAGGCAGCAGAAAGAGGGAGAGTGAGCAGGACAAAGACCAACCAAGAAGGACAGGGAGCAGGACAGAGATGCAGAAAAAAACTGGGACAGGCAGTATGACAGAGAGAGAGTAAGAAAGAAAAGGAGCAGGGAGAGAAAGACAAAAAAAGAGACAAAGTACAAGGTGGAGAGTGAGGAATTAATAAACAGGGACAGGGAACCAGACAGAGATGGAGAACTAAATAATAGCAATGGGCTACAGGGCAGAGATGGGGGAAATGAAAAATAGTGGCAGGGAGCCAGACAGAGTAAAATGGTGAAAGAAAATAATAGCGATGGGCTACAGGGCAGAGATGGAAGCCCTAAAAAATAGGGACTGGGGGCTGGACAGAGAGAGACTGAGACTGGAAAAAACATTTGTGGTATCGTAACTGGGTTACGATACACAGAAGGATGAATTTTTAAGAGTAGTGACTGAGCGCCATACAGGGAAAGATGGAGAAAGGAAAAATAGTGACAGGCTGGAGAGCAGAAAGAGAAAAAATAAAAAATAGGGACAAGGAACCACACAGACAGCGATAGAGAAAGGAAAAAAAAATTGCGACGGACTAGAGAGCAGAGCGGGAGGAATTAAAGAATCGGGACAGAGGGAGGTGGAGAAAGATGTCCAAGAGGACCCCGTCTCCACAGAGCAGCCACAACTCCGGCGGCTCTCGCTCGGGAGGGTTTGGAGAGAGCCAACCGACGGGGAGCCCCGCCCCGCTCAACGTCATCGCTCCGCGCCGCGCAGAAGGCGCTGCCGCCGCCATGGTGCAGCTCGGTGAGTGCGCGCGGGCGCGGCCCGCGGGGCCCGGCCCGGCCCGGCCCGGCCCTAACCGCTCCGCGCTCTCTTCGCAGGCAGCCGCCTCCTGAAGGGGCACCGCGGCGGGCACGTCGTGATCCGCTTCGCTCTGGGAGGCTGCACCAACCGGCCCTTCTTCCGCATCGTGGCGGCGCACAGCCGGCGCGCCCGCGACGGGAAGTACCTGGAGCAGCTGGGCTGCCTCGACCCGCTGCCCAACGCCCACGGCGAGCGGGTGGCGGGGCTCAACCTGGAGCGGCTGCGCCACTGGCTGGGCTGCGGCGCGCAGCTCTCCCGGCCCGCTGAGAAGCTGCTGGGTAGGCGCGGGGCGGAGAGGGGCGGGGGCGGCGAGGGACGGGGCGGGGCGGGGCGGCTCACGGTGGCTCCCGTCTCCTTCCGCAGGCCTGGCGGGGTTCCTTCCGCTCCACCCCATGACGGTCACCGGCGCCGAGAGGCTGCGGCGGCGGGCGCGGGCGGCCCCTGCGGACAGCTCCGCCGGGCCCGGCGACGCGCCCTGAGAGAGGCCCCGGCCCCGGGGCGCGTCCTGCCCCGTCGGTGCACGTGGCGTCATTAAAGTGTCATTTGCACACTCCACGCTGTCCCTGTGCTGCTCTTTACAGACCGCGCTCTGAAAAGTTTGCTGTAGCTGCCATAGCAGTAGCGCAGCAAACCTGGAAAGGGTGTTCCTGCTATTGCGTACATATGGAACCGTTCCAGGAGGCGTACAGGGCTTCTCCTAAAGGCACGTTATTAGCTCTAGTGTATTGCTTTCTGCAGCAATGGCATGACTACTGCCAGCTTCCCTTTGCCTGCTGCGCTCATCAAGCGTTTCGACTCCCGGCTCTGATGTACTGTAACGGGACAGCCCAGTGGCCCAGGAGAGGCCTGGCACAGAAAAATGCAAATAGGACTGCAGCTATTTCTCTGTAGACTGTGTTTCTGTTTATTTCTCCAGAGAGTTTCTGGGGCTATCTGTTCATTTACAAGCAGAAGGGAAAGCTTTCTGTCTCAGGTAAAGAGGGTTTGCATGAAGTGAGATACAAGTCACAGAATCATAGAATTGCTGACGTTGGAAGGGACCTTTAAGATCATCGAGTCCAACCATTAACCTACCCTGACAAAACCCACTTCTAAACCATGGCCCCAAGTACCACGTCTGCCCTTTTTTTAAACACCTCCAGAGATGGTGAATCCACCACCTCCCTGGGCAGCCTATTCCAATGTTTAATAACCCTTTCAGTGAAAAAATGTTTCCTAATATCCAGTCTCAACCTCCCCTGACATAACTTAAACCCCTTTCCTCTTGTCCTGTCACTTGTCACCCGGGAGAAGAGGTCGGCCCCCACCTCTCTACACCCTCCTTTCAGGTAGTTGTAGAGGGTGATAAGGTCTCCCCTCAGCGTCCTCTTCTCCAGGCTAAACAACCCCCGTTCCCTCAGTCATTCCTCATAAGATTTGTCCTCCAGACCCCTCACCAGCCTTGTAGCCCTTCTCTGGACACGCTCCAACACCTCAATGTCCTTCTTGTAGTGAGGGGCCCAAAACTGAACGTAGTACTGGAGGTGGGGCCTCACCAGTGCTGAGTCTTACTACTTCATCACATATTTGACCCTATCCCAAGAAGCAAGAAACCCACTGAAATCTCTCTCCTACCTTAGATACACCTCTTGCTTTGCTTTGTTTGCTCCCTTTGATGCAATTCTTGCACGATTCTACAAAAGTCAGGCCAAGACAAGTTTTCAGTTTTGCGTCCCAATGAGGCTTGCAGCATAACCACCCAGATAGAGGAAGAACAGACAAACCACTCTAAGAAAGGGTTTTGCTTGCTTTTAAAAAAACCCACAGTACTGAGAATGGGTGGGTTTATTTCTGCTTATGGATGAAAGATCAGATGATTAAAGAACTATTATTTGACGTGGATGAGGCTGTGAAAGGTGGTATTGCTTTTCTGATACCTCCCCCCTTCTTCCATCTATTTGCTATGTTCAGAGTCACATTTTATATAAAATGATGACTGTACTCTGGTACAGGGTTTCTAGGAAGTTCCTCTGTAGCTTACTCTAGACTTCCTTGCTTCAAAGGTAGAGGTTTGCATTTGCACAGTTCTTCCTATTGTAATCTAAAGGTACCACACAGCTTTCCCTTTCAGGAGCTTGCTGCCTCAAACACAAGAAGGTAGCTCTGTAAGGTTTCTTTTGAGCCAGTTTCACGGAGGCCTAGCTTTCTTCCTATTAAAAAAAATACTACTGTGTTATTAAATAAAGGATCCCACAATCCTACACAAGGCAGTAAAGTAGTTGCTTTCATGACCTTTTGAATACTGAGCGGCTACAGGGGTGCTCTGTAATGCAGTAGGGTGAGTAACCATTAGCATCAGACGCTGCTGTTGCAAGGCACAGTAATAACACCGGGTAAATGAAGAAAGTACTAAGAGGAGAGTCTAGCAGTGCTGAGGTCATGCTTTCCGCAGTGGCTCCTTTTGGCTTGTCTCTTGCCCTGCCTGTCTGTTAGACTGAGAAACAACATGCAACTGATCGGAGGGGAAACTTACAGAGGAGGCAACTTATAGAAAACAGTGTGTTTCTCTTCACCTAGCTCCCTCTTTGTTGTCCTTGCAAGCAGTGGGTCTGTTTCTTGTGGACTGAAAGAATGACTGTCAGGTTTCCTAAATTGTTGCATGTGGATCAGAGAAAGAATAGTTTGTGCAACAACGCACAGCCTCTGGGCCACAGTGAACCCAACTTGCCACAGAAGCAGTGCATTTTTCTGCACAGATGCAGAGTACTGTGCACCAGTACAGGACAGCCCAAGCTTTAAAAATAAAATAAAATAAAATAAAAGGCATACTAAGCTTATAAAGTGTAATTCTCAGATAACTGCTACGATGCTGTCAGTGGGTGAAGGCTGCGAACAATTTACAGTGAGCAAGTCTAGTATCTTGCAAATGGTGAGAGGTGCAGTCCTGGAAAACGGGTATGGCTGAGGCCTCCTGGAGTTTGCTAGAGAAAACCAGTAGCTGCTAGCTACGAGCACTGAATGCCATTTATGCTTTGGGCTGAACCTGCCTTTTAAGAGATTAGTTGATACCTTTCTTTGGAGCCATGATGACCTGTTGCTTAAGGGGTCCGTACATAGTAATGTAACATACTCAAGGGTGTACGTGTTACTGTAGACACTGCATTAAATACTCTCTCTAGAGCAAGGGCTAGGGCAAAAGGAGCAAGAATTTTCTTGTCTTGATAGGAGGAAGCTCTTAAACTTACTCAGCTATATTGTCACCGCCTTCTCTTCCCCTCAAAGTTGTGTGGGCTAAAAAAAAAATAACCACACACAAGGAGTGAACGTAAGTCAGAAGCAGAATAGAGTACCATCAGGCTGACACACAGCAAATGCTAGGCTTGAAGAAAGCTACAGATGAAGTTTGAATCTCCAGCTTAGTAATTCTTCATAGCATTTGACAGCAGTACTGTTAAATTCCTCATTGTTTAAGTAGCTCTCGTAAGCTTGGTTAGCACTGTACTCACACAAACCAAAATCTTCATTTCTGCTCTGATGCTGTGATTTCCTCTGTTGGCCGTTCCATTGGCTATTGCAACAAAATTTGTTATCCTTTTTTCAAGAAAACTATTGCCGGATCCTAGAAAAAGCAAAAACAAACAAACAAAAAAAGCTTATATACGTGGCGAATACTGCATCATCCCCATTGCAGACTGCTTCTCCATGCATGTTTCACATTTGAATTCTCATCTGATTAACGTTACTCATTGCCTGCATTCTTCCTGTTCCCGTAATACTTCTATTTTCCATACACCCAGCAAGTTGAGGGAGCAGTCTCCCCTTTGTTTACTGTTAATTATTAGTGCTGTTTGGGCATTGGACTATGCTGTTGCCTTTCAGATCTAAAGTAATACTCCTTGGCTACCACTGTGGGTGGGGACATTAGGCAACAAGCTGCATATACCAAAAATGTGCATTATCCCATGCATTTACCATTTCTGCACAAGATATACTAAAGAGAGCGAGTGTGCTGGCACGGCTTTTACCATGAAGAACTCCTTGTACAGTGTAGAACGCTGTCTTCCCAGAACCTTCAAACCTGTCAGGAGACAGCACGGACAGCGATACCAAGAAAACTAAGGATTCTATTAAAATCCTCTAGTCTGTCCCAGTGCTGCTGCCCTACAGCGTTTGCTGTTGTTTTGGGTGTTGCAGCCTGAAATTTGCCAGGCTAAATGCAGGTCCGCTTTAACTAGCACCTTCCTTTCCACTGACCGTGCTACAGAAGCAGCAGCCTGGGGCAGAGAAACAGCAATGGAAAGTTGCTGCAGTCATTTCCTTAGTGAACATCAAGAAAAACCTTCCCAGCAGAAAAGCTAGGCTAAATGAATCATCATGTCTTAACAAACAGAGGTATGGAAAATGTAAACTTAGATAAATTAAATGGATGCTGGAGATTTCCCTTGGCATTTCAGCTCCAGTAGTCATAGAATTCTCAAGATTTTTATGGTACTTAACGCAATCTATTGGGTGTTGTTACGGTAATGGCAGCTAAGTCTCTCGCTAAGGCTGTCTTCCAGTCTGAGGGAGGGAGAACATACATTAAGAAAGCCACCTTTTCCCCAAAGACAAATTCATTTTTAATAAAATAAAGTGCATGACCTATAGAGTACAAGATGAGTAACTACTCCTTAGTAGATAATAAATTGTCTAGATGGCTCTTTTCAAATAGTTCCCAAAGTAGCTTTCTTATATAAAGTCACGCAATTTTATTTTATCTGATTCTTGAAAAGGCTTGTTTTCTTTATTCAAAGATACAGCAGAAGTTCCCAAACGGTTAGGTTGTCTTTTTTGAGAGACATGGCAGAGGTCAAGTGAACTGCAGACACACGCTGAAATGGTTACGGCTAGCTTAATTAACAAACATGAGACAATTGATTAGGTGCTTTTCTTCATCCCTCTCCCCATTTTCCCCACTTCTGTACCTGTGTTATAAATATATTTATGAACATCCACAAATAACTGCCATCAAGCAATCTTTAATGATAAGGACTTAATCAAAATTAAACTTTAGGCACCGCTGAAGAGATTAAACTACAGCATGGCACAAAATCACTTTCCTGCCTGAACTCATGCATCTTACTTCTAAACAGCAGCTCACAGATTTAGACAGAATATTTGAAGCATTTGGGTTCCAAAAGGTAAACATCACTTTGCAGCTCACAGTTCAACACTGACCACATACAGTAATGTCTGTAAAACAGAAAATGTATGACAAAGGAAGAGAATAAGCAAGTAAGCAATGCCTCTTTTTAGAGTTACTTCTATGGATTTGGTGCGACTTCCAACTCTGCACGACTGCGGCAGGCTATGGGGTTTTTCTGGACATCACCAGTATTGCCCAAAGCCCCAAATTAACATACACTGATGTTGACTTAAGAGTAACTATGTATGTTAACACTAAATAAATACATATGGAAAATAAAGTCCATATCCCATAAAGTAGAAAATGTAACATATATTCTGTTAGGCAATGCATATGGGCATAGTGATAGTTTTATAACTACATAAATGTAGTTCATAATGTTATTTACAGATGGAAGCAGAGACAAACATTACCACCAAATACATTGATTTCATCAATTCTATGATTCTTCTGAAGATCCTCGCTTACAACAAAGTGATCTGCAACTCCAGCTACCTAGAAAAGGAAAGTGCTCCTGACCCATCTAGTGCAACAATGCTGGCTACAAAACTTAAGAGGGCAAAACATTTTAAGAACTATTACTGCATTAGCTAGTGGGACAAAAAAATTTTTTTTTAGTTTAAAAGTTTGATAAGGAAGAGAAATTAAGGTTACAGAATGGACCAACAAGAAAAGAAAAATTCTCCAAAGTAAAGTCTTTAGATTGTCAGAAATCAGAAGTGCCAAATATACAGTTTCTCATGCTAGTTTGTTCCAGCTTCACCCTAAACGTTTTTGGAGACAGCTATCCCATAGTGAAGGAAATTGCGCATCACAGACATTCCTGCAGATATGACACTATGTAAGCCAAAACAAGGATGAATATGCTCATCAATGTCAGTCTTTTACCTCTGAGTGCTTGACTTGGTAACTTCAGTAGTGCTCCTCCATTTAAGTAAATACTGAGTATCACGAAACTTGCTTCTCAAAAAAAAAGGTAATACTTGGGGATAGATGATAAAAAGTAGTGGGTCTTACAAGTTGTGCATTGTGCTTTCAGCACTGGAGTATAGTAATCCACAACAGCTAAATTTTAAAAAAGTTATTTCATCTTGGCATCATAGACCAAGCATCAGAATAAACTTAGGTGAACAGTCAAGTACAACTCATTTAAAAGGAGTGACACTCCAGAGAAAACCCTTTTTCTGGACCTAAAGACCAGGTGAGCAAAAATAACCTCTACAGAGATGCAATGCACAGCACATGTAAAGATCAAAACACCTATCAGCCTTGGTAAACCTTGGCTGTCTACCCAAATATGGAGGCAGGCTGACAGGAATCCTAGAAATAGTTTTAATTTTATTTTCATTTTCATCTTCGCTCTCAAGACTTAAAAGACTCCTGGGCTTAACTGGAACTTTTACAAGATCTCACACATTCACCACTTTTCAAAATCAGAATAATTAAGAATTCTCACAGATAAGGAGGCCCTTTTACTAGTTTCAATGAGATACGGAAGATGCACCTGTAGCTGACAAGTACTTAATCACTGTTCCCCATGCAGATTTTAAAATGTCACAAGGTATAACTGGATGAAACCCAAGGATGATGTGCTGCAGGCTTTCACACAAATGATTTTTCTTAACTTCTCAGCTTAACTTTGAGAGCAAGCTTCTACCCAAGGGAAGCTGATACAAAAAGACCCTTCTCCCCAAAGCTGGGTTACAGACAACTGCCCATCCTCCTGCTAAGTCATCACAAGCCCTTGTAGTCTTAGTTAAAAGTCTAATGTGGAAAGAAATATGCACATATTGGCAACCATCACCGTGGACCACAGCCAGAACCTACAGAGCAGGGTTTGGGAGCCAGGCTGCTGCGTTTCACCCCACAGCAGCTCCTTGGAGCAGTTTGGCTGGTGGGAGCTCTGTGGCACCCAGGAGCCCAGCCATGGCACTTGACAGAGTACTTATGCCACCCGAGCAAGACCAGTCACTCTCAGCCTTTCCGAAGTTTTGAAACGCACCCTCCAGAACCAGGCCTACCCACAGGCAGAGGCCGGGACCTGCAGGTTGGCCTCGTCGCTCCCCAAGGCCTCATGGGAGTCACCGCTGCCCTTGGCAACCGAGGACTGGGCCGCTCTGCCTGGCTGTGAGATGATGGCACCTTCTGCCCAAGAAGCTGGTGGAGCGCCGTGGCCCTAGCACTCCCGCAGTGGCAGTGCCCGCAGCAGTGTGTACAGCCCTGCAGCTCGCCGTCACCCTGCCCAGGCACCAGACTTCCAGGTCCCCTGCCTCAGGTCGGACGTTGCCACTTGTCCCCCCCCAGGAATGATGGCACCGTGGGGCAGCTGGAGGGAACAGCCCCATGCTGACACCACCGCTTCCTTGTGCTGTGGCCCCAGGGGCACAGACGGGCCTTTGCCACCTCTGGGTCAAGAGAAGGGTGAGCGGTGCCAGGCGCCGCTGGCTTGCCCCTCACCGCGGGCAGGGGAAAGCTCAGCGAAGCCAGTGCAGACCTTCTTGCCGTTTGCCATGCCCACTGCTGCCGTCCCGGGGGCACATGAGCCCACCGCACCGTGATGGGGAGGCTGAGGGCGACACAATGAGGCAGCAGAGGCTGTGGTGGGTTCTCCCATTTATTCGTTCCGCGCACGGGGCAAGAGCGGGCGCTGCTCCTCAGCAGGTGGCAGCTCCTCGGTGGGTGGTGGCTCGTAGGTGACGCAGAGGGAGGAGAAGAGACAGCCCAGGAAGGATACCAGGCTGGCGAAGTACATGGCACCGCTGGCACTGCCCACAGCTGCCGTCAGTGGCCCCATGGCCAGGGCCACGAGGATCTGCGCCAAGAAGTACTGGCAGCTCAGCAGGGAGATGTCAACGCCCATCCCACGCCGCGTGCCCTCCGCCTGTGAGCCTACAAACTGCGGGGGACACAGTGTAAGGGGGTGCGGCGGGAGCCCCTCTCCCCTCCCTGGCCCGGGGCTCACCTCGTGGCTCTGGTAGTAGTCGCAGAGCAGGGAGTAGGGCAGCGTGCAGAGCGTGGCGAAGAGGATGCCGTAGGTAGCGCACAGTGACAGCACCACATAGACGTTTCTGGAGAGCGTGGCCAGGCCTGTGCCCAGCCCGAAGGCCAAATATGCCACAAAGTACAGCGTCCGTGTGCTGAACCGCTCCTCCAGCTTCTCCAGCAGGGCTGCAAGACAATGGCATGGCACTCGGGGTGAACTGCGGCCCTCCCTGCCACTAGCCAGTCAGCGGAGCCAAGGGGAGCACCTTCAGGCCCCACTGCCCAGCTGATTAGGCAGCCGCATCTCAGCAGCAACCATTATGCCTTTGAGTAACTGATGGCTCATGCGTGAGCGCCAAGGACCTCTTCCAAATCCCACTGCCACAATGCAGCCTTGCTGCCCTACCTGTGTGGAGGGCATGGCAGAGCTGAAGCCCAGCGGTGCCCCCTGTCCCATAGGGGTAGATGGGAACTGTTGGGGGAGCAGGGGAGGCGCAGACACTTGACACACACGAAGAGGTGCTGGGGTGGTGCGTGACACCAAGACGCTCTGCCAGGGGCACGCGGGCACTGAGTGCTGCTGCACCGGAACTATGCCTATTGTGACTGTGTATTTCTAGATTCAATGTACATTGAAAGTGTCACTTGTGAAAGGAACTATATACCAACAGAGATGTGGCTGACTTCATCTGCTATCAGTGCAGGGCAGGCTAACTAGCAGAGATAATACAGTGAAAAAGAACACTCTTCTTCAGCACTCGTGCCATGGGGTAGGCTATGTGCAGCATAAATGCTGGACTACTTGTTGCAGAAACACCACTTAAGGAGTGGGTGCATCTTTCTCACAGCAGTGGCTGAGAGAGCCGTACTAAGTACCTGAATAGAAAGCAGCACTGAATGCATAGATGCACATTCCCCAGCAGCCCATGGTGACCCCAGCGTTGTACTTCTGATACTCATCTGAGTTGTGAGGTGCTTTCGGATTCCCTTGAAACACTACTTCTCCCATGAAGTCAGTATAGAAGAGTAACATCCCCTCAAACGAAAGCCATCCTGAAAGAAGCCAAAAGTAACCTATTAGGATTGCAGAGTATCTGTTTCCCCTTGCAAGCTTACATGGATGCAGTTAGCTGTATTACAAATCACAGCTGAAGACAGGTCATGAAATGTGAGTATTGTGTAACATTCAGCCATGTTTATCTCCAGCTGATGTTCCCCATGCATCACGGTACAATGTTTGCCAAAGAATTAACCTTTGAACTCCTAAGTAGAATCCTAGAGGCTGACTGCAGGCCACAGAATACTGGTTTAGCAAGACAGAAAAATAGATTAAAGCAGTCTGAGCTGCCTTCAGGTTTTGACAGGACACAAAGCTCAGTTTCAGAGTCGCTCGTCGCATAGTCCTTTCAAGTTGCTGTTGTCCTCCCATATAGAACTGGAATAAATGCTTTTTATGTTGTGGTTGCAGCCTCTAGAGCACCTCCGACACAGTTAAAAACTCCTGCTCACCAACCGGGATCAGGGCCACTGATGCAGACAATCTCTTATTTCCTTTCACAGCCAATAAGTATTAATTACCTGTTACCTCCCGTCCAATTTTGTATAAACTGGATTGCTCGCAAGCCCTTCCTAACCATCAGCCACACACTGATAAGAGTAAAGGTGACAGTGCACTAGTTACGGGCACTCCTGTAGTGTTGCATTTGCACTTCCCCACAGCCTGCTCTGCGACCCCTATACACATGCTGTCAAAGGCAGGAAAGCGAACACCAGTCTCTGGTGTAAGCAGGGAAATACAAATAATCTTGTCTTTCTGCTCAGTAATGCCAGTTTCAGAGCATTAAAAAAAAAAAAGGGTCGATAGTTTCAAGGACTCAGTTTAGCAGTTCTCATCCCAGTGTAAACATTCCATTTAACAGATGTGCTGATTTAGGCCATTATTATTGCCTTTCTAGGAATGTAGGCTTTACCGTTTTGTTGTTTTGTGGGGTTTTTTTTCCTTTCTGAGTGTTCTAATAAACTAAATACCAGAAAGTACCTTATTGGTGAGTGTATATGGAACAAATCATGTACTGTCTAGTTAGCAGCCATTGCCGTGATAGATAAAATATTTAAAAATGTTCACATGAGGTAAACTACTTCACAGTGAAAGCAAGATGGTGTTTTCTGAATACCTAGGAAGTGGTTGATGCAGAGGTTACGAAGAGCCTTGGGCATCCGGCAGATGGTTGAACAAAGAAGTTTCACAGACAGTGGTTGCTCAGCGGTCTCACCTGATCCATTCAGCTCACTCTCATACTTAACGCCATTCAGCAAGATATTAGCAACCTGCATCAGAAGAACTCCCAGATCAACAAATACAGTAAGACAAATACAAACATCCTTTCAGCAAACCTATGCAATATTACACACCTATCTGATCATCTCAAAGTTAAACTCTGCTGCCGCAGGATGTTGACTTGAAGATTACAAACCGTGTATTTAGCTAAACTGCAAGTTCAGCCTTGGAACAAGTGTTAAATGGCAGCACTGCGCTGCAGCTTTCAGTATACTTGAAACAGTACTCCGCTTCTCTAGGGTATTTGGCAACCACACCCGGACGCTAGTGTAGGGAAGGCATAAATTCCATTGCGTTTAATAGGAGCTGTACCTGCATTCAAGTGAATTTGGTTCCTGAAGTTTTAGAGAAATCGAGGAAGAGGCCAGTTTTAATTGAAAGGCATTCTCGTTGCTTGCTAACCTCGATGCTCAATCTCTGCGTGCACAGTACGTAAAATCCTTGCCCTAACAAAGTATGCTCTCATAACCTGCGTCAAAGTACAGCAACAGCAACAAACAAAATAAAACAAAACAAAACAAAAAAAAACCAACCAAACAAAAAAACCCCACACCCCTCCCCCTGCCTCCCCCCAAAAAAAGCAAACAAAAAAAAAACAGAGGACAGTTTACCTCATCTCGGATCATAAAAAATGGGCCAGCATACAGAGGTCTCAGACATTCCAAGTTATCACCAACAGTGGGAGATGAGGTCAGAGTCTTACCCCTGGGTAAGGGAAACCTCACCTCCCTGATGGAACCAGATGTAATGACTGCCATAAGGAGAAGCTCATGGGAGAATCCTATCCCTGGCCCTATCTTGCGGGTAATTCTGTGGAAAGGGAAGATACAGGCTCAATAAAAATGTGTCTTTTTTCTGCTCTCATGTGGTAGCTCCCTGGGTGGCGAGGCAGGGCTAAAAATACCAACCTAACTTTCACATGTGGCCCAGTGAGAGTGGAACGCTCCCGTTTCTGCCATCTTAACAAAGGCAGTTGACAGACTGCCAGTCATCATTCCCATCCTACCCACTACTTTACAGATAAAGTCATAGCAGGTATGCTGTTCCCATAATGACTTTTATGAGCAAACTGTCACGAGCAGTCTTTAATGATGAATTTGTACGCTACACATTTAAAACTATATGAAGAGATTAAATGAATGCTCAGGTTTATGTGGTCATATAATTGATTTTCTGCCCTTACCTGTTGGCTGAAGGTTACGTTTCTTCTTCTGCTATTTTCTGGACAGTGTCCTGTTACGATATCTGGAATGGCCAAGGTCTGAGGTCTTTTCAGGATCCCTGATGACCGTGGCTTTATCGCATCCAGTGAGCCCACCCTTAGCGCCTCGCCGTCAGGCCCCGGCGTTATGCTGCTCTCCCCTTGCTCCAGAACTCCATTTTCTCCTTGGTAACAGCCATCAGGCACCCGAGGAAAGCTGACACTGACAGACTGCCTGGGCAAGCTAGCTGGAAGTGCTAAGTAACTATTGTGCCCGCCTGTAAAACAGTCTATAAGCACACTGTCAATATTCGAAGTCCCAAATGATGATGCAAACTCATTAATTCCTGTCAAGGAATTGTCTCTGCTGACAAAACTGCCATATTTGGGTGTGAGTGGGCTGAGGGGGGAAACAGGACTCGTAAAACTTGCATATAAGTGATCTGAGTTATGAGAAGCAAAGTTTTCATTTACACCCTCCTCAAAGAAGAAAGGTGGAGAAGGAGGAAGAGGAAGACTTGGACTCTTCATCACCTTTTTCTTCCTGCTAAAGGACCTTAAGGGTCTTTCTGGAATGCTAATTAGAGTCAGCACAGTAGTGATAGTCAGTATAACTGAGGTGAAGACATAGATGACGCGAAGTTGCCCTCCCACAGCTTTTCCAAAACTGGTTTTATCCCAGTGTATTCCTCCAACAACATAACCAAAGCCACCTCCAAGACCTGGTGGAAAAACAGAGCTGAAATTACCTTCCCTAGCCAATCCTAGAAGTTGGTAACAGCACAGCACCATTTGTCTAATGATTTGTGAGTAGAATCCCAAATGTTACTTCTGTTTCACTACTCAACCCTTTTCAATTCAAATGCAGTAATAAACACAGTTATCCGGGCCACAAGGACAGTCTGGATGTACAAACAGGGTACAGAAAGAGGGAGAAGGTCAGTGCTGTAAAAGTGATGATACAAATAATTTTAAATGGTAGTTCTTCCTTTGCCAAGAACAAACCACTTTACCTTCAGCTATTTCAGTCCGTAAAACAGAAGTGTCCACCAGCCTCGTGGCAAGGCTCTGCAATCAGTCAGCTAAGACTGTTTTCCTGAAAGTAAGTGAAAATCCATTTTCCTCACTCAGTCAGAGGAACGCAGATTTAACTGCATCCAAGATAGACCGCATCGCTTCAGAAGGGTAGCAAGCTCATTACTCAGCAACATGTTGACAGCATACAAAACTGCCGCTGCATTACTATTGATGAACACGGAAATTCTAAGAGCACCGGATACCTTTCTCACTCCATTCACACAGTGAAAGCCTTACGACACTATCCTTTCTTTCTTGCAAACACATTCGAGACTGTGAAACAGTCTCCCGACGGAGAGGAAAACTAGACTAGGGCAGTACAGCAATTGAAGATGACAGCAATATGGGATCATAGAGCCCAGTATGCACTTCCCCTCCAATAGAGCAACTAAAAAAGGCATTTTCCACACCTGCAGGAAGCCGAACCTGCTCCCTTGAGAGATAATTTTGTTCTCATAGGTGTTATAAGTGACATGAGGGACCTTCAGATGAACAACAACCCAGGACTGTGTCTTGTTTGAGTTTTGGTATTTACCAAAGCTTTTGCAGTAAGCAGAAGTTTGTTTTCAAATTTACCTAGTGCTACCTCTCCAGGTATTTAATTATTATGCTTATACAGGAAAAGACCAGTGATTTGGACTCTGCTTTCTGACAGCAGGGCTTGTTTACTTAGGGTTCACATCACGCAGGAAGCACCGAGAAAGCATACCTGCTAACAAAGCGTGGATGTTGAGGCCCCTGTCTTGATCCACTGGACTGCATACATCCATCATGTAGGCATGACTGGGATTGTCTGCTGAATCTGCACTGAAGTCCATAAGGACAACACCACAGACTGTAAGAACGATCCCCCATTTGTGGTTATTCGCAGTGTCAGACAAGGCACTCCCTATATCTTTGCCATTCAGCATAAGCGAGAGCCCAAGTAACGCTCCTGGGAATAAAACCAAAACAAAATCAATCAACTGCTTGTAAGTAAAAAACTCTGCATTGCTCCACGCTCTAAAAGCATTATACTACCTGCACAGCCTTGCAGTGAGTACTATTGCTCTTGTTCAGATCATCACAATGTGGGGAATGAGCGTAGCTTACAAGGTATACATAATCCTTTTCCACTGTTGAAGCTTACAAATGTCTGGAGTTGGTTTTGGCCAAAGAAAAACATTCTTAGCCCTCAAAACATCATCTCTTCAGACTCTGATGAGAGAAGCTTTTATGTGTGGATCTCCGGCTGCCAAAGCATCACCTCGGCACCACTCACTACCTTCTTCAGACCCACAATACCCAACGCTTCAGAGGCATTTTGTTCAGCCTCATGCCACAGGGGATGTCACAGAAGAGAGATGTGCAATGTTTCTATTTTACAAGCTTTATGGCCATCGTTTGTACATACCTACTGCTAAGACCAGAATGAAAGGTCTTCTCCGCCCGAATCTTGATGTGCATCTGTCACTCCAGGCCCCCAGCAAAGGCTGTAGCAAGAACCCTAGAAAAAAGAAATCACCAGTAAGTAGCATTTTTCTACAGGCCGGTTTCACAGGAAAGTTAAAATAGGTACCTTAAAAGGCAGTTAAAGACAGGACACCATAGCATAGTGATATCCCCAGTCAGTACTAGAAATCCTGGTGCACACATAGTGTACTTCCTGGCATTTCCCAGGTCGAGGAGTGAATAACATAATGTGCCACTGCTCACTGTCACGGCAGTGCGTCATTAATACAGCAGAGTTTGACATAAGGTGAAGAGTAAGAGTACAACAGGTTTACGTTCTAAAGGACTCTGCTCCTTGCAAGCTATTCCATTCACCCCATCTTAGCTAGGAGATGCCCTGCAGCGTTAGCTTGGTGAAGGTAGGAGGAAGCAAACGCATGAGCTGGAAAGGTGCTTATATTACTCTGGGCCAGCCTGTGAGTAGGGGCCTACCTACCACTCTCTTCTTCCCAAGCACATCCCCTGAGTAGAAGAACAGGCAGAACAAAGTTTCCAAGTGGTAACAGCCCATCCTACGGTTCTTCCATAGTAATGGACACGATCCTAGTAACAGTAGCAGTCAATGGTCTTTCATCATTGGAACAACTAATTTGTTTCAGAAAGTTAAACAGGAGAAGGCCATCCCACTCTGCTCTTTTCACACACCCTTGGGAACCGTCTCTCTATGCTTTTTCTCATAGGGACATAAACGGATACGCTGATCCTCTTTTGCTAGTTTTTAAATATAGGAACAGAGTAACCAAAGCTTACCCTCGCACAAGATGTAAGAGGTTGGTTAAAAGAACAGACCTTTTGATCACACTGGGCCCATTTCAGGCAAGACACAGCGAGAATTATTCTCCCTTCAGTTGTCTAAAATTATGGCTAGCGCTTCTTAATCTCAAGAGCACAGAGAATGTATTTGTGAACAGCTGAAGTAGAGAAAACAAAAATATGTAACATCCGTGTAATGGAAAAAACAAGAGGGAAGAAATAGCGTAAAGAAAAGTTACCTAATATGGGGCTGATGAACCACACCATTCCGTACAGTTGGTCTGGAAGTCCCATCTGAAGTAGCACAGGAGTAACATAAGCTGTTTCCATGGCATAGCTGAACTCGAGCCCAAAGAGAATGCACCCATTAAACAGGAGTTCTAAGAAAGACCTCTGAGGCTGGAGATCCCCAAAATCAACCAAATCGATAGGACATGGAGTATTTGGCGGTGGTGGTGGCGAAGGGCGGATGTGTTTTCTCCTTTTCGGATGTCTCTTGAAGTTGTTGGCCCGATGACTTATGTGCCGTGTGACTGATCCAGAATAGCCTGGAACTTGTGACCTCCAGATTTCCTGAGAAGCCACGCTTGGCAAAAGTGCGGCATCACTGACAGGGGTTGTTGCAGATGGTGGAATCATCATGGGTAGGCGTCTGGAAGAAAAATAGCTCAGAATAAAATGGTCGAGTAAGAAAAACTATGCTTAATTTCATCTACTGAAGCTCAAGCCATTTCTCAACATTTCACATGACGAGTGCAGCCTTCGTACTAGTTACAATTTTTTCTCTCCATCCCTTGACACAAGACATGTATGTTTTCTGGGCGTGTCTCCTCCATCTTTGCACAAATGAGACACCAGAGATCCTATCTTGGTTACCTAGGCATTGCCTACCTTCAATCGGGAATTAAGACTGAAATATTTAAAACAATTAGCAGTCAGATACGTCACAATTCCCAGGAGTTCCTGTAACAACAATAAGTTTACGTTTATCTGCAATTCACTTGAGCTAAATTAAGATGAATCACAGCCTCAGTCTAAGTCTATAAAAAAGCAAAGCTGTGGCTTGGCTGCAGATCCAGAACCCTGCTGCAATGTGAAATCACCCTTCAGTACTGATCTTACCCTTCCTGCTGCCTGTGCTGAGGCCAAAGGCTAACGCAAAAGTTTTTCACAATGACTGAGTTTTGTTTCCTTCCTATTTACATTCCTGAATTCAGTGTTGCAAGGACAGGGTCTGATCCTCTGATTCTTGCTAGTTCTATTCCCTTAAGACTTTACCAGAGCACCCAAAGAATGGGGTTTTGAAGTTCAGACTACACAAGCTGAACACTTAAATGAAGTCAGTTGACAAAAAGTATGCTTGGAACCAGATGCTGACATCATTTTTCAGTGCAAGAATTGAAGTTTCAAACTAATTCCTGAGATGGTACATACCCCACAACAAGCCACCCTCAGCACTACTACTCCTCTCTCAGAGATTAATGGCATTTAAGTGCTGAACAGCCTCCTCTAGTCTCATCAGAACCGCTCCTGTAGCCAAAGCGTGCATACTGCGGAAAGTAAAACAGTCAAACAGGTTCCAAAATAGCATCTCAAGATAGACGCCAACAGATCTACTGAATTAAGGAACCACATGTGATTTCTTGCCTCTTGTTGACAAAAATGGAAACAGCCCATAAGTGAAGTCTGACCTTTTCTTCACTCTTTCTTGCCCACGGACCAAAGGCTGCTGCTGCACAAGGATGGCTCCACATCCCCCCACACCTCTTCAGGAAAGCCCTCACAGCTGCACACTAGTAAGCAAAACAAACCTCTTTTTGTTTACAGTTCCCCTGAGGGAAAGGTTCCCAGCTGTTCTGCTACTTTGGTTGTACAGAACTCCCACAAATCGCCCATTTTCTGCTACTTCCTCCAGCGCTTTTCATGCACCTGTCTTCCTGTAGCCCTTAACCTACGCAATGTCATTCTTTGCTGCGTATCCCCAACTATTATCAAAAGCAGAACCCCGTAAACCCATGTTTACCATCATGCTGACGCAGTGGTTGTGAAGCATGGTGGGATGATGCCCTACACAGAATGATCCCCAGCTCCATGCAAGTGTCCAAAGAGAGACATTTCACAATGCAAAACTGAATGCCGAGCGCCTCACAGAAGACTGCAGTTGGGGTACTTTTACTGTATTTGGGGCCTAAGGGAGAGGAGGAAGGGTGGGAGAGAGAAGATGTCTACTGAAGTATTGCTAATATTGTACCACAGGTTTCCTCAAGACTGCTTCTCATCAGACCAAGATGCATACCACGTAAGAGAGAACAAGCTATTCATAATTGTAATCACATGCCTCGACAACCCGCCTCTCATGAGGCACCAACAGCAAGCTGCATTTTGTTGGGAAAGCTCATGAGACACAAAGTCCCCTAGACAGACCAACAGAAGGACAAACGCACAGAGACTTTGTGAAGATGCCTGCACCAGCGTTCCCCTCGACGCTGTTGTCACAAATTACTGAAAAGTTCTTATGACCCATGTCTTTCATAAGCAGAGTACTTACTTTCCAGGAGTGCCTTTGTCAGCCTTTAGATGAAAGTAATTCCCTTGTGATGAGAATTTGCTAAAAATTAGGAGAGATACCAGCAAAAAAGATGTAACAAAAACCCAATCAGATTCACAACAGATGCTCCAATGACTCTTTCACAGGAACACGACAATACAGCTGCGCTAGTTCTCCCCTTCACCACTGATATACGTTGCCCTTTGCACCCAGGGTGTTTCATTTCATGCTAGATCCTCCTTTATCCTCCTGCTCTATACTTTGCATTGCAAAGAGATAGTATTGCAAGGTGTACATAGCAATGTTTTCATGACATAAGGAAAGAACCCCTCTGCATGGCTCAAAAATACACGTGGTGGTCTGCAGTTACTTGGAACGAAAGGCTATTATTGACAGCGTGTCACTGGTCCAGCAGAAAGTCAGTGTAAAACCACGAGCTGAGCCTATATTCCCCATCACCAATTTTCCTCAACTTGCATACATACAAATTGTTCACCAGAGTACATAACTGTCCTCAGGTGAATCTACCTCAGCTTCATAGCAGGAAGCCTCTCCTTCAGCATGGAAAACGATTACGTGGCTGTTTGCTTTCACTGTCAATAGCTATTTGTGATTTTTGGCACTCGACCTTTGTTGTACCACCGACTGCGCATCCCAACCTGCAGGGCCTGGGCGATGCCGGCTCTGCCATCTGCGCAGCCAACGCGCGCGGCAGGCAGGGAACAGCCATCGTCCGTCCTCCTGGGCGCTCGGTGCCGAAAACGAACCGCTCCTTCTTCGGCGGAATCTACTCCCAATCTTTCTGCGGTGGGTACCGAGGGGTCCAAACGCACCACAGACAGCAGCGCGGCGGGGAAGGGCCAGGACTGACCCCGACGCGAGGGCGGCCGCCGCCGCCGCCGCCTCCCGCACGCTCCCGTCAGCCGAGAACCATCCGCGCTGCAGCCGCCCCGGGGCGGGCCCGCCGCTCGCCCCGAGCGACCCCCGCGCCCACCGGCACCCGCCGCCGCCGCGCCCGGCGGCCTCACCTCCAGCGCCGCCCGGCCCGGCCCGCACTGCGCCGCGCGCTGACGCCGTCCGCCCCGCTGACGTCACCCCCGCCGCGATTCGCCGGCGGCAGCGCCCGCCCCCCGCCCCCGCCCCCGCCACGGCCGCCTCTGTCCCCGCCGGAACGGCTCTGCCGCGGCCCCGCCGCCTCCAGGCACGGTCGCAGCAGCGCGCTCCGCCCCGCGGCAGTCCCACGGCCGCCGGCGCTGCCCGGGACGGGCCCTGGCGGCCGAGGCGGGGGCGACCCGCGCAGCGCGGCCAGCGGCGCCCGCCTGCCGCAGCGATGCTCGGCCCGGAGAGCTGCAAGGCGCCGTAGCGGCAGTGCACAGAGTCACGGAGGCGCTCAAAGTCACGGAAGGGAACCCTCAAAGGCCCTCCCGTCCACCCGCCCCTGCCACGAGCAGGGACACCCTTGCTTGCACAGGCTCAGCCCTGGCATTGCAGGGGAGGTGGATCACGGTACTAAGACTGTTAGTTGGCTCAGAGATGTTTTGTGGTAGGCCTGTAGAGTAGATGGTGTAGGTGATTGTCGTGGTTTAGGCCAAATCGGCCACTGGGGACATAGGGGACCCCAGATGGGACTGACAGATGCTCCCCTCTACCCCTCTTAAAGAGAGAGGCAGAGGAGGAAAAAGAGACTTACGAGTTTAGAAGGATCTAAACTACTTTAATGAAATATTAATAATAAAAAAAAAAGGAAATAATGAGAAATATACAAAACCGTATCAAGCTCCCAGGATGACAATCACGACACCGGCTGGCACTGGGGCAGTCCCAGGCTGGACTCAGTGACGGACGGGAACTGGATTCCGGGTTTGGATTCAGGATCGGGTCCAAAGGCAGACGAACAGACAGACAGAGTCCTCCTCAGATGTCGGCCATTGAAGGAAGAAGGGAAAGAAAAGGCCTGACCCTTTGATCCCTCAGCTTTTTATACTGAGCATGAGGCCGATGGGATGGAATACGCTGTTGGTCAGTTTTGGGTCACCTGCCCTGTCCACTCCTTTCCGCAGGTGGGACCCCATTACACTTTTCTGCTTCCGACCCTCCAACGTGGCAAATAACAAAGTTGGTTGGCCTTGGATGTTATAGCAATAACTATAAGCAAGAGCCTCCCTGCATCCCATGTCTGGACATCAGCTCTAAACATTGGTCTGATCACTCAGAGAGTGAACATTGTCTGCACAATGTGCTGTTAATTTCAGTAGTTAGAAGAGGCCCAGCTAAGAAGCGAAGTTACTGAACAAAATTGGTCCTGTTTTACCTCAAACCAGGACAGTGATGCTGCACTTTTTTCTCTTCTAATTATCAGTAGTGTTCAGTCTTCCCCTTCCTTGGGTAAGGCGATTCAGCAACTTTGTTTTATAGTGCCACATTTTGTGCTCCTATGTGCCAGATTTCCTCATGGTTTGCAAACAAAGATGTCATTATGCAGTGCAGTCTGCTCTGTGTATTTTCAAAAAACTTCAAACTCCAGGCATTAAGCATGCTTAATTTTATCTCCAGAGGTTACCGTAACACTGCATGAATCCTTAGTATGTATTAGTCTTTAGCTCTCGTAGAATTTATTGTAGCAGAACAATGGCTTACCTGCACATACATCACCAGCCACAGTAAGAATAAAGTGTTGCACCATTTGGCTGTCAAAAACTAGCTCTCATTTATGTCAGAGGTGGTGCAACCACAACATCTGAAAAAGATGCTAGAGCACTGTTCGAGGCAGGTGGGGTTCAGCTAGCACACAAGTTCATATAAAAAAAGAAAAAAAACAAAACCCCAAGAAATTTCACAAAATCAGAGTAATCTTGCAGCACTGAAAGACAGGCACAAGAGACCACTAAACATTCTTATCACCATGGATCCTCTGTCAGCTGATCTGTGTTTGATTTTTTATGTCAATTCGACCATTATACTGGTCAAGTATCATTCCTCAGTGTTTCTGTAATCCAACAGAGGACATATTTACAACACTAAGGGTTATTCACTCACAGCATGACAACATTTGTAGGGCAGAAGGGTGTTTGTACTGTTCTAAATGGAAGCGGGACTGTGTTCCTCACCTATCCTCACAGATGTTCATCCTCAAAACCACATCCCAAACAGCACGTCAACAGTCACAACAAAACTTTTCCCATTACGGCTTTCTAAGGCCCTGCATAAGCACGTTGCTCCCAAACTGACCCTAAGATACATGCCTAATTCTGCCAGGCTAGGTAAAAGCGAGCAAGAAACTTGTCACGCACTGGCATTGTTGCTCTCAGCTATTTGATCCAGTTCACCTTTTCACCTTTGCCCATGTCAAAATGCTCAGGCAGTTAAACTAAACACAGATGGGAGAGCCACTCTCATGTCAGAGACATCTCTGAGTAATGGAATCATCCCAAAATACACCTGTTTGCCCCAAACAACATGTGTTCTTTTGCTGCCACACCAGATGCTGTTGCAGGCTTCTAGCAAAGATGTTGCAGGTTCCTCATTTGACGTACAATCTATCCCCAGTCCTTCTGGCAGATTTGAGGCAATTTTGGTACTGAGATGTCCCTCACCTGTCTGTGCTGAGCTTTTCCTTTCAGCTCCCCAGATATGGGACTTCCAGAGCCTACATCAGCCCAGCCTTGCCACACGCCACTTCTCAGTGCTGATGCCACATGGCTGTCACTACAGTGGGATGCTGTGTCTCCTCCTGCCAGAGGGTCTCATCCACAATACAGCAGCCACTGCTCCATTTGCTGCCTGTTGAGAGAACAAGCTGATTTTAGAAGCCACGTTCTTAATGAATTGATTAAAACCATTGCTGTGGCTCTGGAAGAAAACTATCGTGTTCTTGTTCAAAACCACGGGCTGACCGCATCCCTTTTATTTACACGCCTCCAATGCCACAGCCAAGATCCCTCGTGCTTCTGGGCAGCAAAGGCAAAAAAATGAAGATTTGCAACCCTAAGGACAAAGAGCAGGAAGAGGGGAAGGTCCAGCCAGGTGCCACAGCTGGTAAGAGAACACGAGCAGGCAGGGCACTGCCTGCCAAAGGGATCAGACAGGTGGAGCAGGAGATGGCCGTTGCTGGGAGGAGCCATCACCCTCAGCAGTAGTTGTAGTAGCACCAGCTACTGCCCACCCGGCTTCTACTGCTCAGGGACAGCTAAATGTGCTGTAAGACCGTGGCTGCTGCACAACCCACAATTGTTTGCTGCCTTCTTTGCTCAAGCCCCAGAGTCAGCCATCCCTTCAGTGACCACAGCGCAAACGCCAGCCTCAACATGCTGGAGAGCTCTGCAAACACTGAGCAGCTGAACGGGGCATTTGAGCACCCCATTCCTTGTCATCGAGGACAACTTTTTGTTCCGTGTGGGCATAGAGAGTGGGTTATATTATTTACGCCAGCAGGCAGTCATGACCATTGTATACGAGCATTTGTTCCCTGTAAATATGTTTGAGATATTAAATTCATGTTTATTCCATGTTCAATTAAATAAAATTGTCTGCTCAGAATTTACAAGCATTAACTCCTACACCATTTAGCACAATTTGCCCACTTGGGACGGTGGGACAAGGCACTCTACTCCTTCCCAGGGTAACGACAATGGAGAGAATGAAAGCAATTCCTGTTGTGCATTCATCTATCAGCATCCTTTGGGCTTTAGACAAAACAGAAACCACAAATCTCCTCTCCTCTGTGAGCTTGCACATAAATTGTTGTTGAAATGTAAAGATACTCATTTACTTTGTACTAATTTAACCCAACAGCGTTCAAAAGAGCAAGTTTTGGTGATGAATACCTACTGCTATGAATCTGTGCTGTTTCCTCCTACCTCCTCTGGGTGCAAGATACTTTGCATTCATTGAACTCTTGTTAAGTCTTTCCATGAAGCAGCTTCTGACAGCGTATTCATCTCTGCTCATTTACAGCTTCATGTTAGGCTCGTTGTTTCATTTGCCAGCAGACCTCATTATTTGCCTCTCTCAGATCACTACCATACGTCCGTTTCTTGGAAACCTCTCTTGCTATCTTCATAATCCTTTTCTCCGAGGTAAACATTAGCTCCAGTTGAGTGAAATTCTGTGCAAGCCACCTACAGAGAGTATGTTGTTCTCCGTCTTAAAGAACGGGGTTTTGGTTGTGTGATGTTGGGTGTTCCTTTTTCTTTTTTCATCATAAAATTCATTTTAAAACATCTTTCAGTTAGGTTCATTGGCTCCGTGATGTCATTCAGTCATCTACCTGGAACTGGCAGCTTCTTTTCCAAGCACAACTTGATTCTTTTTGGGGAGATACAAAGTCTGTTACCAAACAGACATGCTGTGAAAGTTGTTCTGTGCTCGGGGGCTGCCGCTTCAAGAACACCCAAAGGCCACATGAATCCTGGAGCAAAGGTTAATTTATGCTCAATGACCCAGAGGGAGAGGCCTGATGAGTTACCAAGATATTATGTCTGCAGAGGGTCCTGCGCATGCTCTCTGCAAACCATCCTCCACTTCCTGCAGAACAGCAGACAGCCCCCTCGTACACAAGCAAAGCAGTCAAGGAAAAACTATGCCAGTAGAGATCCCACATGACCCCTCTTCCTTCAGAAAGGCCATGAACGTGCACCTTCTGTGCTGCTGTGTTTCTGTGGAAGACTGTGGGCATGGCCACAAAGAGCTCCTCAGAACAAACTGTACAGGCTTGCGATAGCGGTACAGCCTGGTTGCCCTTGACAATATTTTAAGAAAACCTCAGAAACTGTATTCCCTTCTGAAGACACAAAGAGGGGGAAAGGCTCTCAAATGAAGTGACCTTTTTTTTTTCTTTTCTAATTTAGCAGAATTCACTTCATTTAAAGGGGGGAAAAGCTGCTTAGTTTGGAGGACTTCAGTTTGCCCCCTCCTGAACTCCACAACAAAGGAGGTGGGGTGGCAGAGCAGTAGGTGAGGAAAATCCAGAGCAGCGTAGGCTACAGAAGAATTACTGCCAAGCCTATCTCAAGTCAGTTTGCACCATTTCCAAGTCAGTGATGCTGTCACATACTGGACAACTTTCCTTTCCATAGCATGGAAAAGACTAAAGCTTCCCTGTACCCAGAATGAAACACTGCATATTTCTTGGTCCTTAGGAAGAATAAGTGGTCTAGCTTAGTCTGTCATTTTTGACCGCCCCAACCTGGCAATAATACAGAAATAATTAAATATCCTTCTTTTCCTAGTCCACATTGAAGTGGCAAGTTAATTACTGTCCATGCGCTAAAGTCTTTCAAAAGGAAAACCAAAAAAGCCTTTGTCTTGTTTGGGAGAATGAAATTCAAGATCGCCGGGGCCAGGGCAGGGGGTGGTGGTGGGCTGGGGTGCCACTCCTTATTAGTTAATTATTAAGCGGAAAGGTTAGATTAAAGAAAACGCTCAGAATTTATGAAAAAGTTGAGATTCTTACCCACTTGTTGCCAACGTTTAGCTCTCGTTGAAAGCATATTTGATGGAGTCAGCTCTGCTGTGTTAGGCCTTAGTACCATAGCTGATTTGGCAAACTCATTGCCAGCGATACTATACAGCCAGTACGCTTTTCAACACTTGGTACGTTTGTAGTTTTTGAGAGAAAGAGAGAGGCATACAGACAGACTGATTTTCTAAGGTCCTTTCAAGCTATATAGGATTTAGTGCCATGGATTCAAGACATTTGTCTGATATAAATTAAATTGCCCAAGAAATTTTGGGTGAGTTTTAAGAAAAGATTAGGGAAGAAACAACCACTCAGCTTATATGGTTTTCTTTGTACTACAGCTTCTTTGTTTGGTTACTGCCTCTGAAACCACAGTGTCCCAGTCTGTTGCACCTTCCTATTCGAGTTAGACACTGTTTGTATTTTAGCAAATGCACACTTTCAAAAAGCTACAGTCAGGAACTCTTCCGGCAGAGGAGCGAGATACAAAGATCTCAGCTCATGTCCAGAGAACAAGGTGTCAGCATCTGCATCACCTCCTCTTGTACACAGGCATGACTCTAGATATTTCCGTATGCACAAAAAAAGCCCACTTATTTTTCACAGTACTTTTGTAGCAAAAAAAAAAAAAAAATCAATTACACACACATACAAAAAAAAGAGGTGCTTGATGCCTCATGCCTCTCAGTGTTTAAGAGGATTTTGGTCAATGCCCTTAATGGTATGCTTTAACTTTTGGTCAGCCCTGAAGCAGTCCTGCAGTGGGACTAGATGATAGTTGTAGATCCCTTCGAACTGAACTGTTCTATTCCCTATGACTTTTTTCTCGAGAACTAGAAAGCAGTATGATTACTTAAGGAGCTATAAGTAAAGCTTGCTACACTTGCTACTGGGCATCACGCTCATCTCTTTCAAATACAGTCTTTTCCCAAGCAAGTTCAAGGGTCCAAATATTCCTGTAATCTTTCAGAAAGCTTGATGCAACTCTTCCTTTTACACAGTGTATTTCTCATTCTGTCCAGTGCAGTTAACAGTCACATCATTGATTAACTTTCTGAGGGCAATGTTGCCATTTTCTTGATGCTATCGTTCTTTTGCACTAGAATAATTTAAACAGGTGCCAGCTCAACCGTAGACTATTTGTAAGAGTGATGAGTTTGCAAACCAGGGACTAAGACATTTCTTCAATGGCAAGTTCATGACAGTCTTACACTTATTTAAAATTAGTTCTGCCAATGACAAAAATTGCAAGAGTTAGAATCATAGAATATCTCAAGCTGGAAGGAACCCATAAGGATTATTGACTACAAACTCCCTACTGCTCACAGGACTACCTAAAACTAAACCATATGACTAAGCGCATCATCCAGACACTCCTTGAACTCTGACAGGCTTGGTGCCGTGACCACTTCCCTGGGGAGCCTGTTCTGGTGACCAACCACACTCTTAGTGAAGAGCCTTTTCTTAACGTCCAATCTAAACTTCCCCTGACTCAGCTTCATTCCATTTCCTCGTGTCCTATCACTGGTTACCGCTGGAGTTACCTAGATGAATACAAGCATTCATCACACAGGCTGAAGCGCTCTCTAAATCCCAACTGTCCTTGCTCCTTCCGCAATCCACTTTTCCGGGTCATTTCTAGAGCCGATGCCCGTTTGCCCTCTTCCCTCAAACTCTTCCTGTGCATGTATTCCAGGTACACAAGAGCTTTTGCTCCTTTGCTAAATCCAAAAGAAACTTTGCTTTTCACAACATTTACGATATCAGTTGAGGAAGTAGATTTATATTTCTGTAAATGCCCAGTCATGCCAGTAAGGTCTATGGCCTATGGTACTGAACACGGTGCAAATATAGAGCAAGACAGCAAAAAAGAAGCAAGTTCAAACAAGCCGAGGTGCATTTCAATTACATGTCCTTAATGCTTATATGGTAAGAGGAGCTTACCACGTAAATTACACCGCCCTAGCATCCCTTACATGTCAACCGAGTAGGCGTAAGGAAGTTAGTGGGAGGCTAATACAATGTAAGAACATAAAAGAAGTCTCATATATGCCAGTTTGCACACCACCTCCGTATCTGGCCCTTAGCCTATTGTCATATGACTCAGATAAATCAGTTCCTGAACCTGGATTCACCAAACACCTACACTGGCTATATTAATGCATGCAATTAAACATTTAAAAAGGCACTTGGATTTTTACTTAAAAGAAGGAAAAACACAACCAAAAAAAACCCCCAAAAAACCCACACCCAAAACACCACCACAAACAAAACCCAATATTTTGCTGCAGAATGAGTAACAATGGTAACAGCAGTGATCCATTTGCACTGAGTTGTCAATTAATTGAGAAAATAAATTCAACGTAGTGAACTACTATGCAAGATAAGAACATGAATTTTTAAAGAAACAAGTATGCATGTTCTGACAACTGCTGTCTGCACTTTGTAAGTCCACGCTTGTGTGGGTATAACAAAGTACAAAAGGAATCTGTGTCTGCTCTCATCTTTTTCGGGAACAGTGCAAACCTACCCTATTCTTTGTGGGTGCGAGAGGAGGCCATACTCCTGAAACAACCCATTAAGAAGTATCTTCAAGATGTCCCCTGACAAGTGTGCCAGGCAACTACAATGCACAACATTGTGCATAAAGCTCTGATAATAGGAAGAGACAGAAATGCCCCCACTATTTACAAATACATAAAGGAGGACACAGTCTTGGACCGTAATTCAAACCATTTTGTAAAACAGGTTGGAACTTTTTTTTTAAACAAGCAAAGTCTTTAGTAAAGAATTTGGTTTTACAAAAACTAGAATGGTATAATGGTACAAATGAAATGTCAGTAATCTATCAGCCTTGTCTACAGTTGCTAAATCAAACTTAAACCGAATGCCGTGGCCTCTTCTCAAACCTTAGAGGATAATTATTCAGAAAAAATTCACTGATGCCACGCTTCACTGACACCGTTCAAGTGTTGTGCACAGCCCAATAGTTTTTCTTCCACTAGTTTGCATTTGATTTGACTCGTGTTTCAGTTCAGACATGCAGTTTCCACAAGAGCAGTATGCATGCATTTAGTCGTTTGCTTTCCCGAGCTTTGTGCAGTGACTGCTCAGTGAGCATTTCTGTTTGCTTCTGCAGGACAAACTAGTGCTACCAGCAAAATAATATGAAGAGATTTACCTTGCTCCAGCGCTCACCAGACACCAACCCCTTCAGTGGTGGTGTATCTCCGACAATGAAAACCCAACACAGTTCAGAGAATTAGTCACTAGAGGGCACTTAGAGAATCCAGAAGATTGAGAATGCACTTGGTATCAGAAGACTACACTCCTACAAACAGTTTAGAGTCCAAATGACGAGTTTTGTGTTTACTTCCTAACCAGCTCCTGCGACCAACACTTTAAGATACCAAACCAGAGAAATAATTTTATTTCCAAAGACCTTTATCATCTCCCATTTTTCCGGTAACTGAATGAAAGAAGGCTGAGGAAAAACTCTTCTGAGGCAACACGTGTGCTAGGCTATATTGACTGTGCAATTCTGGACAAATGCTGAACAAAAGTGTTAACTGCAGGCATGTAAGATATTTGCCATGCAAGGTATTGGTTCTAAGTGTTGCTGTTGGGTGCTTTGGGGAAGGAACACACAAAGCAGTGTGGTGGCAAACTCACTGAAGTACAGTATTTCATTTCACCACAATACCTCAAGTGGCCTATGCATTTCACAAAAGACAAGGATGTGACTATGCCCCAAAGACCCTGCAGGTTTTTTTCTGGATGTGACAAACCCCAGAAAGGTGACGTAGTATATCAGGAAAGCAGGAATAAAAATCCTGGGTGCAGGAACTTGCAGTCACTGAGAGCAGGCACAAGCTAATTAATATTTTAGAACTAAACTCAATCTTCATTTAAAGACAGACCATAAACAGAGATTACCGTCATCCCTGCTATGTTACTTGAACAGCTCAATTCCTTGCTTCTTGTATTAATTGTGAGCTGCAACTTCCAGCCAGTAGGTCATCATTAGTAAGATCAAAGTTTTCTTGGCTACCAGGTGTCTTCTGTGATTCAGTACACTTCTGATCTTCTATTGGAGAAGGAAAGCAGAACTCATGTGATCAGTGAGTTCTGGAAAACCTCAAATCACTGCTTTTGTGAAGGCAAAGTTCAGGGCAGCACAAGGAAGGGCCGGGGCCACTGCTGTACAGAGGGCTGATAGGAAGAGGTGGTCGGGTGAAGCACCGTGCAGAGGGCAGGCCATGGCACCCAGCTGCAGGCAAGCATGGCAAATGGTGACCCCAGCAGGTCTGCCACGCAGCATCGCCCTTGGCCGGAGAGGTGGCAAAGGGTACCAAAGCAGTGCTGCACCGGCAGGAGCTTGGGCTGGTTCAGCAGTGCCGGGACAGAGACAGTGTACTCAGAGCTCCCGAAAGAAAAGCAGCATGGCACTGAGTGCTATATGGTGGGCACTGCAGGAAGACTGGAGGTGTGCCTGCCTCTTGCTAAGCATTCATTCAAACTTTGGTTTATAAATTGGCTCTGTACCTTGTCTAAATTGACTTTGGAAGCCTATGGGAAGTACGGCCCCACTTCCCTGTGTTTACCACAGGGGAAATGAGAAACCACCAGCTCCCTGGGGCTAATTACTTTCTTCAAAACCCAGCATTGCTCTAGGTTTCTGACTCAGTGCAGCGTGCAATTTTCTGCTGAGATTGTATCTATATCGCATTACAGGATGAGTTGCAATAGCACTCGATGTTAATTGCAGTGCACAGACTGCTCCCTTCTCTCCTTTATACCAGTTATCAAGAAAAACCAGAAAGTCTACTTCTGCTGGTTTTAATTTAGCCTCTTCCATCCATACAGAGTGCCTGTCAGACAGGAGAGGCAGGGGCTGTCATCCCCTTTCTGCCTGAAAAAGTCTAGTTGTCAGAACAAGGCAGAGACTATAGGGATGTCTACGTGCCATCCCAAACAATCAGTTACCTTATGGAGACAGACAGATATTGGGGTGCGGTACGGCCACTCCGTGTAAACAGATACAGACAGGTGCTTTAATATTCCTGGATGGCCCCAAAGCCACTCTAACAGCCTCCCTCGCCTCTCACAACCACTGAGGCAAAGTAAAGGGTAGAGATGAACAGAAAAAGGACACCCCTATGCCACTCTCACTGCCTGGCAGTCTCTTTCAAGGCCTCTGTCTGCCTAAAACACCAAAGCAACCTTCAAAGCACCAGAGTACGGCCATGAGCAGACTTCTGTAGAGTGTAGAAACAAGCAGGGGCTGTGCATCCTGACTTGACAAGTATACATAGCTCAACAAATTCGAGAACATCTGCTGGGTGAGGAGTACAATTTACCTTCCCCTGGTGCATGGTCAAATGGTTAAGGGCTTTTAGCGTCTTATCATTATTTTGTTTCCGTCCTAAACGTCCATCTCTGACAGCGGTATTCCAGCCATGTTGGAAACAAACAATTATATGATACAAGTAGTTCGTTAGCCTATCATCTCCCACTCCCTTTCTGTCACTATCAACCTGGATTTCCGTCACTTTCAAGTGTTAACCAGCATTGGTAACTACCACTTGCTCTGCATCATATGCATGCAGGGGAATGATACAAGCTTGTATAGTGGTCCACACTTTCAATGCAGCATATGAACAGCATTTGAAGAAAACTGATTAATCGGGATACTGGAAAGCAACACCTGCGGGACTACCATGGAGACCTTTGGAGATCTTTTAGTGAGATCTTTCAAACACAACCTCCTACTAAAACAACAAGAAGGCAGCCATACTAGATCAGATAGCGGTCCTGTTGCCAAGAGGGGCTATTAGTGGACACTCGGTTGCTGCTATTCACAAGCCTGCTTTTTGTTTCTACTGGTCTAAATAGATTATTCACCTTTGCTGAGTATTCAATTTGTTGAGTCTTTTCAGGTAAGTCAAAATGCACTAAGTATCTCCTTCCTTCCGGTTTCTTACCCTTTGGTTAAAGGCACTTTCCCTGCTTAGCAGATCATTCTCAAGAAGTTTTCTGCTCTCCCCCATCAGCAGTAAAGAAACTCCTCTGACTAGAGTCCAGCCTGCAGCATGATGTTTGCAGACTGGAGTTGCTCTGGGGTTAGCCTGCATTTTCTTAGGAGAGAGGAGGAAAAAATGGAAAGAAAAAAAAAAAAGAAAGGAGAGGAGAGGAACAGAACATTCTGTCAAATAAACATTTGCTAACGCTCTTGAGCAACAGAAATGGAACAGGTAGCAAACAGGAACCCAGATTAACTATCTGCTAGGGCAAATACACAATATGCAAAGGTTCCCTGTACACTGTTTGGATGGCATTTCTGTGTTGAGCCTGATACACTGACATATTAATTGATCTCTCCAAGAACCATGACCTTTGGATACAAAACTGGAGGTCAGGCCTCAAAGTAATCTAATTAATCTCCTGCCTGGTAGAATAAAAACAGGCTTGCTGTTAGTTTGATTTCTCTACTTATTGTTTTTCCTTTCCCATGAGGAACAAGTGGTTTCTGCAGGTACACAGTTAATCAGTTTCTCAGGAATATTACCAGCTCTTTGGTTGTAGGACCAGCAGAGCTTGCCAAGAATCCATGGGTTTGATTTTATATGAAAGTTTAGTGCAACTTCTAGGTCAGCTTTATGTCTGAAGACTGCACACATAGGAATCTGTAAATGAGTAATTGGTTCCTCTCTTCTGAGGCTGAGCCACACAGAGGCACTCCCCAGGACGGGGTCGGATCACAGCCCTGGAATACCTTAACCAGCAGGGAGTATTTTCCCTTCTAGGTCTGGTACAGATGAAAATGACACTGGAGCCTGAGTCTAGCTCTGGGGTCCAGAACTGAAAGATTGTGTTGAAAAACTCGGGGCAAAGCTGGAAAACATTTTGGAATAATCTAATTAAAGAATTATATCTGTTGAATTCCTGAATAAGACACAGAGCAAGGGCTTCCAAAGTAGCTGGTCAAACCAAGGGCTGAAAATTAAAGCTAAACAAATAAAAATTACAAGTAAAATACATGTTTTTCAGGGTTAGAAGAGATCAACCATTGCAATAAGCTACCTTGGGAAGAAGTAGACATGCATGCTTCTGTGGAATACACACATTAGTCAAACAGAGATCACTGGAAGAAAAGAGAACATGGGTGGAAGATGGTTTTGCTATATGAGAGCTCAGTCCATGAGGCTAATAGTCCTTTGCAGCCATAAGGAAGAGAGTTTTGCACCTATCTAACCAATCTCTTCTCAAAGACAGTAGAGACAAAGCTAGATCACATCCACTCCACACTATGCCAATTTAGCATCTCTTGCAAAGTCAAAAAAAATAATCTCCTTCTGAGGTCTTACGGTCAGAGAGGAGGACACGATAACCTCAAACAGACCATATTCTCCTGGCTGTCCTTTTCACATTGGCCAAGACACTGGACAACCCTTCACATGCTCAAGTGACAAATGCTTCCATTCCTCCCCCCCCCCCCCTTTTTTTTAATTAAAAATCCAAGTGCACTGGAAGACTTGCTTATGTGATCAGGCTGCATGGAGATAATACAATGGGAGAACTTTTTGATCAAAAATAAAGTGGATGTACTAAGATACTGGAATATGGGCTCATTTAAATTACAAGTATCAAATAAATGTCTTTACCAGGTGATACAGAGATCAGATTTCACAGCTGAAGAACAGCCATAAAGGACAGCAGTGAAAATAAACATTTGAGATTTATACAACATAAAGCAGATTTTCGTCACTATCTTTTGTTTCTGAGCAAGTTGGATAGGAGAAAAACAGGTCTGATAGAAGTGACTTCCTGCAGATTAACTTGTTACCTGCCTTTGCACAGCTTCTCAAGGTACCCACTTGCTAAAGGAGAAACGTTGCCACTGAATCTAGTCCATGAACCTCAGACAGGCTCTGCCCTTTACTTTCCATGGATGATAGTAACAATAAAGCCTGGACATCCAGGTCACAGACACAGAAGCACATAGTCTTATTATAATATCGGTCCTGGGAACTTGGTGCATACTATACGTTCTCCCCAACAGAAGAAATGACCAGGGCTAGTCTCTCCCTGGGCTTTAAGGCATACTGGACCACACTGAGTCTGGACATCCCCTCAGAATTACCTTCCCTTGAGAATTTCAATAGGGCAGAAACATGTAGACGCAATTTTAAGACCTTCTGTATTGTTAATAAAAGGGAAGGAAACAACCTATTTTAACTTGCAGAGTCGATGTTCATGACCTTTTGCAATGTCTCGTTTAATTTAAAATCAAACCTTTCTACCAAGCCAAAAGAGATTCTCTCTCTCTCCCCTCTATTCTAATATGGTCTGGGATTATGCAATCAGACAATTTGTGTAGTAGTAGTTCTGTACATGAAGAAGGAGCTAGAACTCTGACATATTCTTATTACCGATATCATTCCCAGGATTGGTGAATTGGACAGCTGGCATAGAAAAACGTCACATCTCTATGACGTTCTCAGAAAACACATGCATCTTAGATTGCCTCTACTTGTCATACCAAATGGATCTTCAGCCAGATCATCATCATCATTGTCATTCTTCACCAAAATGCAATTTGCTTCCTTTTGCAATTCTGTATAAGCCCACCGGCACTTGGATGCTGCCTAGCTTTGCGCACTCGTTCACAGATACTTAGAGGTGAGATGCACACGACTGGAAAGAAAGGTTTTTCACGTGTTTGTTAGCTCAGCCACAGCTACAAACTCCTGACAGGAGTCTTTCAAGAAAGGAGGAGCTGAGAAGGGAAGTTCTATCAAATGAACTGTCCACATTCACAGTTTATCCTCAGAAACCCCCACTGTCACTATTTTCTATGGTCAGCTGAGAGAAGTCATGAACCCCATGTCAGCTGACGTGTATGTCAGAACAGCTGCTTACCTCTTTGTTTTGCAGTGTGCACCTATGTGGCAACACACACATTACATAATAGTAAGTCAAAGTAAAAGGAGTCAGATTGCTAAATCCATCCACAGTGTGGATGAGATTTTTACTTCCATCACCTGATAATTTAATTGCTCAATTAGCTCCACCTGAATGCCTTGGCTGTGGTAGAGGAATGTTCCCTTGCAGATCATGGTAAATCAGAAGACAGGAGGCAAGTAAGCAATGCAAAGGTAAATGATTCCTCTACAGCAAACCAAGTGCATTGTCCAACTGTATTTTCTCTGCTGATCTGCTCCTTGCACTAGTGTTTTAGGGACAGACCAGGCACCAGACAAATAAAAGACCATAAAACTCTGGTCAGAAGCCAGGATCGTAGGAGGGCTCCCCTACATAGTTTAATCCCCAAACTTTCTTAGCTGGTTCAAACCTCGCTTGGACGTTTCTTTTAGCATTTCCAAAATTCCATAATATGCCTAATTTAGGCAAAAGGGTAATCTCATTGATCAGGACTTTGAAACATCTGCTGCATCACTGAACATTATACTACTGCTTTCCTTTAGCCAAAAGGCAAGTGGAAAAGATGTCATTGAAGTGGCACCTACTGATCATCCTGGAGCAGAATGGGACTGACTGTGGGCCTGTGGATGCGACCCCTGTGCATCAACAGACCATAGCACAGAGGGTCACGGTTGCAATGAACACAGCCTTGATGGACTTTGTAACTAATTTTTTAGACTTAATAAGAAAGTAGTTACTTCTGCTGCAGAAGCAACTCTTCAGTGTACTGCAGGTACCTAGATGACAAGAAACTAATTGTATCATAGCATTCAAAGAAATCAAAGAACATGTGGTTACCAGAGAAATCTGTGTTTGCAATAGATTGGCTACTGTATAGGAAGGGCCTTGCTCTGAATAAATGCGTTTGACACACATTTCTGTTCTAAACGGTTCTTGCCCTGCACTCTACACCAGAATGCCTGCTTCTGCCCACCCATAAATTCACCACCACTGATCCAATCTACAACCAGAAAATCTGACTCGCTCATCCCTTCCTCTGGATAGGTACTGGTACTTGCCCTCTTTCCCTCACAGCTTGAAAGTGACTTAAAGCATTTTCTGGATAGTGGCTTTCCCATACTCCTATTTCTGGATCATGCTGATCCCAGGCTACACTGCAAGAAAAAGTACCAAATGGACACAAACTCAGTTTGGACAAAATAATTGGCATTCACTGTACTGCTGTTGGGGCCTAATTTGGAACAATATTAGTAAACACACTTTCTCCATGTGTTTTTTTTAAGGCATTATTCCTTCTGAGGTAAATCATTACTGTATGCCCTACTGTGAAATATGACCCTAATCTGCACGTCATTTATCTGTGTATTGCCCGGGTCTAATTTAGTCCCTTTCCTTTCTCTCTCCCATCTGTATTTCTGCAACATCAGTTTTACTAATAATCATCACTGGAGACAGGAAATAAATTTTCATTCATGAAATCAGCATGAGCAAAGATCAGGAAAACACGTCAGAATAAATGAGAATTCTTCAGGGTACAGAACCTAAAAGAAAATCAAGGGGCCAAGGGGTGAGCAGGGGCATCATTGTTGCAGCAAACCACACATACCTTAATCGTGCCCTGTTTCATCTGGTGGGTCACACCGGAACACAAAACAAAGCTACAGCAGTCAAATTCATAGCACTCTCCCTCTGCTGCCCACGTCAAAACCTGGGTGTTCCTGTACAATTAATGAAATAATGTTGTTTTATTTATTTTATTTATTATTTATAAGTTAGACAGGGGGCAAAAATTTCTATTAAAAATAATTTTAAATTAGGGAGATAGGAGAGTCTCTATCAATGGAGACTTTTTAAGATCATCTGCCAGGATGCCTGAGAGCAGGTCAGGGTTATTAGATCCTGCCTTGGGCCAAGGAGATGAAATAGAGGAACTCTGTGACCTTGCAAGGTCTTTTCTAGCTTTTCCTGGAAACATTCAATGAAAATGGCCTGGAAAATTAGCAAACTAAAAACTGCTATAAGAGACGCTTCTGGTCTGTGTTCAGCTGTGGAAGCAAAAAAAAAGCCAAAAGAGGCTTGAAAAGTCTACATCGAGCAAAGTGACAAAAGAGAAGAGAGTTTACAATTTAAGTCAGAGACAGTGAGTGCTAAAGGGAAAAACATCCTCTGCTACATGACCCCTACTTAAGGTCTCCTCATTAACACCATCATTAAATCCCTACCCATATTATAATTTTAAATAGTTCCTTCAAAACTCCATTTGTGAACTTCCTCCTGGTAGTGCTCCTTGCGATCATCATGAGAGCTCACATTAAGTCATTCCGCAATGCACCTTTCCTAAATTCCTCCCTGAAGCCACCTGTAAAACAGGTAGAGGTGAAACAGAATTTACTCGGTGATTACTGACCCCCTTTTGCTTTTATTTAGGATGCAATGTCTCCTGAATCCTTGGTCATTAGAAATCATCAGCCTGTTGATTCTGCAAGTACTCACCCTGCTAGAAAATCCTGTTTCTGCCTCATACCATGCAAAGTCTGACTGGATGTTACTTTGACCTGAAAAACAAGAAGCAAAGTAGGTTTGTAGCCAAACCTTGGGCTGCCAACTATACCTGTGGCAGGAAAAAGTGCATGTCTAGCAATCAGAAATTATATTTAAAATACATCTTTTCTTGGTTGGACCCTATAAATCAAGACAGTTCAGAAGAGGTGAATTTAATTAGAAAACACTTGTCCCAAACGTGGTATTGACAATCTTGGAAATTCAAGATTAATGGAAACCAGAAAGGAGCTAAAAATAGCAGCAACTATACATAACCAGCTTGGGAAACAGATAAAGTAAGAGGCAGTGAGGACGGGGGGGGGACACGACGACACACAACGGGACACGACCAACACAAAACCCAACAAAACTACAAAAAAACTCCACCACAAAAACCCCCACCTTCCAGCAAAGACAACCAGAACTGTTTAAATACATTAGGAAAAAAACAAATGTAACAATCTATAAAAACATCTGTAATAATCAGATTGTCCATTACTACATTCACAGGGTAAAATCTGCCAACAGAAAAGGTAGCTATTTCTCATAGTTATTTCTGCTCTGGACTGCAAGGCGATACATATCGTATCATAGCTTAAAATCAACAGCTCGCACTGATATTTAAATAGTACCAAAGGTGAGATATTGGTGAATCAGCACCCCTGAGCCCAGTGAGACAGATGTCTGAAGATCTGATTGCTGACACCGAATTTCTGCAACTCATTGAAAAATAAGTAAGCTCTGTAAGTCAGAGAGAAAGTTAATTTCTAGAAGTATAAGCAGGACAATCCAGGACTGAGAGCTCGACACCAGTCCAACAGCGGGAGAAGGAACTCCCTTTTTGCGGAAGGAGGGAGAGGGCGTTCCAAAAGCAAGCAGCTCCCACCAAGGCACTACCCGGCAGACCACCCATCGCACTCCTGCCTAACTGCTCAGCTTCCCAGGAAGCCGCAGGCACCAACACTTTCACCGAAGGCCTTGCTAAGAAATGCTCTGGGTTCTGCATTTGGTCAAAAATGTTCCACAGCCATTGACTGGTGAGAGCACTGACGTCAAAGGTGACAGAGTTCGTTCATGGATGAACACTGAGCTGCAAGGATGTTGGGCTGTAAAACAAGGTTCGGTATCAATGCAGTAATGTACTGGGACAAAAAAATGTCTCAAGTATTTGGAGATAATAGCCCAGAAATAGTTAAAATACCTCTAAGTCTGCACCACGGAAAACTGTTTACTATAAAATAGGAATACTTTTAAGAGTCAAAGTATTTGGAAGGTCTTGCAAGAAGGAGAGATGAAGAGACAAAAACCTGTGACTTACAGCCTCTGACTAGAACTTCTCTGCTAGTAAATAAAATGCTGTGACATTAAGAGTGACAGAACTCCAAGTAAAAGAAATTTTAATTTCAAAATGTTTGGATTACGGAAAGACAATTGTAGCTTAATGTATTTGGGACGCAATCAGAAAACTGCATTTAAGATGGTAAATTTGCCTTTCTACTCCACCTAACTTACAGAAAAATCTGTAGAACATTTCAGTATAAAGATAGAACATTCTGGAAGAACTTGATGATTGTTACTTTACATATGAAAAGTGTTTCTATTCCATTCTTTGAGATTTTATCATGCAAATCACGCAGAAGTGGGTGACTGAACATTCCAAAAGGCTTAACACAACTTTTACCATGTTTGCTTAGGCAAATATTCTGATACCTGTCACCAGTTCAAATTTAATCTTGTCCCAGGGTTAGAAAAGAGGTCACGGTATGTTATGTTTGCCATTTTGTTGCGAAACTTCAGTGTATTTTCATACCAAGGACACCCAAAACAATACCTAGGCCAGCTGACTTCACTGGTAGCGCAGTTTCCTCTTGACTGCTACAGGATTCCTACACATTTACCTTTTTTTGAAGAACACAGTACAGAAGAATAATTTGGTCCCTTTATTGTTTACAGTACGTAGGAATGATTTTTCCAAGTGAACATGAAAAGTGCCGAGTTTTAATTTCACCATTACACACAAACCTGAACTGGAGCTTGGTAGAAAGCCCCCCAGTTCTGGCATTTGAGATCTAATAGCATTTTATTTTTCCTTTTGTGTTGCAAGCTCATCAGATTTCAAGCACATTTCCATGTTTATAAAGCAGTGGAGCTGACCCGACACAAATGAATAGGTGGAAAGCCACAGGAAACCAAAGCACTACCAATTACCTACAACCGAATACCATTTCTCAGAGAGACAATACAGGATGTTGATGAGATGCAGATATTCACTTGTGGGACTGCGTGCCGGCTGGCAAGCTATGAGCGTTCACTCCAGGCTGCAGCCATCCGTCCGCTGACCCGCTGCTGGCGAGGGGTGACTCAGGCCGGATGGCGCTGAGCCCCAGCCCTCCTGGTTCCGCAGCTCCTGACTCAGGCCCGCACCCCCTGCGGCCGAGCGGCCACCCTGGGGCCTCCCCTCGGAGCTCCCCAGCCCACGGTACCTCTCCTTCCTTTCAAAGCAAGCCCGTGCCCAGAGCACGGTTAAGTTAACAAAGAAGAGCAAGGAAGCCTTAGCAAAAGTATCTTCGACTTTGGATCCAGAGTAGTGGAGTGCATCTGCTGGCGAGCTGACTAACCGTGGGGACGGGACGGTACGGCAGCCGGCATCTCTGTGAGGGAGGAGACGGTTCCCACATGGTGCTGTGGGCAGCACGGGGAAAGCTGTCACCCTCAACAGCAGTGCACGGCCCATCAGGGATCCAACACCCACTGCTGCCACAGCACCGAACACACCTTTCCCTCCCAGTTAAAACGCACGATAAATGTGATGAGCCTGCAACACCAAAGAGGAGTTAAACTACAGCTCGAGCTCTCTGTTTGGCTGATAGAGTTAAATACAAATGGAAAAACTGATAGTATTTGTGAAGCCCTGAAAAAGAAAACCCAGGACACCTACGTCCATTTGTAATAAAGTACCCTTCTGTGAAAATCAAACGCAAATAGGCCTGATGCTCCCCTTCCCAAGATCCCCATGCACTGCCCAGAGAGCAGAAAGCAGTTTTTGTAACCCACCACCAGGATTCTCACCTGTTCACAGGCTCACCGGCACCTCAGCCCTCTGCGAACAGAAGAGGAGAGCAGAAGTGTGGCCTCCCAGGAAGAGGCATGCACATGGACAGGATGGGGCACAGCAGTTCTGACACTCTTTGATTGAATTTCCTGAAGAAACAGTGACGATTCACGTATCTCTCCAGGCTTTCTGGGGTCAAAGGCATGCAAATTCCCAGGAGCAGAATGTCCCAATGCTATCAACAACTGCAAAAAAGGTCCAGGTTTTTTCAATTCTCTTCCTTGCATGTGACCAGCCAAGACTACTGCATCTTATCTACCTGCTTATGACCAAAATTTCTTGTCAGCTGCTGGTCAAGTGCTCCATAAGTCTCCAAATACCACATACCCTTCACCTCCTGCCTCTACTACATGCATCCTCGCCACGAAGCAGAGTGACTCATTGTCAGCCTGTACGGATCATGGCCTAGACGGCTGCTGATGAGGATGAGGAGCTATCAGCCACATCCCAAAAATGGAAGGGGCCACAAGTTAGGACAGACAGAATGGCACTGACAGACCTGTGAGTCAGAACACAAGGGAGAAATGAAAGCTGCTGTCGACAGCATGAGAAGCCTGGAGATAACAGGGAGCCTAATTGCTAGACATGTACAGAATGGTGGATCGAGGTAAAAGCCCTCCGCAGCATATGCTGTAACGTTCTCTCAGCACACGTTCCTGAGCACAGAGTCTCACTGTGGTGTACTTGTACCACTGTCAGGACCAGTGTGAACAGCTTTTTCAGACCACCATACAGTAAGAAGGCTTCAGGGAGTCTTTTGTGATTATTAGTTATATTAGAACAGACTGGACCTTTGTCTCTCTGTTAACTTTTTGAGTCAACTCCATGGGTCACCAGCCAGAAATCCCAACATGAAATGCAGTCTGGCGTTTTGTTAATAATATACTCTGTGTTTGTTCATGCTCTTTAATCGCATGGTTTTTTGCTCTGTGGAACATCCTGTCTCTCTGGCCTAAACCAGTTCACAGGCAAAGATGCTTTGGACTGAATCCAGACTACACATGTATATTTTTGTCTTGCTCTGGAAACCCTATGTCAATTTAAAACCAATTGGTAGAGTTTGTATTACTGTATTTTCCTGAAGAATACAAGGAACCTGCTTATAAGACATACGAACAGATAGCCCTGTGACCCCCCTGCAAGAGGAAACCCTTCGCCTCTCCAAAGACAGGAAAAAACTGAAGGGGAAAGGCTAGCACACCAACCTATTTGTTAAGACTAACTGCTCATAAGAAGCTATTAATCTACTGCTAATGCTATGTTTCTTACACATCAGCAAACGTGGTAACTGTTTATTTTTCTTTATTTTTCTTTATTTTCATGCTAAGGTCATAGCATTAATGTTTCGTACTAAAGTGCTGTTTTTTTCCGGTTTTGTGCAGGAAGTTTTGGTTTTTTGGGCATGTTAAATTCATCTCGAAAACTTATGTTTCTACTTCCACATATTAGGAAACTACCAAATGTGGCTCCAAATCACTGACACTGTTATGAGTAGAACACTTTATAAGAGAACTTACCACTAAACTGCTAGCACCACAGATTCACAGATAACTTTCACAAAAATTCTGGGTTCTACCACTGCTGTCTCCTGAACCATGCATAACCCAGAGAGCATGCACGATGCCTGCTGGAGAAGGGGAATACTCCAACAGCAGCAAATCCTCTTTCAAGCCCCGTCTATCTTATTCATGCTTTCACAAGTTGGATAACAGGTTTTTATTCAGTCACTTTGATTTCTACCATGTTGCTAAAAGTTTACAGAGCACCTCAATGCTTCTTCATCTGCCCCATTTGTGTAATACCCAACAGATAAATTATTGAAACTGTGTCAGCACACTTCGGGGGGGTGGACACACCAAACCGTGTAATTCAAAAGCTATACTAATGTGGAGTTATATTTTATACTAAGAGCCAGTAAATAAACGTATTGGACAAATGCCACATCAAACCAAATGCATATATTCTTTGTAACAAATATATACTGTAGCATAAAGGAACCAGGACTGACCATCAGGAATTTACAAAAAAACATTTTACAGGGACATTTTAATTAGTCTGATGAGATCTATTCTGAAACTAAGCAGATAAATTAATCAATAATTTGAAAAAGTACTGCAAAATGGTTTATCCATTCCAAGACTAAGTGCTGCCGTTTGGAATGTTTAGCCACGTTCCCCATATATAAGCAGGCGTATGGTTCCTGTCTTACAGGCAATACTCAAGTCAGTCTTCATTGTGGAACAGGTACAAAAGTGTTCTTACTATTAACTCTCACGTTGGACATTATCCATAAAATTACATAGCTACCTATTGCTGGATATCCACTACTAAACGGGATTTGTGGTTTTAACCTTTCATCATAACATAGATTACATCTGCACCTTTGTAGAAGTAAGAGCACATAATGCTAATAAGAGACTATTTATCCTACACAAAAATAATTAAATGTTCAATTACTGATTTTCTGAGCAACAAATTCTGTTTTTCTGGTCAGGGATGCTATTTCTTATACATATTTTTAAAAGCTAATGTTAATTAACACACACTGTATATCCAGTAAGAATGCTGGTGCTCGAATGCTGGGGCAATAATGAGACGGGATCTGCTGGCTGCAGTGCAGCACTCCTAAGGACATTTGTGTCACTTAATATGGAAATAACATGGGTATTTTATAGATCCCAAAATTTTGCATTCAGGATGAATATGAATGAAATGGTATTATTTGGAGCCATTGGGATCACTGTGAATGAATGCCATTCTAATTGACACAACTGGATGTGACTCCGAGACAAACTCTCATTACCTCTGCGTGTGTGTGTATTTGCAAACTGAGCTCTGGAAGCACATTCACTGCGAAGCATTTCTAACGCACGTACTTTACTGCAGAGAGGTGTGTACTAGAACTGGCTAGTAAGACTGGGCATCTCTCCTGACCACCTAATTTTGTTCTGCTGATGCTGCACTTGTGTCAGTTTGATTTTCTGAACTGACTTCTACCTGGCCTGCCCTCGCAGTAAAATGATGCTCTTTTGACCAATGAGGAAATATCAAACACATACCACGCAGTTTGTTACACTGCCATTTTAGTAGAACACAGAGTTTACTGACCTATCAAAGAAAGCAGCTCTGTGAGCACCAGAAGTAGTGGAACCCAGGTTTAAATGGATTTTGGGGCTCCTGCGCGATTTACAGTTCTCCACTGTCCTCAACTCATGCCAATAAAATTCTCTTCTGCTTCCTGTCACAACAGACTCCTGTGAAATAACACACCAGCTGCCACACTTGCTCAGAGAAACCAGCTGACAAAAAGTGTGGAGAGACAAACTTGATAAGGTTAGAGCATTCTTGCCCAACAGCTCCCTATTTTCCAAAACATATATGAAAATAATTATATCTAAGATTACATTTCTTCTCAATTTGCTAGAAATTGTCATAGATGGGATTGTACTCATACTCACTAAATGCTTAAACGCCTATCTAAAGAGCCATTTTGAGGAACAAGAAATCTGAAGTTCTGACATGCAAAATCTCTTGCTTTGTCATTAACCCTATTTCCCAAGTAATGTTCATAACACAAATTAAATAGAACTAAGCATTACACCTTAATCGCCAATATTTCAATTAATGTGAAGGCAAATATTAGGACATATAAAAATATTAAATAAGCTGTCTGAGAACTCAAGAGTTTTTTATTCAAAGGAATACTACTTATTGAGGAAAAAAAAAGAAATTTACCTCATACAACCTGAGTTCTAATTTCTATTAAAAAAATCTTCTCCCTGTTACCAAGAGAAAATGGAAACTAGCCTCCCTCCTTTCTACCCTTGGCATCCTGTCATTTCATTTCATTAAAATTCGGGTAGCATTGACATCTCTGGACACTTTGGAGAGTAAAAGACTAAGATAAAAGCCCACTCCCAAAGACTCAATGTTTCCCTTAAAGCCCGAGTTAGTTACAGACCCAGCAGTCTGTGCCTCAGTTTTAAGTCTTTTTACAGCCTGTATGCCAGATACCATCCATCCTAAGCCTGTATGCCTGCAGCTGCAAACTTCCGTGGTGGTAAAGCCATCTGAATAAGTAACAGCGCAGTACTGTTGTCCATAAGGCATTTTAGGCTTGCATAAAACCTCCTGTAGCATGTTTAAATTGCTATTCTTTTTTAGAACTGCAGGAGACGGAACAAGGAAATGGCTTTGTTAACACTTCCACAAAAAGCGAAGTAGAGATCCTTGGGGCAGCACAGAGCAGCTGTTTCTGGTGAGAAGCAGGGTATACATACAGACGACTGAATTGCTGAAGACTAGGGAAAAGGCAGGAGTAAAAGTAAATGTTAAATTTCAAAGGCTAAAAAATATCTGGGCTTGTACGTACCTTCCCCCTCCTCTCCAGGAGAAGAGGTGCTGGAGAGGACAGTCCCTGTCCTTCACCCTCCCCTCCTGTCCACAGATCTGCCGTCCAAAACCCCTTCCCCTGTCCCAACACCCACCCTTTCCCTCCAGCAGCTCACTACTTCTGCCAAGTTCTTGTGCAGCACAAGACCTTTGTCTGGCTCTTGTTCTGCCTTAACGTTTTTAGATTCCAAATGGTTTCTGCAACTTCACTTTAAAAGCGACACACGCTTCAAACTTCTACAGAGCTAACTCTTGTAAATAACAAAACTTGTCTGACAGGTGGATCTTGAAAAAGAAAATTATTAGAAATTAAATCTGGAGGAGACCAATGCGATACTCTGCTGTGATCTGACACTGCGGAGACCTAAAGTTTTACACAGTCATTTCTGAAGGCAAAGAGCGAGTGTGAGCAGGATAAAAGCCTCAGGAAGAAGCCCAGACAGTGTTTACAAATTTCAAATGACAGAATAATCACCTCACAATAAGAAGTGCTAGTGACAAATCATCTACATTTTTCAAATACTGCGCCTTTAATAATTTTTTAGAACTAGCGAATGAAATACTTTTCTTCAGGAAAAGGCCTATGGGATTTTTTGGTTGGCTGGGTTTTGTTTTCATGTATACATATTTTCAGTCTTTGATCCTAACAGTTTACACACAGTTTTCCTGGAAAAGTTGGAGACAATCCAGAGTTCAGCAGTAATGCTATGGTGTATCAAAAAAATATACCTGGAGTCAGTCCCACAAAGCTCTTTATTCAGAGAAGCAGAAAAGTATTTAAGAAATACCAGCTTTAAAACTCTCCCACTTAAGATAGGTCTAAACAAACCAATGCCAGTGTTTTGTTTCAAGTCTGAAAACTTAGGGTTGGATGAACTCCAGAAGGACTGAGTGAATTTAAACAGGCAGGAAAAATCATAAATTTTGCTTCTGGAAAAAAGAGCTGTGTTTTGCTTGCCAACAGGACACCAATAAACATTCCCATGAGGGAAGAAGCTGAACAATAGTTTTTAAGTCATCCATCTGCACAGTCTTCAATTAAATTTTGAGAAGTTAAAATAATCTTTTGGAGACTAAAGACTAAAGCAGAGAGAGCTCATCTCTGGAACAAGAACGTGTGAGCAAAACCACTGAAAGTGACTTGTAGTGCTGCACACACACAGAAGGGCCACACAGAGATGGACAATCCCACACAATCTTTAGGTAAGACCTAGCATGAGCAGCAAAGAGCCTGTCTCCCCAAGGGCACAAAAGGACAAAACTTTTTCAATATCCCCATGTAAGATTACTCCTCTCTTACATTCTAGCCCCTAAAGTCAATTCATTCTTTTTTTCTTTTTCTTCACACACACCCCACACACCCCCCCGACTTTGGAAAATGTTTTCTGTTTAGAGATAGTTACTGAAAAATAGAGCAACACAGGCAGGGAAGCCTGTAAGGTGTAGCATTAGGAACAAGCCTTAGAAAGCTCTGGGGAAAAAAAAAAAAAAAAATCAGTGCAACCACAGTGACAAAATAAAACAGAAAGTGAGGCAAATATGCACGGTTAAACTTGTCGCATGACAATGCATAAAAAAGCAAGATACTGTTCTGTCTGGTTTCATTGCATCTGCTAGACAGTTAGCTACTCCATTATTTCAAGTGTGGTTAAAACAAGAGGGCACAGCAGCTCATTTGCATAAACTTTAAAACTTAAAAAAATGTTTTTAAATGATTAGAATGGAAGCAGCATCAATCAGCATCTGGCATTCATTGGCAATACCAACTGCCCCCATAAACCCTCATCTACACAAGCAAAGGCAAGATAGGATTTTCATGCCCAGCCCTGATCAAAATTCTACTTCAGAAATTAATCTGCTTGCTACAAAGAAGAAAAACGCGCAGAAGTGGCTTTGTCCTGTCTGTGCTTCCAGCAAAGCCAACCTTGGGCTGTAACATTCACTGCTAGGAGTCAGACAGCTCAAACAATTCTGGTGTTTGGATTACTTTTCTCTTTAAACAACATAGTGGTCCATTTTAAGCCACAGAGCAGCAGTAATAGCTATTATGATTTGTATACAGTTATTTTTATACAAATATATATTATATTTGTATAATAATATTATATTTTATATTATAAAAATATATTTATATTTTATACAAAAATATATTATGTATACAAAAATATAATATTTTTGCACAGTCCACTTTTAATATACCTATCAAAAAAACCATCAAGTTACAAGAGCTAAAAGATTTACTAGCAGGCAGTAATAAAAAATTAGAAGAGCTCAGCATAGCAGATATCATGGTGGCAAGTGTGAGAAAGCAACAAACCTTGGCGAAAATTAATTTCAATGAGAGCTTAGTAATTTAAGACTGCTGTCTGAACTACAGCTCTTGAAGTTCATCCTCATTCAAATGCAGCCTCACAAAACAGAAGACGTAAGAACTTTGGCAGGTCTAAGTCACAAGAATTTGAAGAGATCTCCTAGGCAGATTATAGGTGCCCATCTGACAAAGAAGTGATGTGCAATGATGTAATGAACATGAAGGTACAACAATTTAACGAACATCAGACTGAGAATACATCCTTGCTTAGTGACTCATAAAAAATCATGTGTGACTAACGGGAACTCATTTACATTGGGTGGTGCTGGAAGAATAAACAGAGCAGCAGTATGTTTGAAAAACTGGAGAAGTGTTTTAAAGCCCTTAATTTTTCTCACAGAAAAGTGGCAAGCTTGCCTTGCCAGGCTAGGGACTTGGCAGATCAAAGTACATGACATTTAAAAGTCCCCCTTGGGAAACACATGCTTGTGAAAGCCTTCTAGGACACAGTCTCAGAGAAAAAGAAAGTGGATCCAGGAAGGGAGTCCAAAACCGTTAACTAAGACTTTCCCATTCATGAAATGGCAGGGCTCAGTGGTCAGCTGTGTATATGCCACCTATTTTGTTGATTTTTTGACATTTTCCCTGAAATATTCTAATTCTGCATACATGACAGAAGCAATGAATTTCAAGGATCACCCAAAGCTGTCTGTAGCTAGAGCTCAATGGGAAAGATGGCACAATATGCAGACATCATTGATCGCTAACTCCCTGAACTTTTTAAGCTAAGGATTGTCTGTACAGACCCACTTCCCTAAGAAACGTTATTGCAAAGATACGTTAGCAGAAACATCTGCAGAGAGACTACCAGTATACTAATTAGATATGTGCACAAAATGAATCGAGAACTAAAGCAAGCAGAAAACCTGCAGATAATACTAAAGTGCCCCTCATCTATATGAGCACCACTTCAAATCTCTTTTTTTCCACTTGATATGAAAACAATAATAAAAGCAAACTAAAATGCTCCAGAAGACAACTCTCTGACTGAATAGACTGAGAATATACAGGTGCTGTAGAGAGGAAAAGGCTCTCTGGTGATCAAGGGATGGATACAAGGCAGATCTTCATGCAGCTGATACACTCCCTTTTTTGCACAAGACCAATATTCTTTGAAAGCAACAGTATTTCCAAATGTAGATTTGATTCAACCTGACTATGAAATTAATTACAGGAAGTCAGAAGAGACTGGCATCTGCATTCTAGCATAGTCGAGAGAAGAAAGTAAAACTCCTTATAAATTTGTGTTAAATGTCCATTAAACATGTACCACCCTTACTGACATGTAATCTGTTTAAAAGCCATTTACTTATCAATCTGCTCTAAAATAAAAAAGCCCACAATAAATCAAGTAGGGCAGCAGATTTATGAGATGGCCAGAACTACCATTAAAATTAATGTATTTCCAGACTGTCTCTTTCTACTCGTAATGTTTACTCACATGTACACTAGACAGTATTTTAAAGGCAGGACAAAATGTTCTTATGGACTATATCTGGAAATACACAAGGTCAGCGGTAGTGGATCAGTATTAGCCAGGTCTTCTTCAGCAGGAGGTTATGCAGGCTCCAACATTATGACAGATCATCACAAAGCACAGTTGAAGGCTGGTATGAACTGGTGAGCCTGGAACAAGGGAACAGACTACTTCTGAGCTGGATGAACAATAAGTTCAGGTAAATTTACAGCATTTTAGAACTTGCGGTTTTATTCACGCTGAGAAGCCTACCTCAGCTGGAAATGCAGAGTCATGGCAGTGCTATGAGATCAAGGAAATGTGTTTGGAGAATGACTCCTCTTTGTACAAGGAACACATCTCAGCAATTCCACTCTGCAATGGTGATTATCAGTAAAAAAAAAAATGATGACATATCCAACCACTCCCACCAACCCCCACAGTAGAGCTTTGAAGACTTCTGTATTGCAATTTGATTTCCTATGCTACAAACAAAATACTTTTGAAAGGGCTCTGATCATGGGCAATCCTCAGCAGTTCTGCTGCATCCAGGACACTTCCAGGGACCAAGCCACACACTGCTTGTATTTCTGCTTAAACTTGGGTCTTGCCCAATGAAAGGCCTGGCTTTCTTCCACTGCAGCTCTATTAGCATTGCCAGCGAAGAGAATTTATGCAGAGAGAGAAGGGACTGGCGTTCCTTCTACAACAGGGCCAATTGTCTCAGGCTGCCACATTCAGTTAAATGTTTACTTTGTTGTTTCACAACTCAACAGGAAGCGAAGGTCAGAGAGGCCCCACTGCAGAACAGAGATGTTGTCATTCATCTATTCACCTCAAGCCAAGATTCCAGTGGGACACTACGGCTTTACAGTTTTTTTTTTCCTCTTCCTCCAGGAGACAGACACCAGGTAGTAAATTAATACTCCAGCAATTCTTCCAGTCTGGTTTCATATCCTAGAAGAAACGTTAGAAGTCAGAGTATTCTATGAAGATCCTGAAAGGGGAACATTGCCAGGGTTTGTTCACCAAAACCGGTTAATGGAGAAAGATTAATCTCTTAGACTACCCTTGAAGACCAGCCTTTTTGGCACACTTGAAAATGAGAGCTATAGTAAAGACAGAGCCATAGCTGTACAGAACTTCCAGTGACACAAAACTTCTGTTTGAAATGGTGAAGACTCTACTCAAATTCAGTCCTTCAGAAGCTGCATTTGCCAGCACTAAGATAAATTACGAATAACCGTTTAATAAGAATAGGACTGTGTGTTATTCTTGGCTTGTTATGAATGGACAACCTGCAGTTTTGCTCTCAGTCGATGAAATACGAATTCACTTGGAGAGCCACTTGGCCACATAATCCATTAAAAATAGCCAAAAACTTTCTTAACCTGTACCTATTTTCTTCCTCTGTTCAACTAACACAAGGAAAAAAAGTACAAAGTTTAGCCAATTAAAACCTATCACAATAGTAATCAAGCTATTATTTTCAAGAAGAATATGCATGGGTCAAACAAACATAACGTAATTTTCAGCTAATTGCAAACATGCTCTGAGCTCCTGAAGAAAACGTGGAATGTTTAGTCCTGGCATGAATGAGTCCTGCTCTGATGAAACTTTGACCGCCCTGTTTCTGAGGTCTGAGCAGCCAGACGGTTATTGGGACACAGCCTTGGATGGGATGAGTCATACCCCAGCAACACCTGTTTCTCTCCATTGACTACCCAGGAAACCGAGACAACCAGCTCCAAAGCAGAAGTCTATATTTGGACAGGCAAATCCTTCTTGCCCTGTCTCTTCCTGAGCACAGCATGCAGTTCACAGATTAATCAACAACTATAGGACCTGAGGAGACTGTGTGCCTGCAGAGTCTGGGAAATTTCATCTTCCCTGAAGACCGTAACCTCGAAAACACAAAGTGAGACCTTTTGCTGCATACACAGGGGAATCCCCAAATCTGGGGGGGGGGGGGGGACAACACGACACGACACCCAAAAAAACCCCACCACGGCTGACTAAGCAGACATATATTAATGAAACCTTCCACCTTCTGAGCTGCTTACACATAAAGTAAGCAGTACTTGTTCTGTAGCCGGTTAAAAGCATGGGAGCTCCATTCAAACTGGACTCTTCTGAGATAGCGAGCATGTATCCAACTCCCAGTCTCATTGAAGAGGCTGAAAAATCTAGCACTGACCTAAGGCAGCAGCAGGATTACGCATCTGACTGGAAAAGCACAGATTTCTCAAGGACTGTCCAGTCTATAAACAGCCAGCCACATAACTCTGACGCACCGAAAATGCCTGGACACGACTCAAAAATATTCCTCACTAAGCTGACAGGAACATTCCTGGGCCAGCTATTCCGGCCACAAGTACTCTCCTCATCACTGGGTATAACCTTTGTCACTCACAGCAACCTATGCCAGTAGAGTCCCCTAGGTTATGAGGCAAAGCTCAGTTTTTTACAGATCAGACCTGATCAGCCAGACCAGGCTGTTCATTTCAAAATGGTCAAAAGTCTTCAAATAATCTTCAAGTTCCCATATGACTGAGGGTACATTTTGACAAGTCAGCAAGATTTTCATCCCCAAGTCAATACTATTATGTGAGCAAAGAAAACATTTTCCCATACAAACTATCTTATATCCCATACTATCCTATTCAAACTGCGTTTTATGCTATGTATGGAGACTGAAACATCACCACTGGTAACTCGCAAATGGGTAATATGATACAGAGTGCTTTAACATTATTACTGTATTCCATTCTAATTCCACCAAATCACTCCATTTTGCAAAATGGGAAACTGAGATGCATTTGTAATTTCATATTACGCAAAAAAGTACTGACATCCTTTTGCAGAAGTAATGCAAGTGGATTTAAAATTTACATGTTGCTCAGCGTCACCTAAAGTCATGTACAACATGAAAGGTACTTCATTTTTCTTCAAAATGACTCAGAAAAGACCATGACACACTAAAAAATTTGTCAGCAAGATTTCTTGGAGCTTTGGACATCTGCCATGTTAGTCAAGAATTACATGTAGCTCAGTCTCTCAGCTAACACAGAATGTAAATAGGAACATCCACAGTGGTTTTTAGAACACACCACCATATTTTATTCTAAAAATCAGAAGAACAAGCTCTCTGCTTTAGATACTTATGTGTGTTTCATTTGGCTGACTGTAAATACACCTTTTCAGAGCTGAGTCATTACAGCTTGATGACACCAAGTAAACGGTAATGACTTGTGCTCTCATGCAAAAAGGGGGCAAAAGTTAGCAAGAAGAGCCTCAGTCACAGGAATGAGCTGTGCTCCATTAGGACACTGCCCCTCATCTTTTGAACCTTCTCAGAGAGAAATTTGAGTGCATGCAGCAGCAGAACAGAACAAACATCAAATATATTTTGTGAAGAGCCCGAAGAAACCCCACCTCTGTAGAGCACATATCTCATACTTATATCACAGTGCAGACCACATTAAAATGGAGAGTGTAGTGGAGACACTTCTTCTAGCCCTCTGTAACACTCAGCATAGCATTTCAGGCTGAGAATCCAAAGCCTAATTTAATACAATGTAGGTGTATAACCTTGGCTGTGTTGTGCTGAGAAGACTGCTGTTAAGGTATGAGAAAGTATACAAGCTTAAAGCTATGCAAGATAAGAAAAAGTAAAATTGTGGACAGAAGTGCAATCATCATGACATGAATAACAGGCCAACGAATCAAGGAAAGAAATATTGATGTGAAAAGGTAACACAAAGCCAAAAAATTCTAACAAGAAAAAGAAAACAAAGAAATTCCAACTTTTGTGCCACTTCTACTCTCTATGAGATCCCAGTGCTCCTGCAGATATTCATGTATGTGTTCTTCTCCCTTGATTATAATTCACTAATATCCTACCACAGTCGGAGAAAAGTGTTGGCGTGAAAATGAGTGCCACACATCTTCCTTTACAGCCCTCCAGATGATTCATAATCCATTATTTAAAAGTCATAAAATTGTTCCTCTATGAGGGTAAGTAAGAGAACAAGGAAGTTACTCGTATTCCAGACCATCTATGTGGACCTTAGAGTCTTTCGGCAGGATTCCTGCAAGACCAAAACTATTTCTAAGACTGACTGCTTTGTGACACAAACTCTGTTGTCAGCTGATTAAAGAGACACTGTAAAAAGGTGAGAGGTGAGGTTCAGGGTACTGAGGACAAACACACGCAGTTTCACTGGCCATATTTACTTTTACACATACATTATGAACTTATTTCAAACAGCCTATTACCATGCAATTGAATGCAAATAACAGTTTGCTGATGTTATGACAGTAAATAAAACCCCCACACTGTTATGTTTATAAGTATAAACACTCAAAATTATTGATTACAAAGATTAACATTATCTACCATTTGCTAACACTTAGGAATGAATATTGCAAAATATTTTTAAAACACTACCTATTATCTGCAAAGGTCTTCCAGGCACCTTATGAGCTTGGGTTTTGTTTGTTGGGTTCTTTATTTCCCCTCAGGAACTTAGCTGAGTACTAATAAAGGCATATCAGTGTTAAACTGCTTTCTGGATGCTAAGTACTGCTATAGATTGAACATCGTCCAAACAGTATATAATTCACAGACATATGCTACAGTCATTTTCTGCAATGCACACTCTAAGGAAGCTAAAAGTAAATTTCATCTTTCCTAGAGCTTTACTCCTGCTCAGTCTTAGTGCCTGTTCTTTATAGCAAGTGGTTCATGGTAGTATGTAGGTGGAATCTGGAAACAAAAGGCGCTTCCTCAGTCATGACTATGCCATGTGCCAAGAATTTGTTTCATTATTCATGCATTCCCAGAAGAGGCCAGATGGACATGAGTACAACTATAAAACAGACTCTCTAGTAGTTTTCGTATGGGGATTATTTCTTTATCCACTTGTCAGAAACCATCAAGGGGCCATTGGCCCCTATTATGATGAAATCAGCGTAAAACTACTCATGAATGAATTTCTAAGATTGTAAAAAACTGAACCACAGAGGAAGAATGTGGTGCTCCAGATCTGGATGCCTGTGGGATCTAGGTTCATACTGCAACACTAATACACACATATCATGCTTCTACTGACCTTTAGTAACCACAACCTGATGGCAGTGAACCGTGAAGCTCTTGACAAAACCCTGGTGTTTAACAGTATCAGTTAGCCAGGCCTGGTTACAGTTTTTGGCACTAATTGCCAGAGAACGCAGGTTTTAAAAAGTAGCTGCTACAGTTACAGCTATATATGAGAGATTAGCAATGTCTTTGAAATGTAACTTCATATCCTCATAGGCATGTTTGCAGCTGAAGGCAAACCGAACTGAAAACAAGCAATATGAGCTGAGTACAAATTATGACATAGAAAATACCAACCATCTTGTCAATCAGCTTCTCTGACATGGAACAGATTCCAGAAAAGCTGTCTCTCAGCACTTTTATTTTGCAGCAACCAATAGCCCAAAGCATTAGGCTCACAATGAACAAGGAGGAAAGAGAGCGCTTCGGTAGTTCTGACATGCTGAGTCCTGCACACCGCTGTGCGGTGCTAGAGACCGAGACTGGCTTGGCCTTCGCTCCAAGATGACTCTGCAGCACTCACAGTCAAGACCACAACAGAGCCTGTTCACCTGTGCTGCCCTCACCTTTATTTGAGGAACCCACACGGCGCTTCACTCTGCGCTGCCCATCACGCCAACTCTGCACCCATACAGAACTGTGATAAACAGCCTCAGACCACCTCCAGAAATTCAAAGGAAAGAGTTGCAAGGATATACAAGCAGTACACAATGACACAAATTCTACCATATCACTGCTTTTCCTCCTTGCGCACAGGTCCAACAGCTCGGCAGCTCTCCAAGCCGCCCGTTCGCAGCTGCGCCACACTAACTCTGGCATGACGTTGGCAGAAGAGGCGGGGGGGGGGGGGGGGGGCACCGCCTGTTTAATCTCATTTACAGAGTACAGCTCCTGTGTATCTAACTACAGCCTTGGATTAAAGTTTTTAGGCTCTGCCCACTAATAATGGTTATCAGTTCGCTCTTTACACTGCAATCCACCGCTCCCAAAAAGAAGCCAGGAGCTTCATTGAGGTAGCAACAACATGGAAATACAGAGGCTGATTCTCAACTATCTATGTAAAGTTCAAAGTAATTTCTTGCTAACCTTGCCTCTTTAAAAACTTTCTAAACAGCATTCAGCACTGTATTTTAAGTTGACCACAGGAAGCGCAAACAGGAAAGTCCAGGAGAAACCTTGTCTACCCCTCAGGCACTTCCTGCACTAGTGACAAAAGCATAATGCAAAATTGCTAAGAAAATGCTTCATGTTTAGGTTATGCTTTTTCTTCCTTTTAGGCAAGAAATATTTGTTCATCAAAAATCACAGTCTGGTAGCAACAATGCCCACTTCTGTGTCACTGTGTCTGGCTAGACTTAGAGCTGCTGGGAGAATGTCTCCGATAAACCAAGTTTCGGAGTAAACTCAGAGAATGAACCAAAAGCCACGCTCTTAATTTTTCCTCCGACTCTTCAAGCGGAGTGGGTGCTTAATAGTCACCTATACACCTCTCCCTTAGACTCGTAACCACTTAACTGATGGAAGAAAAATCTCAGAGGTCCCTTAAAGAAGAAAGCAGATAATTTAAGCATTCCCACATTAAAAACAAACACTACAAACAATTGAGAAGGCCACAAGTTGTTCCTCGATTGCCACAGTACCCCTGATCATAATGACAGTGAATTATATTATATTATAACAGACAGTGAGTTAACAGTGAATTCTCTCTTCCTGCTCAGACGTCTAGGCAATAAAAGCAAGAATAGATACAGAAGGCAAAATATTTACAAAAAAAATTTCACAAGTATTAATCTCCTTTTTCCTTCCCATGATGTCTACAAAGTTGCCTAAACTTTAAACTCCTGGAGCAAAATCCATAACAGTTAGGCCAAGTCGCAGCGTGTTTGCTCCAGCCACAATTTGACCCTACACTGAAGTAAGAGTTGGGCATGTGCTAGCAATTCATTTTCCATCCCTGCTCCATTTCCACAGACACAAAAAGGAATATGCACGCCAGCAGGTAGACGGAGCACACTCTATTTTAGGTACCTGACCTGGATGACTGGAGAAGCAGGATCTTGAAGTGTCTGCCCCTTAATCTGGACACAGCATCTGATCTCTGCTGAGCATCAAACAGGGATGCTTCTTTGCACTGCTCCCTTTCTCATGATTCTTTGGGCTTGCCTACTCTCACTGAAATCTCTACATCCTAAGTAATCGGCTCACTCTATTGCTCCCCACAGTTTGTGACAATCTTGAACAAGAAAAAACTACAGAGCAAAGATTTAGTGTTCTTAACCACAAAAGTTAACGCATGTGTATTTACACGACTCACAAATGAAGAGGGGAAGATGAAAAAAAACCAACACACCACTGGACTCAGAAAGCTTCCATTTGTTTGGAAGAGGTTTTAGTGAAGACTTCAAGATGTTCTCACAGCTCATTGAAAAAACAGTACACAGCTCTTCTCTTTAGGTAAACATGGAGTCTTAATAGTCTCCCATTTCATGATGGTCGTTACCACGCAGGCGGGATTCGTGTGCCTGTTTCTGCTAGCTTTCCAGTGTTCAATACTGTCCGCAGAGCCTTCAATATTCCTTCCTCAAAAAGTGCTTGTCATTTCTCCACAAGCCTCGCTACTGGGAGGCCTTTCCTGTAGGGTAAGAAAACGTTGCCTATGTTCAAATCCTTCAGCAATAAGCTATCGACTCTTCTGTGTCACAATAGAAATCAGAAGGTAAATATTTTTTTTCATAAGAGGATATTTTCTAGAAGGCCTAGATAGGGTGGGGCAGACTGCAACAGGAGAATCTTGCTTGTGCTGAGTGATTTCAGAGTGCAAGAGACAGATAATGTACATGAATCAGCAGTGCCTTGGGCTCCAGTTGTAACAGCATTTCTCCCCACATCAGGAGGAAGATCCAGTGGCAGACAAGAGCTAAAATCAGGCAGGGAATGTAGCTTTCTAAGTCACCTTCTAAGATGAGGGACTGCAAATCAAGGAGGTCAGTGAATTTGACTTCTACAGCTAATGCGCATACAACAAAAAGCATGATGGGTCCTGGGGCAAGAAGAGGAGATAAGCCCTCTAAAATGCGTATGGTCTTTCAGCATCTTGGTAGCAACAATTCAAACCAAATCAGTTCCTCTAATCCATGCTAAAATAGTTCTAAGCCACATTCCTTTGAAGGAAGCTTATCTGGCCTGATTTTTCAGGAGTGCAGGTAACCCACAGGCACACCCCAGATTGTTGATCTTCTCTCTACCCTCTCTCTTCACAAAGGCCTAACTCCACTGGTGTTATTCCTCGAGGCGACGGATCCATGGTATCCTATTTGCAAGTCCTTCCAGATTGCAACTTTCTGCCGCTTTTTGCTGAGAGCATGGATAACCTCATGACAAGATGACACCAAAAGTGTCATCAGGATATGTGTCCATAGAAGTGTATCAACGACACACGAATTAGTGCCGTTCTGCACACCACAGTGCAGTTACTGTACAGGGGCAGTGGACAGGATCATCACGAAGATGGCAGCACAGTTCTATGGGCAAGGCTCGAACATACATACATACATAACATGTCTGCCACATGTGAAAAAATCAGAGTAACTTCAGTGCCTTTTTACAAGCAGTGAAGCCCACCACTCCTAACTGAAGAGGATCACACCAGTTAAATGTATTCCAGCTGATTACCATAAACCCTTTTAGAAAGAATATTATATTACATTACATTATATTCCCCCGCTACAAAATGTTCCAAACTATAGCTGCTTCTCTGAGAGATGATGTCTTCATTGTAACCTAGAGAAACACGCAAAGTAATTTACATAAGAGTGCAGTAAAAATGTCTTCCATTTGGAATATTTTTATGTGCTGAGATCAAACTCAATCACGTCTTGGTGAAACTGAAAGTAAGGCAGTTTCTTTTTGCTTCAGAATAGGGAGTATTCCTCATGATTTAACATATTTTGGCATGTGGAAGACATCTATCTGTCTTGAGTCTTGAACCCTTTGAGATCTGCCACCTTGCACCAGCAAACTCAAGCCCTGGTAGTATCATCACAGGCAAGTTTTAAAAGAAATAGATTTTTAAAAATAATTTTAACAAGGTTTTACTTATGTCTAAAATCTGCTGCCACCTATGTGGGGATGCAGGACAAACTCACACAACTTGGGGCCTATATTCTACATAAAGCGTTCTGCCCAAGGTAAGAAAAGCACTCTGCATTGTTTCTTTCAAAGTCTTACTGAAAATCTGTAAACATGCAGTTTCATCATACTGAGAACTTGTATGATAGCTTACTAGAATATACAAGAAACTTAATAATCTTACAAATGAAAAGATTTGGAGGAATAGAACATAGCATCGTTCTCCTACTTTCTCAGGCATGCCTTCCCATACAAGAATCCTCTCTCTTAGCAAATATATATGCAGGTAATTGTTTTCCTGATGATGCAAGTATTCCTTACTACTACAGGCAAAGTTCTGTTCCTGACGCTAGTAACTGACAGACTCATAAAAGACTTAAGCAGATCCGGGAAAATAAGACATCAGAACTGCCTTTAACTGTTTGTCTTTGTTGCGTGACGCTATACCTATTTTACATTCAGGAAAATTGAGATCTTTAGGGACAAATAGACCTCAGAGTGTGCGTTACACCTAAACATTGATTCTTCCAGGTTGGCCTCTTCCCTTTCCATGCGGCCTACAGCATGCTGCTTTACAGATAACAGATACTGCTTCCTGTACACAAAATCATGTAAAATGAGATTTCGGGAAAAAATTGATTTTTTTTTTTTTTTTTTAATCCACAAAATAAATCCCACACACACTCCCACCAACTGGTTTTCTGTTCAAGACTCATAGACTGCCTGCAGGCACCGCTGTGCTCTCTTTGCCTCCAGGAAAGGAGATAAATCTTATCAAGAAGTAATTAGAATGAGAGCAAACTGTACTGTCAGCTGAGCCAATGCAGGTATACCCTGTTACAGTTCCCTCGCTTACCACTGCTTACTTACTAAATAAACTGACCCAATGAGTCAGTCATTGCAACAAAATGATGTAACGTGTAAAAATTCTGAACTAGTAACCTTCAATATTCTTTGAACACTCGGGAATAACCCCTGCATTAGTCAGGGAGCAGCAAGTACAAGCTGCCACTGCCTTGGTGAGTCATGAACAAGGGAGACTTGGCATCTCTTACAGCTTTGTGTAACCCTCCTCCTCATGTTCTTCCACTACAAGCCAATGTTTCCCAAACTGGACACAGAGTATGAGCACATCCAAGATGCTGGCTACATCCCTACTGCATCCAAGTGTGCCCCAATCAACTAGTGCTCCGTGATCTGTGCTCCTCTGCGTCTACATCCACCTATCCATTCAAACAGATGCACTTCTGTGTTGGATCTTTATCCAGCTAACCTTCACCTGAAGACAATTCCAGTGTCTAAGTTAAGCAGTCTAGTCTTATGCTTCCTGTAGGTGTTTTGCATCAACAGAATTCATTTCCAATCCCTCATTAAATCTACTGAATTACAAACAGCACATTTCCAATTATGCAGTTTTCACTGGCTTTGTCAGTCCTTCTGTCAAAAGGCAAACTTCAAAACCTACCAATGTTTCTGAAAGCTTCTCCTTCAAACAGTAGGCACTGTAGATTAACATCAGGCCTACTTAAAATGTCTGGATATTTTTCAAGCCCGAACATCCACCAAATTGTCTCCTACAGGTCTTTCCCTGCAGGAATTGCCAACTGAACCTTTTGAAAGCTTCTAATTCACTTAAAATAAGCACTAAACACAGTCTAGAGACATCTGCCAGTCACTAGGAAGGCAGGGCCTCTAGAAATGCAGGGATGTATGCTACAGTTACACAATATTAATAGTTTTAAGAAACATAAGGCAGGATTGCCCGTTGTATTTAATTACAGACTAAAATGGATTCAGTCAACGTTTAGATTAATGTATCACTGGTACGTTCTGAGAAGGGGGAGTCTGTTTGTTTGGTTTGGGCTTTAGATTTTTTTAAAGTGAGAACTGATTCAGGAGTTGAGCATGAGAGAGTTAACATCTCCAAAACAAAGAATGCCAGCCAGAATAGACGTTTACTTCCTGCCAGTGCAGCACTCTTCAGGTTGGTATTTGTCTCAGTCACTACAGATAGTAGATCTCAATGGACATGCATAAGAATTTATAGCTATTAAAATGACAATTAATTCAATAAAACTTCCTCTCTCTACACAAAACACAAAAGCAAAGGTTTACTCTACCATCCTTCCTGGTTTTCTGATGCTGTATTTCTCTGCATGGATCACTAAGACAACAAAAAGACTGAAACTGCAGTGATCCCACAACACTCCCAGCAGGCAAGTTTATGCAAGGTAACTCTGTGCGAGAAGCTCTTGTGAAAAAAGGAGAACAGAGAAGAATTAAATTTATCATCAAGGCAAGCAGAACCCTTAGCTATGTGATCTGCAATTCAAACAGCTGATTCTTTGCAAAATGAAGTCCCTTGTTTCCTCCCAAATCCACACTAGCTGCTGGCATTCTGTAGGATTTTCCCATTACGCTTTGTGACAGCATAATGTACCTGGATGCACTGCAGTGTGAACATCCATCTCTATGTCTAGGAACTACAGCTGCTCCCTTGCACCAACATACACCAGCGATATTAATCATACTTTACTCTCAGCAACACAGGCCCAGATCTCTTAAATCTGGCGTGGAAAGAAAAGGAATTAGCATGTTCAATTAAGAAAAAGAATTTGGTGTTATCTATGCAGCTGGGAATTTGTACGTATTTGGACAGCAGACCTGGGTTAATGCTTCTCTAGCCTCTACAGGTTATACAGTTAAATCAGAGTGGTAAATAAGCTTAAATGAAAAAAACAACAAATAGTAACGGGTAAAAATCTCGGACCCCCAGCAAGCAGTTTCTTACACTGCTGAATAAAGTACCCTCACTAACTTCTTGTGCTCTTTGCAGACAAGCAAAGTCACATCTGCCTGATACGTAAGCGGTTCCCAATACCCTCTCAGTCACCCAAGTAAAGCTGCAGCTTCTGCACAGCCCTGATATCCAGTGTTTGCAACAAGGTGTGGGAGCAGATTAAGGAGGGAGAAGGACAAACAGCTGAGCAATGAATTCCCCTCTGATCAGTACACATTGGGCTATATGCATCGCTTCCCACCTCAGACAGACATGAGCATCTGAGAACCCTCAGCTCTCCATCACCAGAGACTGATCGTCTCCAATTTTAGCTTTGTATTTGTGAAAATCTTTCTTCTTCACCAGCAGCTTTGTGGACTTCCATTTTATTAGCCTTAAGGATGCAGATAGTTAGACTGACAGTGTTTCATCTTCATAAAAATCAGCTCAGGACCTTTGTCCTGCTGGTCCTTGATGGGCATAAGTGCATTCTAGAAAGGGTTGGAGGAGGCAGATATTAAAAGAATACCTTGCCTTGCCAACTTTCAATAAAACAACAGATGACACATTAACCTCACACTGACTGTTCCTTACAGACCTTCTCCACTCCTTTAGTCTCTTCCGTCAGTAAGAAGGAGAAATGGTTTGTCCCAAGAACCACTGGTGGCTCAGTAAGCATTCCAGCTTTCCCTCTCAGCATTCCAAACACAGAAATCAGTCACAAAGGTTTTTTTTTTTTAGCTTTTCCTCTGATTAACACACACACACAAGTTTACACATGGCAAGGCCCACACGTATTTTGGTGTTGCTTAAGAAACATCTGGGTTAGGCAAGCAATGTTAGCTGGAGCAATGCAAATCGCCTTACTGGTTCTATGAAAGACTAACTACAACAGAGGCCACGAGGTGAGGACAACATTTCTGAAGTTAACACATTCATCACAGAAAGGGGAAGCTGCAAAGCAAACTCGAGCTGCCTGCTTTGATAACTCCAGAGGTTGTGTGCTGAGCCCAGCACAAGCTGCTCTAACTTCCTAACAGCACCACAATAAATAATGGCAGTCATTGCATAAGCACAGAAAGAAGTAGTGTCTCCATTGCTGGTAGCAATAAAGGAGTAGATATTCTGGACAAAAAAAAAAAAAGGATCCATCTAATTCCATGTCTTGCCTAAGGGAGCTGCCAATACCATCCTCTTAAAGCAGGATGTGAAAAAAAAAAAGCCCTACAGATAAGAGCTTTCCTCACAGAGAAAGAGCTAACCTGGTTATCGAGTTTCCTTTGTGCAATGTGATGGGGCATCACTTTGAGCCAAAAAAGCTAACAACGCCCATTGCACTCTAAGTGATCCTTCTGGCTTCAATGCCTCTCTCTGATGTGGAAAAACCACCACCACCAGACCTATGCCAGAGCCTCTTAAAGGTCCAGCTCCCACATCATAACCTTGGCGAATGTCTGAGCCAGTAGTTTTATGACAGGAGAAAATTAATCTTCATTAAGGACAATCAGCAGGTGACCACAGGAGGGGACTGCTGGTGAGACAGGATCAATCATAGGTGGAAAGGCCAGTACTTAAGAAATTCTCTAATGTAGGTTTTAGATAACACGTCTCAACTGCAGGTAAAATAGAAGTGAGGTTAATATGGATCAGCAAGCTGCCCTCCTACCCATGAGGGCTTACCTCTTCTGAAGGGAATTTCTCTAGGAACTCTGCTGACTAGTTACAATAGTACTTTAAATACTGCAAGAGCCTAACCAAACAAAAGTAAGAATTGCTAGTCACAGGTAGTCTTTCTGGGGCTGGAGTCATCCTTTATGAAGGACCGTGGGCAGATGGCTCAGTGTGTCTGCCAACACAAAGCACTTGTGGACTGTCCCCTCCGACACAACTGGCAGCCAGCGAGGGTCCTCAGAGGGCTGACGGTGCCCTGGGACTCAAAGTCTGCAGCAGCCTTGAAGAATGTGCGTGGCATGATCTTTCTTGCTCGGTTATACACAGATGAAGCACAATTGCATTTTCCCTGTTTCCACAGAAAAGCAGCACTGAAGGTCACACTTAGACTCAGCTTTTCTCCCATTTCTGTTTTCCAGTCTAGTTTCTTCAGATACAGCAGCCAGATCTAACATACTTAAGAGGAGGGTTAGCCTCTTCTGAATCCCATCCAACCTGAAATACTGGCTTTGTTGGCCAGAGGCCCAGGTGAGGCTGTAACTGTGACACTACATGCAGTACCTTTGCTTAACCTTTTCCCTCCCACATCGCCAGAATGCACTTCAGATATTTTGACATCTCAGCAACAAAGACGATTTCATATACAGCTTTTTATTTCTCTTTCCATTTGAGCATGCCTAATGCACTGCTCTGCAGCAACTGCAATCAGCACAGTCCCTTCCAAACTGTGACTCAGATGCCAGGCTGCGTCTTGCAGGAGTTCAGTCTTCCCAGTGTCCCCAGGGCCAGAGGCTGCTGTGCCAAGTGCCTCCAGCCCGTCTCGGGGAGCGGCTCAGCAGCACCCTCACCTTTGGCCAACTGCTCGCTATGTTCCACCCCTCCTGACTCAACCGCAAGGAACAGCCAAGCGAGCAATGTCCTTTTCTCTCTTACTGTTGGGCCCAAATAAGAGCCCGTAGGCTTACACACACAGAGAATCCAGGTTCTTTGCACAGACTGACTTTCAGATGGAGAATCCCACAACTTGATGGTAACTTGAGATGCTTATAAACATTTCTCTAGCCATGCCACAGCTACCTGATTAAAAAAAAAAAAAAGTTAAACTAAGTGTTCAAACAAATTCCTGGGACACATTATCAGCAGCTGGGACTGGCAGTTGTGAAACCCACTGTCCTTAAACACAGCAGCCGCTCAGGAGTTTCTGTCCTTAGCTCCTTATTGGGGACGATGACTTCTTCTGAAATCATAAGACAACTTACACTAATACATGTAGTTCCTCAGTCTGGCATTTTCAGGAGGGAACTTCTAAAAAGTTAGTTGCTGTGTTGGTTTTAAGTATTGTGAAAGCAAACACTGTGCATATATTTCTGGGCAGGGTCATCTGGAAAAATGAAATTCAAGCAAGCTGGACAAGGGCACTCCTAAAGCTTTCTGTTTTCCTGTGCTTAACACAAATTGGATTGTATGACAATTTAGGGCGGAAGAGACCTCAGGAGGTCTCTAGTCCAACCTCTTCCAGGCAGGATTCATCAGCCATCGGGTCAGACCAGGTTGCTCAGGGCTTGATTCATTCTGGTCCTGAAACCCTCCAGGGACAGAGACTGCATACCTTCACCACACCATCCCCTACACTTAAAACAGCTTGCTGCTTTTTGCTTAGAAGCCCTCCTGGGATTTCTTGCTCTCGTTCTCTTCTCAATTTAGTCCTTAAATCTCAGCTGTAAGAATGCCTGCAGATGCCTGCAAAGAAAGATCCCACCTTTTCTGCTTGAATTCTCCCATGCAAGATGAAGGATGCCCAGGACCTTTCCACTCTGCAGGTAACCACATCCACAAGCAGCACTGGAGTCTCTCCGTCCTCTCCTCCACAACACTCCTCAGGGGGTCACAAAAAAATCTCTCATAAGCAGACACCATGAACAGCAACTACCTTGTTTGCAGCTCCTGCCCTGGAAACTACCAGACAGAGCAGTGCAGATGAAACCACAGCTTCTACTGTGAAGCAATACTATCACGACACCTGTGGCACATGTTAATTTCTACAGAACTTTGGGCAGATGAGAGATGTAGCCCAGCTGTGCAAGCCACCCCTGAAGGAATTCCAGGTGAATTCATAGTAATGTATGGAAACTGCTGACAGACTGCTTCCCCACCCCCACCCAAGGGGAAAAGGATTTCAAATTTACAACAACAACAAAAAAGATTACAGACTGGGATATCCCAGATACCTTAAATCTGACTTCAGCAGTCAAGTCTTACTTCAGGTAACTCAGGGTTACTCAGTTATCAGGACAAATTATCAAGCCAACCCTTTCACTTTGACACCAAGAAATAATGACTCTCATGACACTTCTTCCTGTTCCCTTGCTTGCCAAATAACATTGTTGATATCTTCTTTACAAAATAAACACCAGCTACCAGAACACGATGTACAAGCAAGCTGCTCCAGCTCTTCTCAAGTACAGATAGCAATGGTACAGTTTAAGTAATTTCCCAGAAACTCTAAATTCAAGTGACTAAATGTACTTAACATAACTTTTATGGCATAGAGTATTCTTAGGCATCTCCGTTCTAAAAGCAGCAAAGCGGCCTCTGAAAATGCCATATAGCAAAAATACCCTGGAGAATCACAGGCATCCTGGAGCTTTGAGGCGAGATGCAAAGCCCTGCTACCTAGTCTGGCTCAGCCACCTGGCAATCAAGTGGATTACAGACCAGTTAGCCTTACGGATACAGATGGAGACTGACTATACATGCAATCTCAAAGGGGAAAAGGGAAATCTTAAAATAATTTCTCTTATCTAAGCTGAGTCTAATTTATCCTACTACCCATGGCAATTTCAAAGCATGTACTGAAGGGCACTAGGAAGCGCATCAGGTATCACGCAGCAATTCCTCAGCAAGCAAACAGGTAAGGAAGGCACTATCCCTGGGACATTTGCCAATATCCTTCTCCTCAAGTGCCCTACGGTAGGGTTGTCTACTCAAGAACTGTTTTATCCCCACCTGGCAGTGTGTTCTAATGCTCTACTGTAAATTCTGTTTTATACCAAATACAATTTGTTTTACATAATACAGAACACCTCACTCAACTCCATCCCTATGTACTGCCTCTGACAGAACCCATTAGCAAACATGGAAATAAAATGCATTACAAATGGCACACAGGAACCTTCACCTTCTGCCACTTCACATCCACTAGGGATTCAGCAGTCAGCTCTAGAGACATGTCACAGATCATCGGCTCCAGGCCCTCCTCCTCCTTCCTTGGCCGCAGAGACACAGGGCACACGGGACCGGCCCTTCAGAGCCGCCGTGAGCTCACCCTGCCCTGCAGGGACACCTTTGCTGGTGACTGTACTGGAACACAGACTGCTTAAAGCCACCCGTTCCTCACACCAAGTGTTTGTTTGAAAATAACCTGCAACCAACTCATGCTATAGACTGACTTAAGAACCTCCAAGCCTTAAAACATAAAGCATACCCTCCAACAACTCCCGGAAAAGTGCCCGGAAAGCAAACTGAAAAGCCTGAAAACAGCTGCCGTGCTGACTGCTGAAATCCATTACCTGTATTCCCACTTATCACTCAGGTAGCGGCGGTGCTCCCACCCCAGCAGATGGGACAGCATCCTAACCTACTACGTGTCAAACTAATTAGCTGGCTGCTCCCACTACCACAAGCATATGCTTCTATTCCTCAGCAATCTCTTTTTACACTGAAAATGTGTGGAGACGAATAAAAAAAAGTAAATAAATTAATCTTCCTTCCCTCCAACCAGTAACACAGTAATCACAAACAAGCAAAGGCTGTTGCCATTTCTCAGAGAAATTTCTGTAAAAGCAACACTATCTAAGTACACCAACTCGATAGGAACTGTGGTAACATTTCAAAGTCATTACCCGTACATTGCAGAGAAAGTAACTCCTATGGCCTCTACTTGCTTTAGGGAGCAGAGGAGCTTCTGTGCAGATAACACAAGCTAATATATCTCAGGGAAAATCAACGTAAGCCAGGCCTGCGCAACACTGAACCCAGAACTGGCAGTTACAACTCAGAAAAGAGACCACCAGGTCATGCGTGACAGCCCTCCACAATCAGCAGCTCAAACTGGGATGGCTGCCAAAAACAGACAATAAAAGTAGAAGGATGCAGCCAATCGGAGAGAGGCTCTGTCCCACGCATGGCTCCGGCCCCTGCACCGAGGATGACATGGAGAGAAAGGTAACTACAACGGTGAAAGGAACAGGGGCTCACAGGGAGAGACGACAGGGCTGGGATTTCCATCTGGAGGGGAGAAGGGTGCGGAGACTGGAAGGATTACCATCCAGGTTAACAAAACCCATAAAGGCAGTAAACAAAACCTGAACATGCAGCTCTCGCCAGGTGCAGTTATTTGCCAGATCCTGTAATTTTAAAAGTGCAGGCTCCTGCAGAAACTAGCAGCAAATTGGGTTAGCACAGATAAAAGAAAACACCTCTTTACAGTGTGAGCAGGGAACTCCCAGAGCCTGCTACCACCAGTGGCTGTGGAAGCAGCCACGCTCAGGAGGTTCAAAATGAGACCAGATGAATGCGTAGAAAACTGATCTGTAACCAGAAAATAGAGGACCAGGCAGGGATGTAACCCAGCTACAACAGCTGTGGCTTCTGGAGGAGTGCAGGCGGACTGCACCACAAAACTGTCTGGGCTTGCAAGCTTTCCCCAAAGTAGCCTTTCCTACTGCTCCCGCAGGAGTCCGACTACTGGCCTTGGTAGTACTACTACTACTCTTGGTCTGACCCATTTGGGCATTTCTCATGTTATTTTTATTCCTACACACAAATCTCTCGGCTTTAGCTGGATCCACAGATAAACAGAAGATTCAAATTCGGAACTTCAGTTTATGCACTGTCTCGATATTCACGTGCGCACATAAGATCCTGAACGGATGTTACTTTCATTACACATACTTCTGGATTATCTTTCTTTTCCATTGAAATACAGGCTGTCTTTTGGGACCCAGCCAGGGGACAGTGCTGCTGAACTGCTGTCAGCTGCTGCACTGGAATACAATACCATCTGACAGACAAGGAAAACAATTCTTAATGTGTTTACCACCAAGGTGCCAGAGGTTATCACCAGTGTTTGGTGTGTGTGGAAGACAAGCAAATAAGCAGACAAATGCTCTCTCACACAGAAAGGGCAAAACATCTTGGGAAAGGGCAAAACAACATATTTGCAGAGTACTGTGCAGCCACCCCTCTGCCTGTGTGTGTTTCTATATGTAAAGCTTATTTTCAAAGTTATAAAAAGGGGATTTAAGAGAAATCATCACTAGGAAACCTGCCCTCTGCGTAAGCCCAAAGTTCTCCATCCACATACAGACAACATCTTTCGCTACTAGAGTGAGGGGATACTAAAGTAACTTGGAGATAAGGCCTGTATTACTAGAAATCATTTCACAGCAGAAACTTCATGAAGACTTTACTTTGAAACTACTGCTTCCAGCAAGACCAGAAAACTTGGGACATCACACCAGAATTAGAAAGTGCCTGCGTGCCATGTCTGAGATTAAGCCACATACCTTCCTTCCCCAAAAGGCTATTTTGATAGCAGACTTGGTTCAGCATATTTACAGGTTTGCAGGTCATTTTTTAACTTGTCAAAACATATGCCAGGCATGTGTGCAGCAGCCAGATAACGTATCATTTAAGTAATTTCTGAAAACAACATGCAGAAACAAACATTTAATACAGATGATTATCACTTATACTTTGATTTTGGCTTCATACTACTATCTTTGCATCACTGTGTTTAATTACACTCCACATTTCCTTCATGATTCATCATTGCATAACAAACTAGATAGCCACTTTATGGGTGTGTTACAGGTTTGCACAATTAACTGTGTCTATTGGACTGGAAATGACGATTTGTATTAACTGAAAAGATCATGTGGCTGCATAGTTTGTGGGTGTTGGTTTATTAGAATGGAAAGTGCCAATTAGAGAAGGAGAAAACAAAGACACACTCATTATGTTTTAAAGAGAAGTACCTATGACTTCCTGGAAATGTTAAAGTTTATCTGGGATAAGATTCCCAGTTGCTAAATTACAAACAAAATTACTCTTCCTGTGTTCACGAGCACGTAGGAGCGGCAAAGGAGGAAGCACAGGAGATGGAGAGAGAACAAAACACGTAGTGATCCAGGAACAGGACTGGAGAGGAGTTTCCACGTCACGTCCACCTCCACCACTGCCGCCACCTCCCGCGGGTCTGTGCCCGCTGCAGGCTGAGCACATTGGTCACACAAGCTGCAACCAGCCGTGCGGACTCACTGGGGACCAGCTGCTCTGCCCCGGGTCCCTAAAGCCACTCAGCAGATCCTGGGAGGAAGAGAAGACGTTTCCATGAAGAAACGGTAGCTCCCAAACCTGAGGTGCCCCTGCGGGGGAAAGAAGGGACCACAGTCTCAAGATGGCAGCGACTCTGGGATGCACGGACGCTGGGTTTCGGCCGTTCCGCAGGCCACACGGGTGCAGCATCACCACCCAGACCTCATCCCATGGCTCTTCCCGCAGACCTGCTTCTGATGGGACAACGCTTCCAGTCACCCAACAGGAATATTTTTTTCCTCCCTGTATTTTAAGCTCAACAGCAAATTCAGCTCAATCACACTGTACGCTTCACGTCTACTTTCAGCCACTCCATCTCATTACCACAAATCTACCCTAAAAATGTAAAACTCAAATGCCCCTGAACTGACTAAAGGTTATATATTTGACTATGGTACTCACACCTTTTGATTAACAATTAGAAGGTGATGCTTATGACAGAACAAACACCATATAACTTAAGTAGTTAAAATCAAAGATGTGCTAAAAACTCAAGCTATTTATCTGCTCAAAAAAACCTCCACCATCATTTGGACTCACCCCTCAAATCAAGTGTGAAATATTTCCTATGAATTTTCTGCAATGTACTTAAAACCAAGAAATTGCACAAATGAATTACCTCTTGCAAATGTCTTAAATTTGAACAAAGGGAATTCAATTCAGAGTTTGGCAATATACCAAGCACTTTTTCATGTAGTATATTAAAGGAGGACAAAGTATTTTTTTAGTTTTCTGTTTTTTGATGTTTTTGTTTTTTTTTTTTTGCAGGGGATGGGGAGCAGGGAAACACACAACCAGGTTATTCCCTTAATTTGCAATTTTATAATTCTGTCCATGTTTACGTGAGGTATGAAGATACCGAACAGCAGACCAAGACCCTCAAAAGGTCATATTTCTCACCTTAAAAGCAGATTATTATTCCTATGGCATTAATAAATTCTGGTTTACCTTGGAATCCTTCTTCTCCCCTGCCCCACTTCACAGTAGAGCCAATACACACAAAATATCAAGTGCACATCATGTAGAAATGCTCTCATAAGACTGTAAGCAATCAAGTGGCTTATTTTAATACAATTATGTGCAAAGGTCTCTGTCTGTCAGGATTTCCACTAACTGCCAGTCAATACATCTCCAGCTTTGCTTTTCCCACCAGCTTGCACTCGTGACAGCTGGAGATTCCAACAACTGCCACAAGGTTCAGAAGCACAAACCAAGCCCAGGAGTTCACTCCGCAGCATTTCTCAGTGCTTTGAAACAAGAACTATGTGGGTGTTGGGTGCAAGCGCAAGAGGAATCTCATTTTCTGTCCAACTACATTAAACTGGTGAATGAGGTCAGTAAATCAAACACTAAGAAAAAAAAGGGGGAGACAAGTCAGGAGATAAAAAGAGATTGTGAAATGTTGTACAAAAAGTTTATTGAGAATTACTGTGATCACACCAGCTTTTTCCCCTTCTTCTAATCTGCTTGCAGCCAGTGCTGCTACGCACAAGCGTGGTTAAGACCTGTCTGGTACACACGTGTATATATGTGCACGTTCATATGACCTACATGTTTAAGAGTGAAAGGCTGTTCTCATGCCTCAATTTTTGAGGTGCCCGATTTGAAATGTTTTGAGACAACCTGGTCTTAAAGGCATGACCTTAGTTTTTTCTCTAAACCTCACAAAGGTTATTTAGATCAACACATATAAATCCTTAACTAGACACAGGGGACCAGAGACATCAACATTTAAAAATACTTCTAAATAAATATTTTAAATATCAGCTATGTTGATTAATCTTTTTTTCCAACAAAATCATTAGGTCCTGTAGTGCTCAGTTTCTCAGAAAATTGGTGTTTTATTAGTAGGCGCAAAGATGCACTCAGGTAAGTAAGCATTAGGCTCTGGAATTAAAGATGTCAATCATAAATAGACATTAAAAACACGTCAGATTTTCACATGACAAAAAAACAGAAGCAAGTTCTGCAGCACAGTCTCACTTTGTTGGGGATGTCTGTAGCAAGGGATCAGTAATCAGCAAATACAAGCATACATCTCAAAATATAAATGCTCAGCAGACTGTTGTGTCCCCTTCCACGTGCCCTATATAGGCAGAATCTCAAATACGAATAAAATTAACTTTATACTATTTGGGAGTCAAGTTACCAAACTATTAATTTCTACAATGATACACTTAGAACTGTTTCCAAATACCATTTCTATATATATAGCTTTTCAACTGAAATTACTAGTTCAGAATGAGAACCAGCTGAGCTTTTTCTGAAGGACAGAACCACTGTCCTTCCTGCTCAATCTGCTCTTACCTCCCTGGCTCGCCAAAGCCACACGCTATTCCACCTTCAGATCTTATAAAACCTATGAAATCTCCTTTCCCTGCTTTCAGAGGTCTTACAAATACTCACCCAATACATAAGACATCCCAAGCCTCCCTGGGTTATGTTTTCAATGGCATGCTATACTTCTAGGCTCTCAGTTTTGCTTACTATTTATTTTGTAGAGATCCTAAGGCACACCTATTGATGGTGCTCTATAAATAAACAATGTTATCAAAAGAACAGCCCACGGCATTGCCTTTAATAGCTAAAGAGGATAGAACAAACCACAGGAAAAGGCACAACGAAAGCAAAGAGCTGACTGCTACCATTCTTTCCAATCTCAGTGAAGCCTACAATTATGACTGTAAAAGACTGATGACTTGTAGGCTTGCCAATACAAAATACCCGACAGCTATAGGTGCTGACAATATTTAGTTATTTTTCAAGAGTTCCTGTTCGGTCTTGACAAACAAGGGGCTGGCCACAGCAATCCACATATCTCATGCTGTGCAATACACACAAGACATACGGTGACCACAGCAGAAAAAGCACACTGAAAAAGAAATAGCATAATAGACAAAGGCAACAGAATATGACATGTTCTTGGGAGGGGTGAAAAGGAACTTCAGCAGTGCTGCAGACCCTAACACTGCACGTGGGTAGATTCTTGGAACTTCCCCCAAACTGTCATTATGTGTAATACTACACTTGTGTGAAACCCTGTGCCTAAAGGGCATAAAAACACAGCTGAGCCGCTCAGCTGACAGCAAGCCCTCTGGCTCTGCAGGGAGAGAGATGGGGTGCAACAGGGCAGTTAGACTGGGATTTGAGTCAGCTCCTCTGTTTCTGCCGATCCGCCCAGCATCCTGCAGTGGAGCGTCTCTCAACACTGCCCTTAAAGCATCCAATCTAACAGGGATTAAGCGAGCTCCGGGTATTTCACCAGAGTACAGCTCGGCTTCCTGATGACCAGTTTACGTGCCTGAGAGCAAGAATGAATTCAGCCTGGGAGGACTGTATAACAATGTCCCTACAGCAGCAGGACGGATGTAACATTTCTGTGAGGCATTCAAATATTACAGAATGGATGTTAAGAAACAGATGTGCTTATGGCCATTTCTGGGAAACACAAGTGTGAACAACCAGCTATTTTTAATTTATCAAGTTCTATTCCAGTCTAAGCTGCTACAGAATCTGTGTCAATCTTTGTGCCCTTTTTTGATCTCTTCTCTTACTCAGTTTATGTTTATGTACTGAAAAAGTCTGAGCACATGATTACCCCATCCAGGCAACATGCCTTTGAAATGGCTTTTTAATCTAGACTCTCCACTCCCTGACAGACTGACTTTTGCAGTATGTCTGTATTTGCTGTCTAGACACTTGAATATGCTAACCTCTAATTTAGCCCTCCTTTACTGACCCATGAGTTTCCTCCCTTCTGTGGGTCTTCTGGCTAAACTGGAAATGCAACACACTCATTCTGCCCTATACCTGCCTGGTGTAACTGCATTCATACAAATCTGACCAGTGAAGCAAGCAAGTTCACAGCAATTCATTCACAGCAATGATGAAGCCATACACTGAGAAAGTTTTGTAGTGCTCTCCTAATCCTGTTCCTTCTTTGCTGTGTCCAAACTCAAAGAACAGCACAGGCAGTCCTTTCCTGGAAGGATTCAAGACACATCTGCAGAGACAAGGACCTGAGCTGAGTCTTGTAAACAGAATAAAATCATTGTGTACCCAGTTACGTAGGCAGAAAATGATGGAAGAATCTGACTGAAATATGAAAGAGGAAAAAAAAAAAATACAGAAGTATCCTCACAGCAGCCATACTGCCTCAAATCCCAAGGTCCACCTAACCCAATATTGCCCTAGCATGGGGGGAAAAAAAGGAAGCAAGAGATGTTCAGGGCAGTGGGCAACGTTCTCTCCCAGTTCCCAGCAGTCTGATACAAGGCACTTTCTCTACAGCCTTAATTGATTTTTCTTTCATCAGGCTCTCTAGTGCCTAGTTTTTGAAGCCATGTAAAACTTCTGGCATTTGCAGCCAGTTCAGACAGAGATGTAATCAAGGTACGCAGATGAGAACTCACAAAAGCCATACTGTACTTCCACTTTAGATAGTATGTTTGCATCACAAACCACTTCCATATGCCCGAAGCATAAAAGATTTGCTATCTGTGTCAGTTTCTACAGACGACTTAAACTGCAATTTAGCATTATCCAATTGCTTTAAAGTCTTGTATAGGCTGAATTCGCACAAAGCCTGAGTAATGGCCCCATACAAGGCTGAATTTCAGCTTCAGGTCTGCACAGTAGTATATTGTTACCCTTGCACTGTTACTCTGTGGATAGGCCTTACACTCACACTCTTGTCTCTGCTCCTTCCTTGCACACCTATGCATCTTTCTCTATCCCACAGTAAGTACCACAGTACACTGTACAACATCCCCCATACAGTAAGAATAGAAGACGTATAAAGTTTAACTGCTTGTAGTTTGGGCAATATGTTTCTCCACTCGTGTACCAGCACATGAGTTTACCACCGCTGCACCAGTTGCTGACTTGCTATTTGTTCAATGAGACTGCACCAATTCGAATGTGTCCCATACGTATTGCTTTTTCCCCTCCAATTAACAGATGCTTAAGTTTATTTCCCTCACTTCAGGGTGACAGATGTTCAAAACTTAGGTAACTAAGAATTTTATTATCTGCGTACTTTGTTTACGTTGTCATAATGCATGCATCACTAGAGTAAGAGAGTACCACACAGACTTCTTAAACTCAATATTCACATGTAGATCCACTCTGTCAGACTACCATAAAACAGAAGGTAAAGACCTGAATAAGACCTACGAAACCAAATGATGTAATGTTCACACACAGTTTAACTTCTACTGTGCACATCTTGATTTTGTTTGAGATAAAGGCTGTGATTTTTAAGAAAGAGATAAGAGGGACATGACAACTCATTCATTTTGGAAGTCAGTATCCAAGCCAAGGCTGATGTGTTGAATCTATTTTTGATAATGACAGGATTCAGGACTTCTCATGATGGAAAGATTTATTCATAGACCACCTTCTGAATTGCTTTTTGTAGGTTTGCTTCTCCCAAGCAATCCCTTACTAAAGGGTTCAGAAAGGCTACATCTGAAATAACTAAAGTGACAAATGGTCTCAGCTCTGCAGAAGCACCTCTGGAGGTGCTGTAGAAGCGTATCTACACCACCCTCATCAACATAACTAGTCATGCAAAAACTAGCACCACAGCATCCAACTTACACTTTGTTTACCTCTCTTCAGAAAAGCTTTTCCTCTCTGATGATTTACCACAATCAGCTTTTCTAGTCATTAACAAGGCAGAAGAGTGTCTAAGCCACTCATTCCTTTTCAGGTGACCAGACCAGAGGCACACTTACCAGAAAACGTGGAAAAAGATCCCAAGCTTCCTGCTCAAGAACAGCTGCCACAAATAAGTAGGATTAAGCAATAGTACAGCAGCAGCTACTGTAAAACAAAGTTATTGTTTATAGAAGTTGGCTTACTGAAAAAATTACGACAACCTACAGAATGACCATCCAAGAGCAATATCGGATATTCTATGTTAAAAGTATGTATCTATTACTTCCCACGTTAGTCTTTCAGTATGACATTTTACTTTCATAATTTTCTAGCTTCCTAAGGAGATTCTGCCTTTCGCTTCTCCAGGTGCTGCTTACGTTTATGCCTTTCTCCTCTCACGACAAACAGAAATAGCAATGAAAAATTTTAAGTGTTGAAACTGGGAAACATCAAGGGAACAGAGATCATTGAAAAGGCATACACTGCAAACAAGCTAGAAATAGGACAACTCTGATCAAAGGACATCCAGTATCACAGGGATTCCCTCTGCAAAGGGAATTCTTGAATGAAAGGAAGTATCATGAATGAAAGTCCGTGATATTATTTTTTTTCACAGAATTCAGACATTTCATTTATTAAGCAGACAAGTCTGCTATCCATCTCCAAAACAGGGTACAAGAGGTTTAAAGTATCTTGTAATTCTACCTGAGCTGTTTTTGTAGCAGGCTTCTTTTTAACTAGTACTAACCAACCAGGATGTCCAAGATTACTTAGGAGTTAGTCTTTGGGGCAATTAGCAAATTGCAAAGAGTGGTTTACACATGCCTACAGAACTGAGAGTCCTAAAATAACTTCATATTGCAAAGAAGGGAGAGAAATGAGAATGTAACTGTTGGTACAGAATTCAATTTCCTCTGTGCCCAAGTCAGCACAGAAACTATTACATGTGACACCTTTACTAAACATTTGTATTCGGTAGAATAATCAGAAATTTAAGGCAGTGGGGGTTTAGTGAACAAAGGCTACCAGTAAAGTCATTTAATGGTAAGAGTCAAAAATTCCATACAATTACACGCACACAAACTAACTCATAAATTACCTAACAGAGCAAAACCAGGTCTGCTGACAGAAGTAGAGAGGCCATAGGGTAACATCTACAAGGAAAGCCAGAATGACCTCTTCCTGGACCACAGATTCTCAGTTAAAAAGCCAAACATCTATTAGTCCTCATGTTCCATCATGGAGGCACTGCAGGAGTTTGTCCTACCGAAGTCACATCTACACTCTGAAATGCATTTAAAAAAAAATGTTCGTCCTTTGTATCCGTTCATAATAACATTTAGGGTTATTTGCACCATCAGTGAGTAAGTATATCAACAGACCAGAAGAAAGAAAAAAAGGGGTGGGGGGAGAAGGGGGGAAAAAAAAAGGAAAAGCTTTCTTCAACACATATATGCAACTAGGACAATTTAAACCTAAGATAACTCATGTTGCGTGTACAGTTTATCCCCAGAAACAATCAGTCACAGTCTTCAAGTCCAGAGCAACAGAAGCACAGCAAAGCATTTGGAAGAAGTCTTTGAGCACGTAGAGTGTCAGTAGTTTCCACCCCCTCTAAGCATGCGCCCAGAACACAACAGAGTGCAGTCTCACCATTAACAGTGTGCCCTAATTCAGAAACACAAAACCTTACTTGTCTGCTCTCCTCCTTTCTTTTGATGCCTTCCACCCCCCTTATATTCTTTTCGCTTTCTCTCATCTGCATAACGTGTCCAGTCAATTTTAGAGGACCTCTTCATTTCTGACATCCAAGGAAAAAAAACCAAACAACCCCACACCAGAAATCTCTCTTAGTTTATATTGCTTCCCTTTCTTCTCCCATCACCTCACTTGTACAGCAATACAGCAGTTCTTATGATACACATACGCCGTAGGAAAGCTTACTGTCGCCAAGAACAAGTGCAGGTGGGGGACCTTCACCAGAGGTCAACAGAAACCCCAAAAGAGAAAGCAGGAGAAGTCAACTGCAGACATACACCACAACGTGCAATGAAATCAAGCGTTGTTCCCTCTTAGCAATATTAATAACTATTCCAGCTCAATAAGTATAGTGAACATGTTGTGTTAATCCTATCGTTAGCAACTCTCAGTGCTGGGAGTTTGAGAGTCCCACATTGACATTTCTTTGTCCAAGAAAGAAACGGTTGCACTGACAGCAAAACTGATCAAAAACCAGATTCACATTGCTTACGCTGTAATAAACAGTATCACCTGCAAACGCTCACAGAACAGTCTTTACACAGCAGCTTTCCCCGAGAATCCTACTGCTCTAACCACCGCGTTTCACCATCACAGATGCGAAGTCCAGACACAAAACACACTGTCACACCTGCGATAATCCACGTGGGATTACTCAAGATGCCCAATAAAGCGTTACACACGGAGACAGATTTATTTCAACACAAGGCTCGGGAGCACAGACATTCACAGCAGCAGCTCCCGCAACGGTGACAGCGTCGGTGCCGTTTTCCTTCCGGCGACACCGAAGTTCACCGTTCCCTGCGACTGCGAATCACCCGCGCTCCGAGCGCGGGGGCGGACCGGCCCCGACCCGCGGGGAGGGCGAGAGGAGCGCGGGGCCGACGCCGCCGGGCTGCCCCGCGGTCCACCCCCGCCCGGGACCGCCGGCTGCGGGTTCGGGGCGGGACAGCGAGCGCTCCCCGGCGGCGGCGGTGGAAGCGTCCCCGGGGACCGGCCCCCGAGCGGCGAGGAGGGCCTGCCCGCCCGCAGCCCCCGCCGGTGCGGCGAGGCGCGCGGGTGTCCCCGCGGAGCGCGCCCTGCGCGGCAGCCGAGCACGGTGACCGGCCCCGGCAGTGCCGGAGCGGGAGCCGGGCAGGCCGGGGCCGCCGCGGGACGGGTGACGGCCGCCATCCCCCGGGAGTCGGGGGCGCGCGGCGCCAGGCCGGGCCGGAGCGAGAGCTCCGCGGGGCCGCCGTCCCCGACGGTTCCTCACGCGCCCCGCGTCGCTGTCACGGCGGCCCGGAGCGCGCTGGGCGAAGGCGCCTCTCGCTCAGCACGGAGGCGGCGGGACCCGCAGGCCCGGGCGTGGGGGCGTCCGAGGCGCTGCGCCGGCAGCGCTGCCCGGCGGGCGCAGCAGCCGCCGTTCCCGCAGACGGACCCGGAGGAGCGGAGAGCACTGCCCGTTCCCGGGCTCCTACCGGGGCGCACCTAAGCCCCCGCCCGTGCCCAACGAGGCCCGCGCCCTCCCGCCGGGAAACCGCCACAGCACCTTTACTGGCCCACGCGCGGCCATCGCCCCTTTAAGACTTTTCACGACGAGAGCACAACGTGCGGAGGGGCGTGGCCGGGCGGGGCGGAGCTCCTTGGCGGCTCCGCCCCCTGGTATAAGAACGGCCGTCTGCGGGCGGCTCGGCAGTGACCGGGCGCTGTGGCGGCTCGGCGCATGCGTGTCGCGCCGGCGGCCGCGCGGGGACATGCGGAGCTGCGCGACGCTTTGGGGGGTGAGTGACGGCCTCGCGGCGGCACCTCCCGCCGCACCGTACTCGCGCCGCTCGTTGCCATGGCGGCGGAGCGCCCCCCGCTGCCGCGGCCTGCGGAGGCCGCTCCCGCCCGCCGCTCACCTGAGCCGCCCGGCAGGGCTCGGCCGCGGCCCGGGGCCGCCCCGTACCTGCCGCGCCAGGCCCCGCCGCCGCGGAGAGGAGCGGGGGCCGGTGCGGGCGGTCGCTGGCGGCGTCTGCAGGTCGCCGGGGCTCGACCGGGCCGCGGCGCCAGGGCTGGCCGGGCCCCTGGCATGGAGCCGCGGTCCCGGCGCGGCGCGGCCCACGCCAGCGGGCGCGGGGGGAGGCGGCGGGCCGCGGCCCTAGAGGCGCGCCGGGCAGGAGCGGGAGCGCATTTTCTGCCCCTGTGCTGGCGGGGGCGCGGGGGGTGGGGGGCGGCACCGGGGGCCCAGAGCCGCAGCTGCGCCGCTTACCTGTGGGGTGGGGCCGGGAGGCGTCTCGGGGGCCATCCCCGCTCCGCTCTCCGCGGGTGCGGCAGGAGCCCCTCCGGCGGGGGCCCGCCCGCGCTGCTGGAGGTGAAGGCGGCGGTGCCGCGCGCTTCCGTCCTGACCCGAGACGGTACCGGCGCGTCCTCTCCTTCGCCTCCGAGCTGCTGTGCTCGCTCCCGAGCGTAAACAGAGACCGCATCGTGGGCTCAGGCTGCGCGCTTCGCACTCTAATTTAGGATGGCTTAATTTAGAATAAACATTTCTTCATGGCTTAGTACCCCAGTACGCGTTTACCCTCGATTTTCTAAAACAGCCGGGCTGTGGTGTTTCGATCCGGAGACCCCGCTGTGCCCTTCAAGTATTTACAGTGCATCCCTCAACACGCGTACCTGCTGTGGGCACAGGCAGCGGTCCGCAGTGACCCCGAGACTTCATTGGTCTCCTGTCACTAGCGTGGACTGCACACCTTATGCAGTAAACAAAAAAATTGTTATGCTTGATCTAAAGAAAGATAACAATTATACATTGATTAACTGGATGGGAAAGGCTCTGGGGGCAAGGTCCCTGGTCACTTTGGCGATATGTTAATCTTTGTCATACTAGAATGACAGATGAAGGATGCCTCTGCATCACAAACGCATTTGTGAATTGCATTTATAAGCTAGTAAACTCTGAAAGAGGAAAACAAACCACTCAATTCACCCATGTTACTTTATGCACAAACCTATATATTCTTTTCTTAGCAATTTATCTATATGGGACAATTTTTTTTTTTTTTTTTTTAATAGAAACCTACCTTTTGAGGGTGCATATGTTCTTGGTGAAGCCCTTTGTCGGCCATCCTCTGCAATACAGGAATTATGTCAGAGGAAAACAGTTCCACTTCTCTGTAGTGGAAAACAAAATTAAAACTTATCACAGCGTGTCTAACACTATCGTTATGACTCTGAGTCAGCTTTAAAGGAATTTTTATTTCCTGACTGTAAGCTGGCTATATTCACATTAAAATTTTCAGGAGGCTGAAGCAGTATACCTTAAGCATGCATCTGAAATCTGACAAGCAGAGGCAAGGCAATTGTCTTGCTGTTTAATTATTAGTTTTATACTGGCAATTTACAGGTTCCTCCCAGTTGCCATGTAGGACCGTGAAATGGTAGCCCAAATTTTAACTGAACTTAAACTCCTTGATGAACTGCAGTTCTTTGAATATATTCCAAAATAGCTGACTATTATAATCTAAATACATTGTTTGTCTGCTGTTCAGTAGATTTGTCTCTCTACATTTATGCCCATCATCATTTGGGGTATACCAGTATAATTAATTTTATTTGCAACCTCCTATGATTTGAGCAGCACTTTTATCCATCTTCACTAAGTGATCTAGTCTTAATTTTTCTGCTACAGAATGGTTCATTTCTCGTTGACAGAATGTGTAGAAAAATCTCTCAAAGTTAAGAATATGCCTCCTATAATAACTGTAAAGAATATAATTTCTATAAATGGAAACATCTTCTGAGGCCTGTATCTGAGCATGATTCGGCTTGTGACTCAGAGGAACATTGAACTGCACTGTGGAGGTTTGGTGCATAGTAAATAAGATCTAATTATTTATTAAATGAATAGATTTAAACTAACCTTTTCGTGAGGCTGTTTCTGCTAGCTGTTTGTTGATGAGCATTCATCTAGTTGCAAAGACAAAAGCACTTACAAGGTGATACGGCCACTAGAGAATCAGGATTTGGTTTTTTTTGAAGTATGTGGAGTTCCGGAAAGTATACTAACAGCTCTTAGGCTTTTAAAAATCCAATTAGAAGTCTGAAATACTTAAATATTAAAAGGGGTGGTTCTATCTTAAGTACTTACGTTAAATAGAAAGTCAAAGGAAAAAAGGAAATTACATCACATTGTCAAATAAGGAACAGCTAGCTGGAGCAGATGACTTGTAGTGCAAAAATGTGCCCCTCCTCCTGTGAATTGCTTCTGAGATTTGTTAAAGATATGTGGTGGCAAGGTGAGCAAAAATAGGTTGTGGATTTAAGGTAGCCACATTTCTTCCCCTCCCCAAATGTGGTCAGTAGGTCTTACTTCCCCCCCACCCTTTCCCATTTCTTAGAAGTATATAAGCTGCTCATCAAGAGTGTTGCCTTTATAAAAATCTGTCCAAAATTTGTGCAGGCATTCAAAAATCTGTACAGCAAATTGCTGTATTCTGTACCCATTAAGTGAAACATTCTAGAGCATGCTTTGGTCTACTGTGCATACCAGAAAGGTTTTCTTCATTGTGAACCCGACTCACCTCAAATATTTGGTTGCATTGGGGCTGGGAGAGCAGGGAACAGTAACGAGATTCTCTGTGTGATCAGTAATAGGTGTTGAGCTAAAATGTATTCAAGTGCTTTAGTTTCTAAATAGAGGATTACTATTGCTATAACACAAGTATTTAGTCACATGTATCAGTATGAAAACTATATATTTGGGATGTTTTATGTAACTTAACTTTGTGTCACAAAATTTTTCTAACATATTCCCATATACATTCCTCACTATGTAAATGCCCTACAGTTTATGGATATATTTGACCTTTTTCAGCTTACACATATCCATCCTATTATTCATCACTCATCAGTTATATTATATATATATGTATCAGGTATATATATAGAGAGAGATCAATCTTATCTCCAATATTTGGAGTACTTCGTATGTGTTAACGTGAGCAGGCATGAATGATTAAAAAGTATCTCCTTTGCACAGTTACCTTGCCTTACAGTGGATGGTGTTGATAGCTTCCTAATGCACCGAGACAAGCCTTTGAATTACCTTGGCTTGTATCCACCCTGTAGAAATTACTAGCTATAGTTTTAATTTGAACTAACTCAGTTTCTTTTGAATAACGCTGAAACTGTAACATCTTCAAAAGTGATCAAAGTGCTTCGATCTTTCTAAGTGCCATAATGTATGCATAACTAGACCAGACAAGCAGAGTAACTGGAAACCCATTCTGTGCACAAACAAGTGTAAGATCCAGAATGTTTCATTACTGCATAGTGTCCATTTTCTTTAGCAAACATAGTTTGATTTTATTTATGGTTAAGTTTAGATCCCTAAGTCTATAAGGAGGCAGGGTTGGGCCAACAGTTACAGTGGAACCCATTGGTTTTTATATCTTCACGACTGACTTTTAAAGCTAATTACTAGAAAACAGTAGCCTCATGAAATATGTACTGCTCACCTTTAGTAAGAGCACACTGCATAAAATACAGAGTTTGTCTTCCTCAGTAACATGTCCTCACGGCTCCCTCTTAAGATACTGTTTCTTCAAACAAGCTTATGCATGTTTTAAAATATAAGCACTGACTCTCTAGACTCCACTGAAAAAGTAACAAGGTGATTTAGTGAAAGGGCACATACCTTACCTCTCTTGATACTCCTAGCTTAAGGCATGGAGGACAGTTTCATAACTGTCCATTCACAACCTGTCACTGAAATACTGAGGCAAGTCACCTTCTGTGAATTCACAAAGAGGTTATTGTTAGAAGCCAGCAAGTTTTATGGCTGCAGAATTTGTCTGTGCTTTATTTTTAAAAAATAAAGAGTTGATTGAAACAAGTGAAAACTACCTTTTCCTAGAGTATGTAAATATTTAAGTCCATTTCAGAAGTTGAGCTTAGCATTCCAGAGGGATTTCAGAGAGGCGATTGTGCAACTATCAGTCTTGAGAGCTGAGATTTAGACAGTATTCAGAAAGCTGACACAGTAATTACTAGCAGTGGTTTTGGCATGGGATCCGATGGAGGTTGGGCTTCTTAACAAGCCCTGCAAGGGTTGTACGTTATCATAGCAAGTACATTACATGTGCTCTCAAACTACAGCAATGCCACCCCCCCCTTCCTGCCTCATTTTTGGTATCATAATCAATGTCTCGCTCATGGTCTTGTCAGATCTTGTATGTCCGCTGAGGTGGAGTACTATCATTTGCTGACTAATCAGTGTTCTGTATCAGTGATTTTTCAACTTGTGACTTGCATTTGACTTTAAAAAAATACTGAAATGGAAGTGCAAACTCCTTCATAGGCATTAGCCTTAAGTTCACCAATTCAGTCTCCTTCATTTCTTTTGCAGATTCATTACTAATAGGATAGGATCTGTGAGGCACCAAAAAAATCACTGCTCAATACAGTGGAGCTCATGTAATAGAAGTTTTATTTGTGAATTGTGTTAACATGATAGGAATTAATTTTAGAATTGGTGCTATACTTGTACTATGCTGCTTAAGTATTTGACAAATGGATTTCTCCAGTCTTCTGCTCCCCCATAGACAATGGTTCTGCTTGCAGTCACAGAACTGGAAGGAAGAACTGCTGTTACAGGACTAGTAGAGATTTTGAACTCATTTGCTAATCAGAACTATGTTATTGCTTCCTGGGGCTGTATGTTTATATTTATTTTTACTATGAATATCTGCAGTTCCCATTACTGGGAAGGGTCCAACTTGACTGTGTAAGGCAAAAATTTCCAGGGTTAAGCTAGCTTTTAAGGAGATTGTCTGAAAAGGAAGATAGTCTTTACTAAAATTGGGAGGGCTGAAGTAAGTAGGACTAAGACTCTAATGCGCTTCTGCAGCAGACAGAACACTGGTTTGACTCTTGTTCACTTCTTATTAAAGCTAATAGCCTCCTGTCTAGAGTTCTTAAATGCCTGGCTAAAATACACTGGGTATCTGGTAGTGAATAAAAAAATCCCACTTCTGTTGACACAGGGGTGATCACTGGTAGTCATGATCAATAAAACCATCACACTCTTAAAGAGAATGTGATTAGGCCTTGCATGTTATAAACATACAGGCAGGAGCTATTTTGCATATACTGTTTGCTTGGACGATCAATACTGGACCCAGTTCAAATTTGGAAAAGCATAGCAGAGCTGTTCTTTCTCAAACAAGTGTTTATAAAAGGCAAATAGTGGTTTTAGATGGCAAATTAATCCTGAGGCACCTGGTTTACAGTCCTGCTTAGGAGTCTGCTCATCCCTCTTGTTGCAAATAGGTATAATGGATCTTTCCTCTTAAAGGAAAAGGAGGATTACACATCTGCATAGAATGCCCGTTTTTGAACGGATTTACCATAAGCATAAGCTATTACTTGTTTCTGTACCCCATTTTATTTCAGTGCCATACTGTGAAGGGGTGTTCTTGACATGTATACTGCACTGACATAGCCACCCCTCAATTGTTGGTTGACTTTTCTTTAGGTGGGATTTTTTCTTTTGGGGGGGAGAAGGAAGGAAGTTCATGTTAAAGAACTGGTCATATTCTTGATTCTCCGGAGAGACACAGATTAGACTCTCTTGGGTGGGTTGGTTTTCTTGTTTTTTTAATAGTGTTTTTTCTTTTTCTTTTGAACAGCCACATAACACCTTATTGTACTTGCTGAATTTAGGATATTTGTGTAGATGAAGCACAGACCCAGAGAACATCTCTGCTTATAGTCTTAGACTCAATTTCTCCTGCCTTCAGAACGTTGACTACTTTTACACTGTCGCCCCCCCCCCCCCCCCAATGCATTCTGAATTTCCTTAAACAAAGTCCTGTGAGTCAACTTGTTCCTTAGACTGTGATTATTTATTTAATATAAAGCAAATGCTGACATATTTTTTCTGTGTTAAATGGGCCAGATAAAGCATTGTTCACACATTCAAAATCTGAATACAGCAGGACAGTTTAAGCTGAGATTATTTCAAATCACTAGATTTCCAATTTGTTTGAAATAGCTAGAAGATGTGGGGCTGATTTAAAGTATCTTATGGCTTAAGTTTGTTAATAATAGTGACTGCTTTATATAAAAGAAGTTTTGGAATTCTCATTTAAGTAGTCAGTAATTCTGTTTACTGGAGCAAAGGCCATTTTTTAAGCTATTGAAGGTAATACTTAAAAACGGACTAGGCTGTTATGTGTTGGCTACACAGGAAACCATAAACTCATTAGCAAAAAGATACAACTAAAGATAGATGACTAATAGAAAGTTTAAGAGAACATTCTGGAAAACTTATTTTGCATGAATAACTGGCAGTTTATGTACAAGAACTGAAGTTGTTGATGCACAGTTGCCATGTATCAATAACTTTACTGAACATTTTTCTTTTTTTCTATACAGTTTAATTCTGTAAGAGAACTTACCTATTTTGTACTTCAGTTTTGCAGCCAGACACAAAATAACAAGTTCAGTAAAGTTTTCCTATTGGCAAGTGTTAGGACAGAAGGCCTTTCTACAGAGCTATTTAATTCCTTGAAATACTGAAATTTCAGATGAGAGATGAACTCAAGTTTGCATTTCTGATATTTATGTCCTACTCTCTTTTGAAGGGAATGAAAACTGCAAGAAACCCATCAAGGACTGAATTTCTAGGGTCGTGAGACATCGCCAGTGAGCAGTGCACAATGTCAACTGCAGGAGTTGCTGCTCAGGAGATGAGAGTCCCATTAAAAACTGGATTTCTTCACACTAGTCAAGGCATGGGGAGTCTGAAAACCTGCTGGGGTAGCCACAGCGGATTTGAAAAGTGAGTGGGACTACAGTTTGATCTATTGCATCTTCAAGTATAGGAGATGAGCATTAAGAATACTTGTACCAATATCGACCTATGGTTTACTTACAGCAAAGGCTTTTTTTTTTTTCCAGTACTTTCTTTAATGTGGACCCTATAGCAGTGGCATATAATTTGAATCCATCAACAGAGCAACATTTACCACCCATTGGTAAGTATAAAGACTAATACATACGGAAGAAAAAAAAAAAATCCTTAAGTCTTCAGTAAGACACTAAATGCTTTCTCATTCTGGATATAAGGCTGCCCTCTGGTGACGGAATGCAAGCATTTCAAGGAAATACTACTATTCAAGCCCAACAGCAAAATTTAAAACAACCAAACAAAAAACCCCTTTTCCTTGTACTTAGAGGCCTCTGAGTTGCCATTACACTTTTGACAGAAAAGCCATTTAGGAAAATAGCACTTGTTCTGTCATAGTCCTCTGCTGGGATCTTTGTAGCTGTAGCTCTGTACTGTTGCTTATGCTTGGGGGTCTCTTGAACTAGCTCATTTAACTGGAGCACTGGCCTAAAACAATAAGGTAATCGGCTGCTCTCTTAACTAAACTTATAAATCCATGACCAGAAAATATCTATAATAGCTAAGTTTTGTTAATGGAGTCATTAAGCAGACACTACTTGTTGTTGCATTAGAAGGAATGAAATAGTTAAATATGCAGTGGCAAAGTCATGCGCTAGACCGTTACTTAGAAAAGTGTTTCTAAGACTTTCTCACTTTTTCAGGGCATTCTTCCAACCATGCTTCCGTGAATGACCACAGCTTTGCTGAAAGTTGCATCCAAGTCCACTCTCAGAAATCCAGTCCACCTCCTGTAAGTCCCAAACATGAACAGCCAATTTCAAGATATGAAGACCATCTCGTTCCTGGCTTTAGTAAACTGTCATTAACCATGGGCTGTGTTTCTGAAGAAACACCTCCTCACATGCCATTAAAAAATGGGCCAATTCAGTTTCTATCTGCATCTTCCAATGACCGTAGCTCCAGACCACTACCCCCTCTGCCTATTGCTGAAGACCTTACTCCAGATGAGGTTGACAAGGAGGTGGAATTCCTGACTAGCTCAGATACTGACTTTTTGTTAGAAGATTATGAACTTCCTCCTTTTAAATCCAGTGCTCCAAGCCGGCGGAGCTTTAGGGGCTGTGGACAAATCAACTATGCATACTTTGATACTCCAACAGGACCAAAACCAGAAGATGCCAACCCTACACAAAGCCTAAATGGATACATATCCAGTATTTATCCTCCTCCACAGCAGCTGCATCGACGTTTGCGAAGGTCCCATTCTGGGCCAGCTGGATCTCTTAATAAACCAGTAGTAAGACTATCTGGACACTTAAACAGGTCTTCTCCAAACTCTGATGAAGATAAACCAGAGATTCCACCAAGGGTTCCCATACCTCCAAGGGCTCTCAAACCAGATTACAGAAGATGGTCAGCAGAAGTTGCTTCTAGCGCGTACAGTGATGAAGACAGGCCTCCGAAAGTGCCCCCAAGAGAACCTTTATCACGCAGCAATTCCCGTACGCCGAGTCCCAAAAGCCTGCCATCATACCTCAATGGGGTTATGCCCCCCACCCAGAGTTTTGCACCTGATCCTAAGTATGTCAGCAGCAAAGCTCTACAAAGACAAAATAGTGAAGGATCTTCCAACAGGGTCCCTTGCATTCTTCCGATTATTGAAAATGGTAAGAAGGCCAGTTCAACCCACTACTATCTGCTGCCTGAAAGGCCTCCATATTTGGACAAGTATGAGAAATTCTTCAGAGAAGCAGAAGAAAGTAGCTCTAACACAGACATTCAGTCCTGGTCTGGTGACTGCACAGCCACTTCAGCCCCAACAAAACTGGACTCAAAACCTAGAATGGACATAGCTGGTCACCTGAAACGAAAACACCTGTCTTATGTGGTTTCCCCATAGTCTCTGGGAGCACAGTCTCTGCTCAGTTATTCAGGATGGAGCTGAACTTTATCATGTTACAAAGTTCTTAAGGTTCTCAGATAATGAAGTAGAACCAGTTTGTCCTCCGAGAACTGGAAAGTGGATGATAAAGTCCTCTTATGCTGCATATCTCTGATATGTTTCTTAAGACTGTTTTTTGTCTTGGTACATATGGCTGAAAACCTACAAAGATTCCACAGAAACATATGGAGGGATAGTAGTCACAGTTGGCCAGTTATATGCTACCTAGGTGAATATATTTGGTAGTCATGTTATCATAAAAAAAAAATCTAGCTTTGCTTATGAGTAACTTATAAAGCTGACCACAGAACAGATAATGCAGTACAGTTTTTGTATCAGGCATTTCCAAAACTTCTTTCACACAGTAACTCTGCTGAGATCACTCTATCCTCTTTGACTAGGATATGCCAACCTGGTGAGAAGGTAACTGCAAGATCTGATATCCACTCCAAGACTTGGCAAGCATATTGGAAGTGCATTTTGAAAGATGAATCTATTTTACAACTTAATTTGACACTAGTAGACTTTTAAAGTGAGTTAGGTTTTGTGGATTCTTTCAGTTGCTAGACACACTTGGCTCAATTTTGCAATTTTTCCTAGGAGAGACTTGGACCAGTTATTGCTAAGCTGCTGCTGCTCTTTTCCTTCTGGATCCTAGAAACGTGTGAAAGTGTCCTGAAAGTGGCAGAGGATATGAGCAGCTACTCGGTTGCTATTAAGTAGGCTGTAACAACTACATGCTCACCTAGAGTCTGAAATCCTGATTGTATTAAATACAGAAACACAGCACAAGCTGGTCTTGTGTTATGGTTTCTATTCAGTATTTTAGGGGAGGAGGAGCGTATGAGGAAAAAAAGATGATTCCATTTATGAACAGTGTCAGTCCCATCTCTCGCTGCTTCAGATGCTGCTTCTTGCTGTTTAATTTTTCCTCATTGTGCCTCAGCGATCCTCTAAAGTTCACTGAGGTGCCACATTTGTGCGTTAGCAGTTTCTTATGCTCGTGATTACATTTATCCTCTTACAGATAAGCACAAGAGAAAGGGTGCTCATTAACGGAGGTACAGAAGATGAATGTGTTCCTCCTAACAGAAATAAACAAGCTGTTTACAGTTTAAACTGCTGAATGAGATGTTTGAGCTATTTTAAAGCTTACTTTTTATTTGTTTTAGTACAAACTAAATGAAGGTGAAATACATGCTATAGAAATGCACTGATATTTCTGCATCGTGTACAGTATTGAATAAAAAAGAATTCACTTTGTATTTTGAATATTGTCATGTCTTGAGTTTAATAAAGTTATAAAATACTTATTTATGATACATAATTTTAATTCCTTCTTACTACCTGGTAGCATGGTGTCTATAGTTTTGTGCTGACAATAAAACATCCTGTAAGACTTAAGTTACTCGGCCTATCATTATTAATAACCTTTGTTATTTCTAGAGTCACCCATAGCATGTTAGGCACCATTGTACAGAACAGAGAGGGCAGTAGCGTTCCTGTCTTTAATTTCTCACCTGTTAAAAAACAACTAAATTGTACATTAAGGGTAACTGAAAAGGAGCTACTCATATTCTGAGGGTAAAAAAAATCTTGAGCATAGCATGGTAGGTTTTTTTTCTTCTTAAGAGGAGAAAGAAATTGCAAATAGTCATCACAAGGCAAGTATATTTAACTGTAGCATGTGAACCATGGATAAGGTTTCTGAAGATATAAAGCATCACACAACTTTGATCTTTTAGCTGTGCATGCAGGTAAATACTTGCCTTGATCTAGCAGTCTGAAGTCCTCACATTTTCTGTGAATGAGCCTATTTCAGAATAAAGCAGGTTACCATCCTTGGAATTATACTTGATGGAACAAATCAGATGTAGTTTTTCAGTAATGCCTAATTATTTGGCTTTTATAGCTGGGGAGATTGCTTCATTTATGCAAGTGCTTAAAAACCTACCGCTGTGCCATAACACTGCGAAGAACCCACGCAGATTGGCCTCCAAAACATAAACAAATTACCTAATCCTATGCAAGGCTGTTGACTATAATATTCATCCTACCGAAAGCTCTGCTTCCCCTTCACGCCCTAGATTTTTCTAAAGTGGAAAAAGTCAAATTAGTACTTGCAACCTTCCCCTTAAATCTCAGCAGCTTTAACCCTAGGACCCCAAAATAACATACCTTCTCAGTTACACGACCACTGCTGCAGCAGACTTATCAACACCGCAAGGCTGCAGCTCGTTCCTTGTCAATTGTGAGATTTAGCACAGACTCAGTAGTCATAATTTCAGTAGAACTCGGACTGAAACCAAGCAACTGCCCTACAAATCTCTTCTAGCTCTCTGGGTCCCACTCCATTCCTGATATTTGGAACCTCCCTTTTAGCCTAGGTTCCTGTGCTCAAACAGACTGCTCTTTTCTCCTTACCTGGAAGCACTTGGATTCCCCAAGGCCTCAAGTCTCAGTTCTGCCCTTAATAGTATTTACTCTCAAATTAGTAGCAAAGCCACTCTTGGATGGGAAAAAGAACGCTTCCCCACACAGATACCCCATAGTAAGCGTCTTCCTGGCTGTCAGTGGGATTGTCTTGGCTTAAAGCATTTGGGGAAAAGCCACATGGCTAGCATGCACACTCAGAAGTGAACCCCTCTTGACAGGGAGGCCAGCCCAGGCACTCCGTGTCACTGGATGTGTAAGGCATCGCGTCTGGATGAAGTGAAACTGTGAGTCTGAGCCACCACACGTGCTGCCAGGACTCGTTCACTGTTCTCTTTGTGAATACGGTGATGGGGATAAGCTTTCTGTCCCAACTGCACTTCACACCGGCCTGATGCTACTGCCTAGTGTTTGCACAAGGCAAGCCAAAGAGACTTCTAAAGTGACTTAACAGCTAAACATGTCTTTGGTTTAAAATAAGGTATTTGCTACAATTTCCCCAGCCCCACATCCCAGCACTTATTTTCACTTCTGTTAGCAGTGGAAGTTCCCTAGTCATTGGGCTAAAACCTTTTGTGCTAATGTAGCAGCAAGACATTTACTTCCTCAGAATAAGACCTACTTCTGAGTACAAACTATTTTCATATTTATAGTGCTGAAAAGTTTAAAAACCTGTAAACTTGTGCTTTTTAATGGCCTTGCATAATCTTTTCTGAAATTCAAAAAAAGTGTAAGACTTTTAACCTAACCTCCATTATAGTTTTTCTCCGGGGGGGGAAGTGCATTGCATACTCCTTTCCTGAAAGTATTGGTATTATCTACTCAGTCCTGAGTATTAAAAAAAAAATAATTAAAAATTAATCTGTAGCGATGCTATCTTTCCTAATGTGTGACAGCTGAGTGACAGCACAGTGTTAAGGCTCATTCCAGAAGTTAAATGATGAACTTTAGTGCAACAGTAACTGAAGTAAAACAGACTGAACCCAAATTGCAAATAGTGACTGCAGCTGTTTGGCTACAAGCAAGACATTCAAGTAGGTTACAGATCTCACGTGCCTCTTCAGCATGAGGAAAGTCATTTAGAGGCAAGTCTTACAGTATTTAAGTAACTTGGCCATTTTCCCCTTTAAAAATCCAAAGTAATAAGGTTTCACTGAGGATTTGGTCCACAGTTCAGTGGTTCTCTCTGGGTGATGATGAGGGGGGCACTGGCAGAGGCAGGTGGAAGCCTCGCTTGTATATTCTTAGACACAGATTCCTGTGCTTTGGGGGACAAAGTTTGCATGATCCAAAAATCATATTTCATTTTCCAAGTGAGTAATTAAGGATGTAGAGCTGTGGGGGAAGCTTTGCAGGTTCTGGCCAGAAGAGATTTCTCTGCTCATCCCCTGACACATGATAAGGCTTGTCAGGACACAACATGCTTTTGCAACAGCCTGATCACATGTTTGAATATTTAGAGCTTGGGCTCACCTGGGCAAGGGCTGACAGCTTGCCTCTGAGGAGAAAGTCCCTTGCCAGATAGATTTGACTGGAATAATCACACTTCAAAGCAGTTATGACTTGGTACACTGAAGTCTGAAGAGTCAAGGAATTTGTGTGAAAGCAAGGAAGAAACGTGCGCAACTAAGGGAAGGCAATGCTTCCCACAGCCTCCTGATGCAAGAAACAGGCTACGCATACCGCTCGCCCCCCAGCAGTCTCTCTCTTGCCTCAGCAGTACGGTTGTGACCACCCAGCTGCGTCAGCGAGGACCCGCAGGTCCCAGGTGGCAAGGGGCAAAGGGAGTTGTACTGCAACAAATGGGAGGGTTGGATGCAGAGCAGCCCTATGGTGAACCCGTGGATCACTGAGTAGACGTCAGTGAGACGTGGCTGGCAGCAAAGTTGGTGAGAACGGAGGGGTGTGTGTGGGGGGGGTGACCTCTCCCTAAGGCTCAAAACGGTCAATGCCACAAGCAAAAGCACACCGTAAGTAACCAGTGGCAGCAAGAAGCACCCCTCATACCCACCCTGTGTAAGGGTCAGTGTTGCCCGGTGCTGCTTGGTGAAACACCCTCTACTTCGTGAGTTTTAGATGAGCAAAGCAACCCAGAGGAGCCGAGTCTAACTGGTAGCTAAAGGGTAGGACATTTGCCTCAATATACCTTTTCCTGAAAGGAAGAGGCTGTGTCAGTCCCTGGTGACTTGAAAAACCCTTTAGCTTAACTTCTCCACCATGTTCACTTGCTCTTAAACAGATAATGTCAGGAAATAATACACAGTTGTAGTGGGAGGTCATTTAAAAACCTCTCGATCATCAGTTTCTCTTGCATCATAACAGATAAATCAAAACAGAAAATAAACCTGATTTGGAAGCATGCTGATTGACAACCTAATTAAATTCTGCAGTCATTTAAGATTACTGATCATCGTTGTTGCTGTCATTCGTTTTCATTCACTCCCAGACTGCAATAGGCACAATTGCTGCTGTACTGAAACTGCAGAAGTGCTCTCACTGCAATTGCATTTCCTCTTGCTGCAGCTTTGGTTTTGTTTTTAAACAGTCTGAGCGAAGTGGCAGGTCTGACATGATAAAGGAAAGCATCAATCTTCTCCAGGACAAAGACACCAGTTTTGCAAGGGCAGTTATTACAGGAGGGAGTAGTTGCTGATGGTGTTCAAACTGAGTCTTGTCAGGAATTCAGGGTTAAGATGATGACCAGATCAGTCATGGAATTCCCACCCTTCAGACTCATGATTACAGACTGCAGCCCTTATAAACACTTTTAATAGTATTGCAAGCTGTATGTTAAAGACATGCTCTCTAGATTACTCTCAAGAAGGGAATTTGAGATGGAGGTAACAAGATGCATAATTTTATCTCTTGTAGGGTCTCTGCAGTTATGTAACCTGTTGATTTTTTGTGTGTGTGTTGAAGGTTCCTAGGGTAAACTTTCTGATTTTTTTTTAAATTAGCCTAATCTTTTTTGTTCTTGATAGCTTGCTTTCCAAAGCAGGTTATATTCATTTAAAACTGAAAACATACAGCAAATTCTATGTTTCTCATAGCTCCTTGGCACTGAAAATCTAGCTCATGAAGTTTAATTATACTTATTAATATTTGTTAAATAGTGCTGCAGAGATTTCTGGCCGCTGAGGTTGTGATTAGCATTTGTAAGCTGAAAGAGGTGTTACCCCCACCCATCCTGCATTGTAATTCAGGCCTTGCATAATCCCCACCCAAATGCCTATTTTCATCCACACAGCTCATTATTTTTTCTGAATCATATATGGAAGCCACACCCGTGATTGCTCATAGACTGTTGCTATATTATTTATATATTGGTGTGCACCTTGATCCCAGCTGCGGTTAATTTTGGAAAAGGTGTTAGGTATTCCAGATTTCAAGTGGCATGCCACTGAAACATGGGAACCATTACTGCTATTCATTTCCTTACAAAGTGATTCAGAGGAAGAGATGCTTCTATGTTTACAACCTGCAGCTTCTTGCTGAAGATTAAAACTGTCACCCACAACTTGCTAGCATGCGAAAGCCGCAAAGGAAGAAGAGTGCAAATATACTGCCACGAAACACCAGGGAAAAACACATGCCAGATTACCCCACCAGCCCTATACACTTCGCAGTCTGTAGGCATAAAGCTCTCAGGGAACTTATCAGCTCCAGGGAAGTTCCTGCTAAGGACCACATCAGCTCATGCCATGCTGAGTCCAGCTGTCACATGGCAAGGTGCAAGGGAGACAGCAGCAATCAGCAAGTGGACCTTTGCAAGGTTACTCATTGCCTTGCAATCCCTCTGTTGTCATTTACTGGCTGTTAAGCAAGGTCCAGAGGAAACCCAAGACTCTGACCATATTAGGTTGCACTTGCTGACTTCATTTGTCATCTATCATGTCGACAAGTTATTCAAGAGAAGTTTTCCTGCATCCTGGTTGCACACCCCTGCACTTAGAGCTTAAGCAATTTGAATTGGGATTGTGCTCCTATGATGCAGGATCTACATTGCTCCAGCGCAGCGATAGGCACATGGCAATGCAGAGGCCTCTAACAACTGAGGGTGGAGATGAGATTACGTTGCACACCCTGACACATTCTGCTGCTCATGGAATTAAAACAGCCTGAACTGCTTTTGCTGGGGGGAGGGAGGGCTGTCTTCTCACAGAGTATCTTATCATGCTGAAAAAAGCCCAATGAACTGAAGTGATCACTTCATTAAAAGCTACATGGACAGACAGCCCTGTCCCAGACACACACACTTTTAAAAATGGATGGCAGTGAGGAGAGTGCCAGGGAGCTCCTGCCTTATACAGAGGCTGACGGACAACTGGTACGGGGCTCTGAAGATAAAGGGTTAGCCTGAAGGAAGGATGGAGTTTAGCTCCTAGCTTCAAATTAAATGGTTTAATGCTAGTGTTTCGTTGAAGACCGACAGTCTAAACACAGATGTTGTTAGGGGTGAGGAGACCACGTTAGGCCATTGTCTTCTATTGGTTTTATCAGTCATACGGTGCCCTGTGCTGGATGCAACACACAATAGCGCTGTTCCGTGGGCCCCATCGCTCCCCCAGGAGGGGCAGACTACGGCCCTGCTGAGACACAGGCAGCAGTCCCACCCTGGCTGCAGGTGACGTGCCACGGCGCACAGGAGTTAGCTCGAGACTGCTCAGCCTCTCGGGCCGCTAATAACAAACAGGCCATGGCAGGGTGCTCAGGACACGCTGCTTCTCCCCAGCCATGCTTCTCCCGTCACCTGAGCTTCATCACACTAACTCGATCCAAAGCAGTGTCGGCGATAAGGCGGGACGCTATCGCATGCCCTGGAGCAGCGCAAGGAGCAGCACGGCGGCTGTTTTACTAGCAGCCGGGTTTGCAGCTTAACGCCCGGGCGTTACGTCGGGCCACGCACTCAGGCACCGGCACGGAACCCCGTCCTGCTCGGGCAGCGCCACCGGACGGGGATGGGCCCTCCGCCCGCGGCACCGGGGACTCGCCCAGGACGGACGGACGGACGTCCCCACGCGCTCTCCGCAAGTGACGCGCCCGCAGGGCCCGGAGCGAGCGAGAGCGCGCCCGGCCCCGCCCCGCCGCGCGTGACGGGCAGCGGGAGCCGAAGGGCGCGCGGGCAGCAGCCTGCCGGGGCGCGCCCCCCCCGGCGCTCGGCAGTAACTCGTCCCTCTTTTTTCTTTGTTTAATTACGTTAATGGTGTTAGCGCTCTGTAGTTCTCCGGGGAGGAAGGAGGAAAAAAAAAAAACCCACAAAACAACCCACCTGGGTTTTGTTCCAGGGGATAATTTGAAAGCTGATGGCAAAGCCTGTGTCTTTGTAAGCTCACACAGGATTCCAGAGCCGCATTATTCCCAGAGTTTCCTAATACAAACATTTATTTCTCTTCTGCACAACCAAAAGGAAGCAAAAGTAGTCCTTTGCAAAACACAGTGGAAGAGCAACCAGCTAACACGCCAGATGCGGCAGTGAGAAGAGTACAGATAACTGCATCTTCTGTTGCCAGCTCTCTCAGAGACAGCAATTCCCCACTTCCTCTTAAAAATGCAGATGGCAGTGCTGTGCCCATCGGTGGTCAGACTCATCGCTGCCCAAAGCAGCTTGCCTCCTATCCGCCAGTCACTATCTTGCCTGGCTGGTGACTTCAGTGAGAGGGCTTTTTCCAATTTATGTACAGAACAACACAGGAGAAAGTGGGAGCCTGAGCCTAGAGTATGCGGGAATAAGCAATGCTTTCTTAGAACTCATTTTAACTTGGAAATGTTTCAATGTACAGAAGTAGGCAGCGCCTGGAGTTGACAGTACTTAAGAGCACAATGTGTGCAATTTAAAAAGTGATTTTGAAACTACATAGAGACCAGTCTCCCAAAATAACTCATTGAAACTTGACAGCACAGAGAAACCAAACACCTAGTTTAAAGAACAGCTGTAACTGCAAAAACCTCAATAAAAATATGCCTCTTAGGAGTCCAGCAATTCAAAAATTCCTAAATTCTAGAAGCAAAAATCCATGAACAGAGTCTTTAAGAACTAGAGTGCTTCCGACTAAGCTATGGAGCAGAAAGTATCCTTGTCGCCAGGTTTAGAGCCAGCAAACGACACTGTTATTGCCCAGCACCAAGCCCTGTATTCTTAAATAGCAAACACAGCAGTCCCACCTGGCAGGGAGCAACAGCAGCAGCCTCTCATCAACAGCAGACAGAGCCAAAAGCCACAGCGACACCAGCCAGGGCAGCGCCCCACACCACGGGGGGCACAGCCCCACAGTACCTGAACAAGGAGAGCCGAGCCGGTCCGAGGGAAGCAACAGCTTCAGCCAGCAGTCCAGCGATCGATCAGCCGGCAGCTCTGCAGCAGAGGCACGTCCGAAGTTGAGCCGGGGAGCCCCCCCAGCAAGGCGGGCTCATCAAAGACCAGAGCCAGGCTGGAGCCCCGGCTTACATGGAGCTCCTGGGCCGTGGGCGGGGGTGCTGGGCGCACCCAGGTGAGGCTGGTCAGGGCCAGGATGGGCTCTCAGTGCCCACAGCTGCCGCTCAACCCTGGACAAAAACCCGTTTCCAAGCTGTTTGAAGGAATGCTGGTCACCGTTCAAGAACGTTTTCATTTTTAGGAACTGGCAGCAAATTTAGGCCAATATTTTGTGTACCCTGAAACAGAAAGCAGTCCGCCTCAAGCATGTGGTGCTGTAATGCACACAACCTCAAAAGCTCTTAACAAAAACCTGAAAATTGAGCCTGGGAATTCCCGGTCCGAATACAGGAGGCTGACTGATTTCGACAGCTATCAGTAGGGAACTTCACCGATGCTTTAGAACATAATTACTTCTGTTTTCACTATGTCTCGAACAGCAAATAAAAATGCAGAATTAAGGAAAACTCAATTTGCTACTAGACTGGAAGGATTAAGTCACAAAACCACACTTTAAATTTATACTCTGCTGAAAAATAAAGATCTTTAAATACCTGGGACTATAGTCAGAGTCAAACTACACAGTTAGTAGCGGAAGACATCCTCTGTTCAACACACAGCAGATGAAATTTTCATTGCAGAAGCACCTGCAGAAACACTCCCATTTGCATTCAGGGGATTCCTTTGATTCAGAACAGCAGCTCTAGAAGATTGCAAGGAACACTGAGCATCCACCAGGAATTCTACCATAACCACCACTGAGGATGGTTGCAGGCTTTAGAGCTGTTACTGAACTGAGTACACACCGGACCTGCAGGCAGGTTCTGGCTGTGGCTCAGAGTTGTTGCCAGTGTAAACTGTAAAAATAGTTACACCATCGATATTCAGAAATAAGAAAGATTTGCTCATAAAATCATTATGTCCCTAGTCCTGCTGGGAAACCTCAGCAGCTGAGGAAAACTTCAGTGTCACCATTGTTACAGAAGTCTGTGGACATGTCTGCTCTTTAGAATACAAGTACTGGCATGAGCTCCTTGGACACCTTTACTTCTTCCTCCCTCTACCATTACTGGCATGGCCTTGAATTAAATTGTTAAAGGCATATGAGTATCAATATACCGTATAGGGCTGTATACCCTATGTAGGGAGGAATTATTTAAGGTTATACAATGGTATAATTAGAAGCTGTTGAATGAAGTTAAGCAAAAGAACAACAAGCCTGAGTATAAAACCTTGCCTCTCAGTCAGTGACACTTTCTAACACAGAGAACAGTTTTGTAGAAAGCACAAAGGCTCTAGAGCCACTAAAGAGACCGAGTGCAGCACAGAGCACTGCAATCCCCAACTGCTGTGCCACCCAGTGGAGTCCTCGATGCATCTAGACAATGCAGAGTAATTACATTACCTAAAAAATAGGATACTGGGTTTTACAAGTCTGAACCTGCTTCTGCAGCCTATCATTGTGTATGTCAGCCCAGTTTCCCAAAGTGCGGCCAGAAAAAGACAAACCAATAATGCTGCCTAGTTCCTTAACTAGTCATCTGCTGGTTAGATTACTTCGCATGCAGATGTGGGTTCAGTCCCCTCTCCTCCGGGCTGTGTGGCTGGGCCTGCTCTGTGCGCAGGGAGCTCTGCTGAGTGTCCACATATGCAGAAAGGTGGATGCTCCTTGACATGGAAGATTCATGTACAGGAGGTCTGTCGGTTCTGGAAAGGTAAGGTCTCCCAGGGGATGCCTGCCCCACTGAACACACCAAGTGAAGGAGTTGGGCCAGTGTCTGAGGTGGCACCTGCTACAGCGATTCACACAGCCCGCTCCAAGCCCCTTGCCTTCCTTGGATACTTCTCAAGAGATGGCAGGGAAGAGGCTGAAGGCCAGACAAACTGTTCCAGCATAGGCAGCCCGTGCCTTTTTGCTGTCCTTCCCAGAAAGCTTTTAAGTTCCTGCCCTGTGATGATGCTGCAAGAACTACAGAAACGCCGTGAGTGTTCAGAGCTGGGGAACGTTAGCAGAGAGATCAGGGCAGCAGGTAGGCACATCTGTGCTGGGGCCTGCTTGGATCTCATTTCACACATTCTGCTTTCTTTCCATACTGCATTTCACACAGACGTAGTGCAAGACACATAGAAGACCACATTCTGAACTTGCTAAACTGTTATTTTGTTTCTTATTTTTTCAAACTTCAAACATTGCATCCCATGTCCTACTAAAATGTAGTCTCCACGTAACAGCAATGCATCCTTTTTTCCCGGAGGTACAGTATGTGAACCTGAATGATGGTATGGATGCAGTGTGCGTGGTTATTTTTGTGGCTGGCACCTTCCTACTCCCCTGTTACATGCTTATCTTTCCAACCAAGTCACATGTCATCCAGGCTGCTGGAAGACTGCCGTCTTTTATCATTTTGGGATCGTTGCTCGTATCTTGCATCACAATGCATCTTTTTTGTCAAAAGAACAAACAAAAAAAGTACCCATTCTTTGCTCTGACAGTCACTGTGGGTTTCATGCCTTGTAGTTAGGTCATACCAAACAGTATGGCTAGCAAGCTGTCCAAGGCTTGTAATTACTGGATGAAGCATATTTCTTTGTGTACTTTTACAGCTGTAAGTACCAGTGTGCAGGCTGGTTTGCATCCATTACGGTTGTGTTTGTCTCCACCTATTTGAAAAGTCATGCCTTTCTCCCTCTAGAAAAGGATCCTTTCTCTGTTGCTCGGAGGGACATATTCCTGGGTTAGGATTTGTGCCTGCTTACAGTACAGTGCTGTCTGCTTTGCTTTCCCTTTTTGGAAAGAAACCTGCTGAAGAACTGCAGCAAAGCCAGACTGCTCACTCTCCACACATTCTTTATTTCTTCCGGTTCAGAGCTGCTTCTTCATTTACAAGCTCCTTCATTCTAAAGGAAAATATTTTTCAGCATTGCAAGTATTCATCTATGCCATCTTGTGTATGTTCCTTTTCAGAAGTCACATAATACTTCTCAATTCAATAAAAGAGCTCACTCTGAATTATGCATTCAAGCCTACACAACAACCAGAATCAGGAGGAAAACCCCACACTATTCTTGAGACACTATACGAGGCATACAGCAGATGCTGACTACCTTCTCAGCAGGAAAACAAACAGTTCCCCAAAACCTCCAACTGTCAGGGAACAAAGCTAGAGAAGAGTGGATGCATTCTTTTCATTTTAAGCCAAGTTCTGTGGCAGCAGATATCCAGTTACCATAGGCTCTAAAACTAAAGTTTGCCAATAACAAAAGGGCACCAAGTTTCTAGCATTCATGAAACACTGAGCAGAAAAGTACCTCATCTCAACTTTCAGCAGCAGATAAAGCGGATTTTAGGACAAGAGATATGTAACAGCTAGGGAACCCCTGCATGAAACAGACAAGGAGAGAGGAAAAAAACATTTCACAAATTGGAAGGCAATTTTTATCCCCTCAAATCAGCAAATTGTTTCTCAACACTTCCCCTAAGAGGAAAATTAGCATGATCTTAGTCAATACACCCCCCCTAACTTAAAGACTGAGTTAATGACACATTGGTAGAAACAGAGAATCCATGTAAATTCAGAATTGCTGGACATCTGCAATGTAAAAGGTTAAGAACAGGGACAGCTTTAGGAAGAAAACTGTGATGCAAGCAGCATTACCACGTTTCATTAACAAAGTTCTTTTTGCTGAATGCAATGAAAGAATCTGCAAGTTAACCGGATACAATGGGCTCTAAGCTCATTTTACTGAGTGCTTTTCATATTACTACTTTAATAGGAGTGTGAAAGCCCAAACATACACACTGAAAACCTCATTTCTGTAAATTGAACTCTCTCAGTCTTAGAATAAAAAATAAAAATGTATAATCAAATTTCTGGCCGCTTCATTAATGCCTTGTATTACAAGATTTCTGGAAGTCTTAGTAATACAAGCACGGAAATATTTTTCTTCTGATGCTATAAAGCAGTACTACAGTCCAGGAATGCACTGCTTTTCCTGTATTCTGAATTATGCCCATTTACAAACCAAGTGATTATTCCAGATTCTAGGACAAAGAATCTTTCCATCATTTGGTTTACATTTGCATGGCAATACCAGTTAGACGTGCAGATTTAACGAACAAACATGTCTAATCTTACATAGATTACAACTTTTTGCATATCTTGAGCATATTTCAAAGCTAGAGAAACATATGGAAGATTTCCTAAACAAATTATAGGCAGAGCATACAGCTAAAGCAGTTCTTCCAGTAGATACTAACAATGTAGAGACATTTCTTAAGTCTAAATTTGCAAAAGTACCTACGTATTTCATTACCAAAATGCAGTAATTGAGAATGAACTTGTTTTCCATTAAAATAAGCAAGCATAAAGGCACCTATGCAGTCATTTTCTAAAGTTCAGACTGTACACTGCAGATGTATGCAGAACCAGGTCTCCAGATGCTGTGGTAACATCAGAGTCCAGTGAGATGCCACCTTGTAAGTGTGGCTGCTGACAGAGCCAGGTAACAGCAGAGTTATTTAGTAAAAGAAAGGTAGCAAAACCAAAAATGTATCCCAAATTCTTAATTCTCATAGGGATACAGTTCCACTACTTCCTCCAGAGACCTGTCCAGCAACTCCTCTCAACTGACGTATGCTCACTTAAGCCAGGCTTGTAGCAAGTTCTGATTTATAGTAAGCAGAAACAAGCACTGCTACTGGTGGTAAGCTACTAAGTCCAAACTTCCTACTTTTAATTTATTTCCATGCTGTCTTAGAACTGATACTAGTTATTTGCCTTATTTGTATACAGGAAACTAACCACTGTTTTAACAAATTCTAAGTTACAACTTGATCTATATCATAGGATATCCTGAGTTGGAAGAGACCCCTGAGGATCATCAAGTCCAACTCCTCCATCTGCACAGGGCAACCTAAAAGTTAAACCAAGCATCTAAGGGCGTTGTCTAAACGCTTCTTGAACACAGACAGGCTTGGGGCGACGACCACTTCCCTGGGGAGCTTGCTCCAGTGCTTGACCACCTTCTCATTTCAGCTCACACTTCAGAACAACTGTGTGAGATTCTAGACAGAAGTTGTTTTCAACAGTAGATTGCTAGCCATAGTGGTGAAAAGGTTTCATAGGTCTGAGTTGGGAGAAAACACACAAAGAAACAACACACAAGCAGAATTGCTGCATTTTTATTTACTCGGCAAACATTTTCCCACGTGATTTTTAAATGCCATCCAAGACCTAACCAAGATTATTAGATGGTGGCTGCTTTTTTGTGATGAAGCTTTTTATTTCTGGAAAAAGATCCTGTTAGCAAAGACCATTAGGTTTGTTAAGGTGTCACAGTTCAGGTAAGTATAGTTGCTAATTTCACCCACAATTCAATGGTATTTACAACAATGCATCTTACAGTTATTCTACAAAGGACAAGACTCTCCATCTGAAATTGTGCTACTCCCTGTCCCACACCAGGATTTCACTCTTTCAGGATTAGGGGTGCCTTCACCTGTTCGGCCACTTCCTTCCCCATCAGCGTTTCAACAATGGCCAACCCAAACTCAAAGCTGGTACCAGGGCCGCGGCTGGTGAGGATGTTCCCATCTTTCTCCACGCGGTTCTCAGAGTAGCAGTAGTGTGCTTGGGGGGACACACAACAGAAATAGGGTCAGTCTCCGGCACAGTGCCCACAGCTGCCGCAGAGTGCAGACCTGCCTGCCGCAGGGCACTGCTGCCCACAGGCTACAGCAGCCAAGCAGCAGCTCCCCGCCGACAGCATCACGCTCCGCAGAAGGCACCTCAGCCACCTGCGCAGGCCCAGCCCACCTCGGGCTCTGTACCCCTGCCCCTCCAGAACCAAGCAGCTCATCACTGCCTGCAGTCCTCAGGGAGGAAAAGGGCCCGCAGGGAGCTCTGGCAGCTTATTCACATGGTATGGGAACGCACCTCTGATTCTACAAGCTCATCAAGAAGCACTCGCTGTGCCTGTCAGTTCCCATGAGGTTACTTTTGGAAGTCAGACTGCTTTTGTGCAGCTGTTCACAACTTTTTTTTTTTTTTTTCCAAATGCATGCAGAGGAAACTGGAGGAATCCTGCCATCTCCTGCTCACCTTCAGACCCATTAATGTTCACAGAATGACTTCTTAATAGTGCTTAACCGCCACTTCCTTTAGGTATGAGAAAGAAGTGTGGATCCATCCAGTGCTCACAGCACTCATGGGAGAGCAGGAAAGGTGCTGCTAGGGTTTGCTCTTGGGACCACTGAGGCAAAGAACCAAAAGGGCAAGAGATGGCTCAGCCTCAGGAGAATAAGGGAAAAAATTCTCCCAGTATGATAGCAGCAGCATATTTTCCCCAAGGATGAGAATGTTAATACACCGCTGTATTTTCAGGTTAAACAGACTTAGAAATACAGTCTTAGCATATTCAGTTGAATTTTGATTGTGTTCAGGAAAGCATTAAGGAAATCCAGAGACATAAAATAAGATACAAAAGCTATTTTCCTTTCTTTAAATCAAGGGTTCAGCCAAAAAAAAAAAAAAAAATATCTGAGAAGAGTTTAGAGAGAAACTTATAAAAATCATTACATACCTCCATTCATCATTTTATCTTTGGCCAAAGGGTGTGTTGTGACTTTGCTTCCAAACCCTATCCCATGTGCCAGAAGGGCGGTAGGACCTGTAAGGACACAAAGGTGCACCAGTGAGGAACTGTTTTCTGCTACACTTTTAAGACCACACATTGAGGCACGAGACCCTCAAGGGGCCAAATCTCACTGTGGACAGACTACTTTTTACAAAACTGATGCCAAACCTCTCTCTGAAGCAAAAGGCCTCAAAAAAGAATGCAGATGTATAATCTCTCCTGTTCTATTACATAAAACTCCCCGTGCAGAGAAACAGATGAAGAAAAGAGACGGTTTGAAGAACATCCAGTTCGCACTGCTGTCCTACCAATGATTGTGCTGCCTTTGAAGGACTTGAGAACAATGGTCATTTTACTTCCAAATAATACATTTTATTTAAAACTGACTGAAACTAAGTAACAAAAAGTCTGCATTTCGATCGGAACATTAACTGGGTACAATTACTTTATGACCTTGTTAAAGCCTTGAATTTGGAGACTTAACGGGTAAAATTTCATTTGAGTAAGCCTTTACATGTTGGAATTGTGTGCCAAGCAGTATTTTGGACACATCATGGGCTAATGGCTAAGCTTTTGGTTTTAACAGTCTTTCTCTTTTCTTTTCATACTTCCTCCTTTGCCTGAATTGAGGAAGAAGCTTGTGTCAAGAAGTCTTAGTTCATCTGACAAAAAATCCTTACGGGAATTCCAACGGAAACTGAAGGCAGGATTTGCTCAATGCGAGTTTCATTTCTGTACATTTGATTCATTTCAGATAAAGTCCAGGAAATAACCTTCTTTGCGTTCAGTTGGCATCAGCTACTAAAAAGCATTATATCAAAATAAATGAACCGCCCTAATTACAAGCAAAGGCTTTTATTGGGCAACCGTGAATTTGTGATTGTTCTGCAAGAGATACAGATAGAGAAGACTACCACTGCCAAGTCCAAGAATGCTCACAACTCTGTAAGCGTATCACCTAACTGAAGAATGAAAGCAAAAAACGCAGCAACGTACCAGAAAACAAAAGTGAAAATACACTCCACAAACACGTTCTGTTAGACTGTCTTTTACACACTCATTGCCATCTCCTCGTTCTCAGCTACGGGTACAGGGTACCTAGGCCAGCTTCTCAGCTCAGCTGGGAGTAATGGCAATTGTTCATCTTGCTTTTTTACACACAAATCTTACAAAGGAATGAGCTGGATACCTAGCTGTGCAGAATATGTAAGCAGACAAGCCTCTCCTCAGAGTAATTCCATCTTTTGCTACCACTCAGATGAGGAAGGGTGAGCCTGTGATTCTATATTTACAGCCTTCCTTCTGAAGCTAAAGGGCAGGAGAGGAGATGCGAGATAAATTTATAGCAATGATGTTCTGCCAGCACTGTGTCCTCGCAGGAGGATCACCGGAACAAGCAAATATTTTGTAGAAAATCCTAGCACATCACCTTTCACTTTTTATTTTAAAGACAGTAACACAGGCGATTGGGAAGAACTGAGTACCAAGCAGAACTTGCAGGATAAGCGTTCACAATATTTTAGAGATTCCTCTGCTATTATATTTACCAAAAATTCAGATGCTGAGGGGTGCATGTATAGTACAAATCCCTGCTACTAAATTACAGGAATACAGATTTCTAAGGTAGGAAACTGTCTGCATGCCCTTCAAAATATCCAAATCCAACAAAGCAAGACGTCTTGTTAACCCACCTGCACATATAGCAGCAATCAGGCCTTTTCTGCTTTCCTGGTCCTTCAAAATATCTTTCACAGCAGGAGACTGCATGAAGAAACAAGTAATTGTTTGGGGTTGATCACTTGAAGCATTGTTGAAATACTTTCCACCGCAAATTAATAAACAAGTTTTACAAAGACAACCAGCTGAGAACTTTCCATCCTGCTTCAGGACAGAGGGCAATGAAAACACTAAGAAGGGGAAAAACCGAGATCAATACATACTTGCCCCACAAGGAAAGAGCAAGGAAATCAGAAGGAACTGCAAGGAAGTATTCGGCCCACAGAAAAGCTGGTTAATCCATGGCCGTTTAAAGTTGTTGTTCGAAAAATTCACAACACAAATAGGAAAGAGTATTCACGAGATATCCCATATAAATCTTCTTAAGAATGGTAGAGACTGTCTGGAGGTATGTGTCTCATATTCTAGGGCTTATAAACTGTGTGATACTATCTAAATCCTATCTGATAGATTGACTTGTTTGTCTGCCTGCCTTCCACCACTACACCACTTTTGCACCAGAAACAGAATTCTTGAACAAAGGAACAGAGTCCTGTGGGTTCAGCCTGTTCTATATTTCGTGGAATTAAATCTTCCTTTACAACTGTTCCATCTTCATATGATTATGAACAGAGATTTTTCCCACAATACCATTCCATTTTTATTCTGCTTAACTAAGTACTCAAGTCCAAGAATCTACCCAGTTGTCCCACCTATATATTCACAAGAAGGCTTAAGACAATTAACAATTAGTTTACTGATTCATTCAGAAGAGAATTTTCAGATGCTGAACTGATCTGTAGGATTACTAAGCAAGTGTAGACCACGCACTACTCATGAGGATACCCATGAATCTTTAAGATACCAGAACTTTACCTCTGACAAGTTTTGAGCTCCAAGGTTACCCCCAGGCAGGACCACAACATCGTAAGGCCCCTAAACAAACAAATGATAAAATTGTTCTGTTGAGCAGAGGCTGGTAAATCCATTACACTGTTTTAAGGCTACTACAGCCAAGTTGAGTGAGAAGCAAAGGGATCTACCTTTTCTTCCATTGAACAACACTTTACGATCAGAGAACCAGTTCGAAATCTTGGTATTTTGTTGGGCCAACTAACATGCAAAATAAAGCTCTATGTCTGATGCTTTGCAAGAACAAACACCTGTGCAGAATTAAGAAATCTGTCTGAGCCTAGCATGCTATGAAGCAGGACAACACTGAATGGGAACACCGCGGGATGTGCAGTTCTGTGATTCACTAGTGCATAGAGCTAACATAACATGCAATGTATTTCTAAAGGTAATGCACAAGCTTTCCAAATTCACCTCTGAAACTGTGATAAAGGCTATGCTAGCCTTTCTATCAGATCAGGGTGATGACCAACCTCTTTCCTTGCATCTTCAAGACTGGCATCAGGACAAATGAAGACATCTCGACTGCATTGCACTGGTTCTTTTCCTGTTAGGCCTGCAACAGTCACCTTGATCTAAAAGAAGAATACATGTATTGTTACAATTCGAGAATTTAGGGCATTTTTCTTAAGTGTTAGTTAGTTCTAAGTTTTAGTTGTTAAGTAGTAAACAGAATGAGCGAAGCAGTACTGAAAGCCGACAAGAACAGGGTAACACGTAAGCTTCCCCAAACCATGACTGAGCCCAAACATGCAAGGTAAGCAGTGATATTCACCTAGAGATTAACAAACACCTCCAATAGTTCAACTTTTCAAACACGACATTTAGAGAACATCTGATCCCACAGGTTTTAAACAAAACAAAACAACCCAGGAGAGATGGACTAAGTAGATCAGACAATGAATTAAAGCCTCTCTGCAGGCTCAAGACATTCCCAAACACACTTACGCTGTGTTTGATTTTCTCCCTTGATTTTTAGCTGCCTGGTCATATCATCTTAGATGTGCACGGCACAGCTCATGTTCACTAAATAAACAAACAAGCTTGTGCTTCTTATGGCAGCCAAAATGGGGAGTACATTAATGGAATGACAAAGGGGGTGGAAGAAGATAATTTTTATTTTAGTCATTGCTACAGACATGAAGTTGGTGTGTTTATTTAAAATCTTATTTTCATACCTAATCAAAGGATAACACCGTGTACCACTACAGTTGCAAAAGTAACAAACAGCATGAGGAATCCCACCAGACAGAATTCTAGTTAATAACAGAATTTTAAAAGTAGCTCGAGAAAAGCTACGTAATGTCATGAGCTGTAATGTACGGAGCTGTTTAGACCCCTACAAAAAAAAACACTTCCTGTTATATGCATGGCAGTAGACATGTTTTCTGACAGGGTAAGATGTACTTGAAACATCCGCTTCATTCTACTTCAGGCTCGTACTTTAAAAGTTTTTAAATCTTTTGCACAAATGTCAGTTGTCATGCATGCTTATTTGGGACACGGCACAAATATTTGCTAGCCAGTAAGAAGGCACAGGCAAATTTTCATCTCGTACAACAGACTACACCTTGAACTCTGAGCAATGAACATCAACTTGAGGCAAAGATTCTCCCTTGACCAAGCATTCACAAGGAGGTTTTTCATTGTCTGCATACTCACCCCAGCTCTTCTCATAACATCAGTGGGGATTACAGTTTCCATTTCTTCTGCCCCTTTTGCTAGAATCACCAATGCTCTTTTCGAGGCCATATCTTGAAGGGTTGCTATTATGTGCTGTGGTTGTGAAGGGAGGCTGAGGGGGGTAGAAAGTGACAGTGTGGTTAGAAGGCAAATCCCCTAGTATGAATCCTTCCTAACGGTGAAGTTTAACAGTGAGCAATTTGCATTTTTGCATTATCTTTCATTTAAGCCACCTCAAAATGGTTCACTAGCTTTAATTAATATTCATAACAATCCCATTTAACTGAAGAGCTTTTTACAAAGAATGCATTATGATATTAAGGGATTAAGAAATTTGTGCAGAGGGAGGCACAGCACGTCAGAACCAGAACAGAAAGCAGCTTGCCCTGATCAGGACAAGACTTGAGTCTGACAGAGAGAAGGGCTCAAGGTGGGTGGCAGAGCTGTTTTCAATTTGCACACTCTCATTCGTACCCAGACTACTGACTCCTACCCAGGTCAGCATTTATAAAAAGCACTTGCATGAGCTTTGACCTCATGTCTGGTATTTAGTTTCCACACAGCACACTTCATGAAGAGTTTCCTGTGACTTATAATGACACGACCAGTGCCCCTGCAAAACCCAAGCAATAGATTTTCTGGGTATTTCACAATTTTGTGGGGGAGAAATGTGTGCGCACATGTGTGATGGGGGAGAGCAGACCACAGAATTTAGCAAATGGAACAAACTCGGCTTAAGACACTTTTTTTTAGCACCTAAAGTCAAGCTGAGGTGAATGGCCAAATTTCCATTTGAAGGTTACGTTAAAGTAACTCTAACTACATCATATAAAATACACACTAACTCATACTGGTCTGACAGAAGTCTGTGAAAGCATCTGTGGTGTGAGAAGGCATTTCACAGCTCATCCACTCTATGAGACACGGATTTTTTTCCTATCTAGGGACTTTCCATCCAGAAACATACATAGCACCTGGGAGCTCTTTATAAAATAAGATCCACATTTAGTTACCTACATGAAAGAAAACCATCCCCTCATCCTGCTTCAACTTCATCTATTTTCAGGTTCACTCCTGACTGCTAGCCTCATTTAGAAAGACGCTAATTCTAGAGTGCAGTAATATACAGTAGAATGTCCTGCAGCACACAGAACCAGCCCAAGCAGACTAATTCAGTGTGTCAAATCCTACTTTCAGGGCAGTTTTATGTACTGTCAAATGCAAGGCCTACTGACCGGCTACATTCAAATCGTAGGTGTTAGCCAATAACTTCAGGACAACCTGGAGCTTCTTAATAATTCGTCTTGAAGACATACGTTGATTTTGCAAATTTTTTGTAAGAATTTGACCAACTAGCAACGGGCTACCTGAATAGCAGAAATACTGCATTTGCTTCTTATTGTAGAAAAATACTCTAAATCATAGTTTGTATCTCTTCCTTTCATTAGTTCTTTAGATGCAAATAGGCACCCACTCCTGAAAGCCTTTCTTTTTCCCCTGATCTAGGAAAATGCAGTCTCTCCCTACTGTCCTCAGACATTTATTGTAATACACCGACAAATTCTTGAGCGGTAGTACTGTCTTTACGTGGGTGCATGTGTAAATAGCTGTCACGCCGTAACGCTACCGGGGCAAGACCGTTTTACGAGAAGGCAGAACCAAGTCACAGACTGAACAGCCGCTTCGTTTCACGATGTGTTTAGGCGCAGTAAGTACAAGCCTTCCATTTGCCCCCCAGTGCCCGCACACACACGGGCGGCCTCAAACCTCGAAGCTGAACGTACCCCCGAGCGGGTATGCGCACGCTTCCCGGGACGGTGCCCGCTGCCCGGCGGCCGAATGAGAACTCCAACCGTTCCCTGCCTCTGCACACATCCCCCCTCCAAGGCGCCGGCCAAGCCGGTGGCCACCGGGGCAAGGGCAGCCTCACGGCCCCGCAGCTCGGCCCGCCCGGGCGAAAGGCCGCGTCCCTCCGCCTCCGCGTGTTTATTTCGGGTCACGGCGCTATTCGCCGCGGCCGAGGCCCCGGGCGGCGACAGGGCGCGGGGGCGGCGGGTGGGTGCCGGGACGACAAACGGGAGGCTCCCCCGCCCTGCCCGCGCCCGCCGCCGGGCGCCACGCGGCCGCACCGCGCCTGCCGAGGCGCCGCGGCCCCAGGAGCCCCGCGGGCCCCGCCAAACCCACAGCCCGCCGCGAGGTCCTCCGGCCGGAGCCGAGCCGAGCCGAGCCGAGCCGAGCCGAGCCGAGCCGGGCCGGGCCGGGCCGCGGCGGCGACTCACCTCGGCCGTCCCCGCCCCGGTTCCGGTCGCCTCTGCCTCTGCCAACCCCTCCGCCCCCCCCCCCCGCGGCCCCTCAGAACGCACCTTCTCCACTGCGCGGGCGCCCAAAGCCCGGCGGGCTGCGCGTGCGCGGGGGGGCGGGGCCCAGGGCAGCCCGGTCCCGCGGGAGGTGCCCCCGTCCCCGTCCCCACCCAGGGGTCGCACCAGGCGGGCTCGTAGCGGTGCCCCCGCCCGCACCACCGCTGATTCGAGAGCCCCGCTGGGCGCTCTGCTGGCACGGGCGCGGGGGCTCGCGCTTCCCACACCGGGCTTCACGCGCCGCGCGCAGCCGCCTGCTCCGGACACGCACGAGCCGAGGGGCGTGCCCGCCTCGCGCCCGCAGCGCCCTGGCGAAAGCGCCGCATTCCCGCAGCCCCTCCCGCTCCCGTCGGCCCACGCGCCCAGAGAACACCGCCCGCGGCCACGCGCCCGGGCCGGAGCGGCGCGGATTGGCCGCGGGGAGCCGCAGGGGGCGGGGCGGGGCGCGACGGCACCGCCCGCGAGACCGGGCTGCCCACGGGGTGCTGCCCCCGCCGCCCGCCCGCCGGGCCGCAGCGCTCGGCCAGTGCCCGCCCGGGCGGTTCCAGGCACGGTATCTCCCTCCGCGGCGGCGGTGCGCGCAGACGCGTCAGTGCGGCTTACCCCCGCTGCCCGCGCCGCTCAGGCTGGCCCCTCAGCCGCGGCACCGCGGGGATTCCGCGCGGGACTCGCCGGGAAGCCCCGGTGGGCAGCGGCGGGCGCTGCCCGGCAGAGCCGGGGGTCGCGCCGCGGAGGGGGTGTGGGGGGCGTGGGGGCCGGAAAACCCCGCTGGGCCGGGGTTTCCCCACCGCCCCCGGGGTGACGCAGCCGGGCCCTCCGGGGGCGGCCCCTAAGGGCCGGTGCCCGCCGCCCCCGCGCGCACTCCAGCGGGCTGCGCCGCCGCGCACCGATCCCATGGGACCGGCAGCAACGCGGGCGGGCCGGGCGCTCCTGCCGGCGGCGCTGCTGGCGCTGGTGCTGGGCCCGTGTCCCGCCGCGGCACTGCCCTGCGGCGCCCACTGCCCAGCGGGTGAGGGCCGGGCCGGGCCGGGGCGCCGGGCAACGGGCGCGGCCCCGCGACAGCCACTCTCTCGTCTCCTCCCGCAGGTACCTTCGTGGCGAGCGGCGGCTGCGGGCGCGGCGCGGTGTGCCAGCAGTGCCCGCGCGACACCTTCTCCAGCGCGGCGGGGCTCGGTGGCTGCACCCTCTGCCGAAAGTGCGAAGGTACCGGGAGGCGGCGGCGGGTCCGGGGGGCGGCGGCGGCGTTACCCCCCGGGACGAAGGGCGGCGCGCGGATGCGTCGCGTCGCCGCGAGGGAAAGCGGCGGTGGGCGCAGCCGCGGCCCCGGTGGTGGGAGGGCGAAGGCCGCCGGAGTGCGCCGCGCCGGGTCTGCCCGAGCCCCTCCGGCACCTGTGGGTCGTTTCTACCTTCCAGGAAGATTCACGTATTTGAAAGAGTGTTCCCCAACAAGCGATGCTGAATGCACGTGCAAGGAGGGGTATCAGTGCAGCGGCAAGGGCTGCTCCCGCTGCGACCGGAGCTGTGGCGTGGGCCAGGAGAACACCGGGAGCGGTAAGGCTGCCTTTCCCCGCAGGCTTAAACCGTCTGCGCTCGCTGCACCACACACATCACTACCTCTTGCACAGCGCAGAAACACCTGGAGTGAGGACCTTGCAAGATAAAAGCTGCCGCTGCTGCTAAACAGTTCACGCGGCATGTGTAGCGAGCACAGCAGCGGACAAACCCACCAAACTCTGGGCCCGGCTGCGGCTCAGATCATGCGCCAGTTAGTTCCCTTTGCATGACAGCTCTTTTGTCGCCAGCATGTGGGAAACTGAGCTGGGAACTCAGGAGTTAGACATGATTCCTGTCATCTTGTGCCAAATAAACTGGCTAAGTGCTGTACTGTTCCATAGCTCACAGGGAAAGACTTGCCTTGCGTACTCAGAACAGCTTATGAAATAGTAATTCTATGAATGCGGGTCATAGTCATTGTGCAGGCAGGCAAAAATAATGTTTCACATGGTGTTTTAAATACTCATCTTGTACAAATTTACGCGTCCTTGTCTGTCGAAGGTTGCCAGACTTGCCGCTATGGAACTTTTAAAGATCAGCCCAATGGCTCCTGTAAAAACTGGACAAAGTAAGTAATCTAAAAGTAAATGTTACAGGTATTACACGACTGGATTTTTTTTCCACATTTTTTTTTTTTTTTTCCTGTTTTGCTTTAAATATATTTCAGGTGCTCTGCAAACCAGGTCCTGGAGCCTGGAACTGCAGAAAAAGATGTCATTTGCAAACACGCTGCAGATAATCCCACTTTAGTCACTACTCTACCTACAACGTCTCCTGCAGTTCCATTTTCTATCACTGTGCCAGGTGAGTCATTGTATAATATTGCTTATAGAGCTAAAGAATTATGACCTACTTCGAAGCATACTATAGCTCATTCACTTGCCATTTAAAGCAAGAGTCTTTTCCTCTGTCCGTTTCCAGTGTTGCAGACTTCTCCAGAAGCAGAGTTGGAGACAAAGTTGACAGCTAATTTGAGGGCAGTAGAATTTTGCTCCGTAACACTTCTTAGAGAATGTTCTTTGCTTCCTAGGGAAGGACCTCCAGATGGACATTATCAGAATTTCTCTTGCTGTAGCTGGGCTGCTGTGCATAATGTTTCTGCTGCCTTCGTGTGTATGCTTCAGTATTTGGCAGAAAAAGAAACTACATGCGGTCTTCAAGAAAAGTAAGATACATACACTCTTCAATTCCATTTTTCTTTTTGAAACTAGACAGAAATGGGGAATACAGGTTTTTAAGTATATTTCAAAGGTAGTTGCAGATAGCTTCATTTTTTGCCCTTGTAAGTCAGAAAAAACAACTGAAAGGAAAATTTTTGGAATTTTTATTGCAGAAAGCACTTAATTACCTGTGGGTGTTCTGTCACCATTGCAGGTTAACTGCATGCCTATCCATAGAAGTGAAGTATTCATGGGAGGTGAAAAAGTTCAGCTGAGCCTTGCTGATCTGGTTAAGGGTCAGTTCTGTTTATTACTTCCAAGTACCATCCTTGGCATGCGTGGCAATAGCACTTTCCAGTTCTGTCTGCTCCGAAACAGTATGCATAGCCTGGAGTGAACATCTTTGAACTTGAGCTGCAGTAGAAGAGGGGATGAGTCGGGACATACTGCTACACAGATGCAGAGTCAGCCTGAAGCCAGCACTGCCCTCTGAAAGCTAATAAGCCCTGGGGAAGCTCAGCAGTTCGGCACAGATGAGGTGGAATTGCATCCAACATAGTTTATAGCTGGGATTTTTTGTCTGTTTTTTTTGTGTGTGTGTCTCTCTCTTCCTCTCCCCTTTCCTAGAGATAAGGGCTTGATCTTCTAGGGTAATTCTGAACACAGGAGAAAATAGCGTTAATCCAAAAATCTAACAACACCGTATTGGTCTTCCTTTCATTCCTGTGGCAAACAGCACTAGCAGCCCCTGTTGCATTAGGGAAAACAAAGCATGATAAATTAGTTTTATCAGATGTATGCACTGTAGAGGAATAATTTCAGATTACTGAATCATTTGGAAGAATTTTTCTTGCTGACTTCCTGCAGTTGTGACTGAGGAAGGGTGAAATAAGATGGTTGAATAAATACAACAGAAAGTGAACATTTGATCTTTTTCTTTAGTGCATACCACACCTGAACAGTCAATCCAAGAAGATGATGCCTGCAGCTGCCGCTTTCCTGAGGAAGAACAAGGTGAATATCAGGACCTTAGAAAATCCACAGAATTCAGAGATCTTCTGGTGAACTAGGAATTGGACTGTCCGGGTCAACCACATTTGAATTTCCTTTCGGAACACAGAACAAGAACCTGTTTACATAAATAGAGAGGGTATCAGAATCTGAATTTCAGAGTGCTAAACAGCCTAGCCACGGAGGAAAAAGTGCGTCTTTTCCATCTCTTAAAAAAAATAAAAATAAGTAAATAAAAAGATCTAGTTTGCTGACTTTCTTACTCTAGGACTAGGAATTGTATTTCTAAGTGGTACTTGATCTACATACAGAAAGAAGCACTGCACTTAAAAGCAGTAATAGAAGGGCAGAGTGGCTTTCTGGTCCCTCTTATAAATGGTGCCTGAGCCGTAATTTACATGCAGTCTGAAAGCATTTGATGCTAAAAAGGAGATCTGTAGCACGTAGTGGAGCCACATGTGACACTCATGGTCTCCATTAGTGTTACCTGCCATCCTCTTGAGTAGAGCTGCAGCTCCTCCTAAAGTTTGGCTCAAACCCAACAGCCTTGGGTTTCGTGTGTGGGTACAGACAGACCTCGTTTCAGATCCCGTCAGCCCTAGAAACCCGTACCTGGCCTGACCAGCACACACCTCTCATGTAGGAGAGAGGAAGCTGTAAAAATCTAGGGCTGCAAAGTGTTCGTAATAGCTTGCATCTGCTGTAGCATTACATCGATTGGCTTAAGAGAGGCAGTGGAAACACTGAGAAAAGCTGTGGTTGACTTGATCTTAGAAATAGATGTTACTGTGCAGCTGGACTGCACCACCTTCAGTCCTACATCATTCAGCTTTGATCTTTTAGGTGATGTAAACACATTATGTACATTGCAGATGTGGTATATGTAGCTGTGATACATTTCTGGTACTATTTTTGTAACTCTGAGGTTGGAAAGGTTTTAACATCAGAAACTGTATCTGTCTCTTTGATCGATTACTGTTACTTTGGTCTTGAAGAGAAAAAAGAAAATGCACGTTTGAGTCATGGCATTTGCAACATAATTTTTAACCTTTCACAAACCCAAATATTTTATTTCTTCAGTAAATGTTCTTCAAAAAATAGAACAAAACCCCACCAATATGTCATGTAAACGGTGATTTTCCCCTCTATGTGATCTCAATTTAGAGAAAGCTGTTCTTGTGCTTGAAGAATGACAGCCCATCTCTCCATTCAGCAGACGATTACGATAGATTTTCAGTAACCACCACTTATGCTTTTTGATAAACTTGTGTACAAGTAAATGTAAAACAGTATGTGAGAAAATAAATGTCATACCAAGGCCTGAACTGTGAAATTCAGTAAATTTAAATAAATCTTTCTTTTAATCCGTAGCCCAAGTCTCCTATTAGTACTTTCAACCATGAGAACTAAGTGACTGTTACGTCAGGTTCGCAAAGACATGGACAGGACACATGAAAAAACACCAGTCTATTCATAAGTCAAAAAGCGACCTTTGCACCAGTGGACGATATCTTAGAACAGGATAAGGTAGTTCTGCCTGTGATTAGTTTCTAATCTATGCATGAGGTATGAGAATTAGTGTACACATCCTGTAAAAACTCAAAACAACTGGTGTTTTCTCCTTGGAAAAAGAGACACCAGTTGGAATTTTACATTTTGTTAGTGCATTCTGCATATATTTTGAAATGCTCTGAAAATGGTGCAAACCCCTTATTTTCCTTTTCTGTACCTGAAACAGAAGTAAATCTACTTACTGAACAGCGAGGTGCTCCTTACAACACTTTTTCCAGACAGTTTTATTTTGCTGTGTTCAGGAGTGGCATAAAATTCCCATGAATCAAAACAAAGCGTGGAGGAAAAAAACCCACCTAAATAAGTGCAAATTGATTTCTGAGAATAAGGGACACATTTACACCGAAATTGACTTTCTGGGCGATTTCAAGGAATAGTCATTCACAGAAAGAAACTACATTCTGACCAAAATGTCAGGAGCAATCTTCCTTTCAATCAAAGCATTATGTAGATAATTCTAGCTGTGACTTCTGTCATTTGAGAGTGCAGAAGCCTGAATTCATGATAAAACAGATTTTGTTGGCACAAGAATGTGTCGCCAAACGCATGCAGATATGCCTGCATTTCACAGCAATGCACATCATCCGGCCACAGAAACAGAGTAAGAGATTGGGTAAGTGTGTATTTGTGAAATACTTCAATTACATCTACAAAGCAGATGTGTGAATAAGAACCACCAAGCCCTGAAAGGAAAGATATCTTATTTTCAAAAGTGAAATAAGTTGTGGTTCAAATGCAAAGGGAAGACAGGGGCACTTTACACTACAGGCTGCAGTGCTTGCTTGCTACCAGAATGCCTTGGCAGCGGCATTGTATTTTCTGTGGTCATCATAGAACAGAAAATAAATACAGGTGAATTAATCTGTTTTGCTGCTAAGCAGCAGAGCACGAAATTATAGTTCATAACAAAAGCAGCACTGTAAATATCAAGATAGCTGGAGTGTTTAGCAGTTTTCAGATTTATACAATATTTAAGTTCTGAGTTGTGCCTTTCTATAAAGAACTTAAATTATAGCCACACACTCATGCGCTTCCTCAAACATAATTCATTGCTGTGTCACGTGTAATTTGCCTTCACTGTGGTCACATAGAACAAATGTATCAGAAGCTTGTTCCCATTCTAGACCCCACATAGGTAGATACTTTTATTTAAAAGTACTGAAGAACTCACTTAAATCCTCCTTTTCATTATGCATGTAGCAGATGCAGCTGTAAAACCATTTTTGGCAGTATGCTATGGAAATGCAAAGGGGAGACCCATCGATTAAGTTTGTTCGGAAGTTTGCACCTGGAAAAAAGTCACACATTTCTAACTTCCTGTTTTTTCATTTTTAAATTATTCTTTTGTCTTCTGAAAAAAATCCATAACAGCTAATAAAACTTCAGTCAAAGCTAGATAACATGCAGATCAGCGGTTGACAAGCGGCTACTATACGAGCCACAGAAGCAGAAATGGTGTAGGCATCTGATCAAAACCATTCAGGATGCCACACGCAATTTTTTTTAATGTCTTGTTCTCTCAAATTTTTGTAAAAGTGTTGCACAGTAAGTTTCCTGGATCACCAATTACTAGATTAAAAGAAACACTGTTGTCAGAATTAAGCTTCTACTAGCTTTCCTGAACAGAATTTGTAGCTGAATTTGTCTGTTTCTTAACACAGAGGATGACAGCCTTCCTGCATCCATGTTGAGCACTGTAAAATCCTCCGTCCAGCGAGGGTGAAAGGGAATAAACTGCACTATGTGTCTTTGACAACTGGTAATTAAGGCAGAAGGAAGGAGCAAAGCCTGACTGTCCATAATTCAGGAACAGGGTGGCGGAAAGGAAGTATTTTTTTGGTGATGGCAAATAATTGATAGATCGTGTGCATCTTGGCTTCACAGGGAGCTTTTATTGAACATATAGATTCTTTAATACCTGAAGAAGCTTACCAGTACATCTAGAAATAATGCAGATCAGTCCTTCTGACTCTTTGACCCCTAAGTGTTGTCTGCTTTCTGTGAATGTCTCTTTTCTCAACAGTCTTTTTAATTTATTATGTAGCAAGCAAAAAGGAACCGGGAATGCCATGACGACTTTCAAGCAGCCCAGGTGGCCAAAGATGAGGTAACAGGCCAGATGCAAGATTTTTGCATTCCCATTTGTTTTTCTTGGAAGTCAGGAAGTGTCCTCTTAGCCAGATTGTGTGCGGAGGCCCAGGTGATGTCAGGCAGAGTTCTGAAGGCATGGAAAAAGGAGACAAAACTTCTTTAAAGATAAGTTTAAGCAGGGGAGCCTGCTGCTTTTTTATTGCTTCCAGAACCAGCACCATTTCCTGGCACAGTCACTGGCATCAGTAATTAAAACAGTGTTTGTCACATGTCTTGGCTTCATAATTTCTTGCAAGGGTTGTGTGGCAAAGGAAAGCAAAAAGGTTTGTAGCAAAAGGTTTTCTTTCTCTCACCTCCCTCTTCTACAGGAATGTTTGTGCATTTCTGTGTCTGGTACTTCTGGGTGACAGAGACTCTGAAACTGTCATAGCTCCTCTCGAACATATAAACTTTGTATAGTTTTTTAAAAGCAGAACATGATTTCTTATTTTCAGTCTTTATCTCAGATCCTTCATAGGATAGAAGCATGCTCTTCTCTGACAGTCATTCTGACGCTAACACTAACGATGTGAAAGCCCAAACCACGACACCTCTGTAGGAGATGGTTCACTCTGATGAGACTTAACACATAGGAAAGAGTATTAAACAGGCAACTTGTACCACTCTGCTTGCTTTTTAAACAGGTGATAAAAAGTCAAGGTAATTTTCACTACTAAAATTATACAAAGTCTTATTCTGTCACCAAGCATTACCTCAGTTCCGCTCTCACCTACGAGCAAGCCTTCCCTGAGACAGTCCTTATTTCGGAGTCTGTCGAAGGAGGTTCTCCGGCCCACAGGTTTTGTGGTAGCTGTGCATCGGGAACAGATGGCTGAGCATCCCTCTATCCCTGGAACTGGCATGAGAAAGACTGTTGGACACCGTCATTGCCTTCACTGTAAATAAGAACTTTTAATACCATCTACAAAGAAAATGGAAATTCCCTCTAACCTCAATTTGGCAAGAGTTTGTTATGATATCACCTACTATGTTTCCTTTCACCTTCTAGATCCTGGGTGCCTGCCAGTTAAAGCAGCAGACTATTCCTGTGATGCTCTGAAGCAAACTGGATTATATTTTAATGAAAAAAACACCAGCTGAACACCCACTGAAATCAGGGAAAAACTTCTGTTTGTCTAACCTGTTTGCATTAAGAAAATAAATCAGGTTTTATTTGATTTCCCAAGTGCAAAACCCCATACAAAGACACCTCCTTCAATTTAAGGATGACTGATCATAGTTACCATAACCTGTTAAATCTACTCTCGGTTTACATAATCCAAATAGAAACAAGTCATTTTAAAACTGAAATAAAATGTCTGAGCTACCTATTTAAGTCAGTTTTAAATCAAATCTTAGGTTACATTAGCTCACTTTTCTCCTGTACACAAGCATTTCAGCAGGTTTAGAACAAACAATTCTGGAAAAAAGGAGGAAGGTGGATGGAGAGGTGAAAGAGACAATCTGCCTTTAGCTACAACACTATAGACTTGAGAAACTTTTCTATTAAAAAAAAAAAATCATCCTTCTAATATTCACAACATTGATATTTTTATACTTTCCATTTAGAACAGGTACAAACCATTTAACCTGAAGAGAACACTATACAGTCCTGTAAGCAGGCAAAAAAAACACCAAACCAAACCAAAAGTATCACGCTGCTTTTACTTAATGCACCTTTATACAAATTTTAGAGCAACTTTGAAAGAGTAGAACACAATTCTAAAGAAAATGAACATACATGCCTAAAGCAAAATCTACTCAAGTATCTAAAGCATAATATATTTTTGATAAACTAGAACAGAAAATACAGTGAACAGGTATATCAAAGGAGGGGTAGAAGGAAACATTAACTCCATATGAGCTGCAGTTCAGCACCACAGTTGTCTTGTCAAGCTACAATGTCATCAGAAGGCCAAAGAGATTTTTTCCCTCCCTGATTTACATTATCAGTGTTTCACAGCCACCCTTAATAACGCATCTTTTTGACTTGCTGTGGTACACAATAATAAGTGTATTACTTTCAAGAAGTAGAGGTGTAACCACAGAAAATACTTGATAGTTCCCTCAAACTTGTGAGTTCTAATAAGAGAAAAGGAAGCAGCTGTTCCTTCCTTTAACTTGAGTTAAAGGATTTGGAAAGGTGAAGAGGCACTCTCCGCAGGAAGCCAGCAGATACAACAGTAACATATTCTCTTATCATTGCATCTCACTATGTCTGCACTCATCAACAGAGTAGGCTATGATCAGAATGCTTCTTACATGGAACAGTGAGGCTGTAACACGGAACATTTATGTGTTTTTCAAGAGTGATTAAATATGCCTCAGGGAATTACAGAATAGGGAAAGGATTTACTGTGCTGTGGCAGTACTAATTATCCTGCCTTATATAACTGTTTCTGCACCTTCTTCCAGTCATTCCTAATGACAGAAAAAGATCGTCATGTAAATCAAACATTACAATGGTGGCAGAAACGAGTAGTAAATGAAGAAGGCTTTGGAGGCTTCCTGCACTATCCTTTCCACAGATGGTGGCTGGCAATGGATTATTTCCTTTTAAGCACAACTTCTGCTTGTCTTGTACAGAAAAGCTTTTAGAAAAGCTACACGAGCGCTGGGATGGGATGCTACTATATGCATGCTCTAGGCTTTGTAAAGCAACCCGCTTTCTCAGCTGAAAAGGCCAAGAATACAGCTGAGCAATTACAAACAGGCAGAAACACCTCCCCATCACCTTCTTCAGATTAAGGAAGGAGGATTGTCACAAGGACTAGTGGAGAAATGGAGGGAATGACAGCAGGAACATAAAGAGCATCTAAAAGCTAGTTTGAGTGTTATTCTTGCAAAGATCTGCAGCATTTGCTCTCCTGGTCTTACATATCCTTCACCTCCTGCTATATGAGTGTACTTCTCAACCAGATGGTTCTTCTGCACATGAGAAGAAAGGAGCTGCACAGCTGGCAGCGAGACCACAAAGAGAAAAGACAGGACTGTGCGAGAACTAGCACATCAGATATATATCCTTTTCTTGCGACACAGGTCCTAATCCCACTCTTCCAAGCATGGAAACCATATACTTCCATGCACAGGTGGATTTTTCTTATTTCCATATCTCTCCTGCAGACTCTGCTCAGAAGTAACCAGTTGGTCCTGTCTGTTACAAGCCTTACTCAAAAAAACGTATACGTAGCAAAGGAATAAGAGTAACAGGCTAAATACTGACTGCTCTTTGGAACTCTCTTATATCATAAATCTGCCTTGGGAATTCTTGCAGGAAATGGGATTTTGCGCCCATTACTTAGTTCCAGAAACATTCAACTTGCCAGATCAGGAGACAAAGATCTGATATCTGCTTCCTTCACCTTTGTTAATGCCTACTCCTATTGATCACTGCCATCCCCAGGGACAGCTTTCCATCTGGTCAACATCAGTCCGAAAGTCAGTCAGTCATCACAGAGAAAAATCAGTTAACGCTTGCAGCTGGAATTATTTGATAAACTGTAATCCATCTCTTAAAGAGTGAAGGGAAGATTCTATGTGGCTGACTGCCAGGAAACATGCATTCATTTACAAAATAACCTTGAAAGAACCACTTTAAACCTCAAGTTGCCCAGTGAGACCTATGCCAACTTCCCCCCTGGTAAGTACACATATTTGTCCTGAAATGTGAATCACCGAGCCTGCAGAGATTCCATTTAATTAACAAAAAACCTCCAGGTAGTGAAGGATTAAAGGGATTATGCATTTGGAAAGCAAAGTAAAAAATTAAAGTCTGCTTTTGTGAGCCATTCATTTACCGCCTACACTAAGTAAGACAGTTAAATGCCAATGATTATTAGGATACCTCTTTAATTAGTCAGTGGCTCCTGCCCACACACTGAACTTCTACAGAACTACCTGAAATTTGTCCTCTAATATCAGCTGTGGATATTAGAGTGGTAAGTGATCCTAAGCCTCTGTGTTAAAAACAGGAAGAATGTGTGTACACCAAATGTGAAAATCTGGACATAAAAATAAAGCAAAGCATAAGGACACCTCTGACAAAATTGCCTTTGTTCCATCCCTGGGGTAGATGCAAGCACTTATCCTCCTGCTCTTTTAGATAACGAAAAAGGGCACCATCTTCAAAGACAGCAAAATCTTAATAAGTTTCTGATAAAATGGTTTGTAACAAGAAAATAATGAGGCAGAGCCCCATGCAGGTAACAGAGTATGAAGTAGTCTCAAGCAGGGAAATCTGGAAGACAATTCTTATGCATTATCCATCTCTTGCAATTTACTGCTTTAGTATTTCTGCACTTCTTTACTTTGAGCCAGAAAAAATGCAAGGCAACAGCCTGGCCTGCCCACCCCATCATTCAAACTACTAAGAAAAGAATCAGCAGGGTATTGCCACTTCCCTTTTTGACATTAGTAGTGCCATCTTTTTAAAAGTTGCATTTGAAGCCTTAGCAGACAGAAATATTAAAGCTGAAGTTAATTTCTTCAAATCCTCAACTGCATAGATGTCTGTGTGGGCAGGCTCCAGGACAATAATTTTTACAGAAAAACCCTCAATAACCTACTTAACAAAAAAATAACGAATGGTCTAAATTTAAGAACATAACAAGAGTGAAAATATCATAGTAGGCAGCAGTCACCTAGCTCTGCAGCAGGATTAGCTTGGTAATTTCTTACTACAACCTAAATTAAAACTCAGGAAGACTGCACTATTGTTTTAGAAAGAAAAATATAATACCTACTGCTGATAAAACTACAAATATACATATATTCTATATAACGACAGTACTTACACAAAAGTCCAAAGATACAAAGATACCCTAGACTAGAAAAACTCCTGTGAATATCCAGGAATACAAGGTACACGTGATCCACAGTTGCAGAGAAAGGCAGGTTCTTACATAGTACTATAAACAAAACCAAACACAGTTCATCACTCAATTATGTTTAGTACGGTCTCTATGTCTGTACTGTAACACATACAGATAGAAGGGTACTGTTAAGCCTGCATCGCGTTTGGCTGTTTTTCTAAAAGGATCATGCTACCCAGTCACCCACAGTGAACATAAGCTTGTGCATTTGTGAGCTTTGTTTTGTCGCAAATCAATAGCCTCTGACAGAAGATTCAAGCATGGCTGTTCCCACCATTTGTAGCAAAACCTGCCATAGATACATAGCAGGCACAAAATTTGATTCCTTCTCTCCAAGACAATCCCCAAAACTATCTCAACAAGTATTGCTCCCTGATGTATCCACTAGACCACATATGTATCTTCATGCCATGCTCAAGGCCTCCAGTCTGTGCTTTTGCTCTGGCAGACAGACAAAAATTGATTTAATTAAATCATAATAAAATAAAAGTTGCACAATCTGTGCTGAGATAGTATAGTGATGGACAGTAGTAGAAAAAATGATCTAGCAGTTTTATACGAATCCCCAGCAATGTCAACAATAGCTTTTATTATCTTGTCCTCAGAGCCTAGGACTATTCCTTCATGCTCTTCAGTTCTACAATGAGCAAAGGTTCTGTTTCAAAGTCTGTCCAAATTAAATACTAATTGAAATTAGTATTTGGTTCCCACCAGTTATTTAAACATGTTCATAAAAAAAACCCCAAAAACTATCGACATGATACAGTATAGTTTCAGTTACAAAGGACCAGAGCTGATGGGAATCATCTGAGCTAATCATCCCGAGAACAAATACGGCAAACTTACTGGATAGTTTGGCAACCACTCTCCACTGCTAAGTTCATCCCTACAGATGCTATTGGACAACGTGGCAACACGGACCAGGAGGGACACGACCAAGGCTGACTGGAAGTTGGCATCTCTTGAGACCAGAACCGCGGGGAGGCAGAGATGTGAACAAGCTTATGCGGTCAAGGATGGAGAGGGACAGAAAGCAATGCTAAACTCCATAGCTTCATTTGCTGAGGGCATCCATTTTCTCACCAGACTAGAAGACAATTAGTAAGGGCGGGGAGGGAGGGGAAGCTTTTTTCGGTGTATTTGTTAATTCGTACACCATCACCGCGAGCAGCCGCAAGGGCTCCAGCAGCACCCAGGGTCACCCTCCGCTCCCTGTCCATGGTCCTGTGCTGAGGCCGGGACGAGGACGGAGTCCTGCAAGCACTGTCCCGAACCCTCCCTTTGAACCCTCCTTCTTTCTTTCCACTCCTTACACTTCCACCTACGGCAAACAGCCAGACAGAGGAACGGTGCCGGGGATGTAGCAAGAGCACAAGCAGGAAGGGAGAAGAAAGGTAAACTAGTACATGGAATGGAACAAGGTGTAAGATAGGACTAACAAAGGGGCTGCTACATGAAAGTCCCATGAAGGTCAAAATCCTGCACAAAATGCTTTAGATGTGCTTTCAGCCAGTTAAACCAGGTAACAAAGGCAGGCCTTCCAAGCTTAACATGAGAAGAAGCCTGGACTGCTTCTGGAAATGCCCAGACAGCAAAGGCATTAGGAGAAGAAAGAAGATGGTGACAGTAAATGAGAAAGCAGAGCAGATCACACCACTCTTCATCCAAGAACCATTCAAGAGTGAAGACTCTGTCCTCAACCAATTGTCTGCTTTACTTTGATCCACATAATTGTTGTGGTGCTCTTTAGTAGATTGAGCTTCTGATGCAGTTCCGATACCAGCAGTGATGCTGACTCCCACTAGTGAAGCTACTCAAGAAAAACTAATGTCTAAGAAATACATTGTATGGATACTTCCTCCAGAGTAAACATCCCTTTAACTTTATTTAATCATTCTTCAAAAAAAAAATAAGGTAAGAGAATTCTTTAGCTGAGAAAGCTATATGTATGCAAGAAGAAAAGAGAAATAAAACCTTTTTCTCAGAAGAGAAAAATGAGGGGGGATGACCCAAACCCAACACCATCTGGTTACTTTTCCACAATTTAGTTATCTTTTCTAAGTCCAAAGTCTCTACCCCAGTGCCTCTCCAGCGGACTGGCCCCTAGTGGCCCCCCAGGCGCTCTGGCCCTTTCAGGAGGTTTCTCAGCACCATGTCCTGGGCGGGAACTCAGCGCCCTGGAACCCACTCAGGGACGAAGCCAGCAGGAGCAGCGAGAGAGTTCCGATCTTTGCAATGTAGTCAGAAAAAACAAGGTACCTGTTACTGGTCAAGGTGCACTGGCTAGCTGTTAAAAATTACAGCCCCGCAAAAGCTAATCTAGCCCTATTCAGAAAGCCAAAGATGAAAATGTAGTCACCCATCCCAGCTCTCTCCCATCACCCTCCCCACACCAGGAAGAGGAGGATTGCTGCACTATGTCTAGGGCTAGAGCTGATTTGGACGACTCTGAATTATTGGAAGGTCTCTAAAAATCCAGCACTTTGCCTTGAAAATGCCTCACAACAGACTTCTCTGCAACAAAGCAGCCCAAATTGGAAACTTTTACGGGTTCCAAGTGCAGCAGTGTTGCAGAAGCAGACGTGCACCTCTGAAGAAAGTGAGCCCAAGTCTCCAGCTTGCTCTATAGCTGGGACTGATGAAACGAGTCACTGACTAACAGCCTGTGCCTTTCAGCAAGGATGCTTTGTACTCCTTTCTGTGCATTGTGCTGACCAGAAAAATGAGATAAAGAAGTTTTTATTCTGCTTTTGTCCAGATCATAATTTCTTATTATGGTTGAACAGATTATTTGGGATACCTTGGGAGAGCGGGAGAAAGGTATAGAGAAAATTCCATTCTTGCTGCAGAAGCTTTTGTCTCTTTCCTTATACCGTCTGCTCTCATAATTTCAGTTTTAAAAATAAACTGTAATTGCATAGTTAGTTCCATTACATTTTTTGTGGAAGAAACCTTATTTCAAGATTTGGTTTCTGTTCCTTTGTTTGTGGCTGCATTATCCAGAATTCAATTCCCATAAGGTATCGATGTACTATATTTCCAAGCTCCAGTCACGCCAGACTTACTTTCCTTCATGTCAAGCAGTGTGAAGCCTCAGTTTGCTAATTCGGTAGTGCTGAGAGGACAGGGGAATTAAGGACCAGTTTGTCAAGCTTCACTTGGAGAATATACCCAGACTACAGCGTGCCAGGCCAGCAGGGCCAAAATCAAGAGGGTTTTTCCCCCATACTGGTGGAAACTATACTATAAAGGAGCAATGTTTTGGCAGCTGTGATCCTGTACTAGAGAATTTTTAGACCACTTGCCAATTCTTTTGCAAAATAAAATATCTTCAGAAAGGCCTACGAACCTGCCATCCTCATTTATGCAGAGGTATATGGTCAGTTAAGCACACATACTCACCTATGCACCTTCAGCCCACCACCGAACAAGAAAACCTAGGTCAGAACCTCTCAGAGATCTTACATAACTTTGAGAGAAACTCAGAAAACAGAAATATTACTGTGCGTACCCAAATACTCCATATAGTGCTATTTGGTTATACGGAACATACACCACATGCACCACATTGCAGTTCAGACACAGTGGGCAGAAGAAGCATCTTCAAAAAAGAAACTTAACAGCAAGCGCCAATGTTATGGTTAGTTTTTACCTTTGATCTGCTGAGTGTCCCAACAGGCTATTTTCAGTACACTCTGAAATGCAGAGTATACATAAGGCAATGTAAGGCAGTGGCAGGAGAAAAACATTACTGCACATATGATCTCACAAGGCAGCTATTTCAGTATGCAAAATAGATCTGATAATTGTGTTATGAAGCTGAATAATTAGCTAAAATGAGAAATTTTAAGTTAAAGTTAACTTCTTAGGTGTTAATGAGGACAGAACTTATCTGCTAAACCAGCAGTGACAGCAAAGCAAAAATCCCAAACCCCCTAAATGATATGCTAGACACCAACAGGGAAGTAAATAACACTACAAATATTTTTTATCTCACATCAGCCAACACATACAACTCATTGAAACAAGATATTAAGTCAAAAATTCAAGTAAAATTCAAGGAAGAGATGGACATTTATATAATAATAAGCTTATCTGCAATTACAGTGTCAGTACAAAAACATTCTACTGCACTCCTCTTCATGCAAACTAAATTCAAGCCAAAAAGTTACAACAAAAGTTATACCCTAGGAAAAAGTTCCTCATACAAATGCTACTGCTAAATGATGAGATTCCTGCTTTTGCCAACTGTCACAATACTTGACTGAAATACCGACTTGTGCTTACTTATCATAAAGCAATTTAAAACAGGAAAAAGAACTTTTGTATTATAGATTAGATTTCATCTGTACTATTTTACTCAGAAGGTGGATAATTTTGGGGGGTGGTTTTGGTGGGGTTTGTTGTACCTTTTATTAAAATAAAAAAAAAGTTTTCTTGAATTCATTAGCAACTTATTCTTCATGAGCCATTTTAAACCAAGAATAGCTGTTGATAATTAAGGATAATATTTTATGATAGGGTAACATATACTTACTATTCAGAGTTTGCTGTTCAGTAATTTATCTGGATTACTGCTGCCCTGTTATTTTAAACTGAAGCACTTGAAAGTCTGTTAGCATAAACAAGAACTTAAAAATGTTTTTCCACAAAACAGTAGTTTTGATAAAAATTAGAACAGTTTCTTGCAAATAAACTTCCAAGTTTTCAAAGTGCAATTCACATTTACTTCCCTCACCCGTGTATTCAGGGTTTTGCACCTTTGTTTAGGATGAGCTGTTTCTTTGCTTTGCACGATGACGTGTGCGCTGTCCCCTGAGGAAAATGCCTTTGACATTTTGGTGGAGGAAGAAGTGTCTAAGTGACAACTTCAAATCTGAGTAAAGGCAATAAGCTGTGGGCAAGTTGCCCAGCTTCCACATGACGCACTTCATGATGGCTCTAAGAGGCTGAGTCTTCCTTGAGAGAAGACAAAGGACACAAGTTGCTTGTGAAGAGTGCTTCATTAGCTTTCCTTGGAGGATGCTCAGAGTGAATATTGATAATGACATTGTCATTGATAGTTCACTGAAGGAGAAGCATTTGTACAGAGCATCCAGCACCAACAGTGAGATCATGCATCAAATCAGACCTAATTACTGTCTGCAGTTTTGGAACGTAGAGTTGCATGACTCAGATGAGGAGAGAGAATTCCTCTCTATCTACTTACTTCTCTCGTAGGGAAGCACAAGGAAAGAGGCATATAAAATGTATTAGGTTAATTGTTTAGAGAAATTCCTTTGTCATATCCACGCACTTCAGCAAAGAGAAGTCCAGAGAAACAGGATTTGTAGCTCAGACACCTGCAGCATGTGTTCTATAAGCCAATACTAGACCCCTCTGTACACACAGGGTGATAGAAAAGTTTAGGACCTCTGAAGTTCCTCTCTCACCTCTCTCACTCCCCACCTCTGCACTCAAGGCAGAGCATTTGAGCTTATATGGGGATGCTCAGAGCCTTGTTGAGCTTAGTTTTGAAATTCTGTCCCATTCTATCCTTGAAGGTATTCAAAGTCGATTGAATGCACTCCTGGACAAACTGCTCTAGCTGACCCCGCTTTGAGCAAGGGGGGGTTAGACTAGATGATTTCCAGAGGTGCCTTCTGACCTCGACCCTTCTGTGATTCACAGAGTCCGCAGCTTTTCTGGACAACCTGTTAACCATGCCTGTGTGGGGCATGCTCTCTTTGAATCGGACCTGCAGCAGAAATACATCTGTTCTATATGACCAATGTCGCTAATTTGTAGTCAGTCCTAGGAGCCACAGAATTTACAACATAAAAATTAATCTTCAACAGGAAACATTAATGAAGGAAAAAGGAAGCAGATAAGTTCACTCCTTTTGCAACTTACAATTATCACACAATTCAGCATAGGGAAAGAAATTCAGTAACATTGGTTGAATTTCATAGTGTTTTTGAAGCGCATTTGAAGGCACAAACATTTCATTAGAGAGGTAGGAGAGAAAATTACCAAACCTCAATTTATAATGAACCAGAACAGGCATAATCTTCTCAACATGTAAAAGAAAGGAAATTGGCATAAACTTACTTTTTTAATTTTCAAGGCTCTGTACAGTTGGATACGATACTTCATAAGAGTACAAAAGTGACCAGTCCAGTCAGTCCTTAGTCTTTGATACAAAAAATGGAATTTTAAGTAGAGAAGACAAAACACGCTAGATGAAGGGAAATAAAAACTAAAGTTATGACATTACATACAGCAACTACAGTGTTAGCATTAAATAAAAGCAAAAGGCAATCGGGGAAAAAAAAACTAGCTAGCACACACAGAATTAAGTAGTTAGTTCCAACTGAGGGAATGAGAAGATAAGTGAAATGGAAAAGGGTCTTTCAGTCTAGTGAGGGACCTGTGTTTAATATCAACCAAAGTAGTTTATATGTACCAAGCAAGTCTCCAGATGGAAGCTGTACTTTCTCTGCCAAGACAATTCTCTAGGGCAACATTGGATGAGGTCTTCTCAAATAAATAGATGTGAAATGCTACAAGGAAAAAATAATTGAACTCTCCTAACATTCTCTTTGCAAATTAACTAGATGTTTAACTCCCCCTTCTCTTTTACTTTTTCTGGCACAAGAACCCCAAATACTACACAACACATCCATCCATCTCACAAAAGGAAGAAAAAAGTGCATTTCATATCAGATGCTTTGCGTCAAGCCTGCTAAGGCTCATAAATCAGCTGTCTTAGTGCCCTGGTCATTTCAACCAACGTCTGACCCTTTTGTTAACTCATGATTTATAACTGGAAGTTACTTTTTTTTTTTAATGCCAGATTTATAAACTTTACTGTGCTTGGTTTGATATAATATCCATTTTGTACATCAAGCTATAAGACAGTAAATTTATTGTCTATGAACTGTTACCTTGAAAAATTACATCAATGCAAAGTGGTTTCCATTTAGAATCAATGGGCAATAAATTCATTGGATTTTTTTTTTTGAGGGGGGGGAGAGAACATGATGATATTTGTGAGGTCATAAGCGGCTATATAACGGGTGAAACTGGGAGCAGAGGCAACAGTCAGACAGGAGTTCTGAGTTACAGGGGTAGACAAAGACAAAATATATTCAACACAGCAACAATGCATAAGCTGGTATTCTGCTGTCTCATTGTTATCTGCTTCTCCTGTCCTCTCTCGTCTCTCCCCATCATCAACGCCAGTGAGATGTCTTATCAACTCTCAGGTAAGAGTCTTTTGATTTTAATGGTCATAAAGCAGGGGCTGGAGCAGTAAAACCAGAAGAGAAGCAGGTATGCTTTCCGAGGGGCCTTTATCTGTGCTGATCAGCTGTAGAAAAAGCAGGAATGTCTTCAGAACACCGGCAGCGCAAGTGACATCATCAGTGGGTGCTAGTCTTGTAAAATGGGGAGGTTGGGTGCCCTAAGTATTTCTTCCTGCTGCTGAGCTCCTGAGCTCCAGGAGATGAAGATATCTGAGCCTTTTAGCACTGGAAGTGAGCCGGCATATACAGTGTCTGTCTTTGGAGCAGCATTAGCAGGCATTGGGTAATTTAAAGAAACTTGGCTGTACACTCTCTCCTCTTGCTACACTTCAAAATGAGCTATGTTTAACTGACGTTGTATTCAGAAAGAGGGAAACCTACTGCAAAGATTAATGCAGTCCTACTTGGATCAAGAACAGGCAAGTCTGTCTTACACTACAAGAATAGCAATGTATTGAGCGTGCTGTTTGTTTGCACTAACGCAGATTCCATTCAGTCCAGTGAAAGAATAATCCTTTGCTTGAAAAAGCTCTCCTCAAAGATTGAAATTATACTACAAGCCAAGACTGAAATGGCTCAGCAAAAACACACAGCAGTCAGGAAGGTTACTGTCATCAGACCTGTCCTGTGCTGGAAGAGTTTCTGAAATGAGTTCTGAAAGAACAGGCAAATCAAACCCAAAGTTATTGCATAAAGCTGGCTATTAAACGGTGGCCGTTCTTACCCACTTTGCAGGTGCAATAGCCGTTATGCTGGTTTACAGGTATCAGTAGCTCCTAGTTTGCTTTGAAAATCTTGGACTCACTAAGCCAGCATCTTCTCAAGCCTTCCACTATGTAACTTGCATTTACAGGCAACCATGACTCAGTATGGATAACATCTATCACATCATTGGGTGAACAAGCTGGCTCTAACAATTACTGCATTTCTTTGAAGGCATCCATTAGGCTTATTAAATCTCCCTTGCTGATACAAAGAGTCTGTAGCCTGGGTAAAACAGAAGTAGAACTCAGTATTAAAGAGGGTTGTTTTGTTTTGTTTTTTTAAATCTCAAAGCAAATTTACCTGCTACTACTGCTCTGAATTAAAAAAATAATACAAGGTTAGAGATATGAATTGTCTCCACATAGCACAGGGAAGTTACAGTATTCTTATTCAGAGTCTTACGCTTAAATCCCCACTGTCGTTTGCAATTGTCCTTTTGTACAGTGAACAAACTAACAACGTGGATTTCCAAGGTCTTCAAGCTCTTGATCTTGGTCCAAGTTTTTGAAGTGTTCAGGGATTATTTTCAGCAGTTTATTTTCTTATATATTCCCTATTGAGGAGCTATACAGTCTCACCCATCCCTGCAAGCAGGTAAGAGCAACTAAAGCTCCATAGTATCATCTAAAAGCGCAACTACAAAACTATATTCATCCACACAACTAGAGTTTGATAATAGCTCCCTCTTGTTGCCCACAATTTCGAATGTCTGCTATGTATTAGCAAAGATGAAATTTACTGCTCAGATTACAAAAGCCTTAAGTGTAACACTGCTAAGAGCTCCTGTTGGCAACCTGTCTTGAGGCACAGGCTAGTTACAGAATTATAAATTGTCTATGTACATACAAATTAATTCCATCAGGTATCAGCAATCTGTTGTTTCAGAAAAAGTAATAATATCTGTACTGGTACGCACATTAAATGAGAGAGACAATTGAAATGCAATTGAGAAGCATAGCTGCCAAAATATGTTTTAAGATTTCCTACATTTATTCCTGTCCTTGCCCCCCATTTTATTGCATTTAATAGTTGGCAAACTGAGCAGGTTAATAGGCCTTGAACAGAAAGTTATGCCTTTATTCATAGAAAAGCTCTAGCACAGGAACTTGTTGATAAAGAAATGGACTTAAAAAAGAATAAATTATATACAAATCTGATTTGTCTACAGCGGGGTACTGGGAGGATTAGGTTGCGAGTTCCCCAAGCAACGGGAGGGCCTGCTGTTGGTCAAAAAACATTCTTCAAGAAAGATCTGCCAGAGAAATGAGAATCTGAGATTAATGTCAGGAAGGTATCTTTTCTCAAAGCTTTGGAAGGAAAAAAGCCCCAAACAGCTATACCCTATTACATTCATTAAATGAGGATGGATGATTGGTGATTTCATTATAATCTTCAACAGGTGGAGCCAACAGGCCTGATCGGAAATCATCTGAGACAGACTGAACCAGGGATTCAAAGCAAAAGCTTTACCTTATGCCTGTTTCTGTCATCTACCATTTACAGCTGACGAAGATCCGAGATTAAATCTGGAGCGGCTGGGCAGCCCAGGAAGCACCTCCCTGCTTCAGTTTCTGCCAGAGCTCTTGGGTACGCTGACCGAAGACACTAAAGCAGGTGAGATGTACCGCAGCAATGTACGGTAGAGTGCCCGTGGTTTGCATGGCCGGCTTCCATGGACATTGTGGCCCAATGCCTGGGTACTCACTGAAATACAGCGTTATGTGTAGGCAACAGACAGCTGTCATTTAGTTACCGGGGACCCTGGGGAAACCTGCTGAGCAGCCCTGCATGCAGCTCAATACGAGCTGGAACAGCCTCCTAATGAGTTTAGCAAAACCGGGGCAAGGCAAAGATGGGCCATGAAGCAGCCAGCAGATAAAACAAAATAGCACTCTCTCAAAAAACATCAATACTTGCAGAAAGTGCAGAATCAACAGCAATAGATGGTTTGGGGGGCAACAGACATAACAGGTACCCACTGAAGAGGACAGTACAGCTTGTGTCTTCAGAGTCCCAGACCCCACTGGAACTGTGTGCCAGAACTGGCTGTGCTGCAGCAAAAGGCTTTTCTGTCTGATCCTCTGAACACTCCAGTTCAAGACTTCTGCTGGCTATAACGTTATGGCACACAAGGATGACTTGTGTAGGTTCACGATTTCTAAATGGTAAAACACTTCATTATGTCTCCTCTCTACCAGGTCTCAGCCCCAGCAGCTACAACCCAAGGGAAAATATCAAAGAGGTAAGCAAATGACCATCTGTCACTGAAACAAGAAAAATAAGACTCCACATTTTGAACTGCACAAAATTGTTACTGAGACATCATTTAAGATCCACAGACTTCATAAACAGTATAGACTAAAGTATGCCACTGTTCTTGAAGCTGGAATCACTTACCAGTTAGATAAGCAGGGGAGAGAAACAAACAAACAAACAAGAGCGATTAATCCAGAGCATTTCATTCTAAACCCCCCACCTTTTTTCTCCAGAAAAATGGCTTTCTAAATAAAGGCCAATTTGCAGCTTCACCAGGCTGGTACATTAACCAGCATCAGCTGAAAGCCATTTTTTTCCTCCACTACAACATGGGCTACACAGTATTATCAGGTTTATTATGCACCATTAGTTAAACGGAGAACATCATTCCTGTTCACTTATCTGCTGAATTAAATACAAAGGCAGAAGACAGGGACCAGTTTTAGTGCATCATCTAAATCAGAGGGCACACTGGGCAGCCACCTCTCCTCCCCATCAGAACACAGGGCTGGGCGACCATTCGGGGCAGTGAAGAGCGCACTTTCCCGCTGGGAACATTTGCCATCCAACAGTAACCTCTCTAATGCTGTTTGATTTCAGACTTTCTATGGAAATCATCCCCGAATTGCTTTGCTGGGCCGCTTCTTGACCAAGGACAGGAAACAGTACAAGAAACGTGGGAATCTTTCCGAGTGCTTCTGGAAATACTGTGTGTAAACAGGAGAAGAAACTCTCCCTGACTTTGGTTGTATAATTTATACAGATGTCTGAAAACGTGTATATAGATTTGCTTGATTTAAAATGAGACTGAAGAAACATGAAGACAGCTCATAACTTTAGACTCTACGCTACTTGAAAATTAATAAATTCTTGATGTTTTGCAACTATGCTGTGAGCAGTGTAGTATTTTCTTAGAGCTCAGTACAACAGGAAGAAAGTAATGGGACAAACAGATAAATATGCAACATGAAGAGAACTCAGGCAGGGGAAGCAAGGTTCCCATGGGGTCGCGTGAAACCTCCCTGAAGAGTGACGCCTCAACTGCCTCTAAGTCCACAGGCAAGAGGACTTCCTCCCTTGTCACCTGATGTAGATTGGGGTGCCAGGAAGAAAGGGTCATTGCTGCATTCCCTGATGATGCTGAGCCACTGAGAGATGGCAGTTTAACAGTGCCCAGTCCCCTCCCACCACAATAAGCATGTGTCAGGATCAAGCATCTGCTCCCACTGCTACTGGAGAGAGATAACTGTTTCTCTTGGTCACTCCTACAGACAGACCCACAAATCTATTTCTTTGCAGCACCTTGCCTAGTCCCAGCTGCCCATGACAGCAGGATTGCCTGTGCATCGCACAGGCTTTCAGAATTGTGTCTGATTACCACCGAGCACAGCACGGAAGGTAAACATTGACAACCATAACATCAAGGGTTTACACCCAGATTGCGGACAGACAGGGACAACACAACGTAAAAGATTCTATGACTGTGACCTGCATTTTTGTGGCTGCACACACAGGTGTGGGAAGGTGATACGTGGACACAGATCACAAGTGTTACTAGGACAAGCCACCTCCTGCTTGGGCACTCGGGGCAGTGAGATTTTTCCCCTGAGCCACCCACATGGTTTTTATAATGTTGTTGTACCTTGGCATCTAAAGTAAATGAGGGAGAAGACAAAAAAAGCAGCTGCAAAATGGTTCTAGTCTGACTCCTTTGTATACGGAGTACCAACGTACTTTCTCAGCCCCAGATACTCCCTGATAGTATCTACGATGAATAGAGCTGGAGTCCGGAATTGCCTCTGGCGGATGGCAATCTTGATAATATGCACAAACAGTCTGAGCTGTGAAGCCCTACTTTGTTCAATACATACTTCACATAAATCTTGGCTAATCAAGGCTCACAGAAAGCTTGAAGTAAACTTCACCTAACAGTGATACACATGCTACAGTGATCTCAATAATATACATCATAAATCTCTGACTGTGCTGTTTCAATAAGGCCTACAGGCTTGATACAGCTTGTTCACTTCACATAAATTGTAAGACAGATGAAGCCAGCTATAACAAAGAAAAATGTCCTTACAAATGCAGAGCAGCTGGATGCACTGTGCAGCTATTTGAAATCTTCTGAATATTGATCCTTCTCTTACACAATGCAGCAAGTCAGTGCCTGTCTGGAAATTACTGCTTTCCTGCCACCTCATCCGTCAATAAAAACTTGTAAGAAAAGTCTTCGGCTTTATCTAAATGAATAACTGTCCGAGACAGATTTATTTCATAGCCAGGGAAAGCTGTAGAGCCTAGAAAAACTGGGAAGAAAAATATATCTGTTCAATCCCACTTCAAAAATTGCAAACATAAACAAAAAATAATTAAAACCTTAATGAATAATAATTAAAAAAAATATTACAAGTATTAAAAAGTACACTAGCCATCTACATAAGAGAATAAAGGAATGAAGAGAGCTGTCAGTTGGTGAGGACAGAGTCAAGATGAGGTAATCACACTATAAACCATGAAACCATTTCAGCTTTCAATACTGCAAAAATACTTGCCAGCAGTTATTGGATCTAAAGAAACAATACTCAAACAACTTATTGCACAGCTGGGGTGGAAGTCAGCTAATTCTAATATAGCAGAATTTCAGCAGAGCCTGAAACTTCCCATCATTCGCTGCCCTGCCTTTGGTAGGACGGAGTTCAGGCTGCATCCTTGGACGTGGCCAGTAGTTCTCAAAAAGCTGACCATTCGAGACCCTGTTGCACACCCAACTGCCTCCTTTCTGAAGGAAATGTTCATGGCAGATGCCAGATAAACTCAGTTCCAGGGCTCGAGAGCGGAGACCCCGGTCATACTGTGACAGAGAAGGGCAAACTCCGCTTCTCCCCCACCCTGCTATAACCTGTAGCTCCTGCCAGCTCTCAGCTCTGAGCTTTTCCTCTCTTCTGCAGACCGGGGACAAGGAGGCTGGAGCTGTCACAGAAGACTAAAAGGCTGTAGGAGAGCCCCATAAGGCAAGCCGTTCACCTTTCCACCAGGCAGAGCAGAGCTCTCGGCGCAGGCAGAAGGGTGCTGGGGAAGAGATCCGCCAGAGTCCTGCCTGCGCCAGCCCCCGCCTGCCCGTAACGGTTTCTGGCAGCAAACTGGAGCATCAAACGGGAGCCAAGCAGGCAGACACCTGCCTGAACTGCACAGCAGCAGTATGCAATATATACCCCAAGAGTGAACACAACCACGGAGCAACACTGCTACAGAAAAAGTCCCATTGCTTTTGAAGGTGGGTGCAAGTAAGAATCACAGGTCCAACACCTATCTCTCACCCTGTGCCAACAATACAGAAGTACATCTTTCAGCTCACCTTTGACATCTACAGAGGCAAAAGCTACAGGTTTTTAACTGCAAGCAAGAACTTCAGCTGACAGGAGGACAGCTGACAAACCAGTAACGTAGCTGGACTGACGTTGCCTAGATCCTGAATAAAAACATAGCACCACCTTGAACTTTTTTCGTTTCACAAGTCTATTCACTTCTCATAATTTTTGGACGAAAACTACCCAATTTGGCTTACATTTGTAAGTAAGTTTAGAATGACACAATCACCCTTTTAAAATTAACAAATCATCAGCAAAAACATATCCAATGTTACCTTTGGGATGCCTGTATTTCAAGGAACTGCATCACTTACCTTGCCAGAAGCACCTTTAGTTACATACTTATCTAAGATTAGTTCTTTCTTTTCCAACTTTAATAAGATGCTACACCTTTTGATCTGTACCTCGTACTCCCTGCAGTGATGTTGCCTTTCTCCTGCAGGCTTCTTTAAGCACTTTCAACCACACCTCTCTCTAAAGTCCCTTAAAGCAGAAAAAGATGAGTAAATTGTTTCTCTGCAATTAGTTAAGAACTTTATTGCTCTATGAAGCTTGCCTGTAAATTAAACCTATGAATTGTTTCTTTGTACTTCCTCTAGAACACAAATTTTAGTGTGGTGGAGCCAAACTGCTCCCAGGGTGTTTATTATTTACTTTTTCTCACAAAATCAGCACAGACAGAAGCTTTAAATCCTGCACGCCAAACCCCAACAGTTTACACATCCAAATATAATCCTTTACATTCAAAAGGTCCTTGCCCTTCTTCGTGGGATGCAATTAGAAAGGAAATAACACATCCTGAAATGGGTAAGGTAGAGTGAGATAAAATAAAAAAACCCCAACCACAAAACCACACATGAAACAGGATGAATGGCCACTGCATCACCATTTTCACCATACCCACAACTTCAACAACTACGTACAAGGAAAATGTAATGAATAACTTACTTAAAAGTCTATTTTCTAGAAACTACCAAACAACAAAAGTAAACACACACTTGAAACAGTTCTTTGCAGCATATTTTTCAATTTTATTTATAAAACCAGAAGCTCCTTTAAAGTATGCAGTTAAAATCACAACTGTAAATTCAACCACAGCTGAATATTATTTCAATAAAATATTCCTATCAACTGATGTAAAAATTCATCCGATTGTGATTTAAAACTCAATTCAGCTGGAAGATAAACTTACCAATACATTACATATTCAGCGAGTATTTATTGCACACTGTAAAAATACACAGGGGTCCCTCCTGTTCACAGCAATGCCATGAAAATATTCGCACATCAAGTCATCTTTTAAAAACATAATTCTGTATTTATGAATACAACAAAAAGATTGCCAGCGAGGGTTTCCAGACTGCTGATGCCCCCACAGGGGGTAGTAACCGCATCATTAGTGTACTTGCATGTTTTCCCTTTGATCACCAAAAAAGTGACCTTCCAAGCAGCTCTAAACTGTCTGCAACATTTTAATTATGCCAGGCAAAACAAAGTCACATAAACAAAATAGCATGTGCAAATCTGGCTGCAATATTTACTCCATTGGTCTTTCAGATCAGAACTGGATCTCACTTCGACTACTCCAGCAAACTACAAAGACTGAAAGGTTAATATATGTCGAAGTAAAAACTACCAGTTCCTGAAAACTTATGGAAATGAGGTCCTTCCCAAAAGGCTTGATAAGGCATTTGATTGCAAGATGTTGTGGTTCTAGTAGGGTAAAGAGTAGCTTGGGAAACTGTTTTTTGTCCTAAACCCGGTTTTGCAGCCAAGACCATTGATGTTTTTGGGCAAATAATTTACTTTCATTGTCACACATGGCACTGATTCACCTCTTCATTTCATGATATTCTTCTCCCATACCATTTTTTCTGTAACCCAGGACTAGTGTAGCTCCAGACAAGGAATCTTGCACCCAAGATTTAGCCAGGATTACAAACTTTGAATTCAAACTCCTAGGCACGCGCACACCTTCATTATGTACGGTCCTAGGGTATGGTGTTCACAGCACTACAAAAACCATCTAGGATTTCTGTTGCTTCGTGATGCTACTGGGCACAAATTCATAGTAGTAGGTGGTACAAGAAGGATTAACATCTCCAAACAAGAAACACATTTAATATGATCAAGTTTCTACGTACAGGTCAGCATCTTGACCACGTGTAGCAAAGACAGCACAGGATACAGTGAGTGAAGATCCCCAAATTATACTCCTGGATTTGGTATGAACTGGGGCTATGCATCTGTGCAAGTCCTTTGTGTCTCTGCCTCTTTTTATACAACTGGGATAGTGATAGTCATCTTTCTGACATGTTTCCAGACCTATGAATGAAAAGCATTATTCAAGCATTAGGTACATATTACCATTCTCCTAAACTAAGTGCCACTGTTTTATAACATGGATGACATGTATGCCTGCTAACATCACAAACCATCTCATTTTCATACTCAGGAAACAAACAGTGGAAATAACGTACAGCAAAAGAGTTAATTATCTAAACCTTGCTTCTGCCTCACACTTTTAAACTATTTTGAAGGAGATGGCTGTCCTTACCTGGAGTATTCAAATTGTTTCGCTATGTCTCAAAATATACTAAAGCAGTCATTTTAATTTAAGCATAGCTATCTAGAATGGATTCTAGTGTATCAGTCTAATTTGACGGTTAAGTTAGTTAAGAAGCTTCCCAATTAAGAAAAGAACCTATACACAAAGCATCTTATTACATGTTTTATAGCAAATATTTTAGGCAGTGTGGTTATAAAGCAGAATACCGTTTTTGGAAAGTGCTAGAAAAAGACTAGGACAGGTGTAAGGTATTGCCCACATTTTCCTACTTGAGTACATAACTTGATATATGTAAACACCTACTGAAGTCTCTTATTTTAAGGTGTTTAGAGTTCAGACACAAAAAGTACTGAGGATGTGTGGAGCTCTGCTGATTTAGAACACTTAAGAAAAAAACAGTTCAAGCTGAAAAAAATGAAAGACAAAAAGAAATGCAGCTTAAGAATAAATAGAAAGCAACAGGTATAAAGAGAGCAGGCAAACATAGTGAAAAAAAAAAAATATCAAAAGAACACTGCCTGAGTCAGAATAGCCTTGAAAACTTAAAATTCTGTAAAAATAACTTTCCTTGAAATAAGCTTTAATGACAAAGGTTGCCACTGAATTGATTTTAAAAAGTAACAAAAACCTTTAGATAAATACAGTTTTCCTTCAATGATCTGCAGATGACAGTATTTTTAACTCAATAACTTGACGCTTACTAATAAATGAAACTGAGAAAGTGAAAATCCTTCACATAGCAGAAGAGTTACACAGAACGAAAGGCTGAATAATGCATTACATTCTAAAACTGTTGAGAAGGCTAAGGTGATTAATAACACCACAAGGAAAATTTGATTACATCCAGCTTTTGATAAACAAAGGGGAAAATCAGACAAGATTTGCTAGGTTTCAGTGAAGCGTGTCCTGCTTGAAGAGCACTTTGAGACAATCAGCTTTAAGCTAGAAGTATTAACATGAGAACAAGTCCTGAAAACATACTGAAAGAGAAAGTGGTTACCACTTTCTGAATAACAAACTCGCACTATGCACAAACTCATTTTTCATCCATGGATTTCAACAGTCAGAGACTCCATTATAAAGAAAGAGTTTAAAGCTTGTACAGGAAGTCAACAGTGACAAGAAATAATGAGTATGTGGGGTCTGATGTTCCAATTTGGCTCCACAACACGTGACTTTTCAGGAAAGCAGAAGAAATGAAGCTCAAACTCTTTTTGTTTTTGGCATCACCACAACAAAAACAAAACGGGGAACTGGCTCAAAATTTCCTATTCGCTATGTGTGGATCCAACTCATCTAACTACTCTAATATAACAACAAAAAAATTAAGATACAAATCTGCCTTCCAGACCACTAGCAACGTAAGATAAAAGATCACACACAGCTGCTTGAACTGATAACGAGGCCATAGTGCCTTGATAGAGAAGGTTTTCTACATCTTTTATTAAAAAGCAGATCCTGCGTAAGGAAGGAACTCCTGAATTGTTACTTCTATTTTTTTGATTGCTATTTATAATTTAATCTCTAATGGATATGCAAACCATTTACCCTCAATAAATTTTAAACACCTAACCTGAGAAACACAGCTTTAAAAGCAAAAGCTATAAAACAACTTGGTTCCAAAACACTTATCATGAAAAACATAGGGAATAGCTTCGCTTCTTTTCACTTCAGTTTACTTTTTTGATGGGCACAAGCTGGCAAAAGGAATTTTGATGCAGAACAACTTGGCTAGTTTTCAGCTGTTCATTAAAAAGCCTACTGGGTTCTCGAACCAGCTACAGTGACTTTAGAGCCTCAGAGTATCAGGATCTTCAGTTTAGGCCTTTAAACATTGAACAAACAAAAATGAAGAGCACCCTGTTGTAGCTTGGTTTCAATGCTGGTTTCAACACATCTACCTTACTCGGAGAGTACACATGCTCTGATTTGTTAGGTTCTTCACTGTAGGTTCTTAACCAATGCATCTTTTCAGACTCTTACTTGCCAAGTTCAAACAACCAACCAACCCAAAAAACCTTTGTATTTTGCTTATCATTGAGCAATTAAGAGTTAGAAACATAACCCATTCTACGCCAAGTCTGTGAGGTGAGGAAGGGAAATAGCCTCCCAGTGAAGCATTGTCTTCAGAGTCATGCCAGGAGTGGAGGAGTAATGGAGGAAGATTTAGTTTCACGTGTGTGACTGCTTGTGTTGGGAAGAGATAGCCAGACAGATTCACCACTAGTATGTAGCAAAGCCAGAGGAAAAGAAAATGGGAATTACATCAAGCAGTTTTACTGACGCAAGTGCTGATGCCTTCAGCGTTGCAGGAGCGGAGGTGATTTTCCCTCGTTTTCCATATTGTCATCGGCCATTGCAGCCTCACAACTTGCTTCCCTGATGTCACATGTAACACAGCCCTTTGAAAGAGAAGAACGTACTAATTTAAATTCTCCTTTTTATGAGAGTATTTCAAAGAGTCAAATCCTGACAGCGTGATAGATTGCAATCTCCTGAAACCTCTCACTGATAGACTGAAATCTTTTTAAAAGCAGAGATTATACAGATATCTTATTTTCAGAAGCAGGTACTTGCACCTCCAACTTATCTTGTCTCAGAAATGAGTTCTTTGGTTAGTGGAACATACAGTTTTAGCTTTGAGATAAAAAGGCATGCAACTTCTGGAATTTGAAGGCCTTATGTTTCAGTTTTATGAGAAAGCTGCTCATTAAGGATTTCGACTGCAAACTGAACAGCAACAGCACTGACCAACAAAAAAAGGCTGAAACGCCTAAGTGGATTGACAGACCAGATTTTTCTTGAGAAATGGTAGTATGATATTGAAATTAAGTATTAAAACAGAAATCCTGCATTTCTTTCTGCTGTCAGAAGCCTGATTGCATATGCAAAATGACAATCTATACTGGAAACATGACCTAGCACTCAGGACCAGTTTTAGCACCTTAGATATCAAACATTTATATTTGCATACCAATACATCTCATAACATTTGAGATGTAAATATTCAACACAATTTTCTGCAAGACCACAGGACACCATTTTGCTATCTGAATCAAACATGTGGTCCTAACTGCAAGATTTTTATCAACAAGGCATTAGGAAAACAAAGACTGGTCTTGTTCCAGCGCCAAGGACATAGATTTCTCAATTTTTCTGCTCCAAGAATACATACCACAGCTCAGAATGCCACATTTGAAAATACTAACACATAGAGCATGCAGTGCTGTAACAAACATTAGATTTTTCTGCTGCATGAGTACACAAACACAGCCCACTCTGCCTTGAAATTTTCTGTACAACTCATCAATGGAGCTCTAGATCTTTGTAGGACCAGTTCTGCCTTCCTCTTTTCTTCTCCATAGCACCTGGGAGCACTTTAAAACTGATTACAACATTCTCTAACGTACGCTAATATAAATCAGAAGTAGTTTATCAGAGTGCCTGAGAGTTATAGCGGATAAAACAATCAGGCATAACATACCAAATTTCTTAAAGAATTAGTCCACCTACAAAAAAACAGCTATTTTTGTATTTCTTACTATATGCCTGAGCCTCCTCTGTGGTTATGAGCATTTTTCAGCTTGCTGAACACACTTGCTCTAATCTTCACTTAATGTTCCAGTGTTATATGCTGTTCAATCATAGTAGCAATCAACCTTGTAAGGAAAAAAAAAAAAAGCAAAAAACCTAACACCAACAGGAAAAATATCACTAGATATGGACTCTTATGTGAGAGGGTGGCACTATTCCCATTCATCCAACAGTATTACTGAAGGGACTTCACTACAGGTGGTTCCTACATGGAACTTGCATATCTTGCAAAAAAAATACAATGGAACAACCTGTATTTTGGCATTTCTCATCTGGTTAGCATACTTGAGCTCATTTCCTTCTTATACTTACAAGTAATAACCATCAGTGATCCCAGCACTATAAGACTGCATTGGTCAGAAACGGCACTGCCTCTGGCTAGCCAAGGCATCAATAAGCTGCTGATTCCTTTCACAACTCCTTACTTGGGTGCCGATCTGCAGAGGGACAGTCTGGGTCCGGATCCACGTATGCACCTCTGCAAGTTCCTTCTTTTGCCCATCCGTAAACCACGGCTGCTGCTTTCGCATGACCATCAGCTTCTCCAGATCCTCCTTTAAAACTTCCTCTTTAATTCTGCAGGCAACAGACACCTGTGAACACAGCTGTACTAAACGAAGCAAGGCAGGCACTGGGTACAATCACAGTGGGAGAGTCTCTTCACCAGTATCTATGGATGAAGCCCAGCCATCATCAGGTATTGAAAAGAAACTATACTTTGTTATACCATATTTGCTTTGTAAGGCTTCTTTCAACACTGGTCTGTCAGGGGTTTTTTGTTTATTTTTGTTGGGGTTTTTGTTTTGTTTTGTGTGTTTTGGTGCTCTTTTTAAATATTGAATCTCATTACCAATTATGTATAAGCTAATTGCAAAGTACAGGACAATAACCAATCCCCTTAACACTTCAGCAAAAAGGTTACATGTTACCGTATTTTAACTGATGGGGGAAATGGAGAAGAAACAGACAAAAGGAAATAACCAAGGCGTAAAACGCACAAACAGTAAATTAATACCAATGAAACTCCAAGAAGGTGTATGTGCACTGTTTCAATGGTCTCATTTTTAACTCTACAGTTCTATGCAGAATTCCAAACTACATGTCAGAAATCATTGATGTTTTCCAACCTGTTAGGCATTTGGTAAGTCATTAGAACTTGCTCAGGTGTGCGATCCATCATCACCCAGGCTGACTCATGTTTGGATTTATGATCTGTCCCTTTGTCTTCTGCTTCCTGATTCTTCTCTTCTTTGGAAGCTTCTGAAGAATCATTACTGGCAAAATACTTGCTGGTTTTGCCACTACCTGCTGAGAATTACCATGAAAAAAATGAATGCAGATGCCTGAGAAATCCTAGTAATTCAGCACAAAAAGTAAAAGAACACCAGTACACTCTTGTGAATCAGCTCTGTAACACGAACACAGGTACTCTCGGACAATTGCTCTAGCAAGTGATTACTACCTATTGAGAATTCAAAGATAAAGTGTATTCTATTAAGCTACTCAAGATCTCCAAAACTCTGTTTACTCTTCTCAAAATTAATTGCCTCAACTTCTCTGCTTCTGTTTCAAGAGTTCCTGCTCTAGGCAGATTTCCTTTTACTCAGATAAGATGTAAGTCAGTATCTAATGCAGGGAAAAGTGATGATGAGCAAAATGAAAGAGTGACTTACAGGTTAAAAGAATAGCTTGTTAGATTCCCATTTCCAGCTACAATGACTGAAACAAACTTGGCTTCAAACGCTGAAAGCTGGTGAAAAGTAAAGACTACAGATCCTTTTACTGGGATTTCCCATTCCCATTACAGTATCTTGTTATGAATTAATTATGAATTATTATTATTGTGTTGGCAAGCCACCTAGCACCAAACACCCAAATCTACAACTTCCCTACCTGTGCCACAACCAGAAGTCTCGTTGGAGCCAGAGCCTAAAGAACCAGATAAAGCTGATCCACTGCCTGATGCTGCTGAACCTGTACCCGACTGGGAGTCCTCGTACAGCGAGCGGTCAGTAAATTCACTAGAAGCACAACCGCTACCACTGTTACCGCTATCTTCTGGATCATTGTTCTGGAGACAAAAATCAAAATAAACACATCCATGGAAGTTACATTTAAGTTTGAAAGATGAAGTTCATGCATTTACATGAATTTGTCACATGTTGACTAAGATCTCTTATCAATTCAATAGGTTTGGAGTTTCTAGCTCTGAAGATGAAGGACTGTCTAGAACTCAGGATAGCACTCTCACTGGCGAAATCAACAAGCATCTGGACTCTACTGATTTCTGCTATCGATCCTTCCCGACTGGGTCAAGATACTCCACTGCTGCATTAAGTTAGTATTTTCTGCTGACGAGAGAGCAGGAGTCAGCTCCCTTCACATCCCGTTACGTGGCACAAAGCAGCCACACACATCAAGGAATGGTGCACTACAGGGAAAATGACAGTCTTCCCCTGATTCACCGTGTGAAGCTCAGTGCTTCAGCAGCTAGAGGTACACAGACACCCTTTCAGGACCCTACCCTGCAGTTTCAGCTGATCCAGCCTTTCCAGCCCAATCTGGATTCGGGAGCCAACAATTTTTTCCTTTCCTGCAGAGCTCAGATTCCTGCCTCTGAGTTTACCGCGGAAGTTGGAGAGGCCTTTTCTATGCCCATGTATGGAAACCGACCCACATGGATCCCTGTTCTTCGTTCATTAGCTGCATCCCTGGGAGACAGAGGGAGTAATTAGAAGTGTATCTTCCCTTTGTTTTGGTTCTCCAGAGACTGTGGGACTGGGTGAAAAAGGATGCGAATTACGCAGCACTAACCAAGTTCCACATGCATAAAAGTCCCAAACCCAAAATTCCTGCCAACAATGTAATTGAAAAGGCTGCTGCCAAAACGTTGAGCAAAAGTGGCTTGTGGCAGCCTGAACCAAAAGATCTCACATTTCTGTCATTTGCTATGTGCCGACACTGTACTGGTACAAGTTCCCACGGGCACAAGTGAAAATGGCTTTCTCCGCCTCCTGCGCTATTTGTGCCCTGCAGTCCACATAGCACAGCCCGTGGAAAAAGCAGCTAAAGAATCTGGTGACCCTGAAACACAGATCATCATCTCTGGTTTTGGTGACTGAATGCCGTGAAAGTCAGAGTTTCTCCTCTACATTAAAAATTTGTGTTACTTACACATTTAACGTCTGCATGTGCTTTAACATCAGCACCAATGGAAAGCTCCATAGGTTTTGGCAGCTCTTCTTGAAGCAAATTCAGCTGAAGCGGGGAGCTGCTTCGCGAGCTACTCAGCAACAGCACCCGGTGACGCTGGCGCTCTTGCTGGTCCTCCATGGATGTGGCAGAAGAGGCCGGGAAGGGCTGATCCACCGAATGCGGTGCTATCGGTGAGGGAGCAGGAGGAGGGGGGGCTGGAGGTAGTGTAGTGCACAGGTATGACGAGGGGGGATAAACGTACTGAGGACTAGGAAGAAAGACATATTGAGGCATCTGAGCATACATGGGGAAACTCTGAAAAAATACCGCCATAAACGTGCCTATGTTTGGGGGATAAAGTGCTGGGCATGACTGTGCTTCACAGCATAGTTGTGACAGTGACATGGACTCAGGTTTTAACGAGGGAATAGCAAGCTCCTCTCCTACAGAAGAGGCTGGAAAACTAGACAGCGGATCTGAATGGACAGGAAATCCCACAGGAGGAAGGACATTCATACTGGAGGAGCTCAGATAGGACACTTCTGAGGGAGAGAATGACTGTTTCTGAGTTGTTCTCTTCTCACATGGAAGACTATTTCTATTTTTACTAGAAAAGTGACTATCTGAGGACTGTCTCTGAGGTTTCTGGCGCTTGAATTTTCCACGTTTGCCTTTTTTACAGCTAGCCGGGCTCATCTGCTTTGAAGGTGAATCTCCTAAGGAGGAACAAAATTAGACACATTCACTGAAATGACCGACCTAGGGAAAAAAAAAAAGAGAAACAAAAAGAAAAAAAAAAAGATAAAAAAATCCAGACAATTGAGTGTGACTTATTCTGAGAGCTGACTTTCCTTTGGACAATTCTTCCATACAGTACAGTGATGGATTTGCTGACATATCTACAATATTTTCCTTCACATCATCAATTTTCTTATCGATCATTTTGGCTTATCCCAATCAGATCTTTTCCATTCCTTCAAGGGGAGGCAATAAGCTACTTGTGATTTGCAGGGTTTATTGCAATAATTATCTGCTTTGTGAAAAGTCTAAGATAGCAACATCCAAGATGGAGCAGACCACCTGTGTGGGCAATGCTGTTGTCAAGCCTTGGCAGTTCAGAGGAAGTATTCTGTTTGCTGCCATAGCAAGACACTTGCTAAATCACACAAAGAAGAACCAGACTCCACTGCTAGGTTAGTCTTTGTAAGTCACGTCATCGCTCTTCATTTCTCAAAGCAGCTGCCTACCTTGGCCACAGGAATGTCCGTTGTTACTTCTGCTCCCCTGTTGAAGGTAAGTCCTAAATGGAGAGAGCAAGATCCTCCGGCGGAACTTGTCAACGTAGTTCTGCTCCTCCTTTTGAGTGTGGGCTGACAGCGTCTCTTTTGTTAGCCCAACTGGCTTTAAGTCCTCAGGTACCACAGTGAGATTCTGAGCACTCACAGGAGGCAGCTCAATTTGTTCACTTCCAACAGTGGTATCTTCCATTGTAGTCACTTCTTGAAGAGGGAAGAAAATAAATTACTCACTCTTTGCTCTGGGCTTCTGGTGTGAACTCCCACAACACCCACAGGGTTACACAGAAAATAATCTTGTCTGAGCTACTGAGCAGATACAGGCTGCAGAGGTGGGGGGAGAAAACACTCTTTACACTCAAATACGGTTACACTAACATCAACTGAGCAAATCACTTTGCATGGTCTGGAAAACTTAAAATTCATTTTGAAGTTATAGAGGCACTTCTTTCTTCATACTTTCTTAGTACAATAGCAGTTAAGTACTCATTTTTATGCTTCTTTCTGTGTTAAAATGAAGTAATGCTGGCCCATTAGCCATTTTTATTTTAATCCTCAATGGCCAAAAGCACATTGCTGTGTTTGAGATATATGTGATGACATTAAAAGGGAAAGGAAATACTGCACTCTGTTAAAACTAGGTTTTATTAAAATACAATAAAAATTTCCAGGCTCAAGTTTTCTTTACAGTGTCCCTAGAAGTATGTTAATTATATTTCAGAGTTCATACTCATGAGAACATATCTCATATGGAGAAAACTTTCTCATTGTGTACTTCAGTCTGGAAACATGGTATGAATTTAAAAATCAGTGAGTCAAGTCAGTGTTTTGCACATGTGAACAGTACCTGATTCAGGGTGTGGGACATGCACTATAGTGCTGCTGTAACTGCACTGGCTGGTGACAGACACCACACTCAGAGCCTTGTTGGACAGGGTCAGGTCTGCCAGAGGAGCTCCAACCATGCCTGCAGTTGTCTGGTCTTTCAGCGTCTCTTCCCAATCAGCAGATATTGGAGTTGTTTGGGAATTAACTGCTGAAAGGACAGTATCTACTGGTAAATGACAAAGTTTCTATCTGGAATTTCATTCCAAGCACTGTACTCCCAATTCATCAAGTCTGACTTGTTCAGAAACAACCAGGAAGTATGCAGACTATTAAGTAAGACAGTCTTATATGCAAATAAATGTAACATTCGTATTCCAGTGCAACGTCAGCACATACTAAACATGGCACAAAATGACCGAGCAACCAAAGGTTCAATCAGCAACAACAAATGATAGAGCTTTTGATGCATTCTACCTTCAAAGACTTAATAAAGTAGCTTATGCTTAACTGCAAGATCTAGACAAAGTAAGCAGATATTTACCACATAACCAAAATATTTGTGCTGTTAGTGTGACGACAATTTAAAAAGTGGACATAAACCTTGGAACATACAACAGTGGCACATTAAAAATAAATCAGTTGTTGCGGTTCTATTATGATTGTCAGTATACTTTGCATTACCGTCCAAAGCCTCGACTTCCTGCCGACTTTGCTGGACTTGCTTGTCATCTTCTGAAGATGATGATGATGTGTTTGCAGAAGATTTACATTTCCTTTTCAGTGCTGGAATACTGCAGCTCTCTAGATATCTGAAATAAAAGCATATCACAGGAAGCTCTCCCCACTTTTTGTCTCTCCCAGTGGAGAAAAACCACACATTTGAACAATCCAAATTGGAGATCCAAGGGCCGTTAACTAGTATTTTAAATTCACTGCAGGAAGCTCCGGACACATATCAGCTTTCCAAGGAGTATTTTAAATAAAATCTATCAATTACTCTTTAAAAAAAAAAAGGAAAAAAAAGAAAAAAAAGGAAAAAGATGACGTTATCCACTGGGTTAAAAATTACTGACATTTTATAAATTATATCAACTTTCTGTTTTATATGGATGTTCTCAAAGCATATATTGAGAAGTCATTGACATATTATGCCCATTGAAATTCTCAAACTCCTGTTGCACCAATGGTGAAACTAGCAGTAGACAAACGTCAACAGTTGCAAACAGAATCTTAGGCCCTAAATTCTTCATTACCGTGTGATTCAGATTGACTGAGCATCGGGATGGATTGCCCAGAGAGGCAGAAAACTTTACAAACAATCCCAATTTATCGCACAACTCAGAACCCAGTTACCTTCCACCAATTAATCTTAAACTTGTATCACTAAAATGGCTTCAGAGTTTATTACCTGATGATACTATCAACACAATTGATCTGCTGATAGGAAGGAACACGCGGACTCTTCTTTGAATCATCATAAAATCCATTGCTTGGTTCTTCTGTGCTATCACTTCTCACTGTCTGAAGAAAGCAAGAAGCAGTGTGCCTCTTCCCTAGGAAAGAAGAAATCCTCAGAGTCTTCTCCAAGGCATCTAAACACTACCCTCACCGAGACACCCACATATATATACTGGGATATATATATATTATCTCAGTGCAGTCCTCTTATCAACAAGACTAGGAGTTAATTATAGAAATTTCATAGAGTGTATCACAGTGCAAAATGTTTTAATAGATTCCAATTATATTTGACGAAGCATCCAGTTTTCTCTGTATATTTGTGCTAGGTGCTAACTGCAAATAATGTGCATTAGCAGCATAATATTAAGCACTCAATAACTAAACCACTACTTCAGTGGGAAGTGGGGCAGTGTTTTCCACCTATGGGTTATGTTCAGCCTGGAGAAAAGAAGGCTGAGGGGAGACCTGATTGCTCTCTACAACTACCTGAAAGGAGAGTGTAGCAAGGGGGGGTCGGTCTCTGCTCCCATGTAACAAATGATAGGACAAGAGGAAACGGCCTCAACTTACACCAAGGGAGGTTTAGACTGGATATTAGGAAAAATTTCTTCACCGAAAGGGTTATCAAACGTTGGCACAGGCTGCCCAGGGAAGCAGTGGAATCGTCATCCCTGGAGGTTTTTAAAAGACGGGCGGATGTGGTGCTGAGGGACATGGTTTAGTGATGGTTTTGGCAGTGTTGGGTTAATGGTTGGACACGATGATCTTAAAGGTCCCCCCCAACCCGGATGATTCTATGATTGTTTCTGAGAGTCCACATAAAGTACCTACGGGAAGCTTCCATAGCAGTCTTACACTTGCTACAAGCAAGTCTGCATTTTCGCTAGAAAATGTTAAAATAAAAAAAAAGTCTATTCACCTAGAAAGAGACAGATATGTTCCTCCATATCTCAGGGAGCAGTTAAATGTTATTGCATCAGCTGAGGTTTTTTTGGGGGTAGGTTTTGGGCTTTTTTGTTTGGTTTTTGATTTAAAAACAAACAAACAAACCAGCCCCCCAAACCAAACAACAAAACGTTTCCCACATTCAAGCCCTGCTAAAATGCTGTCTTAAGTTCTTGATCATTTAACACCAGCTAGCAAAACACACGCCTATTGATGTACAGGAGTTCACGTTACCTTAAGGATCATAATTACATTAACTTACCTCCTAGCACTTCTGAGCTCACAGCCTGTTCATTTCCATTCTGTGGCTTGCTCCTTGATGCAATATACAGCTGCTGTCCCAGATTCTTTATTCGGTTGACATCTGCACAAACTTGTTGCAATGTCATCTTGAGACACAGGAAAACGTGAAGTCAGAATCAAGTGAATAAAAAGGGGCCATAGGAGACCATTAAGAGAGGTTTGGGTTCTTGTACTCTCCAAACTGAAAGGGAGTAGGCTGTCACCTTAAGCCTGGTGTCTATTGGTATTTGTAAATTTAATAAATCTATTTATCATGGTTAATTTAATTAAATTAACTATGATAAAGCTCAAACAGCCTCAGTATTTGAATGTTTTAGTACTGATTCTAGCCTTGAGAGTGGGACTAAGCTGATGACTTACGCAGGAGCCTCACGAGGAAACTAGGTAATTGCAGTGCTTGTTTTAGGACAGCACTGTTTACACTCTCTTCTATAGCCCTCTACACTGTACCTTTAATGCCCTTTTTAAAACAAAACAGAAAATCCCAAGCAAACACAAATGCCTCCACATGCATCAATCCTCTTTCTGGTTGCACAGTTCTTCCACTTTTTTCTGAGTCCACTGGTTCTTTGAGATGGCTGATCTTAAGCAAGTCTTCAATTTACTTTAGTGAACTACCGTTCAGAGCAAAAACCAAAAGCCAGCAGTCCATAATTAACCAAGTACATTCAACTTGAACATAGTTGTATCTTCAGTGAAATTCATGATGAGTTGTACATATGTGCACAGTAAAAAATTTTCATTTTTAAAACTGTATTTTTCCTACTCTGCAGGCAGTGACACATATAAAGACTTACTGGTTCCTGTATTTCCTCTGCACAATTCCCATTGGAGTCACTTGAAGACGCTATGCTGATATAGTGCTCATAAGAGCCATTGCTTCCAAGACTTCCATAACCACTGGAAACATTGCTGTGAACTGGCTGAATGAGGGGAAAAAATAGTAATTAAAAAAATCATCCTCTTAGAGAAAAAAAAGAAGGGAACAACATACTTTGCAACACAGAACTTCGAGTAAACCAAGAAAATTAAGTGAAAAGTCAGTATTCATAGAATCATAGAATGGTTTAGGTTGGAAGGGACCTTGAAGATCATCGAGTTCCAACCCCCCTGCCACAGGCAGGGATACCTCCCACTAGACCAGGTTGCCCAAGGCCACGTCCAGCCTGGCCTTGAACACCTCCAGGGATGGGGCTTCAACAACCTCTCTGGGCAACCTGTTCCAGTGCCTCACCACCCTTAAAGTGAAAAACTTCTTCCTGATGTTTAATCTAAACCTGCCCTGTTCCAGCTTAAAGCCGTTCCCCCTCGTCCTATCACTACATGCCCTAGTAAAAAGTCCTTCCCCAGCTCTCCTGTAGGCCCCCTTTAGGTACTGGAAGGCCGCAATAAGATCTCCCCGGAGCCTTCTCTTCTCCAGGCTGAACAGCCCCAACTCTCTCAGCCTCTCCTCATAGGAGAGGTGCTCCAGCTCTCTGATCATCCTCGTGGCTCTCCTCTGGACGCGCTCCAGCAGGTCCATGTCCTTCTTATGTTGGGGACTCCACAGCTGGATGCAGTACTCCAGGTGGGGTCTCACGAGAGCAGAGTAGAGGGGCAGAATCACCTCCCTTGACCTGCTGGCCACACTTCTTTTGATGCAGCCCAGGATACGGTTGGCCTTCTGGGCTGCGATCGCACACTGCTGGCTCATGTTGAGCTTCTCATCAATCATCACCCCCAGGTCCTTCTCCACAGGGCTGCTCTCCAGCCATTCCCCCCCGAGCCTGTATTTGTGCTTGGGATTGCCCCGACCCAGATGTAGGACCTTGCACTTGGCCTTGTTGAACTGCATGAGGTTGGCTTGGGCCCACCTCTCCAGCCTGTCCAGGTCCCTCTGGATGGCATCCCTCCCCTCCAGCGTGTCTGCCTCGCCAAACAGCTTGGTATCATCAGCAAACTTGCTGAGGGTGCACTCTACCCCACTGTCCATGTCGCTAACAAAGATGTTGAACAGTACGGGTCCCAGTACCGACCCCTGAGGAACGCCACTCGTCACTGCTTTCCATTTGGACACCGAGCCGTTGACCACAACCCTTTGAGTGCGACCATCCAGCCAGTTCTTTATCCACCGAGTGGTCCATTTATCGAATCCATGTCTCTTCAATTTAGAGACCAGGGTATCGTGTGGGACAGTGTCAAACGCTTTGCACAAGTCCAGGTAGATGACATCAGCAGATCTTCCCTTGTCCACTGCCACTGTAACCCCTTCATAGAAGGCCACCAAATTTGTCAAGCATGACTTGCCCTTGGTGAAGCCATGTTGGCTCTCGCCAATCACCTCCTTGTTTTCTGTGTGGCTCAGCAGAGTTTCCAGGAGGATCTGCTCCATGATCTTGCCAGACACAGAGGTGAGACTGACTGGCCTGTAGTTCCCCGGGTCTTCCTTGTTTCCCTTTTTGAAAATAGGGGTATTGCTCTGGGCTCTACCACTTGCTTGTGAAAAATTCTCTACCATGTTAAAGCTGTTTCAGGATGCAGATCTTTCTTTCAGCATAAAGACTGGGCAAATATGTCAAACTATTTTTTTCTAATCAGGTGGGCTACCCAGAGCCATATTTTTAATGCTGTCACACAAGCCTGTCTCCAATTAAACTTTCCTTGCAGCCCTTTTAAAAGATCATCCCCAAAGCAGTCCGCTAAACAGACCCAAGTTTCTTCAGCCTCTCATTCAGAAGGCCAGCCAGTGTTCTGAAATTCTTTCATCATCTTTACCTGAAGAAGCAGCTTGTAAATTTGTCCTTGCAATTCTCTTATCTCTTTCTCAACACTGCTCATTTCTTTATTTCTTGCAGCAAACACGTCTTCATTCAGAGGGCTTCTGGAGAGAGCCAACAAAATTTCACTGTTAATTTTGAGTCGATGAAGAAAAGGCAGCTATAAACAGAGTTAGAACAGATTTTCCTTTAAATTATTGTTATTTTGACTGCTTCGCTGAACCAGCACAAAGGGATGCAATCTGTTCCACTAGCAGCTCTGCTGGGGCAGCGGGGCAGTCCTGTGAGAGCAGTGCCTCATGCGAAGCCCCAGGGAAGGCCCTGCACCACCGCAGTGACAGGAGCAAAGGCTGATAAGCATCTACCCTTCTGCCTCCTTCACCTAGAAGACAAATTCACACCCCATAAAATCTTGAATAAAAGATCACTTTGGCAAGTCAAAAGGCCATCCCAAAAAGCCACTTCCTAGAAAAGAAACCAAGTAAGAGGACGACAGACAGTCATCTTTCCAAATCTCTTGGAAACTAAGGAAAAACACATGAAAAATTAACTTGCATGTTCAATACTAACTGCATTTTTAAAAGCAGTTACTTCGGTAAATATTTAGAATCTGTACCAAGTGAATGTTCCAGAAGAAAACAAGCCAGAAGTTAATTTTGGCTACATATCTGTCTGTCAATTATTACTTTTTTTTTTTGTGAGCGAATCATGAATGAATGTCAATTCATTATTTGTTAAAGTGATCTACTTTTTACATTGCTTTTTAGCTTTTACTTGCCTTGTCTAAAACTGATATTTTGATTTAGACATGTCCATTGTCACCGTATTTGGACATCAAGCATATGCAAAAACATACACTAAAAAACACGTTGGCTTTGCCTGATTTACTTATTTTCACTTAATAAACAAGCCTAACGCTATTCTGAAGGAATGGGCTGCAAGGCAGATGCTAGGGAGTTGTCACAGACAGCAGGAGCAACATTACGTCTCTAGTTCAGTACTGAGACTGTTTTGTTTTGCGGAGTAGTCGATGAAAAGCACTTTAATAGATCAATTCTACAACTGACTTACGTCCGGACTTTGTGTCGGCCAATGATGAACACTACTTTCCTGCTCCAAGGATTCACAAAACTGGACCAGCTCGTATCCAGTATGACATAATCCCCATTTTGAGTACAAAATCTAATAGGTAAATGTTCAAAAGGGGGTTGGCCAGCAAATTTCAGGACTGAAAAAAAACCACAATCAAGAAACAAGGCTTAGTTTACATTATGACACAGTAGTGCAAGCACAAACACTAATGATGGGGGTCCTTTAAAACTTTGGGTTTGAATTTGCTTTGATCTCAAGGTGGCTGCTTTAATTCATTAATTAATTTATTTTTGTCTAGACTGCAGATCAGTCACATATCAAGGAATGATAATGAAAGAATGTTAAAACCAGTAGAAATTCCTCTTAAAGCAACCGCACTTACTTTTCCGATGAATACCAATCATCAAAGGACGATCTTCTGGGTGCAAATACATCAGTATGGACGTTCCAATTAAATCCTGAGGTAAGTAACCCAACAAAGGTACTGCTCTGAAACCCAAACACATTATCACTGATTATAATACCGTTTTGAGTATTTACAACCTTAACCCTTTGCTTGTCAGTGAAGTCCCCAGGCACGATCTACAATGACACAAACTAAGGCTACAGAACATTTTCCAGCCCATCTAATAATCCTCCAGTCCAATGCAGACATGTAGAAACCAATGACAAACATTTCTGTGTCTGGAGATCTAACAGATCTTCACATTTGCAGGCCGTTTTGTGCTTGTCTATAAGCAAAGAAAAAAAAAAGAGAAATATCTTGAAGAAACACGTCACAGGCAAAACGTCAGTAAGAAATCTGACATGGATGCTGCAAAGTGTGTTGTAAAAACACTCCTGTGGCTTTGCAGGAGACAGCCTTAGTCTGGCCAAATTTATTTGACCCAGCTCAGTACAGCTGCATCTCCACACTGCAATCCCCAGAGCTTTGCATTATGTGGATTTTCCACTGTCTGTGTTACCACAGGTCCCCATTGCCCTGGATAAAGAAAATCGACTGCAGTTCTGTTTAATACACATTTTAAGTCAACAAAGGAGATTACATCCGTGGAGTTCTAGATGTTTTTCCATGAGTGGACTAACACAAAACCACTTTGTTTAATCAACTATTGCCAACTGCACAGTTCAACCCGTTCACTTGGGTCTCCAGCTGCATTACCAAAGGATTTTTTGCTACTTCTCCATACACACCTCGCAGGTCTTCAGGATTCAAATCTCACCTGTCATCTATCTCAAGAAAAACACATCCAGGGGTGTGAGTCGTGGTGAAGATTCTTTTATCCATAGGAATTCGAGGAGCTGATAGAAAAAGAAATATTTGCTGAAACAAAATATGCACTAAGACAGGAAACCTAACTGTTACTTTTGCTTATGATAGAAAGTTATTGGCTCCTGAACTTTTTAATTGTTCACTGCTTTCCAACCAGCATACAAACAGGTGCTACAGAATTCTCAAAAATAAAAATAGTGAGAAGAGGTCAAATGCTCTGGGGCCTTGCAAAGAAGGCACAGATGCTCTGGATTCACATGTGCACACACACACACAAACTGGAAGTTACATGGGTAAGACTACCCAGGCACAAGCTCTAAACAAAGGAAGCAGACTTTCATATACTGCGTTTTCCTATTGGCTTGTTTTTTCCACTGGTGTGTCCTGACTTACCTTCATATCCAGAGTGAATTTTCTCAGCCAGAGCTAAGCAACAGGATTCTGCATCCACATGGACAGAAGTACACACGTGGACCAAGTACGGGGTGATTCGGAAGGGGTAACAACGCGTTTCTTGTTCTTGATCTTTACCAGCCCTGAGAAAAAGTAAAAGGGATGGTTTCAAGACTCAGATATTTTACACCCGGGCTGAGAGCTCTGCACAGAGGAGTTATGCTGAGCACACAGAACCAGATAATCACAATCTCCCGAGGTCCTATGCACACTCCCTTGCGATCCAAGGCCAACACATTCAGAAATACTGACCTTGCTCCCCTTAAAACCAAGCAGGGGTTTTGCCTCCAACACTTGCACTCAGAGGCTGTTCTAGAAGTTACATTACTCCAATGGTTGAAGACCACCTTCTAATTCTCAGTCTGAATGTATTCATGAGAACCGCTCCTTTGGCCTTGTGCTCTCCCTCAAGTTAAACAGTTCTTTTTCTGTTTGTTGTTTATTCTGTACCATTTTTAGGAGTGAAAAAAATAACATGTCTCTCACAAGTATTGTTTCACTGACCTACATAAGTAAGACTCCTCCAGCCTCAGTTCACAAATAGTTGTTGTTCTTTGATTGTCCTCCTCCCATGGGAATTTGTCTTCCTAGAACACGTGTGAGCAGCAGCAGCACACAACATCCTAGACGAGATCTTAGCCAGGGCTTTGTAACAACTGTGTTAGCAACTGCCTGTTTCTACTGCAAGTGGTTTTTTACCTGTTATAATTGCAGTATCTTACCCAGCTCTGACAGAAAGAATCAAGATCAGTTTTTGAACATTATCACTTGCACTAAAAGTTACTTTCTTATTCCACACTTAGTTTTGTAAAGTGTTTGTAGAGAGAAGTTAATGTCAAAAATTACTACTGACAGCTTCCCCTTTTGGAAAAGAAAAATATACAAATGGAAATTGGATATAGCAGAAGTTTAACCCACGAAAACCTTTTTCATACTTCAGCCTAGTGTGTGCTTGTAAAAATATTTTTACTCATGAAGCCCACATAATCAAAGGGATCTGTTATAGAAAGGAAGGAGAGATGTCGTATGAAAATCTGAAGAAAAAGTATTGCAAAATGTTTATGTATCCTACAAAGAGTTCCCCCAACTCAAAACTGATATCTGTCCTGCTATATTTATTCCAAGTGCCCTTATACAATTCAAGAGACAAAGCTGATTTTAGAGACACAGATGAATGAATCAATGATTGACTGAAAGATGGAGTAAGTCTTCTATCTGCTTGGAAGCAAAAAGTTCTTACTGAAATCAAGAGAACACTCGAGCCTGAAACAGAACTGCACTGAAGGTTACAGGCCAATCTCAATTTTTTTTTCTTCTTTTAGGACTAAAATTAGCCAGGTACAATTCAACAAACTCCATCTGTAGTGACAGCAAGTAGTATCTCATGATTCAGGTCTCAAACAGGGACTCAGGTGACTGAGCTTCTGTTACTGCCTCTGCACAAACTCTTGAGCAATCTTAAGCAAAAACACCCTTTGCCTCCACTCTCAGACTGTAAAAGGCGGAGCAGCAATTTTTCACAAGATCATTCTTCTCCTGCACAACAGTACTGAAGGAAACCGATAGGTCCAAAAGAAGCATGTATGAACAGTTTTCCTTTTATCCCCACGCAAGTTTAAGCATCACTATGGGAAGTACAGCCAAAACGTCCTGCTGGATGCCAACATGAAACACAATAAGCCAATTTTGTAATGCAGTTCCACGAGCTCACACTGGTCAGTTGGAACAACAGAACATTCTTTCTGCAGAGTACTGTACCCTTTGCCCAGCCTTCACAAACATACAGCTATAATAATGTACTTGCCTGATTCTGCAGAAAAAGGATTTCACCTGGGCGTATTCATACAGAGAAGCTAATAAGAAGAACACACATTGAAAGTATCAGTTAATATTCTTAAAAAGGTCACACCTATCAGAACTATTTTAAACTCTGCATTCTCCAGACTTTCTGAGCAAGACCAAAGTCTCACAACCTGCTTTTCATTAGCTACTGAATTAGCTGTTCAGCAGCCTGCTCCCACCTCACATGTCCTCTCTCTTCTCCAGCCCACTCACTCTTGGAGAAATGGCTGATCTGGAACTAAATTCAGAGGAAACGTTTATGATCTAAAAAACTCCTTTCACCAGTGCATCACTATGGAAAGGAAAGGCAAAAATTCCTGGCTTTATGGGCCAGGTACCAAAAACTATACACAGCCACGAGTTATGGGCAAAGTCAGTAACAGTTCACAGCAAGAAAATAACAACTCCATAGGGGTGCCACTGCTCTGCTGGGCAGGCACATGACTGGCTTACAAGCTGTGGAATCCCTGGCACGTTAGTGATAGCAGCCTCTGGTGTCTCACATCCTTTGGTAGCAAGGATTTTGCACTTCCCAGCTCTGGTGCCAGAACAGCCCCATAGCTAGGTGGGCACAAGACACGGCCTTGGCACGCGAGCTACACTTTTATTGCTCACAAGTAACACAGGACTCAAAAAGTCACCATTTAGGCACATCCAGCACTAAACAGTAAGTCAGCTTAAAACTTGGGTTCAGTGAGCTGTGTTCACAGCAGGCTGCAAGCGGACCATAAAGACAAAGCACCTAAGCAACCGTAACATGTAGATTAAACAACTTTAAACTCACAATTAGACCTTTAGTTTCTTTTTAAAAAGCAGAAGTATTTGTAATGAGTAAGACGGTACACAAAACAACAAAGCATCTGCCTTTTACTTACCCCAAGTAAGAGCTAAGCCTCCAGGAGACCAGCTAGGACTAGCTGCTGCATAGCTATGCAAGTTTCAAAAGTGGAAAGAGGACAAGCGTGGCCTATGTATGCTGCTAGCATAAGCATTTAAAATTAACAACTATTTTACCCTCACTCTGCAAAGACAGAAAGACACATAAAGCATTCAGGAGCATTGCCCAGTCCCACCTGTCTGACTTTCCATGTTCCAAAGCGGCAGGTGGGACTGGTCGGTGTGTGTGTAGAACACACTCACATCCTGAGGGACCAGCAGCTCTACAAACCGGGAGGAGTCCAACACTTTCTTCTTACAGTTTAGAATGGACGCTGCTTGCTCAGAAATATGCACTATGCGTCCCGAAAGCAAGGAAAACACAGCCACAAACGTGTCCTGCAAAACAAACATTGTTAAATGCGATCCGGCCCCAACACACGATAGCAATAACAACCCCAAAACAAACAAGCCCAACCCACCACACTCCGCAACCTAGGACAGAGGTTCAAAAACGTGTTCTTAAGTCAGTGTCCAATTAAAGCTGTGTGTGAGCTACTGCAATCTCCAATGCTATAGTAGCTTACTCATCATTTACAAATGTTAATAAGACTGCAATATCAAAACTGAAACAGATTACAGTGACGCTTGCCATTGTCCAGAATGACTGGTTATCACTCCACACACCTCTCCCCAAATTTCAGAGTATTCACCACAACTCCACATACAAAAATAGTCTGAAAACTTTTCAAGTAGAAAGCATTTGCATTATTTCTGATACGGCATCTAACAGTACTGAATATCAAGAAACACACTGTTATTTGAAGCAGAGCCAGAAAGCATGACACATTCTGCAAATAAAGAAAAAAAATATTAAATCCAGGAGTACAAATAGAAAATAAAGTCCCACACAACTATGGACAACTTTGAAAACATTCCGCTAAGTCTGTCTCAAGAGATTACTATGCTGTAAATGAATTCTCAGAGAGATACGTGTTGCTTCCGGCAAAAAAGAAAAAAAAAAAAAGAAAAAAGGTACATCTTCACTTACTGCTGTTGGGTACCCTGAGTCAGCACAGATAAGAAGTAGTTTTGATCTACCTTTAAAAACACAAAGGCCTGTTGGGCTAAAACTTAAAGGCTTTTCAATTTTACACATTCTATTTCCACAAAACAATATAAGGAGTCTAAATAGAGAGTGAAACGGCAAGTGATGAACTCCTTGAGTGTGCCCGAATTCCTTACAGTGTTTTTTGGAGTGTGTTCAGATGCAACCGCCACCAACTCTTCTATGCTGTACGTCATCACATCTGTCTGAAACACTCTTCGGTCATTCAGAGCCTGGAAAAAGTCATTGTTTGCTAATTGAAAGAAAACAGGAAAAGCAAAACAAACACAAGGAAGTCAGTAAGGAGACTATTTTGAAAGTATTTCTTACAGCCCTTGTACTTTTGTCATCTTTTTGGTGAAGTCCAAGGTGAGATGAGGAAGGTCTGCGTAGTGACAAAGGAAAAAGGAATACTGATTATACTACTGGATTGACCTGTTTATGTTACAGAAAACGAGCACAAGGAAGTAGAAAGGACAGAACATGATGGCAAAAGAACAATTTTAGCTACTTAGTTCTGTTGCAAAACACAGACTATCCAGTAATTTTTTGAAGTGGGACGGGAATGCTGTTGTTTCAATACACACAGAAAGTTATTAGTAGCACCTATTAGCTATACGATTCTGAAGAAAAGAGAAGCGGTAGGTGGGCATTTCAGTAGAAAAGGTAACACAATTATTTTTTTTTAAAAAAACAACCCACAGTGCTTCAGAAAGTCAATTGTTTGCAGGACAACTGGAATACTTTCATTTGTTTTTATGTTATTTGTTGCCAGACGCGTCTATTCAAACTAAGCTGCTGTACAGCTTCTACACTTGCAGATTTTTTCCACGTGTACCTTGGACCTGCTGGACACACTGCAAGGCATAGTTGAGAGCACTGATGGTACTGGGCTTGCTGGTATTCCTTTTCTCTTCAGGCAAACATCTTTTCATTTCTTGGATCATCATCATCAGATCTCTGTGAGACTGGCTCCAATTCAGCTGCTCACTGTAAAACAGAGGTTAAACTTTACCAGAGGCTTCTAGTATAGGAGCTTCTTTTGCATCAACTAATTAAAATTATTCACTAAATTAACACGTTATGGGCTTGGCCGCAGAGCCACAGGATATCCAGAAATGCTCATTCACTATATTTCCTGTTGTACCTTCTCACTTCTTTGCTACTTAATCTTTTCTCCTCTACCTTCCTCCTTTTCAACATGTCACGGATGGCAAAGTCACATCATAACCAATCTGCTTGCTAAGGTGCTTCGCAACTAAAAATAAGCTGATGTTTACATTTTCTACATCTCTCTGGTATTAAAATCATTAATAGATGCCAATTCTTTACGTATACACACTTTTCTAGCCTTAAAGCCTGCATCTGATTATAAGCACTTCAGGGAAATGTTAAGGTCCTCAAAATACACCTGATGCAAAGACTTCACTCCTCACGTGATTCGGCAGTCTTTATTACACTTTTAACAGAGCCGTTGGCCTCAACAGCTGCAAGGTTATCAACAAGCAAAATCCCCCTCTTCTTACTTTTACTTATTTCACTGACTGAAAAATAAGCAGTCAATATCCTGAAAACGTGGACTGATTCTAATCCCAGAGATGAGATACGAACACTGTCATTTTAAATAACTTTTGCCCATTTGGCATTTTTATTGGTATCATCCTCTTACTATATAAATCCCTAATTAAGTTCCAGTATTGCACGTTAACTTTACATGCCCATCCAACATTGCGTGAATCGTAGCTCTTTAACTGCTTTTTAAAAAAGTTATTTATTTGAAAAAAAACAAAGGAATTAGGACCTCGTTGAGTTTCTGAACTTCCAGGAAAAATATTTTTTTTAAGGAATTTCTACTTTGCTGCTGCTAAACGCAGCCTTCAGCTGAAGCGCCCGCGGCGTCCCGGATCCGCCGCGGGTAAACCGCGGCCGCGGGGCCGCGCAGCACCGACCCACTCCGCGGGCGGCACCGCCGCGGGCGCTCCCAGGGAGGACCCCCGCCGCCGCCCGAGTGCAGCGCACCGGCCCAGGCCGCGGTCCAGCCCGTTCCCCCGTGGGCGGCGGTTACCTGTTGGCTCGGCTTCGTCTCACGGAACCTCTCGCCGAGCGGCCGCGGGGCCCGCGGCTGCAGAGGTCGGTCCCGCCGGCGTACGGCCCCCTGCACCGCTCCTCGCCGGGGCCGGCTCCCGCACCCTCCCACCGCCCGCCGGGGCTCGCCGCCTCCTCTCGCTCGTCCCCGGCCCCGCCAACCGGCGATCGGCTCCCGCCGCCGAGCTCGCCCGCCTCCATCTCCGGTCCGCAGAGGGCGGCAGCGCGGGGGCATCGACCGCCACGGCTTGGCTCCCGGGCGGCGCAGCCCCTCGGCCGCCGGGGCAGGAGACGCGCCGCGCTTCGCAGGGAGACACGAGCACCGCCTCGAGGGGAGGCGGAGGCGTGAGCCCCCCCCCCCGATTCTCCCGCTCCGCTCGCAGGGGCAGTCCCCCGCCGCTCCCGGGCGGCCGCCGCGTCGCTCCCCCTCCCTCCCCCCCCCCCCCTCCCCCGCCCCGAGCCCCGCGGAGGCCGCGCCTCTCCCGCCAACCCCCCCCCCCCCCCCACCTCCGCGAGCGGGCCGGGACCGCCGCCGCGCCCCACACGCGCCGTTACGTAACGGCGGCCGCACGCGGCGGCCCCGCTCCCACACACCGCGGCCACGTGCGCCGCCCCGCCCCGCCCCGAGAGGAGGAGGCGGAGAGAAGGTCAGAGGCGCTTTATTGGAGGAAAGGACGCGCGGCGGGGCGGGGCCAACGCCCGCCGCCCCGCCCATCACGCGCCGCCGCACGCGGCCCCCGTGCGCCCGCCTGCCCCGCCGCCACGTGCGGCCCCGGCCCCGCCCCCGCGCGGAGAGCGGCAGCACCGGGGGGGGGGGGGGGCGGGGCGGGCAGCCCGGGCGGGCGCGGGGGCGGAGGAGGCGGGGTCGGTCCCGGACCCCCGCGGCGGCCTCGGGAGCCGCAGTTCCGCAGCCCGGTCCTCCCGGCCGGCGCTCTGCCCCCTCGTGAAGGCACTGTGCAAGTGGTGGGCTGTGCTCGTTAGTAGTTTATGACAGGAGTGTCTTAAGGCAACCAGGTAAAGTTAGCTAATGCTTCGGTAATCAAAATAGTTTTGCTTTAAACAGCAGTAAACGGGCTGAGAGTACAGCAGGTTTGCAGCGGAGAGGCTGAAGATGGGCACCTTCAGCTGGTCCGAGTTTCTTCCCGTAACTCACGAAGGCACGCTCAAGACTACAAAAAGAAGAAAGAAGTTGGACAAAGGACAGTCTCCTCCAGCCCCTCGCCAGAACAGCCCTGCCTGTTAACAATTTGAGATACTAGAGGGAGCCAGAGAGGGGGCTAAGAGTTCCCCACGTTGGTTTTCCTGGTTTTAGTTTCCCTTTGTGCTTGCACACCAGCATTCCTCACCCAGGACCGCGCAGGTTACCAATGGTTACTGCAGTGTTTGTTGCTGTACTACAGCACAAACTTAAACTTTGACCTCCTGTTAAATACTTGGGGAATTACGTGAGAATTCGAGCCAGAGACTGAATAATGTGTCCCCCAGCTCACTATCCTGACCCAACATTAGTATCATTTCACCCAGCAGCAAAGTCTCTACTTTAAAGACAGCTGCCTGCTACAGCGGCACACCTGGAAGCGCCACACTGACGAGGATTCATCGAGCAAAAAGCCGAGGCAGATGGAAGACAGTTCTCAGACAAGGGAGACATATGGTATTTTTCCTTATACTTCTGCAACACACATTTGTGAAAAACCAAGCCTGTTCCTCATTTCTAAGTCTTTGCTGTTCCCACTTTCCCCTGTTCCACCCCACGCAGGTGCCCGAGATTCAGGTACTGCAGCTCCCACACTGGTCACAGTTTAGCACTCGTTGCAGGCAGCCATCCTTAAAGCAGTCACTGCTGTTTCAAATTAATGTTGTATATACTTCCATTTGAGTATCCTGCCTTTATTTAAACTGTACCAGTCAGTGATTTAATACCATCTATTCCACCTCTACGAGAAATCCCCATTTTGGTGAAACTTACCAATAATGATGATGATGATAATGAGAACAACAGCTATCAATATTGCCCACATCTGTGAAAAAAGCCATACAACACTTACTACAAACCATGCAGCAGCATTAACCAGCCTTTAGGGTACAGGAAAGCAGCCTCTGCAAGGTACTTCTGCACCGCGTGTTAGATCTGACATGGCATAGAACTTCAGGAATCAGGCTTGATTCACCGTCACCACTCAGAGACGGTGGGCTGTGCGCACGGGCAGAGCCGACCAACAGGTTCTTTTCCACCGTGCCTCCACACAAAGCCCGTCTTGGGTGGCGATACAAGCAGGAGTAAAGAACTATTAAACATCGTTTCTATTCTTACCCTATACCACACCTTCCACTGCCTTTGCTGCTCACAGATGATTCCAACCTTTGCCAACAGCGACGACTACAGGAGTCTGAATGAGCTCCTTCTGCTTTGTAACACTTCCTGCACATTAACTCAACCTATGCATTTTTTGCCTCTTCCTGTTCCCCAAAGCCTCAGACTACCGAGGTGTTTCCCTCTGGCCATTACCATCTTAGACGAGGTCTTCTTGCATCAAGCAGCACGACTGGTATTCCAGCTTTTGGTTACTTCACCTAACCACTATGCCATGTTTCTAAAAAAACCCAGATGCTGTAACTTAAATAACAGCAGCTAAAGTCACTTTTGCTTCGGCCTTTTGAGATGCTGATTGTAATAGCGTTAACAGCAACACTGCACAGTGTAAGTATACAAAGCCATGGTTACCTTACAGTTCTTCCACCAATACTTCCTTTTCAGCTTGGCTGCACTGGTCTCAAACTGGGAAGCTCCTGCTTGCAGCGCATCAGCACGGTCATCCAGCTCTGAGAGCTTCTGATCTCGCTCCAATACCTTGTCCACATTCACCCTCATGATGTCAACAACCTACATCAGTTTAATGTTTACAGTAAGTTATCAGTTGTATCACCCACTGTGGAACTTAACTGCAGGCAACAGATAGCAACACGTGGTACCCTCAATGTTCTCTTCTCAGAAGCAGGAGCTATTGCCTTTTAGTATATCCAGTCATAAGCTTAAACAAAACCGTGAAATCCACCTGTGGCTGGAAGCCCCAATACCTACTTTAAAATGTCAGTGTGCCAGTTGTGCTGGCATTCCCTTAAATCTAGGAAATAATTCCCAACTCGCTTAAGGAGTTGAGGTATATAAACATGACAGTCAACCATGTGTCAAAAAATACTGTTGGACTCCCCAGAAATCTGGGGATGTCATATTTGGCGGTCAGCCTTCATTGCTGCCGATGACAAAAAAGCTTGTTCTCTGCAAGAACAAAGGTTTTTGTCTTTACTTGTGCTAAATCCTCAAGCACTGAGCTTGTAGATAATGTTTGGTCACTGGTAGCTTCTCTCTACTTCCCCACTCCAGCTGAATAGACCTTTTTTTTTTTGTTAACCTTTGCAAGAGTTAAGACAACACAGGTATAATAAAGTCAGCTGAATGATACTAGGGTTTCCCTTCATATAATGAAGGGGAAACTGCTCTGGCCGGAATATCCCTTTAGTTATATATAAGTTCCTGAAGGAATATGATTACACTGCTATCAAACTACACTTTTACCTCATCTACTTGGTGTTGAGTCTGCTGAAGACGACGGTTACTGCCAGCAGCCACATTTGAGCTTCCAGGGGCACTGGCTGACCTGCAGTAAAGAAAGTCATCATTATTCTGTTAAGTTTTTGATAGGTTGCAGTTTTAGTTTTAAGTGGATATGCTCAAAGTACACAAGCTATCTGACACTCCTCAGAAGAGGGAACTTGTATGCTCGTAACGAATATGGGGCAGTTTCCTATTGGAGAAGTGATGTTTTAACAGCTGACAATAGGGGCAAGCCATGCAGTGTCCCAACACCTAGCCAACAGATTGCCTGACATGCTAAAAGACAGCAGTGGCTTGCTAAAACTATAGTTTACAATGAGGCACATGACAACTACTGCAACAGTTCACAGGGCTCAAACGTTCAAGAGTTCAGGCTCAGGGGTATTTTTGTTTTCCAGTATGAACACAGATACTAAGTTTCAAGCTACAGTAGTTTACAAAAAATTAAATACAGAAACTTAATGGTTATTCTAACTATGTGCTCTTCCAGTGGTTGCCTCTGTCTCCATTCTTTTGAAACAGTTAACATGGAGCAAGAGGAAGCACAGGTAAGAAAAAAAAGCATTCAGCCTGTACAACGATTTACCTCTGGTCAGCTTTGAATGCATGACCTCAGGCAGTCGAGCTGTTTTTACCAGCTGCTGCACCCTGCATCTTTGTAATGGACACAAGAGCCTCTGTACATGCTTCTCATACCTTTTCACTGCTTTACCAAGTTTTTGTTGCACGTCTCTACAAACGTCTGCGCTCAATCTGCTTTTCCATGTTTTCCTTTCTTCTGCACCAGAAGTATGTGCTGTTTAGTGCATCCTCGTAACAGTGCAACTCGTAAGAGCTGAATCCGAGCACTGGCTGCATTTACACATCGGCCTCCAACTTACACTTAGCGAGAACAAACGCGTTCGCGCCCGAGGACCAAACCGGGAACCGGGAAGACCGCGGCGAGGCGCGAGCGCCGCTCCGTTCGGGCGCTCGCGCCACCGCTCCGCGCTGGTCCCGGACCGAGGACTCTCGGAAATTAAACCTCTTCCCGAGCGCCGCGGCTCCAAGCGCAACAACGGGCGAGCCACCAGAAAGCGCTCTCCCGGCGCTCCGGCTGCGCGGGCAGCGCCCCAGAGGGCCGCCCGAGCCCCGCCCGGAGCGCCCAGAGCCGCCAGGCCGGGACAGCCCCGCTGCGGCCCGGGGCCCGCGGTCCAAGCGACGGCCCGGCCCGGCCCCCCGCCACCGCCCACGGCTCCGCGCACAGTCGCTCCCGGCAGCCCCCGCCCGCGGGCGGCGCCGTCCCTGGGGCACCCGGCCGATACCGCTGGGCCGCCCGCGCCGTGCTGCGCCGCGCACTAGGCCTGTCCTCACCCCGCTCCCGCCGCCCCCCGGGCTCCCCGCCGGCGGGGGGCGCCCCCCGGGCCCGCACTCACATCGCGGCGGCGCGTTGGGCACTGCGCGGCAGAGACGTCCGGGCGGATCCCGACGGAAGTGCGCGCGGAGCCCGGGGTGTGACGGGACAGCGGGGCGGGGCCCGGGCGCCGCGGGGCGGGGCCTGGGGACCACACCCCCTTGCGGGGGCGGTGCATGGGGAAGCCACGCCCACTGAGCAGGTTCGCGAGCGAAACCACGCCCCCAGGGCGGGGCGGTGCACGGAGACCACGCCCCCGAGCGGGGCGGGGCAGCGAGCGCGCGGGGCGGCCGTTGCGGCGGCGGGGGGGGGGGGGCGGTACCGCCGTGTCCGGTGCCGGGGGGGGGGGGGGGGGGGGGAGGTGTCCCCCCGTGTCCCCCCACCCAACGGAGGCTCCGCGCGGCGGTGAGGGCGGCGGGGGGGGACCGCGGGCTGCGTCGGCGCCGGGCCTGAGGGAGGGGCTGTCCCCGCTGCGGTGCGGCGGTGCCCCGGGGCCGGGGGTGCCGTGGGACGGGGCGGTGCACCCCCCCGGGCGCTCGGGCAGGGTCGGGGCAGGGCACCCTCCCGCCATCGGCCGTGTGCGGACGCGGCTCCGGGTCTGTTCCGGGGCGGCCGCCTCTGCCCGAGCCCGCGGTTCGCTGCGGGGGCGCCCTCGGAAGCGGCGCGGTTCCGCTGCCGCAGCAGCGGACGGTTCGGAGCCCGAACGGCTGCGTCCGTGTGGAGAAATGCGCTTACACAGCGGGAACAGCGCGTGCGTGTTGAGTTTGGGGTTTTTCTTTTCTTTTGTAAATTGCATCAGCGTGTGCCTTGCGTCGCCTGAGGGCAAGCGGGGCGTGCGGCACGGTGAAGGCCCGCGCGGTGCGTGGGTTTGGGCCGTGAAGGGCTCTCGGCGTGGCCAAAGCCCAGCGGCGCTCCCGGGCTCGTTTCGCAGCGCCGCGGCGCGGTGACGGCTGCGCTGGGCTGGGGCGGTGGGCTCCCTCACAGCCTCTATGGCGCTGCCTTTCCGAGCTGTGACCAAAGCCGCGTTGATAACGCGCCGGTGTTTTGGCTGTTGCTGAACCGAGCGCGCACGGCACCAAGGCCGCCTCTGCCTCCCCCGCTGCCCCCGCAGCGAGCGGGCGGGGGGGGCTGGAAGGGGACACAGCTGTGCCGAACAGGCCAAAGGGCTGTCCATAGCATTGCAGCATCACAGAGCTGTTAGAGTCGGAAAGGACCTCACAGGCCACCCAGTGCCACCCCCTGCCCCGGGCAGGGACACCCCCCACCAGCCCAGGGTGCTCCCAGCCCCGTCCAACCCGGCCTTGGACACCTCCAGGGATGGGGCAGCCACAGCTCTCGGGGCAGCCTGCGCCAGGGGCTCACCGCCCGCACGGGAAAGAATTTCCTCCTAAATCTCTGATCTAAATCTCCCCTCTTTCAGTGTAAAACCGTTCCACCTCGTCCTATTGCTACACTCCCCGATCAAGAGTCCCCCCCAGCTCTCCCAGAGGTCCCCTTTCCGTGCCGGGTCACATCATCCTCACCAGCAAAGCTGGGGTGGGGGTGGTGGGTGGTCTTTCCAAGGCATCAGGCGGTTGGTGGGAGGCAGTGCGTGACTGCCTTTGCATCACTCGTTCTCATTTGTTGTTCTTTTCCTTTTTTGTCTTCACTTAGCAAACTGTCTTTATCTCACCCTAGGCATTTTTTTCTCACGTTTGCTCTTCCAATTCTCTTCCCTGATGCTGCGGGGGAGAAGGGGGGAGGTGGAGGAACGAGCAAGCAGCTGGTCGGTACTTACTTTCTCGCCAGCGTCAACCCACCATGATGCTAAAGGAGAACCCAGGAATTACCAGGCACATAAAATGGAAAATCGGGGAAGCACCTGTGAGCAAATCAGGGAGTTAAATGCTGATTTATTCTTGAAGAGAAACATAATTAAGCCTGTTTCTTTGTAGTCCAGAAGAAATTCTCCTAATGAAATCTCATCTTCTGTTGTGGTCCTGTGTTTTGGAAGAACTTACTCCTAATAGTACTAACAGAGTCTTTCACAGACCAGATCATTAATTTATTAAAGCTGTTTTTCCCTGCTAGTCTCGCCTTGTAGTTGGGTACAAAATTTGCATTATTGAGGGTTGGTTCAAGTAACTTACGTATTTGTTCAGTGCAATAGTTAGCTATTAAGTCTCTGTTATTAGTATTACTACGTAATTAAGTGTGGCCTCTTAGGTTTCTGCATCTGCAGGCCTCCTGAATTCTAAGATTTGCCTCTGCTTTGTGCACAACGTAACATGAGCACTCTGTTACTATGTGTGCGTGGTTTCATGAAAAGCCCAGGCACCCTGCCCTGAAAGTGATTTGTCTAGTGAAGAGGAACTGCAAACAATTTGATCTCCAAAAAGCTAGTCCTCCATAGATGAGTATGCATCTGCCACGTACATATGATTATATAGAACTGCTTTAAGTTGTTTGAGAAAACCTAATCAGAATTGAGGCCATCTAAGGGTTGGCGAAATATTTATAAACATGTAGTGTCATGTCACCTTACATAATCTCACAGAATGTTTCCAAATTTGATAAACTACAGCATATTGCTGTGAAAACTCATTTCCACCAAACCAGGCTGCTAGCTGCAGCGGGACAGAACTTGTATTTTAAGGACAAATGGATTTTTAATGCTTTTCTGTAGTTGCAGTCATCTTAGCAAACCCTATAATTTGAAGGTTGGATATTATGGGTAGATGGGTACACAGCATCTGTGGTTTTAAAACAGTTTTCCTTTCTGCTTTATGAGTGCGGACAAGACTCAAGAGGAAAAGCTCCTGCTTGGGGCGAGTGCCTCGGGGGGGAGAAAGGGAGAGGGTGGCTGTCGTGTACAGGCTTTGTCTAGCAGCTGCCAGCATGGGAGCCACCGGCAGGGCCTCGCATCCGAGCCGGTAGCACAGAGCAGTGCCACGCAGCTCTGGAATGGCCTCTGAACTGGAGGAGGACTGGGCTGGCAGTGCCATGCAAGGGAGCTGCAGACCACCACTGCTCAGCACCACTCTTCAGCAGGAGACCAGGAATAGTCTGCTGCCCGAGAAACAGAGAGTTCCTCTCAAACCTGCTGCTTTCTACACCAAAGGTTACGCACGCTGGAATACAGTAGCAGGAAGGGCTGCGCATCCAGGGACCGTGCTATTGCCTTTAGTGAATCCCACCAAGCTCCAGGGGCCGCACACCCGCTCGCCGGTAGGCTGTGTACTGTTCAGCTTATAACCCATAAGAATCTAGATGCTACTTACGAGCAGGTCATGTAGTAGAAGAAACACATTTTTTTATGGTTACTTACAGTGACTAAAGGTCTATACCACTCCTTTAAACTAGGATGGAAGAGATGTGTTCAAAAAAAGGCACACACTTTGTATGGGGAAATTTTCTTTGTTTTTAATTTACAGCAGAAAGAATATAAAGCATTCAGAAAACATTTTCCATATTTTAAGGGCAATTCAAAACATTTTGCATGGTTCCAGCAGCTGAGTTCTTCAACAGATCCATTGATTCAGTGATGCTTTACATGCACGGTTACAAAAATAAAACTTACAAAAGAGAAGACATCTATACTAGTTTTACATGCAAGTCTTGGGGACCCCCCATTGGGCACCAGCTATTGTGTGGAACTGCCATAAGCGTGCAACCAGAGAGGGGGTTCATGTTATATTCTGTATTTCTTTCACACAGTATTACTGCTGTCGAATGTGTTTCACAAAGGAGCAATTCCATTATCAGAAGACAGAAGATCTGGCTCCTGGCACTTGGGAATTTGAATTTTCCCGGGACGCTGCACTTACTTATCTTCCATGAAAATGTAAGTTCCACAACCAAGAAAAGGGTGAGCAGAATCACTTCACTGTGGGGGGAATCCTTCCAACTCCCCAGTGATACACCGAAGGGTTATGGCCCGACACAACAAAGCACTCAGAAGCTGTACTTGGCTTTGAGCATGCAAGTAGTTCTGCTGCGCCCGTGGAATTGCTTGCATGTTTAACAGCAAGTACATGCTTAAACGTTTGGCTGAAGCAGGATCTAGATTAGTAGATACACCACCAGGCCCATGGATCTGGAAGAGTAATTTGAAATAGCTCTGTATATCACTGAATCGTTTTCTGTAAAGACAGGGAGTTAAAACATTTCCACTGAGGTCACTACTCTTGTTAGGAAAAGGTCGATTCTATATTGTCACATATTGGTTAATGGGAGCAACATTTCGGTTTCAAAATGTCAGAGTTCTTCCAGTATTAATACAGAGCATTTCCAATTCATTCCAAAGGAGACTCTTCGGCATCTCCTGTTCCGTTTTTGCGTGAGAGGAAAATTTAACGGTTAAGGTCCCAATTCCATACAGTGAATCAAGGCTATGAGGCTGCCCACAGGCACAGTGTGAGCGCCAGGCCATTCGTTTTTCTTTTTCCCTTTTTTTTTTTTTTTAATTGAATCAGGTCATAAAGCAGCAGTTCAGAAATGTACAAGAGAATTCTGATAATGAGCTATAGCACATCTACTGTAATTCAATGCTGGCAGTGAAAAGAAGTAATTAAAAACAGGTACAATTATAGAAAAGGCACCAAGAGCACTGACCCCAGTTTTTTTGCCACAATCTTTGTTTTTACTCTTCTTTTAAAGACACCAGTTTAAAAGCTTCTTATGTGTGAATATTTTTAGGCTTCACAACAAGCCTTGCGTTTAAACGTTGCAGTTGGTGGCCGGGATCAAGCAAGAACAACTATTCCAAAACTAACAATCTCAAATTTACACCAGTCCATTCAGAAATTTTAAACTGCCACGAGCAAAACAAACACACAGGAGCAGTTTCTGATCTCAGACACATGTACATAACCCACAGTAACGACACGGACTTCGGGAGTTTCTTCCCTTACATTCCTGTTTAATAAAGATCAGAACCTGGTTCCCATGGTCGAGAATTTGTGACAGTTTTAAATTAGTAGTTCAATTTAAAAAAATCTAATTTCTTTGGCTCCTCACTATGTGGAAATAGCAATATACCATGACACCCCTACAAGATCAGTTTGCATCTTTTTAAAGTTTTAATTACTTTTTTTTAAATTTTTTGTGCAATTTTTATTACATTTTCTGACTTCCAGCAGGAGATATGAAAATGTGAGACATATTTTTCTACTTTCGTACTATTTCTTTTTTTTTTCTTTTTTCATTTTATGTTCATTCTAAGTGTTCTTTATTGGAGTGAGTGTATGGTGTTAAGCTAGATACGGTTTTTGTACTCTTATGATTATCTGCTTTGCAAAAGTAACTTAATTTTCTTAAGCAATATTAGCATTCACATTACTTGGCACCATTGGCAAAAAAAAAAAAAAGACAGGGGAAAAAAAAAGAAGGAAGGAATAAATAAATTAAATCCAACCAAACCAAACTCCTGGTAGCCAAAATCAAATGTAAACATATCCTTTTTTTTTCTTTCTTTTTTTTTTTTTTAAAGTAATGTTGCTCTGCCTTTTTTTCCTAAGTCTAAATACAGTAGCTCTTTTTTGCCATTTAGTCATGCTTTAGCAAAAATGTTCTTCTAAAGAACATTTAAAATAAAGTTTCTTATAGTGAAATAAAGTTTTTGTTTCATTTTACAGACCATAGCCACTAATGCTTTGCTTTGTTCATTTCTTTTTCTTGAGTTCATGCACATATCTCTTTGTTTTAGTATATACAATATGTACAAACAATACATCCACACTCTTCTCGTTCATTCAGACAAAACTATACAAATAATAATTTTATCTTGCCAAGTTATTGACCCTTTGTGAATAAAATATTTAGTAATTAATCAATATATTCCCTTTCAAATATTTTTTTCTCATTTTCCATTTCTACCTTCTATATATACAGAAACTGCCCAGATTTTGATGAAGTAGCCAAAATAAGAAATTTACTGGCCAGAATGCAGCACCACTCTGATCTTTAGGTGGTATAAAATGTCCAGGCAACATATGTATGTGACTCTGCAAAATGACAAGACGTTTGACAAGTACTTAAGATAAAAAGCTACATGTTTTACAAATTATTTTAAGAACTTAATTAAAATAATCGTACATGAAAGTAAGGCTAGAAAATAAAGTGCTGAATATGAGAGTACATGACAATTGATATGTTTGCAGGTTCTAGTAAAAATACCAAAAAAACTTTTTAAAACTTGCTTAAGCTGCTCTCTCCGATCCTCATGCGTTACCCGTTTATCTCATACACCAACCCCTTCTCTAAGTTCCCACGGGATGTATTAAAAACCTGCAGATTTAAAAAGTTGCATTAAGTGTGCTGTAGAGATTTAAATAAAACACAAAGGACAGAAGTGCGAAGGAAATGAGGATGCATGGACCCAATAAAGATGTACTGATCTAAGCCCCTCCACTGAGACTCTCAAAGCTTCAGTTTCTTGGAGATGACTGACAGGTGCAGGAACAGCATTCTCGTGTTGCTTGTGCATTCCCACCTTTTCTTAACAATATTTTTGGTATAATATTTGTACAGTTCCACATGTTGTTTAATACAGCCCTATATGAAAAGGATAATTAATCGCTTCTTCCTTCTCGGAGAATGAAGCAACTCACAATTTCCTCCTGGTGTCTTTTGATTTCCCCATGACCCAACAGAAGATTGAGTTCCAAGATGTCTTGCTGAACAAATTAAAAGTTGTCCATGAAAGTGCAAATGCAATGACCAAAACATTACTGTTAAAATCCTGCAGCTGGTATTTCCAGAACTGCAGAGGGTATTTTTGTTGTTGTTGCATGTCTCTGCTAAAAACAGAAAATGAAAACAGTCTGAAAAGCAATGTCACATTGCTACGGGATGCTGCTGCGTATCTTCAAGTTCCTTGGCCTTTTTCAATTCTTTCACTCTGAAAAAACAAAGAGGAGCTATATAACACTTCTATCGCAAATCTCTTTCAAGACAGAAAAACCAAAATGATTCCTCGCTCTAACCTCCCGTGCGAAAGAGCCAGCTCCCAGAGAAACAACAGGAGGGTAACACGTGCCAGACACCGTGAACAGTTGGAAGCGCAAGAACGGGCCACTAGAAATCTGAGACAGAATACCGTTGGAAATACGTACTTATTTCCAGCTACTGTTTTTTTCCTGATATTTGTAACTAATGCTGGACTTTGTTTTGGCACTGGCCTATTTAATCACTGGGGATTTTTTTGGACTGCTGTGCATTAACTGATTTGGCAGCTGCCTGCTATTCCAGCCGTTATAGCAAAGGGGCTTCCCGGTGCTGACCTCTTTCCTCCTCACATCGCTGAAGTGGGGATGACTTGATGTCGTGCCCAGCACAGTAAGGATCATCAGTCAGTCGTACTTACAAGGGAACCTCAATGTTGATACAGGATCTCACTTAAGAAAGTGTTTACGTGCAAGCAGAAGAACTGGTATGGGTATGAAGACAGATAACTTATTATTCACACTTATTCTAGCTACTAGCAGATATATTTTGTAGCATGTTGTTGGTAGTAGACTCATCTTTTTTCCCAGCCAGAGTGGACACTGCTTGCCAAGGGAGATGAACCTACAACATGCAAGAGTCGCTCTCCCTAGATGTGGCCTGATGCTTCAGTTCTCAGCTCTGTAAAATGCATGCAATACATTACCTCCTCTAGCACTTGTCAGCATAAGAACTAAATCATCACTGAAAGCTGAAATAATTAAAGATTAAATTAAAAGGATGAAGAGAAGGGAATCATTTCAATCCCATCAAGTGAAGCAGAATTCTGCATCGGGGCTGGAGCAGCAGCAATCCTCTGCTCGGGCTGACAAACTGGCTGCGCATCAGCAAGGGCAGAGGAGCCCCCGCACGCCCACAGGCAGTGCCCCCGTGGCCCCTGAACCTGGAGGCGGTGTCCAGCCGAGCGTGGGGCAGCGCGGCTCTGCCTCCTTTCGCAGGGAGCCCCTTTCTGCAGTGCGACCCCTTTGCCACCTGCCTCTACGCACCCCTCCTCCGCCACTGCGAGGGGAGGACCCCCCAAAGGAGTGGAACACAGCCTAAATTAAGGTGGTTTAGCGAAGCATGTACATGCCCAACTGATGTAGCAAAAACTCGAAAGGACAAATAACGAAGGTACGGTACAAAGAATTGTGTCAGAGCTGCAAGACTGTATACAGCATCCAACTAGGAGTGAATGAATTTAACAAAGCCTAAGCAAATATAGATAGTAAAAGATGTTGGGAGAGTTAAGCAGCAGCAATGCCACTTTGAAGCTTCTGCACGTAGACCTCCACTCACACATCCTTTTAGCTCTTACTCCAGCCCACTAATATAAGGATACGATGAAGGCTATAAACTGACCTCTATCAATACACCTCCATTTCACTGTTTTATTTATTCATTTTTCTGCATGTACTATTACTCAGAATCACAGTCAAAAGGGAGCTGGCTGCTTTTAACTCTTTGTTTTAGCTGACTCAAAGCTCTAGCACCCCAAGGTGTTCTCTTTATTTGTGAAACTGGGGGAAACAGGAGTCAATCAATAAATCACACCATGGAATATGCAGGTCAGACCTTTGCTAATTACCTTAATTCCACCGAACTGTTTGAGAGTATCATGTACGGAAAGACAGAGGGCTCTGCCAGTCCAAATGCACATGCCGTCTCCAGAGCCTGACAACATACAGCCAAGGGGCCACGGCCCTCCTCTGAATCCGAGTCCGGCAGAGGGATGCCGCAGTACAGCCCTCCCAGATGCCAAGAAGGGCTCTGATCCCCAGGCTGAGGAAGGGGCAAGGCAGCAAGCGGCACCGCTGGGTCTGAATTCCTACCTGGGTAGTGCTACACCAAGCCTAAATGCCTGCTATAACTTTACAGTTAAATTTTCTAGGGGGAAATTTTGGCTCTACACAAGCTGGTGTCTAAAAGACTCTGCTGACATCAGGGGAGTGGGGGCTTTGACCGCACAGAAGGCAGCGGGAGGCCTCTGCTCACCCCCAGGCGGTGATGACCCATTACGGTGCTACCTGCTGGGTGCGTCCAGATCACCCGTTTGTTACGGGAAACGGGAGGATGGCAGAGTGAACTGAAAAGGCTCACAAATGAGGAACTGACCATCCTGGGCACGTTTAGTTCTCTTTCTTTTCTTGCAGCAGAAAAGCAGCCTCTCCCTTGAAATTATTACTAGTATTCCTATTACTGTCACTGCTTCGAAGCAGAAGGTGAGCCAAGGTCCCTGCTGCGCTAGGAAAACGTGGCGTGCCTCTGCGCACTAGGCAATTTCTAAGGCTTACTTCAACTATGTTCAAGATACCATCAATTAATGCATGATCTGCAGTGCAACTTCCAAGTGTTTTCTGTTGCACTTCAGTACTGTAATGTAAAATTAACCTGTTATTATAGATCTCTTGCTTAGAACATGCACATTAGATAAGCTGGTGGCTCTTTCACTGAGACATGCTATACCTTTGTTTAGCACTTCAACATGCAAGGGCTACACTAACAAAGCACTTTTGCTGGAAGAATGCAAGACATGCTTTGCTGCAAACTTCAACCTACAACATGCAATATCTGTACTGGTGCAGACCTATTGAATCTGTTTAACTGGAACACACATGCCAATGAGAGCTAATTACTACAGCACTCAACATTTGCACTAGTACAGATCCTATTCAGGAATATGCAACACTTTCCTTGGCCAAGTGTGCCTTACATTGGTTTACAGATTTTCAGGCTTATAAAAATGTTGCAAGTGCAGTGATAATTACTGCTTAAAAACACAAGTACGTACTAGTACAGAATTTCCCTACAGCAAAGCTGCAGACTGTGCAATTTGTCATGGATACGTTACTGAAAGATGCTGTATAATATGTAACGGCTTAAAACAAACCCTGCATCCCACAGCATTTATAAAACTTAAGCTTCAAGATGATGACCATCCAAATTTATTAAGCTACCACATTTTTTTTTATTAAACTAACCTATGCGTTTGGTATACATAATTGTGCATGCGTTACATTAAAAATGGGAGCGCAGGTAGGTACTACAGGTCCTTTACTCGTATAATACGCCGCCCAGCAGGTGTGAAGACCAGCAGTCTGCGGCTGACAATCTCCTCGCTCAGAAGAGTGGCACCGAGAGGGCAGAGAAACTGTCCCTTCTCCTGGCAGCAGGCTCCAGGCAGCCCCGCTCAGTGGTGGGACCTGCAGCACCACACAGCCAGAGTGGAACTGAAGTACCTCTAACTGCTACCAACAACTGAGCAAATCCACGGCCAGACCGACACTTGGGAAGCACTGACGTGTTGCTGCGAACGGCATGCTTTTCCCCAAACCAGGGCTAAACATGAAGTGCCAGAACCAGTGTATGCCCCCAGCCAGATACCAGACCAGGGCAATCCATTTATTTCATCATTTAAAATAACTGTTCTTAAACGACCCTCTGAGTTGCTTTACCAAGAGAACCTAAAATTAATTGTTTTCAACCAATTAATTCTTCTTAGGATAGTCTGTACCGCAGCATTCCCTGTATCTTAAAAGTCCTTTTAGTCCTCATTTAACACTACTTTTCTTTTTGAGTAAGTTCCTTACTCAGTGGTATTTTGATTTGATTTTGTTACAAGGACATGAAATGTCAACATGACTGTGGGGCTGGTATTTCCTCTTCATTAATGCTTGGGGTAATAAATCCTCTAACTTTTCAAATTAAGTAAAAATACAGTTTCACCAGGGAAGAATTTTGCACAAATTAGGACCCTCAAAAACAGAAATCCACTGAATAAGTGCTGCTAGGACAGCTTTTAAGTGAACAATATAGCATTGCCTTCATGCTAGAAGGTGATCTTTGGTTCGTATTTTTCCACTCCTCCATTCAGGCAGGGGAAGAGGGCCCACGTGCAGCATTAATAAACTGCTCTAAGGAAAAGAACACTACTGGAATTTAAAGAATGGTACAGCAGAAAGGATGTTCTTAGAGATGTTTCAATCCAGTTTGGTAGACTTACAGTGAGACCTTTTTTTTTTTTTTTTAAAATACCAAAACACAAACAGAAAAAATGAGAGTGCTGAGAGCAAGTAACACCAGCAGGCCACATGTTGACAGATGGTGCACAAACCTCTCCAGAGGTCTGCAGGCACTGGTACGCTGGTTTCGATCACTTGTGGAAGTGCCTCTAGCTGCACGGGGACTGGAGGGGAGGACAGTTCAAGCGACGCGCGGCCGTGAACCGGAGCGCGCCAGAAAGGGTGACAGGCTCTGGCTGTTGCAAGACTCCAAACAAGAAGTACCATCCTACTTCAGCAGCTGCTGAAACCATGCACAGAATTGCAAGGACTGGAAATTGAGTTTTGCACTGACAAAACCTTCAACAAAAACCTCCTCAAATAACATTTCCTCTAGACAGTAAGCGCCTCAAAGGGACAAAGTCATTCCCTCAGCAATTGCTGAAGAGCAGATGGACGGAAAAAGCACGTGCAATAGAGATGACCACTGATAAGGTGTCTGAACCACAGCTGTGGTGCTGATGCACAGAGAGGGAAAAGAAGATGATTTCAACGATCAGCTTTGAACCCTGACACTCGGGAGCTTCGTCCCGGTTCCCAGATCGCTCCAGCCAGACAAAGCTTCTGCCCTTCAAACTGCGTTACTTACTCGGACACCATACAGGAGGTTGCATCATTACGTGCTGAAGCGATGTAGAAAGCAACAGCCCCAGAAGCAGCAGCCGCTCCTCTCCCCACGCGCCCTCCCCAGTCCTGTATGGGAGTGTGTCAGCAAATGAATCAGGCCGACTCAGAAAGAGTTACAGCAAACGATGGCTTCATGGGTAAAGCGTAACACAAAGCTGCTTCATCAAATCTACTCCATAATGCCCAGCCAGGGAAATGTTTGATGAGTCTGAATGCTGAAGACCAGGATAAAGGACAGGGTGCAGGAGCCAGAGGAGGCTGGCTGGCGAGTTACCTGTTGCTCTGAGAGCTGAAATGGCCTGTGGGACATTTAAGAAAAGGGAGCTCTTGCCTTTTTCCAGATATCTCATTTGGGCAGCAAAACAAAAAAGACAGAAAGGCCCAATAAGAATGACACCCCAGAGCACGCGGTCTGCGATTTAACACACACATTTGAGCTCCAAATACATTCAGCCCCTGCAAGAGGTAAATGAAAAAAGAAATTACTTTGAAAACTTTCGTTGCAGGCACAGTGATGCATATCCCAATATGACGTTTTCTCACATCGTCCTGAACTCAAACCAACAGGACTTTTCAGTCCCTTAATATTTCCCCCACTCTCACTCTTACTAAGAGATATAAGAAACCAGGTACTTAAATGCAATGGCTGCTGCATAGCACATATTAAAACCACACAAAAAAATACAGGTCCTAGGTACACAGGAGCAGGAAAGGGTTTGTTGCTGAAATGCCAAGAGGGAAGGGTATGCAGAGAACAACAAAATGGAGATGTTGTTTATTCAGGTATGAAAAAGTTGTACTTACCAGAGGAACTGACTTCAGGCGTTACACGCACACTCCCCAAACCGGAGAGCAGCGTTTAATCAAACCGTAAGAAACAGGGCGGGGGGTAAGGGGATCTATTTTTAAATGAAAGATGCTGTACATGAATACAGTCTTTATTACTCATGATCACAGATAACAAAGGCACTTGTTCTGCCCTAGAGAGGACAGAAGTTTCGCCGCAGGCAGAAAGCGATCAGCTAGACTAGTGATGTGAAATGACTTGCTCCTCATGATCTGCTCCAGATCACCTGCCTACTGAGAGCACGGCAGAGCGCGCCCTCACCGCAGCTCGAGCGGCCGTGTGTTTTTGTTCATGTCCTGTATCTGGACTTTGAGCCAAGGTCTCCTTCACAGGAGGCTACAGCAGATGGTTTAACCAAAGAGCAGGGAAACATTTGTGTAGCAGGGACTGAGATTAGCTGAGGTATGTCCACTGGAACAGGTTCCCCTGAGATGAAAACTATTACTTAAAGGCAATAGTAAGTGTTTTGTATTGTTTTTTTTTTTTTTCTTCTAGAACGTCTTTTAATTTATACCACAGAAAGATAGCAAGTTTTGTCTCACATAAGTTGGTCAACAAAACCTCCTGTGTCTCCCTCTTTACTGATCCTGGTGTAATGTAACCCAAGTAAATCCAGAAAAATTAATGAAATCAATTTGAAAAGAGGTTTTCAAACTGAAACATGGAGGCAAATGCTGTGACCGTTTATCTGCACACGCAGACACAGTGTCACTGTACAGAATACATCAAATTTGTGTATTGCAGGCAGACATACGTCTGCATGCATTCCTTTGGCATATGCGGACCTGTCAGCTTGTGCACATCAGAAGGGCCAGAAATATTTTTCTTACGTGCATGCACGCCAGCAGCGTATGCACGTAGGTTGCCATCAGAATGCAAAGCAGCAAAGAATCATTTGCTGTAACAGACTTATTTTGGCAGAACGGCAGCTAATACATTTTGTGATAGTTCATAGCTTACCTTTCCCAGATAAGCAGAGAACTCCCCGATTTCCCCATCAGTCCCACATCACTTGCCATTAAAACCAAAACCTGCAAATGCTACTAAACTTCCAGAATCTGCTTCCTCCTAATTTCTCTGTTACATACCCAAAGCCTTAAAGTGCAACAACTCTTTCTCCTCCAGTACTGCTGACCGTCCCGGCAGCTGCTGCGCCAGCGGAATCGCCATACAGCGTCTGCCGAGCGTTCCCTTGGGGCTTCCCTCCTGTCCGGGGAGCTGTGCACTCACTGCGCACCCGCACCCTGCGCTTGCTCCTCTTCACAGTCCCCTCTACTGGTGTGCCGACCACACTAGAACCGACCTGTGTTGCGTATCTTGAGACTGCATCTGCTCTCTTAATAGGAATCCTAGTCTTGAATGGAAAGGCGTAATAGCACAACTGCTTTATTCTTCTACCTTCTAATTGTATGTTGCCTATTCTTTTCGGATTTGATCCCAACTAGCTCACTCTGGTGTGCACATTTTAAGCTTAAATTATTTTTCCTAGTCATAGAACAAAGGTCTTAAAACATCTCCCCTCCTGTCTGGCACACAAAGGTCACACACAGCGCTGCTGGTGGGGAGTGATGCACGGCTTCCAGCCTGTGCTGTTCCCAGGGCGGCAGAGTGCTCCGAGCCCACGGACGCCAGGGCAGACGGAGGTGCCTGAGAGCAGAGCGCAGCAGGAGCTGTGCTGGCACGCCTGCACGCAGCCAGCCCAGGCAGTTTAGCAGAATTCTCTGGGGAGAAGGAAGACTAAAAAGAGAACACCACAACTGCAAAAATAGGAGCAGCTGGAGGCAGGAATGTATTTTGAGCATCCCAGCATCTAGCTGCAGACATGCACGCTAGTCCCTTTTCTTACGCACTGTGGGATGCAGCTCACAGCTAGCCAGACCAAACCAGGAGGGTCTGGGAGAGCCCCAGTTATCTGCAGGCAGTGTCACAACAAGTCTCACCAGGAAGCCCCCCGCTGCACAACGCGTCTGAGGCAGTGCAGGGAGAAAAACATTTGCTCTGACTCCTGTCTTCTTGCAGCTCCTATCTTGCACCCGTTTCTTCCACTCCTGCGGCTTTTGAAAGGGCTTCACACCCTCGACAGGACTGCGGCATTCAGCTTCTGCTCAGAGAAACGACAGCGGGTGCATCCCCTGTTCTGGCTGGTATGGCCCCAGCAGCTCAGCCTTCTCTGTCCCGCGTCCCACCGCGCGCTGGATGGCTGCAAGGCTCCGTGCTTGCACACCGGGGGTCAAGGCTCCCGCCACAACAGGCACATGCAGCATCACACACTGCGTCACACTGTGTCACGGGGACTGAGGAGCTGTGGCTCCCTGCTCAGGCCCACCTTGGGGAGGAGGAGGGAGGTTGGAACGCTGCCCGCTGGGAGGGAAGGTGTGCTGCTGAGCCAGCCCCAGCCCCAGCCCGCTCTGCCCTGCAGCGTGCTGCTCTACTGGCTGCCAAATAAAATGTCATTTGGCTGCAGCACTCGTTACTGTCCCATGGATATGGTAACCGACCCCAAGATTAAAGGTGGTTAAACTTGTTCATATTTTCTCCTATAAAAGTAGACACTTACTTATGTCCTTACAACAGAGGAAGGTTAATTTCTCTAATCAGAATGACTTTTTTTTTTTTTTAAGTCACTTACAGTGAATTTTATTTTTCACAAACCTTCAAGGTTTTTCCTTCAAGGGGCTTTTGAAACCAGACACCCAACTGTAGACCAAAAATTACCAGCCCTAGTTATACACAAAGCATCAGATCGGTTAAAAACAAGTCACCCAGTCAGTCCACCATTATGAGAATGAAAGTTTGTTTGTTTTTTTTTTTTTAAACATAGTTCCTGAATTAATCTACGTTGGTTGTAAGGCACATTATCATATGTGCTAAGACCTGGAGCTGTAGTTTTCCATCTAGTAACTTCACAGTGTTGGTGTCTCTGCGATCAGGCTTAGTGTTTCCCTTCCTCCATCAGGGCAAGAGCCATGGAAGTAGCACTTAAACAGTTAAGGCACATCTGGGCCTTTGTCCCTGTTTCATCCAGTTCTTACTTCGTTTGTCATTAGTAAAGAACACAAATTGTTTTAAAAAACTGAGCATATGCAACAAAAAATGGTAGCACGGAAGTCATAGTTTGGAAATAAGTGTCACTAGCTATTGCTTTTTGTCACACTTAACAGTTAAACAAAAGCCTGCTGGAGGCATTGTTATAAGCCCCGATTCATACCCTCGCTCCTAAGGCATAAAAATAATCTCTGCAATTCAAAGTCACTGAACTCCATAATCAACAATTCAGTTTTATTTTCTGAATGTTACACAGAAGCAGGAGTCCAGGTCGTCCCTCCCTCTGCCTCTTCTCCCTTGCTGAAATAGTACTAATAAGCACACAAATGGTGCTATTCCCAACTGCAGTTTCTGACAAAGAAAAACCCTGCTGTTCTACAACCTCTGGAATGCAAAATGGTACTGAGTAGTGCTGCTGACAACTCAGGCATGTGTCTTGAGAGCCACAGCATTCCCTGCTCGTACAGGGACTGTGAGCTGCCATGGGAACGCTTCCACACATTCCCACCCAGCTTTCGGGCAGCAAACTGCCCTCTAAAGTGATCGAGCACAAAGGCGAGTGGACTCTCTTCATGCTGAGGATGACTCTCCCGACAGAAGCTCACTTGGCACTTACTATAACACAGTTATAGCATCTTCATCTTCACTTCAGGCTTTTTGTTTTCCTTCCCACTATGCAGATTAACAGCCTAGAGAAGCAGTTGTCAAAAAGCTGGCCCTAGTAAGGTAACCAGACACGTAACTTACCAAAGAGCAACTTCTAGAAGATAAGCATTGGTACTTAATCACCTTAGGGAGTAAAAAGCAGCATGAAGAGCTCTTCTGCTTCCCTCTGGCTTAGGCAGAAACAAATACCCATCTAGAGTAGGCTGCATCTGTGCTGCAGCTTCTGACAATCTAGTCTGAATGCTGTCACAGTCCCATGACAAAGGACATCATTACTCATTGAGTGTGCATGAGTGTAGACCCCATCGAGTTCCAAAATCTACTAACAATCATTTTGGATACTGCAAAAAAAACATCCCACCAACAACGCCGCCTAAGCATGCCCATGATGAATATACATGTCCTTTTTCACACATTCATGCATTGGTAACATCTACTGCAGAGCTCTGTCCTGTTATAAAAGCAGCAGTGTTAGTCATTGCAGTAGGGTTAGTTTATACAGGATTCTGTTTTATATAATTAATGGAGGTGAAACTTACTGGCATATCTCGGCTGCAGCCCCATGCAAGCAAGCAGAAAGCAAAATTATTTAAAATGGAAGAGAGGAACTGGCTAGCAGGCAGCTACACTCACCCTTTTGTACAGCCTATGGTCCACCAGTGGGCTTCAGATTGCAAAACAATACCAAAGAGCTATTAGCACACACATGGCAAAAACCGTACCTTACCAAAAGCTTCACTTCAGGGAGGAGGAGACAACACTTCTGCTTGCCTGGAGAGAAAGAACCCTTCCCACTCCTGCCTACGGGACTCCTCCTCTTTACCAGGGAAGAGCAGTCCTGTGTTTAGGTGTTTTAGGGCAAGAAGTAACAAGCAAGTAAAAGCAACCCAATGCTGTCATCCCCATGGCATTTCTAGCTGCATCCTGCCTTCCCTTGGAGCGATTGTGTTTTCTACCTCATTCCAAATGCTACTCCATAAAAAACACTGCAGATCAAAATCACTGCCTAGCAATGGTGTAGATACCTCTCAGAAGAGGAAAATTTTCCTAAGAATCAGAGGAAGAATAGGAATAGGAGATTACCTTCCCACTAAAAGCTGACTATATGGACCATATATGGATTCAGCTCAGCAAACCCGAACCCACTTCGGAGCTCTCGGGTTTCCTTGCAGCTCTAGATGTGTGATATCTGGGGAGCACTAAGTAGGTGGAGTCTTCCCAAAATCATTAAATACGCAAACCCTTGATTCTACCTCACATGGGACAGCGTGCCAGGAGACAGCTCAACTCACAGTCGATGCAATGGCAAGTTTTAGGTTGAAAGTTAGACAAGTGCCAGCCAACAGGTCTGGGCACCACGAGCAAAGCTCTGCTGGGAGGCCAGGAAGTTCCCCTTTCTCATTCTCAACAAACACCGCTTCTGTGACAAGTCATGTCGATACCATGTTATGGCTGATGCATGTTTTTCACCAGACTTTTGAGCGTATGACAATAGATGGATAAATACATATTTTTCTTCCCAAAGTCAAAAGGAAACGATACATGCCTGACCATCAGAATGACTGCTGCTGATGAATGACTTTTGTCTTCATGATCCCTGATAATACTCAGCTACTAGAGCTCCAGTATCTTCTCTAAGAATACATCCAACCAAAAATTACACTTCTTTTCTGATTTTCAATGTCTATGCATCCATTGCTGAGAGAACTCCAACCACAGAACCTCTCTCTAACTCTCTCTGAACATCTGAAATGCTGTCTGATCAGGCACCGAGCCTAAGTTCAGGAGACCAGAAAACACAAGACCAACGTGCGCACAGGAGCCCCAAGCTGACAGGAATCAACATTTGCACTACTGAGCCTTTGCGCCAAAAAACTAATAAGCAAAATAGGACAAGACAACCATTTAAGCTGTTCTGAATGTTAGCGGAGAAAGAGTTCTCATAATTAGCTTAAAGTAGACTTTGATCAATTTAAAACAGGAAAACAACCACCAACCAGATGGTTGCCAGGGGAAAGCCTGAGTAAATCTTGCCTAAAGGCTACAGAATAAGCTCTTATTAAGAGTCTTATTGCCCCAGCAACAGAATCTGCTTGTGGACAAAAAAACCCAGGTTAAACGGTTTCATATTTTAAGGCTAAATTTCTGAACTTTAAGAATTTACTGCCTTTTCTCTTTCTCTCTCTCACTATCCTTATGACAGACTGCAAGTGGCTTTTACAGCCTCCTCCCCCACCTCTATCAGCTGACAGAAATCTGCTACAAGATCCTGTTTCTGTGATGTTCCTGTGCATCCTCTCTGTTCTCCCTCAGATTTTCCAAAAATATGTCATTTCTATCCCTTGTACTGACAAGGCATACAAGTTTAACAAGTGGCTCCATGGTGCCATTGTTACATGACAGAGCATTAAATTCCGTGAGCTGTTATGGCTTGCCCCTGGATGTTCGGGAGCGTGGATGGCTGAAATATTTTTTTATGGAGCGCGGGGCATTCTTAATTTCTTGTTTATAGCAGCAGTGTGCTAATTTTGAGCATTTCAAGAAGCCCGTTATGGGATTCCAACAAGCAGTACTCCTGAGGCAGTGCGTGGGGCTGTTAACCGAAGTGCCAGTCACATCACCATCAGCTGTATCCTGTGTGAGCGTTACACAGGATGCACAGTAGACTGAATGGATATAATTAGGAGGCTTATATAGAGGTGGTTTTAAACTTACTTAACATCCTAAGTTTTATTACTCTATGTGTAGAAAGAGATAAGCAAGAGAAGTCAAGCAGTGAGGAATACACGTAATTATTAAGACACAGAAAAGAAAATTCAGAAAGCTTGAAGAAGAGTAGATGAGAAGGAAGCAATTCCCTCATCTTCCACGTGGTACCCCAGCGTACACGCAGTGCTCAGAAAGGGGCCAAGCTAGGGATGGAACAAACGCAGGCGGTCTCGCCAGGGTATGGCTGTGCTGGGGGAAGCGCGTGGATCTCCCCCTTGGGGCAGGGGGCGAGGAAGCAAACCAAAGCTGTCTGAGTCAGCTGAGATGCTGAAGCAAGTGAAGCTCCGTTTTAATAAGTAGATCTGTATTGTTTCTGGTATTATACTTTTCCTTTGCAGTCGTTTACACAAGCAAAAGACTTAAACTTTCTGTCTACAAAATCCCGTGTGGGAATAAAGCTCCAAGAACCTGATTTGTGCTTTTCTTCACTGAGCACAAACACGCACAGGGACCAGATCTCTCTGGTCATCATCATCTACCATCAGCCGGGAGAGTGCGAGGGTCTGAGAGATACTCCCACAGTGTGACCCCAGGAGCACAGACATAGACAGCATAGACCTCAGTGCATAGAGCACAAAGTGTTTTGGAAAACACCTTTCTTTGCAACTCCCTGCTAGAGCTTTCTTGGCAAGCAGGAGGAATACGGGGAAAGATGGCCAAACCTGTCACATTTCTAAACAGTTCTGTAAATCCAGTAGGCTGGTAAATTTAGGTCTTTTTCAAGCAGATCCTAAATCCTGGTTTTGTCATTTTGGTAAGTCTTGCTTTATTAACATTTGCCAATGCTAGAATGCTCGTGGTTAAAACTTGTGTCAATTATTAATATTAGTTACAGTTTTAAACCCTTAAGGTTGCTTGGAGAAAGTACATGGCCATGAATGGGTGATCGTTTTTACTTCCGAAGGAAAAGCAAGGCAGTTTTGAAGCACAGTTAACATCTTCAGTGGAAATAAGTTACTTTTTTCTTTTGTTGCCTTCTGGACAAGAACCATGGACAAATTCCTAAGTAACCACAGCTGCTAACAGAGTGCCTACCGACACAGACGTGATGGCCTTGTGGCAGAAATTCAAGTACTGCGCAGTGTGACATAAGCCAAAGGGACCCTACTGACGATGGATTCCCCACTCTGCTGCTTCTTTTTATTTCCTGTCTATAAATACCCAAGACCTAAACCCGTCTCCCAGAGGCGCAGCAGCAGCGACCATGCTGCTGGAGAGAGAGGAGACTGTCTACAGGCAAAGGGGAGGGACTCGTCTGCAAACTTCAGGGACGCAAATGAGTAGGGTCTCACTCTACAAAGGAAACAGCAGACGCTGAGAAAAAGGAAGGTGATGAGCTGAAGGCAAGAAAAACTGCTGGAATGGTAGGCAATTTAAGCCCTGGAGAGTCCAGGTTACTCAACAGCTGGAGACTTAACCGAGTGTGGCTGAAGTGCACAGCACACCCTGGACGTTGGTGGGAAACCCCGCGATACAGACAGTTGTGTGGCACACTCTCTGGGCTCGAGCGCAAGAGTAGGCTGTGAAAGCCTCTGCCAGGCTGACCCCAGAGCCTCCACGGATGGAAACGGGCATGTGGCTTGGCTTCCCCAGGGACTGCCTGGATCTCAAGCAGATCTGAGAGGACACAAAACTTCCAAGCCTCTGCCTGCTTCAGCGGGACACGCTGCCCAACACACACAACAAAACAAACCTCTCTGTCTCTTCCACAGGCCCTGCTGAGAGCAAGAAGCCACTTGTGCTTCTTCATGAAGAACTGTGGCTGTTTCAAGTGCATTTGGAATTGGTCTGGAAACTATAAAGCCCTCTTTCTTGTTCACACATGTTACTTCCCACTGAACCTGCAAGTAAGACATCCTTCCACAACATGAGCCACGCTGACCTCCTGCAAACTGCAGCTCTGCAATCCTACAAAAATGACCAAGTCTGTTTCTAAAAATCAAGTTTATCGCATGCCTGTCTGCCTTTCAGAGCTCTCCTTGTTCAACATCTCTGAGCTGAACTAGATACGCTTCAAAATGCATCAGGTCTGACCAGCTCCTGAGTGGATGAAATGCGTGTGTGGTGAGAATGGAGGGAGAAGAGTCAGAAACATCTGAATTCACTTTTGTCTAGGCAAAGTTCCAGTTTGCAACCTGATCATATATGGGATCCTTTCATTGAAAAATCAAAACAAATGCCCTGCATGTAGCAGAGTACTGGTATGGTAGCGCCAGCTGCCACGTGTGAGCACTTCGGCAAGCCTGCGCAGGTTCCCACACTGTCAGGAGATGATTCATCTTCATGTCTGTGCCTGTACTCCCAGCTGACTGAGGCATGTGTGGAGTGGCTGACGTGAACTTGTCTGCTGCTCTGTTGGCACATTCCACCTACCCACATTAGAAAGAACCTGTATTTGATGAGAGTTTACCAAATGATCCTGTGACCAAACTAAAGGCATTTCCAGCATACACCAGATGTTGTTGCATTTTGCACTTTCCCACATGCCACGAATGCTTTGTGCAGCACTTACAACCTGTAGCCGTGATTCAGTAAGCTTTTTTCCAGACTTCCTCAAGTCCAACTTTTAAAGTCACGTGCCTTGCTTTTCTCAAAGTTTCCTTATTCTGTGTCTGCCCAACACAACCTGCGCTGCTTTACCATATCAGCAATAGAGCTGAACATGATTCTCTTTCAGGGACAGTCCTAAGTTAGAGATTTCATTTTTGTCAGTCTATGTTGGAAGCAGCTGGGCTTTGTTATTTGATTAAAAGATCTGTAGTGAGCTGATTCTGTTATCTTGTACACTGCACTCATTGCTGACACACTTGAATATTGTTGCATTGCTCTAATGAAGGACAGGTACCAAAAGATAGCGTCATACCTGTGGCGGCAGCGTCGTAAAAACCGCATAATCTTGCGAGCAGCTTGATCCTGCTTCTTGGTAAGCAGACTGCTTCTAAAACACAAAAAAATTCAACGCTGAACATAAGCAAAACTGGGGAGACTAATACTAAATGCAAGAATAATTATCCTATGAACCACTGTCCTTTTCCCACTGGCCTTTGTCTGTAAATTACAGCACAGCCCTGATGAGTGTAAAAACAATATACAAAGATCCTGGTAGCATCTAATATCCAAACAGCTCACCTGAGTTTCTGTTGTACAATGGTGGCTGCCCGACGGTTTTGCCTCCTCTTCCCACATTCTTTGTAGCTGCGATAGTACTGCTGGATCAGCATCGCGGCTCGTCGGCTTTGCTGGAATTTTTTCTGCTCATAATAACTTCGGAATTTGCTCTGGATAAGAATGGCAGCTTGCGTCATCTTTTTATAAAGTGCATACTACAAGAGAAACAAAGAGAAGCTGAGGCATTCCAATAAGACCAGCAAGAAGCAGGTTCCTACAGGAGAAGACCCTTGTACCACTAAGATGTGATGAGAAGCAAATGAGTATCTGCTCGCTGATTTGGAACTGTATGAGAAAAGGGTGACAGTAAACCGGAAGAGCTGGGAGATTAGGTGCAGAACCTAGTCTGCATCAAGAAAGCAACTCCCTGTTTTGCTGCCCCTGGAATAGTTTGACAAGATTGGTTTTATTTACTACCCAGCTAGCAGAGGCTCGACGTGTGCATGCTAATGACCAGATCCAGCTGTCCTCTACTTTAAAACAACTCTGGAACAACTGGTGCTGATCCTGAGTTGTGTTTACACTGCTTCATATTTGTACCACATTAGAGATAGACCAGCTGACTACTCTTAGAGGAACTGTTTGTTTCCCTCGCATACAGAAATCTCACTACAAAGTACAGGATGCTCATTTCTACGGAGCCATTGTTTGTAAAAACTCATAACAGCAGCAGCAAAATATGCCCAACTAAGGGAGTATAAGGATGAAGCAGTGTGAATGTCTATTCCAAAATGGTAACAAACTAACTAAAACCAAAATACACGTTTTGTGTATTTATTTACAAATACCTTTTAAACAATTTACTTTAAGAACTGAATTTGCTGTTCACAAGTGTATTCCACTTTCCTAGGACAATTAACTTTTAAATGGCTAATTTCTTGTTAGCACAATACTGCAAAAGTTTTGATTGTTCGTATATCCATTCAAACCCAAGCATTTCAAATGGAATAGCATGTGATTATAACTTAAAAAAACTAAAAAACCAAACCAAAGCCAAATGAAAACCCTAAACCACAACAGTTAATTAAGCAAGTCTAATATTGAGCCTAAGTCACAGGCAAAACTAAATCTCATTAGAAGTCTGTAATAAGCATCCACTGAACTTGCCAATTCGCATAAGCAGTCACACATCCAAAATTCCCTCTAGCACTGCATTATTTCTAGAAGAAAATCTTCTTTATTCTACATCCTTTTCCTTTTAAAGCACGCAAGATGGCCACTTAACAGAAACATTATGCATTCATGCATATTTTTAAAAGTCCTTTTTAAGATAGAGATGTAGAATAACATATAGAAGCACTCATACCTCGGAACTAACACTATGACAGAGGTTTTCAGTGTTTACTAATCTTATTTTGAAAGTATTAAAACTTTCAAAACTTATGTGCCTGTTGTTCCTGGGTATTTTATCAGCTACGACCTCTGCTCACTTAATCAGACAGATGAGACAGAAATAGCACCCACTGCCCTGTATCGGGTAATGTCCTAATAGATCTCAATGGAGTCTTCCTATCTATTGGAAAAAAAAAAAAATCATCCAAAAGCAACAACAAACAACCCCCCCAACACCAGCCCAAAGCAAAAAACCCTCTTCAATATCATCACAGACAACCATTTACCAAATTTCACTTTTTGGAATTGAAGCAGTCATTAGGTGCAGTTGTATTTTGCCATTATTCGTTTCCATTGAGTTTTTCTTTTTGTTTTCTTTTTTATTTTTAACATTTTTAATTAAATGGATCAGATTGTGTTTTTACATTAGCTATTTCAAATAAGTCCACTCACGGGCTTGTCATGGTTTTCCTTCCAATTTTTAGCCCAGATGGAACTTCTGTGGCTGAGTTACAAACCCCTGAATAGAAGGGTCCAAATACGAAACTGTGATGTGTGCTATGACTGTTCAAATCTAGTCATAAGCCTGTGCTGATCTCAGCAATACAGTAACATAATGAAGGAATAAGGCATGTGAAAGGGAAAATAGCAGCCACTGGACAGACGAGACCCCAATATGTCTACATTCAGCTCTAAGAACCACTTAGCTGATTAGCTGCTCCCTCTCCTCTTCTCTTCTTCCCCGAGCCGGGAAGAGGATAAACGGAGAAGCCACCTAACCTCTGTGGAGCGGTAAGCCCCAGCTAGCACAGCAGCCCTGGATATCTCAGCTCATAGGTGCTGATAGAACACTACTTTGACACAAAACCATGGTGCAGGAGGGAGCTGTCGGTGGAAAATTACCCGGAGAACATGTTCTCTCCAGGAAGAGCGTGCCTTGCCTCCTGGGTAGCTTTGAGAGAAGCCCAGCTGGTTCTAGTACCTGATGACAGCAAGACGTTGCCCAGCTGGGAAGTCCGTCTTTCCAGCAGAAAATTATTGGCCATGAACAATTTAAGACTGGCATCAACAGTCGTGCCTCCAGCATGAGCAGCAACGTATGTAAGATGGTGGCCTTAGGAATTCAGGGCACAGGCGTTTCAAAGATGAACGTTCACAATACTTTGGCAGGCAGAACGCAGAGGACATCGGCTGCACGGGTGGAATAAGTGTTCTCCTGTGCTCCCCGAATGCCGAGGCAAAGGTCACTGAGTGATGGCTCATCAGCAGCAACAAAGGAAAGCTTGTCCTCCAAAAACTGCCTTCAAAACCTCCCCCACACCTCAGCCCACTGCTTATAAGTACCTGTAGAAGCAGGAGACTTTTTTTTTAAGTTGTAATACTGCATTGATATGCTGTGGCACAGCAGTCCCTACCTATATCCCATGAGGTTTGGTTTGTCAGTGATTTCTCAACCACAGGCATTTCTTAGTGGATACTATTAAAACATTTCTCTAAATGCCAGGTTCTCACGGCTTATATTGAATGTGAAAGTTAGTGACCCATGGGGAATTGTTTCCAAAACAGTGTTTGTATTTGTATTACCTTCAAGGCTATCCAAGTAAGCTTGGGGAGAAACAGAAAAATACATAGTTAATGTTAGTTCTGCAAATAAAGAATGAAAAAAATAAAAAAAAAAACAACCCCAAACCATCTTCTTTCAAAAAGAAGCGATTCCAGGATCCAAGACAAAGCAGTTTGTCAAGCAGTTTTTGAACAGAATTAAGCCTCCCCATTACAGGAAGCATCACTACAGAATGACAGTCATGTGACAGACTGAATGTGAATCATGATGCAATCACCTAACACTAGAAAGGCTTCCCAAATAAATATTTTTGAAGGTTGTAAAAGAGCACAGACATCTTGCCTTTCACTTTATGTAACATGCTGCCAGGCATCAGACAGCTTGAGTCTAGCAAGGTATAGAGAAAAGAGGGACATGGGCTCTAGCCCCCACAAAAAAAAAACCAAACCACACAACAGAAAACCAACCAAAAAGGAAAAAAAACCACAACCAAGTATCTTCTTTTTCTGGGGTTGAGAACTCAGCCTAAGAGCATATCTCCAACTAGAGTCTGGAGAGCAGTCTGTGTCCTGGAACAACTTGCATCAAGATAAAACATGTGACTTCACACAGTTTAAAAGTTTAGTATGTGCAAAATAAAACAACCTATTTTTCATCTTTGCCTTTATCAAAGGCAAAACCAACTTCAATTTCACAATGAAATTTGGCAAGCAACTAGTCAGAGAATAGTCTCACCAGGCTACAGCATGCATAAAGGCCAATATGGAATACATCATTGCCCTCTATCTCATAGCAAAAATGCAGGTATCACAAACGAAATCCTTTCAAGAATTCCCTCCAAAATTAAGATTCAGGACAAGAATTTTCTTCCCCTTCCAATTTTGCCTGAGCAGGGTATTTCATTACTGCGTGCTGAAAAGCATACAAGAGGAACAGTGGGGTAACTCCCATCACAAAGGGCTGTGTTCATGGCACTTATGTGTGTTCCATAAAATTTCACTTCCTTGATTACCTGTTTGTATTTTCGGTAGCAACGCTGAATAACAGCTGCAGCCACCTCTTGCTGTTCCCGGAGAGGACGACCCTATGTGGAAAAGGAAAGAAGCAATGAGTAGTCAGAGTGCACCAAACCAGGACGGGTGATGTTAAGTGGCTCACAGCGGCTTGCAGGACACCCGCTTCTAAACCTCTCCCATCAGTGCTGCCCAGCCCAATTCAGGTCTACGCATTTCCTGGAGATACCTCTCCTGTCAATTCACACAAGGGACAAACCCTCAAATATTATCTTCACACCAAGCGGAACCTCTGGGGCATACTTTGAGGATATGCTTTGTGAGTGCTGTTCCGGCACAGAAGGCACGCTATGGCATGGCATGCTCTCTCCAGTATGGTTCTTGCTGGGTAACCATCAACAAGCAAATGCCAGGAGCATTGAAAAGATTATGACAAACTGTACTTCTGTCCCAGGAGTGGATATTATCCACATTTTGTTTTGTAACAGATTATACTCTCTCACACCTAACAAGGAAGACACTGGACGTTTTGGCCACGTACCTTGTATTTCCTGAACACTGTCTGGACGAGTTTGGCAGCTTCATAGAGTTCTCTCTGCTCATGATCAGACAGAGTTAACTGTGCAAACTCATTTTCTACCTTCTCGCTGGTGGATGCACTCAGAAATTCAGACCAGTCTGCTGCCGAGGGAAGGCTGGGTTTCTCAAAAGCTATTTCACTGATTGGTGAGCCTGCAGGGCTCAAGCTGGTGTTCGAAGAAGGGGTCAGGGGTTCACTATACAGACTTCTGAAATACCAATCACAGTAGGGATTATTGGCTCACAAAGAACCTGGGCTGGCATCACAGATAAGGACTACAACATTTCTGAGTTCAAGGCAGAAGTTCATGCTTTCCCTTCCCTCTCTCCAAGCAACACCCCACATTCCTGAGCCCACCCGTACCACATTGGGCAGACTTGGCACTGGAAGAGAAGTCACAAGTCAGACCTTGTGGCCAGTGTCCCCTCCTGCCTCCCTCTGCATGCACTCCCATTCTTCCGCAAATGTGTAGCTGTGCTGGCAACGACACGTTTCACCATGAGAGCACGGCTGGGCTCGGAACACCAGCATTGAGTCCCACTGAGAGACTGCAGCTGCAGGCTAAGGAATGCTGCCCAGCATTCAGACCGCTCAAAAACCCAGAGCGACTTCACAGCTCTTACTGACCTTATCTGTGCAGCACTCGGCAGATGATCGACATCAGCAAGGTAACTGGCCAGCCAGCTCATTGTGGTGCTCATGGCAGCACTGTCCGTCCTCTCCACCAGCGGTGACTCCATTGGCACAAAATTCTCCCGCTTGATCCTGTCAGGCGTAGCTTCAATAATGTGCTCTGCAAGTGTCATCATGTTCACCTGGGAAGAGGGAGAGGAGAGCAAACTTTTGCTGCCTGGTAGCAGGAGCCTTGTTCTTGTACGCTACAGCAGACTGCCCCGTTTTTATGTCATTGGACCTTTGCTGTATGCTACTGACAGCCGTCATGACTGTCTTGTTTCCAAAGGAAAAGTGATCTTGCCACTCTTTCACCGAGATGTGCAGTAGAGCATGACAGGACAATAAAGGCACATCAAGAGAAGTTAAAACCCTTGGGACCACAGCTTCGTTAGGAATCCTTCTGAATCATATCCCCCTGCCTGCCAAGGTTCCCAGGAATTTTTAATACAGCACTGCCTTTCTCAGGTCACCGTGTCTTCATAGGGACTGCTTCCCAGTTCCCCAAAGACTATGGGGCCAGTCTCATTTACTGATGTGACTGGGAGGCTCTGCTTTTTCCTTTTTGCTTGCAACAATTTTGTGCATTCTGTACACTGTTGAAGCGTATGCCAGTGCATGACCCTAAATGCTAACCGTTAGCCTTTGCGTGAGGGTTGAAAGGATACCCTTTGGAACCAGCAGGCAGTCTACATTGACTGTATGACCACCTCACAGAGTCTCTAAAGGCCTCCACAGAAATTTCTCACAGTTAGGCTCCTCTGTGCAGCCAACCATGTTCTCTGAGACTGCTGATCATGGTGCTACGGGTATGTTTACCTGCAAGTCATCCATGTGGTGTAAGCAGTCCTCATCCCCTGCATTGTCCCTATAGGACAAGAGCTCTGCATCCACCATCTCCCTGTCAGCCATCATCAGCACGTTCATCTGCTCTCGCTGGCGTAGCCGATGGGCTACAGTGTCCTTTCCCAGCGCAGCCCCCTTCTGGCTCCCTGCCACCTGCACTGCAGACACACCAATATAAATGTCTTTTGGGCTCCATTTGATGCCTGCTTGGCTGCCAGAGCCCCGGTACCCAGTAACTTCTGGGATGTGCTGGGAGAGCTCCCGGCCATAGTCCCTTATCCCTTCACTGGGGCTGATTGTCTCAGTGGCGGATTGCTTGGAGCTGGAGTTCTGCTTCCTGATGCTCGGCTGTTCCAGGCTCAGCGCAGTGGAAAGCAGCTTCTCTTGCCGGGCTTGAAAATATTCAGGGCTCAGCTTATGTTTTTTGGGTGCAGGGTAATCTTTCTGAGTCTCACTACTGTAGTAACTGGAAGGTTCTGATCTGGGTCGTCTCAGCTCTGAAAACAAACAGATCAATGGTCAAAATGAAGCATGCAACCCATGATCGCTGCAGGAACTACAGCAGCTTCTGCCAGAGCGGCAGGAGGAAGTTTGTGCCATGCTCGGCACACCCGACAGTACATGCAAAGGCAGTAACTATCAGCCAGGGAGGATACTACCTCAACCACTCTCAAGACACGTATGTCTTTCTAAAGCAGGCAGTCACTCCTCTTCCCGATAATTATGGAAGTGCACGAAGCTCGCGACAGAGAGCCCACAAGAAAAGAACTAAGCATGGACAGCAGGGCTACAGGTGGCATCTGCCACCCAGCCGAGCTTCTCGCCCCCAGATTTTCACATGTCAAACGTCAGCAAAGCAGTACGTGCCCTCTGGGTTGTTCTTACCTGTGTTTGTACTGGAAATCACAGTGACTCCCTTCTGAGGCTCCTGAGAGGCAATAAGCTCACTGTGCCACTGGGACACCCAGTTCTCTGTATTGGAGTCTGTGCTTGAGGGGCACTGAATCCTGGGGTTTTGCCCAAGCTGAGTTTGCTCATCTCGCTGAAGCTGCTCCAAGCACTCCGCCAACTTCACGTGGCCTCGAGACCGGGCAATGGCCAGTGGCAGTCTCCCAAGGGAGTCCGGAATAGAGATGGCTCGGCGGTCCCACTTGTACAGCACAACGGCTGCATCCATGTGGCCCAGGGCACATGCCCACATCTGAAAAAGAAAAGACAATTGACCCATTGGGCGACCTGCCTTCTCCTTCCTTCCTTGCCAACGCAGTGGAGTCCGGTACCCAGCTGACAGAAAAATGACTCTGATAAGCAAAACCATAACATGCTTGAACTCCAGCAACTGGCTTTTATAAATGTTCTATCCTGACAAAAGGCCATTACAGAGGATTAGATGCACGCTATTCTCTCCTACGACAGAGAAACCTCCATCTGCCAAATGAAGCTGAAGTTTCATAGTTTCTTGATTAGCAATAAATGTCTTCTGGGTTTCACTTTTTTTTTCTTGGATGCTGGCATCACTGCAGAGACAGAACAGACTCATACGCAAAGGAATCTCTGAGATCAGAAACATGCAGACAGGACTAAAGGTTGGGAACAATAAAATCAACACACTGCTGTTGTAAACTGGCACTTCTGGTTCCACCTGCTTTGGCTTTTTGCTTGTCTAACTTCTCAGTCACAATTTCATGATTCCAATATCCAAGATGTTGTAATGACTTTACAACCTCTACGGTCAATCAGTCAAAGAGAATAATTTGAAAGAAGGCGTGCAAAGTCCTTTCCCCAGCACATTACTGGAGACTAGATTTTGGGTAAAACACAACCCAGAACCACCTGTCTGTCCCCTTTCCTCATATGACTCAATGACAAGGTTTTTTCTGTGTCGCCTCTCTCACCAAAATGCCAGGAAGCTGACAGTGCTGTGTCTTGCCATTTACACAGCAAGGACACACATCTGCTCTTCAGAGTGTGAAACACACTAGGAAAATAACACATCAGGAAGAATTCCCTAGGTAGGGTCCTCGGATTGTCCCAGAAGTTCAGGTTCTGCTCTTACCAGAGGAGTGCAGGAGAAATGATCCACATTCAAAGGGTCAACTTCCAGCTCCAGATCGATGCTGTCTGCATGTTTGGTGCTGCAGAGGAAACGACAGAACAAATGATGCTCTGTAGCCACGTCAGGATCATTGCATAGCTTTACCCAATGCACCACACCACAAAGAAGTGGCCACGCATATGCCCATGACACACAAATTTACTACAGGTAGTGCCCCCACCAGAGACTTTAAGAGCATGATACATCCAGTGATTGGACTCGCTCTCTCAAGAGATGGGTCCCGTCAGATCAGGGGTCAGGAACAAGTTCAGGGACTTGGCTGTTTGTAAGGGACAAACAGAAATCTGGACCAAGCAGAGCTTACATATGCTTCTGCCATGCCTGTATTGACACCCAAGAGTCCAACGGGCTGTGTCTTACCGCCATTTGATGAGGGTCTGGATCAGTGTAGCATAGCCCTGGGCAGCAGCTAGGTGGAGCAGTGTCATTCCTCGGAAAGTCTTTGAATGGATCAAGTGTTTGGACTTTGCCCAGCAAGCACGACTCATCATCTTCTCGCACACCACCACCACGCGGCTCTCAAAGCAGCTGCCCAGTGTCCCAGTCCCAGAAACGCACTGAAACACCACACACATCCCAGTTTAACCACTGAGGGGAGCTGCAACCTGCCCTGAACAGGCAGTCTTCCACTTCTAGAAGTACTGAGACAGTGGCAAATGCGAGTGAACCCAACTGTTGTTAACGACACCCACAAACTGGACTTCTTGTTTAGGAAAAACTATAATCCTTTCCAACCACCCCAAAACCAAACTCCGGTAAGAAAGCATTAAGTTGCTGTGTCCGGACACAGCAGGGTTCATACCTGCACCTGTGTTCCTCCGTTCCCACTCCCATTGCTCCCGCCTCCTACTCCTTGTTTGTGCTGCTGGGAGCCCGTCATTTCAGCCATTCTCCTCTCCATCTGCTCAAGGCGCTCCAATATTGACATCCTGAACTGGTTATCTAGGTTGGAGAAAGCCAGAATAAGGATATTTCCACGGAAAGAAAGCTCAGGTTTTGGCAGGCTACTGCAGGAAGCCACAAACAACTACCCTAGAAGTCACACGGGAGATTTGCTCTGCTTGGCAACACACACGGACACTTGCCCTGCAGCATCCTAGCTCTTCAAGTCCCTGCAGCAGCCCTTTGACTGCAATTCCAGAGAAATTCCTTAAAGCAAACAGAAAAATTAAAAACGCAGGCAGAAGATGGATCCCTTCCCTTGTGATTCTAGCTGTATCCACACAATAAAGGATTGAGGTAATGCAACCTCTTTGAAAACACAAGTAAACCCTAAGCAAGTCCAACCATTCAGCCAGCACTTCAGTAGGATCATATCTGTCAAAACACTCCCCGTTTTAGTGTCAGTCCCCCTACTTTACAAGAGTCCTGAACTCAGCTCGGCTTGCCTCCTGAAGCCATGCAACAATGGCACCTGGAGGAAAAAGACTCCTCTGCTTCCTTCTGTGCTTAGAAAAAGGAACCTTTAAAAACGCACTTGCTCCTTCCCTGACAGGCTCTCTTTCTTGGAAAACAGCTTCAGCCAAGCACCAGAAACAGAACTCCCAGAAATCAGAGAGTATGGGCACTGGTAAACCGGTAACATCATTCTGAAAAGCAGTATAACTCGTGAGCCCTCTGGTCTACGCAGAAGTCTCAAGGCTACATCAGTTATTTTCTCCTCCTTGCCTTGTAACCTAGCACTATGATACAGCTACTAAAGTTTGAATAGCGGAGCACAGAGATCTGGATAGATTAATAGGACACTGCTAAACCTGATGCTGGGGGGGATCAACTCGAGCAATCTTTTTATGCCTAGGGCCAGTCAGTGCAGCTCAACTGGCTGCAAACAGAGAGCTCCTTCTGCCTCGTGACCCATAAGGGAGAAGCTTCATGCAGCTCATGTGAAGCTGGGCAGGATAATTTTGTGGATAGGGAACATTGAATGAATCTTGCTATCATGCTAACAGCGTATATAATAAACTGTGGAGAAAAGACAACCCTCACGCTGTTTGGTTTCGTGCATCCATGGTGATGATGTGGTGGTGCACAGCACTGATTACCCCAGAACAAAGCCCACTGACAGTAAGAGGAATCTGTGCATCAAAATGAACGAGCTCTGATGAGGTTTTAAAAGAGAAACTCTTCTCCGAGTGACCCGGTTACACGCAGAGTCCTCCCTGGAAGTCTGCAGGAGTGCTTGTATACCGCACTGTGCAAGGCACAGCTCTCACTATTAGAGAGATACCGTCTCTCAGCTGTACTGCACTAAAGACCATACTGCAGACTACTGATAAGAGACAGCTCAAGTCCACCGGCACCTCCTCTCCCCAGGACGCTGCTGTGCTTTGATGGCAGACAAGAGCTCTGCTCGTCCTGGCCAGCGCCGAGGGGCTGTAATGCAGCATCCCACCCCGGCTGCTGACGGGGCAGGGAGAGGGAGCGTGGCTAGCACCCCCCAACCTCCCTTCAGAGGGCGGCTCTCACCTAGTCCAAACCACTATTTCTTATTATCAGAGCCTTGTTAGTAATTCAGATGTCCTGTTAACTGCAGAGCTGCCAGGAAAGCGACTGGCAGTTACGTGAGGAAATATTCACGAGGCAGATGCGGTCGCAGGGCCCCGTCTCTGAACCGTGGTCAGCCCACAGCAGTGACACAAGTTGCGTTTTCCCAGCAAGTCTTTGTTCCGGGAGTGCTGCAGTGTGCTGCAGTGCAGTCCGTGCCGCTGTCTCCTCCTTCCCCATCGCCAGGCAGAGCACGTACGCTGCAGAGGCTGAGGGAGACCTGGCACCGCTGAGCCATCCCCTCCCACCAGAAGCCTGTGTCGAACGGAGCCACTACAGCTCGGGCACCAGGAAAGGGGGCCGTGTTTGCCACGCAGGCTAACCGCTCCGTTCTGCACATTTAACGCCACTCCAGTCGCGTGGCCAGCCCTTGCATGTTATTAGAGCAACGAGTAGCAACACACGCCACGTATCGTATCTGAGCCTTCAACCTCGTACAGGCAAAAGTAGAATCTTTTTAAAAGAAGAAGAAATTTGGCTTGAGCTGGCGTTATAGAACAAGCCCAGGGCTGCTCCTACCCTTTTAGCTGTCAAAAGAGAATAATTACTCTGTACAGACAGAAACAGCAGGAGAAAATGATTCCACTGAGATGCAGAAGTACACTGTGCAGATTACTATCTTTTCCCCCTTTTTTTTTTTTTAAGCTGAAAACATTGTGGAACAGAAATGGAGGGCCCCATGTTTGTGTCCATTTTCCAGGCTCTACTCCCTAGGCTCTGTGATCCCTAACGGGTGAAGCCTCCACCTTTCCTGATACCAAGCACCTTCTGGCACTTTTCGTCGGAGGACTGTGGTTACTGAGGAGGATGAAGACATCCGTCACCACCACTGTCCCCAGATGGGAACACCAAAACAAAGAAAAGCAGGGAACTTTTCTTAGGAAACAGAATTTGAAACAGCATCTAGTGCTCCAACCTACTGCTATTCAGACACCCGGACAGTGCTCCCGGGAAGTATTTAGGGCAGGACTACTGGATTTTAGGGAGCAGAAGGTATCTGTTTGACTTAACAGGCAGACATTATAAACTCATCACGGTGACCTGTAACCCCGCACCATCTTACCAAGACAACTGTATTTTTCACAGATGGTTGTAAATCGCTGCTCAGTCTACAGGCAGGTCAGAAATACGCTTACATTAGTAAAATGGGGAGGGCAAACAAACTTTCTGGAGCAGTGGCACAAAGCAAATGGAGCCTTCAACACCTAGCAGGCTGCCGGCGTTCGCCCAGCAGCAGAGCGCACCCTCGGACTGGGAAGCCCAGGGCTGGAAACACGGTAAGTGGGGCGGCAGTGCATGGAAAGGATCTCTGTGCTGCCCATTTCCAGGTGAGCAAACTCGCGACCTAAGCAACTAAAACAAAGCCACGACTGATGGCCATTTCAAAATTATTTATGTGTAGTGTCTCCATAGTAAATTCCTTGATACTCGTGTATCAAGTACACCAAGGTGTCCCCTTCAAAAGCAATTGGTCACTTGGAGTGCGTGTGCTGCACTATCTACCAAAAAAAAAAAAAGAAAAAAGAAAACTAAAAAAAGGGGGGCAGAGAGAGAGCGAGAATAGAAAAGGGAAGACAGCCACTAGCTATGCTGCCAGAGTACGTCCTTAACAAACCAAAACAAGGACACCTAAGCACAGAGGAACTGCCAAAGGGAAGGACACCTTCCCCGAGGTTCCCCCTGGACTCAGCAATGAGACAAACGGCTCCTCTTTGTCCACACAGAGCCCTGGACGCACGCCTGACTAACGGCACTTGGCGCGGCGGGCACGGTTCCCACACTGCCGCGAGCCAAGAGGTGCCGGGCCCGGGCTGCAGCGAGGGCACCGCACGTCACTTTGTGTGGAACCCCCCCGCCATCCACCCCCCAGCACTCCCTCCTTGCTTGTGGCAGGGCCAGGGAACCCGCCTGCCTGCAGTCAGGCTCCCAAAAGTAAACCACAAATACTGACTTCTGCACGCTCTCCTCTCGGTGCACTCCTGCGCTATCTCTCAGCAGCATTTTAAAAATCAACTGTCCACAGGTTGGTGAACTTCCAAACTATTTTAACAGGCTGCACTAGTCCTACCCCATTCAAATTAAGCTACAAAGAATAAAGATGATCTTGTACCTTAAAAACTTTGATTCTGCAGGGGCCTAATTAAAGAGTAAGTCTTTAAGTGACCTCCTCGGAATCAATATTCTGTAAGTCCCAAGTTTGCCAGTTTGTATCAAAACATTATCACTTCTGTATTCTCAGTAACAGGACTGCGCCAGCTTCAGCCCTAACAACAGCAGCATAATGTTGAAAATGGAAGTACAACTTATGCCACAGAAACTGGCACAAAAACATCTTCTTTCCTTTATAGAGTCCCGGGTTCAACAGGATCAAACCCAAAGTCAGCTTTACATACCACGAGTCGTATGTGATACACCCAGTTTATCTTTAAAACTGATGCACCTGTATCCACATTAGCAGCCGATACAGAAGGATGACTGCTACAGCTGTGTAAAACAGAGGAACTGGGCAGGATGAAAACCTCTCACATTCTGGGAAACAAAGGGTGGCTTTTTCGTGTGTTACGTACCAAACATAACTGAGGTCTGAAACAAGATCCTCCAGCTCAACAATAAAGGTATCTAACAGCACCACAACACATTCTTTAAGCAAAGTACTGTGCTTCATCCCCAAAGAAAACCGTGTTTCTGGTAAAGAAAACATGATAAAACCCGACCCAGTCCTGCCATCTAACGCATTTTCCTGTGAAAACGCAACTGCCAAAACAGTGCTGTCAGCAAAGCCCAAACAGGATGAAAATGAAGTGCCGATGGGAAAAAAAAAAAAGAAGAGCTGTCTGACGTTATGCAATTTACCTCGCAATAATTAAGAGATGGGCTATAAGTGCCATAGGGCTGAACGTTACAGGTCTCACCCTGAGAAGTTCACCCCTTTATCCCTTATTATTTCTCACTCTGCTAGTCACACTCTTCTCTTGGTCACTTCAGGGGTCTGTGTAGAGCCACCTGCTCAGCAGACAGCCAAGTTACGGGAACACAGGTTCCACGTTCTTGTCTTTTCTATTCAACACAGGATCTCATGACAAGTACCTATCTCACAGTGCAGCGAAGACAAGAGCTCAACAGCATATAAATCCAATGGTCAAAATAAGCTTTTCTCCTGCTACATTATACAGGAAATCTAAACAGCTCCAGCCCAGCACAAGGAGATGTCTTGCACTGCAAGCACCCTACCTTGGATACAAATATATCCACGTATTTAAGGTTTTACCCAAGGACTCTGCTTTTGATGATCAATTTCAGGTTTTCTTGTGAGCTAAAAAATTAGACTTGCAAATTTTCCCATTTCTTAAGTTTTTCCATTACATATAAATCTGAAGAAATGTTACAATAATCTCTAAGAAACCACACAGAATGTTTCTGAAGCTGTTCTTCAAGGCTGCCTCCACAACGGTGATGAAAAGGACTGCATTTCTGTATCTCCGAGACACCTCATAAATTCCCAGAAAACACTTTGAAAATTGTAGCTTTTCTGGAAATTATTAGTCTTCAAATTAACAATAAAATGTAACATCCAGATTACTTCTCACCATTGTTCCTTGGCACAGCAGGACAGGGTGGTGCCTTCAGGCCCTAGGGGTCTATGCTGTGAAGAGCCCCAGCGCTGGCACGGCAGGACAGCCTGGTCACACAGAGCTTTGCCACCAGCCGCCGCTTTCATCTGATGGGAGCTCTGAAGCTTTTGGGATCTGATGGAGCTGCACGCATCCACGCACCTCTCACCCCGTGCCTTCTGTGGGACTCGGCAAGCCCCACGTGTTCATGAGGGACCTGTTCCATCACACACAAAGCCATTTCCACTTCTGTTGTCCTCAGCCCTTCATAGGGCAGTGTCTGTCCCACGGACTCAAAACTGAGCTTAGGAAACACAACGTTTATTTGCAGGATCTGGTCCTCCTGAGAGAACCAGTTGTTCCAGCGTCACGTCAGGGCTGGGCTGCTCCGAGGGGAGCCCAACTGTCCCAGCAGGGAGGGACTGGAAAGAGCTGCTTGGTCAGATTTTGATCCGTACTGAGAAATTGGTTTGAACCTCATACTCATTTCCCTAAAACACGAACCATCATTTGACTGCAGAATAAGCTTCTTTTTAATATGTACTCAGAGGGAGCCTACTACTGATTGCAGTAATGATCGCAAGGTATGGACAAAACATTTCTAGAGATGCAAAACTATTCTGGTACTGGTCTTTTAAGGATGCATGGTTATTTACATCAGTTAGCGCTCTACAGAGCTACAGCGCGTATGCTCGCAGTTAGACCCGGCGCACAGGCTTTCCCCCGGCACTGCAGAAGCACCCCAGAAGCCTGTGAGCAGCTTGTGACAGCTCCGGGCTGTGCGTGCCCCATATTGAACGGGCAGCTAAAACATGGCACTTGCAAATGGAGTACAAGTTTTTTCGATGCAGGGAGGCAAGAGGGCTGCTACCAGAAGCGTTTGTGATCATACACCGCGCGGGACAGGTCCTGCAGAACTACCCGAAAGACACTCTACCACTCCCTCATTCAGCTGCGTCGTTCTGCTAGCAGGAGACAAGACACTCGAGACCTATAAGAATAAGGGTGGAGTTCCCACCCTAAATGGTATAGAAAAACAAGAACCAGATCTGGGAGAAACGCCCCTGCTGCACAGCTTATTAACAAGCGCAATGCTTCACCTGCCCCTGTGATACCCACTCCCCTGCACAGCCCTCCCCAGCTTCCAGCGCAAAGACCTCTTCCAAAGACACTGTATTATTTCTCTTTTTGAGCTATGCAAGCAGTGTTCCCGATGAGCGGGCGCCGGCTCAAACCACTGCCTCCCGCTCATGCTTTATTACAAACTGTAGTGAAGCCACATGTTAGCAGCCATTGAGGCTCACTCAGATCCTGCACTTTGTTTGTGCGGTACCTAAAACACCATGATGGTCCAGGTATGGAGCTAAGAGGACACCAACATACAGCAAGTGACAAGGTCTCTTTTGCTTGACAAGCCAAGTTTAAGAAATTGGCATAGAACCACTTTTCTAGTCTCTGCACACTGCTTTACAGGACAAGTAAATATCTAAAAGGATCTCCTCTTCTGTCCTTTTGCCAAACAAGCTTCAACCAACAAGAAACTGTCTGTACCACTCATGACACGGCACTGCAGCCAGAACCGTTACAGAGGAAATATTGCTTTGCACTGATGAAAAATAAATTAGCAGTTCTCAGCAGTGAGCAGCGTGTCTATACCCCTTGCTCTTTTTCCACACTCTCACCTGGAGGTCTGGGTTTTTTTGCCATGCTGCACCACCTAAATGACAGACAGTATTTGACTGGAAGGACTGAGGATGGGGGCGCATCATCTCCTGCACATTCCACTGGGGCAGTATCTGCCCAGGATATAATTATTTCCCTGCAGACCTCTAACCACTGAGCTAACGCTGCTGTGCAAGATCTGCATCTGCACGTGTTCCCAAGTACTGTGCTTAAATACTCAGGAGGCAAGAAGCAACTCTGAGGGCACTGGCTCCTTCGTACGGGCAGTGTCTTTAACGGCAGTTTCTGTGTTACAACATCCACTGCATGAACACACGCAGACTGAATTTAGCAAGTGCGACAGCTGAGCACTGTACAAAAACACACAGCGCAAAGACATTTTTCTGTTTTGCAGAGCAAGTCAGACACGCGACATTCTCTCACCCAATGCAAGCTGTGGGTGGGGATGGAAGCCGTTTACGGACACATCACTTCTGAGTGCCACTGCTTTATTCCTATTTTACAAATCATCTGTCACTTGTCTATGAAATCTTGCTCAATTCTTCTATACGGTAAAAATCCTGAACACTTTCCATATCGCAGCATCAATTTGATCTGGTTTAGTACTTATTTCTGAGGTGTCATCATTGCAGAAACACGTATTTCTGAAATGAAGCTGCGGTAGCATCCTCAATGCACCTTACAGAAGCTCTGCTTAGCAGTAAGCTATTACAGGTCATGGTCTCTACCAGCAAATGAAAGCATTTAACATTTTTACTTAATATTCTAAGACAAATGCACATCTGTGCTAGTGAGGCAAGTCACTTCCAGGCCTTCTGATTAGCAAGAAATGCCACAACTACTGAGGCACAAGAGGAGGAAAACACCGTATTTACACCGAGCCCAAGCGACAGCCGAAGGAAGCCCGTGCTTTCACAGAAGAAATCAACACTACTGGGCATGGGCAGGAATAACCAAGTAATCCAGACCTGCACATACAGGCGTTGCCACTGATTTTAAGCCATTAATCCACCTACCGGAGCAAGCCTTCTTAGTGGTGACACTTTCCCCAAGTTCTTCCAATGCTGTCGGACTTTAGCTATTACTCCCATGCCATCTGGGACTACCCTGTTCCTCCCCGTCACCCCCAGCAGCCAGTGCTCCCTCAGAAGATGGTAGTTCCCCCTACTTTTCTTTACCATGCCATTACTAGAGAAGAGGAGAAAGGGGCTGGCTTATGCTGCTTTTTCCCCAAGTGCCAGTCTCTATACCAACAGCAATCGAGTCCTTGTTGCCTTTATTTATTTTTTTTTTCCCACGCTTCTCTTCCCCAGAGCTTAGGGATGGCAAGATTTTCACATTGCCCAGGAACAGCTACTTCAGCAAACCAGGAAAGGTTTTAGAGATGCCATGTGGACTTCATGTATTTTAGAGGCAGGGCAGACTGCTAGAGATGTCGCTTCTTGTGCTAGTTAGTAATTTGTATGAAAACAGTTGGCTGCCTAAGGTCACTCTCTGGATCTCAGGTCAGAAATCAGCTGTGCTTTCCAGTAGGTGCCAACACTTCGAAAGATGCTCTGTGTGTGGATGTATGCAGAAAGCAACAGCCTAGGAGAACATGCTGCGCTGCTGCTCACCGGCACAGTGCTACCCACTGCCCACGGAGACGCCCTCCTCCAAGGGTTCCGTGCTAAACGAGCTATAAAAAGGGACGAAGGACTTCACAGGGCACTATGCAGTATTTGTGCTACGGTACTGTAAGTACGGTAAAAATTCTGACCCAGGTTCTCTCTCATAAAAATTGCAAACTCAAGAAACAAAATTTTCACCCAGAAATCACCAGCTTGATGAGCAGAATGATATAAAGTGGCCCTCTATTTGCTACAAAATTAGATAAATAGGAACGGCTGCAAGCTACAAAACTGTGAAACACCAAAACAGGGCAGCAAAAGAGATTGAGATCTCCTCCACTGGAAGCTTTCAAAAGCCAGACATCCGTCACATTTACCCCGTCTCTGAACTGGGAGTGGCCTACGCGGTCTTCCGAATCCCCCTTCCCCATCCCACTCCTTTTGATGAAGCGCTCTGCAAAACAAGTTTTGCACTAACCTGGCACGGAGCAGGCGAGCGCTTCAGCCATCCCCAAACTCCCCGGGGAAGCTCTGGGCTACTGACCTCATCCTACACCGCAGCACCCCACACCGCGGCACTGGGATCTGGAGCCCTTAGGATGCCATCTGTCCTTCTGCATGCACGATGCTACAATAAAAGTGCTGCCACAGCTCCCAGCCTGCATCCCAACATCACCAACAAGGGAGGGAAACGCCACCGCGTCCCACGGCGGGGGCACGGGGGGGGGGGGGGGGGGGGGGGGGAGCGGCGAGCTTAAAAAGGCGCGCATTCACGTCGCGGGTACGGCAGAGTGAGGAAAAGCACAGAAGCATGCGGATTTAAACCCAAACAAACACTGCACGACACACCATCCTGTAATACTTACGGGAAGCACCACTTCGTCGCGTCTGCACATCCACCTGCAAAGGGTGGGGGTTCCGGACCCCTCTGCAGCACCTTCCCCCGCCGCCGGGCACACCAACCGGCGTCTGGCGCCGGAGGACGGCCCTGGGAGCCTACAGCGGCGGCGGCTCCGGGCAGCGCCCGGCGCACACCCCGCGGCAGGGGCGGACAGAGCGGGCTCCCCCGGACCGGGCTGTCGCCCGTCGCATCCTCGCAGCCGGCCGGGGCTCCGCCGCCTCACCGCAGCGCCGCGGGAGCCCCAGCCGCCGCCGCGGGGAAGGGGCTAGCGCTCGCCGGCGCGCTGCGGGCACGACACGGTCCCGCCGCCCGCGGCAGAGGAGGACGCCGAGCGCCGCCCGGCGGCGGGGGGCATGGCGGGGCGCAGGGCCGCCCCGACGCCGCAGCCGGGGGGGAGCAGCGCCGCGGCACCGAAGGGCGCCCGTCAGCGGCCGTCCCCGGGACGCGGTCCGGCATGCGGGGGCGGGCGGCCGCCGCACCTCTCCCCCCCCGCCGGGCGGCTCACGGGCGGGTCCGCGGCTGCCGCCCGCCCACCGGCGCGCCGTGCGTCGGAGCCTGCAGCCGAGCCCGCGGACGGGCGGGCGGGTCGGGGAGCCGGCGGCCCCGCTTACCCTGGGCGCGCCCCGGGGCCCATCGCCGCGCCCGACACCCTCTGGCGCCCGCCCCGGGGCGCCGCGGCTCAGGCTGCCTCGGCGAGGAGCGGGGGTCTCCCACCGCCGCCCTCAGCCCACGCCGGGGCCGCCCGGCGCCGCCATAGCGGGATTCGGGCCCCGTCCGACGGCCGCACCGCTCCGCCCCGCGCTCAGCGGCGCACGGTGGCGCCCGGGGGCGGCGGGAGGCGGCCGCGCCCGCCGTCTGCCATTGTCTGTGCCGCCGCGGCGCGGCCCCGCTCCGCTCCGCTCCGCTCCTCCGGGCCCCGCCCCGCGCGCTGACGTCACCGCCCGCCGCCGGGTTTGCAGCGCGCGCGCGGAGTAAGGGGGTAACGCCCGGTGCGGGGCCCGGTCCGTCCGTCCGTCCGTCCGTCCCACACACACAGCGCGCAGCGAGCGGCGGTGCCTGCGGGACACGCGCTCCGGGCGGTGCGGGGCCGCGGGGCGGAACGCCGCGTCACCTTCGCGCTCCTACCGCAGTCCTCACCGCGCTGCGCGCAAAGTAATGACGCTTTTGCCAATTGCCCCAATAAGGCCCATTTGCAGAGCGTTAAAACGCGGCACAAAAATCCCGGAGACGGTGTGTGCAGTTGCGGGATCCGCCTAGGCGGTGCGGGCCCCGGCACTGACCCACCCCAGCGCCCGCTGCCATGGCCCGCAGGGAGAACGCGGCCCCGCTGCGGGAACCGGCGTCCCACCGGGCCGGCCCAAAGCACAACACCCAGAACACAAAGTGGAACGCTCCTCACCCCAATTCGGTCACGCTACAGCCAAACAGAAAAGGGCGCTCTGGGAAAGGCAGCAGCAGACAAGCTTTCCGAAACAGCCGCGGCAAGAGCAGCCTGTCCTTAGATCCCATGTGAGAGGGAAAAACCAACCAACCAAATCTCAGCAGGAATATAAACAAAACAGAAGAAGCCTCCCCACTGACTAGGAGTCAGTAAAGAAGAGAGGAGGGCAAACAGAAACAGTGTAGTTCCTAGGAAGGAACAAGGCATCCACATCCCGCGGCAATGCTCGCGCTGCACCCGCAGCCCCCTAATGCAGCACGAAGCGTTCATCCCTCTTCCTGAAGAGAAGCCATCAAAAGATGTCATCTTTTATGGCTGTGGTAAAATGCCAGATAACACCCAGTTAGCTCTACCCAGATGGAGGAAGGAGTGATAAACAGTGCTACTGTTCATGGGCATGGACTTTTTTCTACCAAAAGACTCTTATGGCTGCAAAACGTTTCTAGGGACCTCACTGATCCAGAACACATCTCTCCTACAACACACTGTTGTCTGTATTGCATCACATCTGCAGGCTAGAAAGTGCATCTTGTCCCAGTGAACAGACATCCTCCGTGGATTTTGGTGATGAACAGCTACCATCTTGCACACTTACCACTGCATTACAGAAACCCCATACCTGCCAAACTGTGAAATGCCACAGGTAGCACACACGCGCTGTACTGTCACAGAGAGCCTGAACTGCATGTGATCCCATCCACCTCCTGCACGCCGAAACGAGGGCTTGGGTGCTGCAGGTATGGCCACGTCACACTAACACGAGGGAGCCACTAAGTCCTTTTTGTTTTCCAGCTGGGAAAGGCAGCCAAATCTTAAACTGAGAATCCAGCAGAAGCTGAAAGGCTACCTGTTATGCTCTCCCGCGTCAGTACCATTTACATTCAGTACCAGTCACACCCTTGTCCATCCCATACACTCTTGACTCACCAGTTCACATGTTGCCTGCCCAGATTTTTAAGTTCTGTTTAGGCTCATTATGGCAGCAATTAACTCCTCCCCAACATCCTTCCTGTAGATGCGTAAGCATAATGCCAAGGAGCACTCATACCAGTCACCCTGGAATTTCTGATCATGTCCCATGCCAAGGAAACGTCGTTGGTACAGACACTTTTTGAAAGCAGCAAAGGCTTCAGCCGAGGGCAAACATACGTGCCTTCCACTGGAAATCTGTACTAAAAAGCCTTTCTAATTTGTTACGCATCTACCTTTAGAAGATCTCTGTCCTCCAGTTCAGAAGGGGTCTTGTTTGCTTTTTGTTTTCTCTTACTTAAGAGAACCTCTCTAGACAGCAAATGAAAAGCAAGGTCAAACGGCTATAGAAGCACACGATGGCTTCTGAAAACTGTCAGTTTCATAGAGGAAAAAGAAGAGGCTGCCAAGTTTATCAGAGGAGATCCAGATCACACAGGAGTGCTTTCTTTATGAGAAGAAGAAAGGCTTTCTTTGAAAAGAAAGAACATCACTATTCTAATTAACTAGAAGATGGAAGAGCAGCAGCAGCTGGTGTCCATTTGTAAAAGAGCTAACCCATCTGTGGGGTAAAATAAGGAAAATTCAGAACACAACAAGGGTGGCTGTGTATAGTTCAGAAAAGGGTGCACTATCCTTTATAGCACAGCATGGGTGCTGGAACAGGATGAAGCCCTTCCCAGGACGGCCACTCAACGCGCTGCCCCTTAAAACTCCTCTGCACGGTGCTTCACCTGGCTTGATACAGGCCTGTAAAGAGGCGGCCTGGAGGGATATGGTCTCACAACACTTTCCAGTCATTTGCAGTACTGGTCCCTGATCCCAATGGCCAATACTTGCTCTGTGCTCAAAAAGCTGGGATTTTATCCTTGTCCCAAGCTCACTACTTCCAAGAGTAGCAATTACTATAAACCAGGAAATTATTTAATGAAATGTTTTTCTCTGGGAAACACAATTCCCATTGTTTCACTCAAAACACCCTCTTGTTCATTGTATCTCTCCCAGACCCCGAGCCCTACGGGCACTGGTTAAATGTTCCCTGAATAATGATAAGAATTACCCGCCTTTAAAAAAAACTTAAGCCAAGAGTTACTGTAAGTGCTTAAAAGAAGCAAGCACGATATGGCATACCACTGCTGCTCCCTGCTACTGCAGTAGCCAGGTGGAAGATCCTGCCGAGATGCTGCACAGGCACAAGCGTGGATCTCATGGCATTCCTCTGTGACAGAAGGTACAGCAATGTCCCCAGCGGGCAGCTCTCTGTTCTGAGCCTGCACCGAGAGCTGCTCAGCATGCAAAAAAGTTTGTGCTTGCTTTTTCCTGCTGGTCACGGCGGAACTCGGGGTTTGTATGCTTGGTTTCAGACGCTTCTTTGCTAACCCATCTTTGTCGAAATCTGGAAGCTTCTACAGAGGTGCGACTCCGAGTGTGCCTACTATCTTACCATTAACTCGGAGCCATCTATACCCGAGAGCAACAATTTTATGTGTGTATCTATTTCATTTATTGGCTTTGTTTATACCATATCCTTTCGTGATTGAGCTACCACTGTCTGTCCTTTCATGTCTGGAGCCGTGCTACAGCCTGCGTAGCACAGCCTATCACTGCAAAGGCATACAACAACTACACAATTCTCGGAGCTTGCGGAGAAACTGAAGTCACTACACTGTGAGCTGGGCATGGTCAGGCAGCTAAAGACTCGCCCCCTTAAGAAAGAAACAGAGGCTAAACGTTTTCAGGTATCTGCAGAACTGAACAAAGAAGGCACATTAATTTTTGCCTTAACATAACTGGAAATATACAGTTCACATATAGGATGTCTTTGTCTTTATTGTAAAGACATTTGTGGAAGACAACGGTTTACCTAAACTCATGTAAGGTGGAAATTGCTTATCCTTTTACTACGCTGTTCCTGGGGTACAGCTGACTGTTAACCCTGCCTCTCTTGCGGTGGTCATACTAGCTGGAATCATTAACTGTGTTTTAACAGCGCAGTGCAAAGGAACTCAAAGTGTTCCATTCAGTTAATTAAAAAGAATTTTAAAATTCTAGTCAATATTTTGGAACTACAAGTATTCTTCATAAATCCTTCCCTCAAGACTACATAACAGGCAGTAGGGCAAGGATTTGAAGCACGTCAATTAAAGTAAACAGAGAAGATAGTGATGTGGTTATTTTATTGATAGAACCAACTCACATTAGCTTATACCTTAGCTAGCTAAGCTAACATTTGTTCTCTAAGAGTAAATGGGAAGATGTTGCTGGTCCTTTAAATAAGAGTGTAAGTTGCTCCCTTTGGAGCACAGTGCATCAAGGCAGAGGTTTCTGATAAGTCATGGTTAGTATAATTATTCAGTCTTTTTCCCTGAAGGGCCTCTGCAATGCAGCGGTCCTTTTATTTTTTTTTTCCCCTCCCTGTTAGCAATGCCCTAGTTTGTTCACTGCTGCAGTCCCCCTCCCTTCCACCATCACCACATCATAACAATCTCTAATTGAAAGCTTGCCCGCTAACCAGGAGCTCCCAAACTGCAGGAACACCAGAGACAGCACTCACAGACACCTTCAGCAGCTCCCCAAAATTCACCAGTGCATGGGAATTGTCAAATGAGGGTTTTAAAACCTATCCACTTTGCATGCCACACCAGAGAGATTGCTAACATCTGAATATCAATCTCCATCACATCAGTATCAGCTGTACTTCACACGCAGGCTGCAGCCTCAGTAGCAGATGAAAAGCACCTGCAGATTCTTCCAATACTCACAAGTCAAGCAAATCCAATTTTGATGCTGAGCATAAGACTATATGCGCTTCCTCTTTAAGATCTATTCCCATTTCTGTTTGCAAGGATGCCCCTACAGCCAAGTCACACGCCTCTCTTTACTCCTGCAAAACCCACAGTGGTTTGTCTCTGTTCCACTGGTGTCTCCAAACGTCCTAAGCAGCGCCCTCCCGACTTCCTTGAAATGTCCCTCTTGTATGTGGCATGAGAAACACAACAGCTACAGGTCAGAAAGCGGAGACAACTAAATGTTTGTGTGCTGTGACATTACAGGGAGGGGGACAGCCAGGGAAGGATGCATCAGTCCGCTGCTAATATTAATGGGTAACCTTCAACAGCTGAAGACACAGGTCCTATGCCACTGAAATCATGCCTGATGCTACTTTGAAGGAAAATCTGTTTTTTTTTATTCTTTCCCCCCAATTGTCTCCAAAAGCATCAGCTCAGACTCTGCACATGTACATGCACCGCTCTGCCAGAATCCCACTAGAAATGGCTCCTCCTCAACTGCCCCTGGTGCTCATGTTTTACAGACGAACTGTGGATGCTCTGATCAGCCGTGTCAGGTGCTCAGATTTGACCCCCAGAACTAGTCCCTAGGCTCACAGCTGCTAATGGTATGGAGAAAGCTTCTAATGAATGCTTTAATGAAGAAAGCTTTTCCTGTCAGGGCCTCCCCAACAGAAGGAGGGAGCCCACCAAAACCCTTTCAAACACCACTTGCCTACACTGATATGTAGCTGGACTGAATTAAGCTTAAAACTGTTCAGTGTTTCTCCAGTTAAAGTAAATCAGTTCTAAGTATTTGCTATGTTCAACAAAGCTGTAAAGTAACAACACAGTAACACATGCTTCCAATCTTTGTAATGACAGCAATACTTTAAAGGCTTTAAACTCGTATCAAAAGCAATAACCCTGGCAGATTTCCCAAAGCACGTGTTGTATTATAGTTACCATGTTTGCAGCTGACAGACAAAATAGGATGAGGTTAACTGACTGAGGAACAAACCGCACCAGTATATTAGCTCATTATTTCTCTTGCCTTCAGTATGGCCCTGTGCAAACTATGCCTGTGACTTCTTTTGTGTAATGCTTTGTAACATTAATATTAATTTCTCAGCTATGAAATCTCTGAAGACTAAGGATTTGACTTTACCATGCTTGTCTCCTGTATTTAGCAGAGAAAATAGACACTTAGCAAACGGATCACCAAGCAGGAGTGCTGGGACTTTGCTAAGGTTGCAGAAAATGCGGTGCCCCAGCAGCTGACTCTCTCTGATGAAGAAGATGAAAGCAGTATTACTGGCCCTTTCCCAGCCTGTCACAAAAAACAACTCTTTCCCTGCATCTCCTTGGTCTGAGTTGGAAGCTGCATCTCTCTAGCAACTGCACTCAGGAAGGGCAATGAACATTTCAGGCTCCAAAGTTCCCCTCCTACCCTTCTCACCTTGCTCCTTTATAAAATGCATTTTGGTGGCATAGGGTTACCTGAACCTAAAACTTGCACAGATCAAGCTGCCATAGAAATCCAGAGCCTGTGTTCCCACCCCTCGGTGCGACATTTAGGTACCAGAGATCTGTTCTGATCAGTCATGGATTCTTCTGCCAACTGCTTGGCTAAGAGCTAACGCTATTAGGGTGTCCATCTCATCCCCGCAATGCACAAGGGATGCTCTTACGAGTCTAAAAAGGCTGATTGTGGCTGTCATGTGTCAGAGCATGCCTGGCGTGCCATCAGCACAGACTGCTCTGTCACTGAAACTCTCGAGTGTTTGGCAGAATCTCCACCTGCCCCATTTGTTAACTCCTAGATAACAGAGCGGGATGTGGACATCACTGCAGTGGCTGACAGTAAAGTCTCCTCATTCCTTAAATTGTTTCACCACCTTCCCACTTTCTGCTTATGTAAACACACATTTTTCTAGACAATCTCAAGTTTTAGAGTTCTCAGGGAAGACAACTGCAGGGTAGATGCTTCTCTCCTGTTAGGGACTGGGTAGTCCCTGTTTTGGGGAAACAATCAGCTTTCTATTCAGACAAAGAAAACACCCCTTTGTCTCCTTCCCATCAAATGCAGCCACGTTTTGTTCACACCAAAAGAATTAATAAGAAATTTCAGCAAGAGGTCTTTGATTAATTGTGCAACAGACCCTCCCCACAGCACAAACTTGCCCCTCTACATGCCTCCCCCATGCTCCTTTCATTCACAGCCCTACCATTTGGTGAGCTCTGTTAAAGAATATCGAATGCTTCTTACCATCCAAGGACAGCCAGTCATGCTGGGAGGAAGGCAGGGTTGGCAGAGCTCTGGCTTTGTATTCAAACACCACAGAATTGGAGATGATCTGATTGTTGAAGGCAACTTGCAAAGTCACGAGCCCAGTGTCATGAGCTGAAAGGAAAGATTGTGTGGTAAGACAGAGACGTCCCCGCAGAAATGCACGGCTCGGTATTACCCTGCTGATCTCCCCACGTGCTAAGTGGCAGGCTGAGAGCAGATGCAAAGAGGAACGGGGGTGTTTGACAATAGTTCTGTGACTAGACAACTAAAGAGTCCAAAATACCAATCTGTATTTTCAAACATGAAGGTCGTAAGCTTAAGAGTCATCTAACGGGTTGTTTTGGCAGGAGGCAGAATCACATGTGTTCCTAAAGATTAACCAGCCTCACTGCACTTCCAGTGGGAAGGTTGAGGCCTAACAACGAAGCTGCGTTATTCTGCGTACACTTTAAGTCATATACTGAGTGCCAGCACTACTGAAAATCTCTGCAGGGAGGCTGGAGGTGTTCTCGTCCTGTAAGTAGCAAGGACAAAATGCAGCATATTGGCAAATTAAGGGTCAGCAGAGCAGTGAGTGCACCTCTGAATAGCAGTTGCTCTTTAATCTGCTATTTCAAAACTACAGAAATGCTCAGAATTATTTCAAATAATCATTTTCAAGCTAATTCAGAGCTTCTAAATAATATTTGTTGTGATCTGTTGTGATGTATCAAGATCCTAAATTGCTGTTTCACACCAAATAGGCCAAAGGAAAAGGAAAAGCTTCTCAATGTTTATGCACTACCTTTCACAATGGGTTGATGAGTTTAGTCAAGACATATACACGACACTATTAGGCTAAGAACTTGCTCTGAAACCACGAGCTCTAGGAGAGAGCTGTTCCTTACCTGGGCAGTAGCAGCGCAGTACCCCTGGCTGAATTAAAGATGCAGGCACTGAGATCTGATCAAACAGACAGCTGTAATTATTGCTGGCTTCCTGCCACGGACCGGTAATTAGGACTTTTACTCCTCCCTGTGAAGAAAAGAGAGGGGGGGAAGGCATTACAGAAGAAGCCATACCCAAAGGGGACCATGCACTGAAACGACTGAATGGCAAACAGCATCACGAGGGCTAAGAGAAGTGCCGAGCTAACGTGGATCCTTGGCACCAGTCAACACTGATGCCCCGGTCTTCCAGCACTGTGGGAGAAATGCCAACAGTATTCCACAGCAGAACATCTTTGTTTCTCCTCACTCGCTCTGTTCCCCGCTCCTGCCCATACGCTCCAGCCCTGTGCTTTGCCAGTGCGACCCTCGCCGCCAACCGCCTGCCTTTTGGTCACTGGCCAGCTCCCAGGTCAGCGATGGCCAACCTCTTCAGTGCTGCCGGCCAGACACCCCTCCGCCAGGCGCCTCCTGGTGTCTGCTGGGTGCTGCATCGTGCCTCGCGCCCACCGTCACCCCCTGGCCGCTGCCTGCGCAGGCTCCAGGCTTCTCCCCTTGCCACTGGAACTGCCACCGGTCAATCGCAGCAAGTGTGCCGCGTGCTCGCCACCACCGCCCCGGCCATGCCGATACGGCTGCAAAACTGCTGGTATGGGAAGGGCACAAAAGGCGACACGTCACCTCCAAGGTGACAACTGGAAGCACGAGAGGAGCCGGGTCGTGGATCCGACAGACCGCGATGTAGCAACAGCTCGGCTAAAAGCAGCAATTGCACAACTTGCGCTTTTCTGGGTGTGGGGCACTCGGCTAAGAACGGATGGGTGAGGATGGCAGGGAGGGTGCAGAGAGGTGGGAGTCGACTGTTCTGTCAGGTTACAGGTGATGGAACAAGAGGAAATGGCTTCAAGTTGCGCCAGGGGAAGTTTAGATTGGATATTAGGAAGAATTTCTTTGCTGGAAGGGTCATGGGGCATTGGAACGCGTTCCCCAGGGCAGTGGTGGAGTCCCCATCCCTGGAGGGATTTAAGGGTGGTGTACATACAGTGCTCAGGGACACGGTTTAGCGGAGGGCTGTCAGTGTCGGGTTAAGGGTTGGCCTGGATGGTCTCACAGCTCTCTCCCGGTCTGGGGGACTCCGTGGGTCCGTCCCCCGCCCTCCCCCGCCGCGGCCGCCCCGACCGCTGCCCCTCCGCCGGCGCGCAGCGCCCCGGCTGCCCCCGGGCCCGGCACAGCCCCGCGGGGCCTCCGCTCGCCGCCGGGCGCCCCCTGCCCGCCCCGCCCGTCCCCGCCGCCGTGCTGCCCTCGGGCGGCCGCCGCCGGGAGCGCGGCCTGTGCGGGCGGACACACCGCGGCGCCGCTGGGGCCGGCAGGCGGCGGCGGGAAGGCCCCGGGAGCCCCGTGCGGCGGCGGCAGAGCGCGGCTGGAGACGAGCGCTCCCGCTCCCGCCCGCGGCCCGCCCGCTCCCCGCGGCGGCGCGAACCGCCTCAGGGCGCTGCTCCGCGCCGCTCCCGCGGCCGCCCCCGCGGCCCCCGGTGCGGCTCCCGGTGCGGCTCCCGGAGGCCGCGCAGCGCTCCTGCGGGGGTCGGTGCGGGCGGATTTAGGCCCTGTGGTCCGTATGAAACACGGGTACGGCGAGCTCCGCCGGCGGGAGCCGAACGGCTCGTTAGTGCCGCAACGGATGACCAAAGAAAAAGAAAAAAAGGGTTTCCATGGTAGCGGCAACAAGGAAAGATTTGCACCGGAAAGGCTGTTAGGGTCCTTTTGTTGATTTTGGGGACCTTCTATGCAATACAGAAGGAGTCAGACGGGCCGCCCGGACAACAGGTGTGGCAGAACTGGTGTCTGTAGCCCAACACAGCCAAATCCCCCAAAATACTGCGCCTCTTGCAAACGAAGCCTAATGGGGTTCAGTCGCTAACAGACCACCATGGCATCACTGTTCCGTGTTCACCAGTCAGGCAGGCAACACGGAGTGACCACCACAGCACTGACACTCCACTGCTGCCATCCTCCGGGGAAGCAGAAGGTGCATTCAGACCCAATTTTCCACCACGACCAAGAGAAGGCAAACTTCAGCCGGCGGTGAGTGGTCGATGACCAGCGACCACCTTGTCTCTCACAGAAAGAGACTTGTCTCTCAGAGGGGACCGTGGACTTGGCAGCATGCAGAGGTGAGGCCGCTGGGCACCTCCTGCCCTGGACGGTCCCCAAGTGCCCCGCCAGCAGCAGACCGCGCAGACAGTGGGTGAGGCTGCAACGAGTGGCGGGATGCCTTCAACTGCCCACCGTGCCCGAGCCTGCACCACCACCCCGCTGGCCACGATGGGCTTCTCTGGAGAGACAGCAACCAAATGGAAGGCAGAAACTCCTCAAGGAGGCTTTTCATCAGTGCCCATCGGCCACTCCTGCATGCTGGCAACCTCAGCTTCTTTCCACCTGCGGAGTGAACACCCGTGTTTGCATACCAGGTCCCATATTGCACAGCCACTGAGTACCAAACTCATCACCTGCTCCTGGAGCTGTCACAGGACCATTCAGCTGCAGGTTAAGCCACCTCATCTGCTTATTATTGTGTATTCTGCTGCCTCATCTGCCAGCAAACTCGCCATCCAGTGGTGTCAGAGGTACACTCACTGGGGGTGGTGGTACAGGGCTGAAAATCAGACAGCGCTAGTCACTGGGAACAGACCGCGCTTTTCCTGAGCAATTATTATACACCTCCGTAAGGTAACAGATACGATAGTGTTCCAAGGCTGGCCTTACAAAAGCACAAAGGACCATTTTTTTTTAATTAAAAACACCCCACCTCTCCATTACTGGCTCAGAACAGCCTCTTTCCTCTAGCATTCCTTCACGTCAGGAAAGTCCGTGCTGCTGACATTTTTACCTTGTGGTGCACGTGACTGATTTTGGATAGTCTGTAGGATGGAGGTAAATGCTGAACTCATTAAGGCAATGCAGGTCAGGAATTATTCCACTAAGAACATCAGAGCCAGATTTAAGGCTCCAGTTTGCAAACTCTGTTGCTCTAATGGGGCTAGGTAGCACCGTGAAGCCATCATGTGGGAAATACTTTGCTTTTCAGTGAAACAAAACATTTCTGTTCCGATGCTTCCTAAGTGAAGAAAGGGCCCTGTCAGGGTTATGAAGTGCTTAATTAAAAGTACGCTCAGACATGCAAATGGCCTTGGATGCTTTGACTTCCAAGAGAAATATTTTAAAAGCCTTGTCAAAGCTTTAAAAAAACAGTTCTTGGGAGCCCTTACTGACGAAGCAATGAAAGATAAAGCAGTAAACGTTAACGAGTAAAAGCCTTAGACTTACCTCAGGATAAGACCATTCTGGTGAATAATCCGTCACCATGAACAAGCGCCCGCTCTGCTGTAGCAACCCCAAAGTGCCTTGTGCCGCAGCTGCTGAGACCACCTCAGCCACATGCATGTATGCCATGGTGCTGGCTCCATTCTCTGTGCTGCTGAGCTGCATGTTGGCTTGCTGAGGACTACAGCAAGGAATGCACATCTCAGCCTGGTTGTAGGTTGCTCTGTTACCGTCTTCAGGCTGAGACAGTCCGGCACTGTCGCCTGACACCAGCTGGTGTCCATAGAGAGTGTTGCTCCCACCTTCTACCGATATGAAATCATTAATTAGATCAGAAAACTGGTTGCTGAAGGAGATGTCAAAGTGGTCCAAGTTAAGCTCCATGTTGGAGGAGTTATTTAAGCTGGGATGGGCCACAGGATAGAGTCCTTGTACCATGTTTCCTTGGAGAATAGGGAGATTGTTCCCATTCCTGATACCCCCGTTGGCCTCAGGCTGCAAGTAGTGTTCTGTGCTGCAGGCTTGAAGGTCCCCTGATTTAAGTAGATTTTCGTTCCCCTCTGCCTGCTGGGAGGTCTCCATGGGAACTTCAGCTTCTGCAGTCATAGCCTGGAAGTTTGCTTGGAACTGCATGAGCTGGAGAGAAGAGGTGGACTCTATTCTGGTTTCCACTGTGCCATTACAGTTGGAAGTGGTTTGGGACGAGGACTCCGTTTTCACACTGGGGATTCCTAACGTGTTCACAAATGAGCCACTTGTGTCATTCAAATTGTTGTGAGTGTTTTGCTCAAGGGGAAGAGGTTTGCTGGCATCCTGCAGAAAGAAGCTGGGGGAAGGGGTCTGATGAACGTGAGGGCTCTGGACGGTCTGATTGAAGCTGGAAGAATAGTCCTTGTTGGAGTCAATGGCACTGAAGTCCATCTGCTCCAGGGTGGTACTTGGGCTCAGACCTCCTCCAGATGGAAGCAAACCTGAACCGGTAGTGAGGGTGAGAGTGTTAGATGCAGAAGTGGAGGAAAATGCTTCTTTGGACATCTGTTGTTCAAAAGAGGTGTCCTCAGTTTTAATTTCTTTTGTGAGGGTTGTATTGAAGTTGAAGCTACGTTCCGTTGTAGGTGACTGCCTTATGTTGGTACTAATGCTGTCACTTTTCATACCTCCTCCACCATAAGTCTGCCCTTGCTTGGGGTTGTTAAGAAAACAGTCTGGGTCAAAATTCATGGTGGTTTCTGGAATTTTTCTATTTCCATCTAAAGTTGTGGAGAGCACAAGTTCCTCAGAGACAGTGCTGGGCAGCATCGACAAGCTCTCTGAACTGCCAGTTGTTGGAAAAGCAAATTTGTGTCCATCTGAACTCACAGCAAGTACCAGTCCTTGTGCAGCTGCATCTGAAGACAGAAGGTGTTGATTTGGGCCGGAGGTGGGTGACATGGTATACACAGCTTCACTGGTGACTTCTGACATAAATACGGTGGCACTTTGTGACAAGCTTCCCATAACTGATGCTACAGCCATACTGGACACACCAGTGACGGCCGGGCTGTCCGCCATATCTGGGTCGCTATTTAATCCACTGCTGATGGACACGGGAGAATTCTGGGTCGTGTCAGGGACCTCCACCTGGTTGGTGGAAGAAACCTCAGTGCTGTTTTGATGGAGCAACACTGGTTTCGCCACTTTGCCGTTCCTTTTCTCTCGGCTGGAGGCCTTGCCATGACTGTGCTCGTTCTTGCCTTCAGAGACGTCATTATTTTGTACCTCTGAATGAGCGCTGTACCCACCTGTCCTTGGTTCGACCTTTGGTGATATGATGCGGTGTTTGGCACTGTTACACTTGTGATGCACACTGCTTCCTGCCCCTGTGCCAGAAAACAACATTTGCCATTCAGTAAATAGAAAATTAAGATGCTGCTAGGCGTGTATCTATGGCTGTAGCAAAAGACAGCTGTGCTTATGCACGTGTGTGTCAGACAGCACGAGCACACATATGAGAGAGCAAGAGAGACCTTGGAAATAAAATTAATTTCTTGCCAGTGCCAGATTTACAGCTCCCTTTCCGTCTAATGGACACATCCATTGCGTGCAACGACAGCAACCTCAATACAGGCGCGTGTGCGCCCTTCCCCTCCCCCCCGCATAGCACCTACCCCCCTCCCTCCTGCCCCATCAGACAACACGTGAGAAGGAGAGGAATCGGCATCTATGACAAGTTTCAGGGTTATTTAAACGCGTGCGTCTCAGTGCAAAGTCTGCAAAGCGAGGGCTGTTGCTGTCAGCTGTGGCAGAGGGTTTCTGCCTCGCAGGCCCTGCTTCATCTGCACCGCGGACAAGACCTCAGCCCCCTGCGACACAGATGCTCGGCTCTTCACGCTGGCTGATGTCACGTCGTTTGACAACTGCTCTCCTGGGCTGGATGCTGACTGGTAATCTGGAGGTGACAGATGCCATATCATGCTCCTGTCCCTAGCATCACCCTGCCATCTAGATTGCAACCCTTATCTTTTTGTCATCATTGTGCCCATTACAGCTGCCAATCAAATTATTATAGTAGTACATTAGCCAGGACAAAGAAAGCTTTCCCTCCCATAGGGATGGCGATGCGTTTCTCTTGTTCTAAGCCATTCGTATGCTGACAGATAAACATTTTGTATTTTGAGAGGTTGCACGCAGAGCACACGATTAGTATTGGAGTGGCTGAAAAACGCTCAAGCAAAGGTCACCAGAAGACAAACCTCCACGGAGCTCAGCCAGCTGGTGCCTTTACTGGCCCGACAGAGATGAACATCACCCGAGTTCCTGGGAGCTTGGAAATCAGGTAGGACGAAGTGAACAATTCTGTCTGCAAAGGCATCTTGGCCACAAACTCTGGTGCAGGGACTGCTTTTGTTGATTAAAGAACAGCCCATGAATTTTTGATGTTTCTTTCCTTAATTAATTCATTTTGCCTAGAATGAGGTAAGAACATTAATTATGGTACTGTAAAATGACTAAAGGGGGAAAGAAACCTCCTCCTTATAGCTAATGGCTACCATTATAAATGCCATCTTCTGGGTAACATAAAGCCTCCGTGTAGCCGCTGCAATTTGCTAAATCTTTTGTTCCTTGCCCTTGAAGGGGAACTTCTTCATTACGTGCCCAAGATTTGAATCGGGTCACTTAAAGTAGTTCAGGGCAGTGCTTTTGAGACTAAACGCAATATTAAATCTCTCCGTTCTCCTAGGAATAGAGATGAGCAGGAACACGGGAGAGGCTTTCACACTGCCGTCTTTGCAGATGACAGTAAGGAATTGGGAATGTATGTGTCAATGTGCAAGCCGTTACAAAACAAAGCGATACTGTTACGTTAAAAAGCATGCAGTAGACTTAGCACAAGACAAAACATCAAAGGGAAGAATAAAAGGATTCGTGTTCAGATCTGCAAGCCTGGATCAAATGCTGAGCCTTAAGGGTTGAATTTTAATCCAAACTCAGGTATTTCAGAGGTCATCGTTCTTACTTAAATCTTGATTGTATAATGCAACTGCCCCAAAAAAAGACGAAAAAATAAACTCTTTGAAGCATTGACAGCTTTCCTTTATAAATTTCACTAAAGACTAAATAATGTATCATATATTTTACTTGACCAAAGTACTAGGAAGGGGTGGCTATAAAGCAGATGAGTTGGAAAAGTGATTCACCCAGCTTCCCACTCTCTGTATAAAATGCTAATACTAAGGATGCTGTTTCTTGCTGTCGTGGTTTCACTCAAAACAAAGCCATCTTCTTTAACAGGACAGATATCTCCCGTATTTTCATGATCCCTAAATAAAACCTGTCTTGTTCCAGTGATACCTCGTAATTAACTACCTGAGCCCATTTTCATCGGCAAAGTGGGCTGCAGGGCAAGGACTTCAGAGCATGAAGTTGGAAGAACATCAAATTTTGAGGCTTTGGTAACAAAAATTGAGCATGTAGAAGACAATATGCCTTTTCGAGCAGGCCGCATACAAAGAACATTTATTCGAACTTGCATGTTACAAAGCGTTGACATTTTTTTCCAGAAGTCCCAGCTGCATCTTTTTATGCTCAAGACTTCTTGTGTCACCTCTGAATTCATTGTGTCTCAACGTTTCATGGTACAGCACTTTCAGCACTTCAGTACTACAAATGCTCCTCCAAGTCTGGATTAAGCTGTGATCATTTTGTGCCCTCCCAAGGAACTCACCCAAGGTACCAGTGCAGAGACAGTTGTGTGTCCGAGGCTGCGGTTTGGTCTGGTGACTGTCAAGGATCTGCTGCACGAGCTGTTCCACCGAGAACCCTGAACTGCTGTTTCCATTGCTGCATGTCCACTTGATGCCATGAACTGTGAAGAGAACAGTCAAACCTCCCATCAGAAACTTCAAAAACACGCCAGAAACCATCAAAGGCCACTCCAAAAGAACAGCAGAAACCCACTCCTGCAGCTCTTTTATCAGAACTGGAGAAGACCCACACAATGCAACAGTAATGGTTATTGTTTTACTGTCCCTGATATCCACAGGCTTCTAAATGCAACTCCTGGATTAGGTACATACAGAGGAAAAAACCCTCAGTAGAATATCTTTCTTTGTTTCAGTTTTCTGTTAATGGTGTCTCTCTAAGCTGAAAAATTGTAAGGACTATCTGAATAGTGCATGTGACCGTCATTAAAAACCTGAAAGCAACAAACTACTTGTGTTTCACTGAAGTAAACCAGTACAACTCCAATGAGCATTTTAGATTCTTTTTCTGTCTAATATGAAAACAAAATTAGCTCATTTTATAATAAAATCAGCAGCCAACAATACACCAGAATAACAGCAAATACAAACCTTTTGTCAGGTCTTCGTTGTCAGATCCTGGTTGGCAGCAGTGAAGACTGACTCTTTTTTTGGGAGTCACTAACAGACACTGTGTGAGTTCCTCCTCAGACCTGGACAATTTTTTTGTAATTTGGGAAAATGGATGGGAGGGTGACGTTGCAGAACATGCTGCAAACGGAAGGTCTCTTTTCTTGGAGACTCTCTTGGCCTGTTAAGTAAGAATGCTAAACTGCATGCATATAAATTATTTGAATAAAGGCTCCCGCTCAGAATTTTTTAGATGCAGATTTTCACGTAACAGTGATATCCTTAACCTGACTTCCAATGGAAATAGCATTTACAAAATATTTCTCCATAACGACTAACTCAAAGCATCTTCTGTCTCCTTTTATGTCTCTCTAAGCAATTTATATGTGCATATTATTTATTTATCCTTTATGCACCCTACAGCTCACTTACAGATTTTGGGAAGCACTGGTTGATGGCAAAATAATTTCCAAGATGCCCCTGTGCCTGGCAGCTCAGGCCTGAACCGCTACCTCTTTTCAGGAGTGCCTGTGTCATACTCTAGCAAAGCACGTTCCTTGCACGTTGTATTCTAAAATCCTTAACAAGAATCAAAGTTAAAAGGCCCACAGACTTCAACTTTGTAGGACTAAGCTCCAAATACACAGATCCCTGTGCGGTGAAGGTCCTCGTTGTGAAGCTGTGAAACGCTGGGAAGAGCCCGCGGGGCTGATCATCACTGCACAGCCAGAAGTACCCGCAGGCTCTGCAGCAACAAGCTGCACACTGCTTCATGCGAGAAGACCAGAAGCAAATGAGGGCACCTTTACGACAGCCAATGACCATTGGCAAAGAGGCAGGGTATCACCTGAATCTCCTTTTCTCCTCTTTGGTGCTGCTTATTTAGTTATGCTGTAAGCAGCCAGTGGAACAGAGTGCCTGGATCTGCTCTGGGAAGCACTTACTGCTTTTATTATCACCTGTTGCGGTGTTGCCTCATCACCCACTGATGTTACTTTGCCTAACAGCATCTCATCTTGGTCTAGCTTTATACTACAGAATTTGTATTTTTATTGGCTGGGCCTGATAACTTGCAGAAATATTGTAAATAAGGTTTACAAGTATTCTTCCTCATATCACTATTTAAAGTGCTGGAGTTAGTTTAGTAATGAGTCCCTCTATGCCTGCTTGACAACCACATTTATTGTTATTGTACCCAACAGATTTTGCTTTCTAGTACGTTCACAATTTTGAATTTCCTCTTAACACTCAGTATCTGTTATTTTGTCTAAGTTTAAGTGTATATATGCTTACCGCTTCGGTACCTCCATTCACATTCATTTTATTATTCTAGGTACATTATTCTGTCACATGTGATGTTACGCCTAATAAGTGATGTTCAAACCGCAGTTTTGCAAAAAGTACATTGACAGTGAGATCAAAATGCAGTAACGTATTTGGAATACTTTCGGCTATACTATATGAAGTTACCGAACTGTAATTATTACTGAGAAACTTTGCATTAAGTTATTTCCAGTTATTTCAGGCATGCTCTGCTAAAGAAGCGAGCTCAGATACGCATTGCTAGATATAGAAAGTCTATTTTACAGCAGTATGTCAGAGTTTGCTCCCTACCGCTGCTAAATCCCAGGATGAGCACTGTGTTACAGGGGGCAAGTCTGGTAAGTGAATCATGTCTCATGGTTTGTGTATTCATGATGATGGTTCTTAAGTCTGAATCAAGCTGTGAGCTGGAAGCTAAGAAATAACGGACAGCTTTATAGCTGGGTACTTATAGTAGCATGCCTATTATTTTCAGGTCCTTCCAGTATAACAAAGTCCCCTCGTGGATCTGTTGCTGCTGAGGAAAGGTCCTTCTCTAGCCTTGCTCCAGCTGATCTAAAGGGCTCTGGCTTCAGCTTCGGTCCACGTACTGCAACTTTTTTTAGTGCTTATGCTCCCTGTATGTTATGAAGGTTATAAAATAAAAAGCCAGTGAAGGGTGAGAGATTGCAAAAAAAGAACGTCTGGATGCTTAATGCAAATTATCCACTATCTTGGCACATCCAATATGCAGATTTTCTCCCTCCCCCTTTTAAAGAAAAACTCCTGTGAGCTGGTGAGTTGTTAGTACTGAATACCAAATACTATCAAGATGGCTTTTAACATGTCACGCTTGGCTTCCTGACACATAATGAATCTGCAGGAAAGGCGATTTCTATAGGGAAGAAAGTGCATTATGAAAAGAAGGTTAATAAAAAACGCGCACACACATATGCTTTTCCTGTTTCTTAGTGGTTCAAAAAGTGAAACCAGTGTAGAACTACATTTTATTAAAGATAGTTGTAGTGTAGAAACACACAAAAAAAAAGGATAAAAAGATTGAAGCTTAACAGAAATTCTGGGAAGAATTTTAATCCGGGTTTCTGTTCAGACTCCTCCTGCATTTCCTTGTAATTTAAAATGAAAGCAGTGAACTGCTCCAACACTTTCCTTTCCAGTGGTATCATGAATGGGTCTAAATGCTGCTGTGTTACAGCAGCAACACGTTCCTTGCCACACACCCTCTGCACAGCGCCTGTCGCACCAAGGCAGCGGAGCCGGGGAGAATTGGGGGTATTTCACGGGGTGCTTGAAAGAGAGAAGTGAGGCCGGAGGAGGGTCCACAATTCAGAGTGGGAACGCTGCTCCTGGCAGAGATGCCTCCAACCTCTTTTTGTGAGAACGGGCTCACACCTTTCTTCTCTTTCTCCCCTTGTGAAGAAAAGACAATAAAAATGACCGTCCAGTATTGGCCCAGTGGCTCCCCGTTCATTAGCGCTGTCAGGACTTTGCCTGACCATCACGAGCAAAGGGAAGAATGATCTAGATTACCAGCAAGGCAGCTTAGACGCCACAGGAAACTCACGCACAGAAAGGTATGATTGTCCAGGTTTCTCACAACATGCTGGCTATTTCTGCCTTCTTGCACTGCTGGTGGTACTCAGTCCTCCACAATTACCTGGCCTGCAGCTCCTCAGTCATGCAGGTATCTTCCTCCTTGCCGTCACCTCAAGCCCGCCTTGCTGTCCCACCTTCGCTTCAGACCGAACACCATCCATGGCTGAAACCCCAACCACTTCCCTCTCTGTGGTTCCCTCCACCCTAAGCAAAACCTGTCACTAAAATACCTTCCCACACCTAAATCTGACCATTCCACCCTTTCTGAATGCTCTTAGATGTTCCTCTTTGCCACTTCATCCATTTTATGCTTTCTGTTCTTACTCCAAAGCTCTTGCTCTTCTGTATCCCACAACTTAGAGATACACGTATACGTACGCTATGCAATGAAGCCATTCCCTACCCCCTACTCGCTGCTCCTTTGCCCCGTTCTGACAGGAGGGCCCATCTTGTTTTTTGAATAACAAGGACGACATCTCACACGTGAAACAGCTAAGTTGGGACAGACTGACAGAGCTGGAATATTTGGAATAATTATGGTCAGGTTTCTGTTTGCATCTCCCTCTTGATGTATGGGCGACCGCAAACCCCTGCGTCAGAGCCCTGCCCTCAGCTGCTCCCCACTGACACAAAACGCTTTAAAAATCCTACAAGCGGTGACCATAGCGTGAGCGGGTCCTTTGTCCCACCACCCTGGTGATGGGAACGAACACCCGCCTTGCTTCCTGCATCCCGCTCCGCCAACTGTTGACACCAGGAGGCCGTTTCCATGGCAATGGTCAATTGGAAATGGCAGCCTTTTCCCTTCCATTTTCACGGCGTTGGTGTTGACAGAAGTAGAGGCCTTGCTCCGATCTCTCAGTTTGGCTAGAGGAGATTTTCATTGGGTTTATCCTTTTGTATCCAGACGCCCCCACACAACTCAGCTTTGATTTTCCAGCCCTCCGCTTCCACTCGTTATCGGTTACGAAGGGAAGATTTCCCGAGCCTCGCTGCCGGGGACGCGGGTGGGGAAGATCACCTTGCATATCGCCGTGTCCTCACGGCACTTCCTCAACTTTAATGCCTCCGTAAGGACTCGCACAGACATGTTGCTCTTAGCCCTCCTTTAAAGAGAAGTCTTTCTTCCAAACGGAGACCTCTCCTTGCAGGTTTGCTCAGTGGCAGCGGGACGCCCCACAGGAGCGGGCGGTGTGCGTGGTTTCCGTCCCCAGGGGGGATACGGCTCTCCTGAGGCCGCGTCCTGGTTTGAGCGACAAAGGGCTAATTTCTCTTCTAATGCTTGGGAAGACCGCACTTTTAGAGGACTCTAGCGTCTGAATTTGTGAAAATATTTACTTTCCAGCCAGCTGTGGTGTGTGGGTTTCACGGTCTCGGTGTTTTTGAGCTCGCCGGGTGCGGGGATGAGGAGGAGCGAGACCCGGGCGCTTGACCCACGCTGCCCAACGGGGTTATTCCATACCATGAACGGCACATTCACTGTAAATCGGGAAGTTTGCTGCCAAGTGCTCACTCTCCCGTGACGGCGGCGATGCGGAGCGCTCCTCGCCCCGGTGCCGAGCCCTGAGCCCTTCCCTTCCCCCCGACGGCTGCGCCGCAGTGTCCCACATGCTCTGTCCCTGCGGGGAGAGCGCGGCTTCTGCTGACAGAGGGGCTGAGGGGAATCTGTGCGCACTCTGCGCGGGTACCGGGACCAATATCGGTTCTCTACCGCTATTGACGTTCATTACCCAACCTCACTCTACCGAACCTGTTTATACGCCACCTCCCGCTTTCCCCGTCTCTGCCGGTCCCCTCTCCCGGGCGGGGAGGGGTCACCGGGTGACAGAACGGCACGAAACTGCCGCGGGTCCCGCGGACCGCACCGGGGGGCGGACGGCGGCTCCGCCGACGCAGCTCCGCCCCTCCCCCCCCCCCCCCCGCCCACCGCCGCGCGCGGCCCAACGCTTCCGCACGTGAGCGCGCGGCGCCGCGCCGCCTCCCCCGGTCCCTCCCGCGGCGCCCTCCGGCGGCGGAGCGCGGACGGCGCCGGGGGCCCCGTCCCGGGCCGGGGGCGGAGGGGGGGGAGCAGCGGCGGGGGGGGGTCGGTCCGTGCTGGGTTTGGGGCCTCCGCCCGCAGCGGGCCGGGGGCGCGCGCCCGCGCCGCCAGGTGGCGCCCGCGCATAAGGAACGGGCGGCGGCGGGGGCGGGGGCGGGCGCGCGCGGGCGGGGGCGGCGGGAGCGGAGCGGCGCCGCGCTCGGTGCGCTGCTTTTTTTCTTTTCTTTTCTTTTTTTTTTCCCTTCCCGCCCCCTCTCTTTACGTTTTCTCCCCCGGCTCACGAGCGAGCCCGGCGCCCCCCCCCCCCCCCCCCCCCCCCACCGCGGCCCCGTCCCCCCGCCGGGGCCGTCAGCGTGGCTGCGGTCACCGGGTGGCGGCGGGAACCGCCCCGAGGGCGGGTGCGGTTGTACCGGGACCGGCAGCGACCGCACCGAGAGCCGAGCGAGAGGAGGTGCAACGGCAGAGAGAGAATAAGGGCCCACGGCGCCCTGGGAGGGGCTCCGTGACCGCGCCGGGGCCGATGCCCGCTCCCCGGGCACAGGGAACCGTTCGGTTCCCCTTTCCCCACGTCACTTTCCGTTACCGACAGTCCGGTTCACACCGTCAGCGCCCCATCGGTGCCATTACTGCACTGTGGCATCGCCAAACGCAGCTGAAAGGCCGCCCAGAGCACCCGGCGAAGAACCGGTGCCGATTTCCTTCTTTTGGCAAAGTGACACTTTCTACAGTGAGTGAGTTCCCACAGGCAGAACTCACCCACGAGGGAAACCGCGTTCCCCAAGGAGTGGCCCGTAAAGGCACGGGAACAAGCTCCGCCGGGGACATAACGGCCACCACAGGTGTCAGAGGGTGAGGAAAGGCGCAATTCTTGCGTGCGACCCATGTCCAGAGCCGTGCACCTGCAGTAACGGAAGGGTTACGGATGCACCTTGGCGAGAAGATGAGAAACGGAGCAGACGGCTCATCCTGGCGGTGCAGCCGACGCGAACGGGTGCTCAAAGTCCACGCGGCCAGCAGGACATAAGAACCTGTCTAACACCTACTATTGTATTCTCCGCGTAAGAAAAAGCCACAGCCCGTTATAGTAACGCATACATACTATTCCAGCAAAACTGAACATCTGCTTTACTAAACCCAAACTTTTAAAAAGAATCTAAGTTACTTTTTACGTGGAGGTCAGCTGGAATTAAGCTGGCAAGCTGCTGTTCGTTGAGGGTCACTTTGTAGTTCTGACAAACCAGTTGGGGAATAGAAAAAATCATCCCACATAGCATTTTTGTACAACCGATCTTTTAAGATTAAATATAAAGAAACCCCTTAAACACAATTACTAAAATTGAATATAAACTTAAGTGAAGATAAAAATACCCAACAACTCAATTCCTCAAACCTTTTTAATGCCGATTACTGCTATTTAAACTTTGTTCTGGGCTACAAGCATTTAATACCCTCTCCAGTTGCGACAACACAGGGATGCGGTTTCAGGTCACCTCCAAGAGCCACCGATCATTTCATTTACACAGACGGAAGAGAGAGAAGTGGTGACTCCAGGGAGAGGCAAGAGCTGCCTGTGCCCAAAGGCATTAAGTCTGACGGGTGCCACGTGAAACCTCCTGTCTCCCCCGCTGCGGCTGCGTGCAGGCGGCACGAGCAGCAGCAATCAGTTTCCAAGCAGCAGAGGAATGAAAAAAGCTTTTTTCCGAAAGAAAGATAGCTCTTAATTATAGTGGACCTGAAACAAGGATTGCAACGTAGCACCAGCTGTGAGCTTGTAACTCATACTTTGCCAGCTGAGGGATGAGAAAGCCAAAAGGGGATGATTTGGAGAAACCCCCAACATGAGCTGGCCCACAATTTGCTGATCATATGGAGTTTATATACAGAATTCTGCTGTGCTGGATTCTGCCACTGCATTTTGCTTTTACCACCAGATGCCTCTAAGGACATCTGCTAATCTGTTCAGAGAAATCTCAAAGCAAGACTCTAACGGGGCACAAGAGGGGGGGAAAAATTGAAAGCGATGCCAAATTGAAGCCCATTCTTCATCTCAGGCATCCTGAAATGACTTACAGGTGTCTCAGACAACGTTCCTACAGAATTTTCATGTATTACTGCTATTTGTTTTGCACGAACGTCCCGAAAGGTTGCATTCCTACAGAAGCAACGCGCGTGACGACCCTTCTGATTCAGAGCACCAGTCAGGGCGCTGCCAACAGCCAGATCATCACAGGTCTGCCATCAGCAGAGGGATGTTTCAGTGGAGGCTTTACAGGCCTCCCTGTGCTCCCTGACCACTCTTACACCTCGAAGACACGGCGCCCCATCTCCTGGCCTGGAAGGAGAGAGGAATCATCCTGCTGGGGTTGTGAATAGTGTACGCAGCCCTTCCAGGCTTCTCTGCTTCAGCCTCAAGCGCTGCCAAGCTGAGGTCTGATGAGCCAACAGGGATGTTCCAGACAGGACAATTAGGAGGTCACGGATGTCCCAGCGTGAAGGCAGGTGACAAATATATCAGAACTAAACCAAAAATCCAAAGCCATGAAAACTCAAGTCAGGCTGATTAATTAATTATTTATGGTCTCAACTCAATTGGAGCTGTTGAAAAACACCCAAATCCTCAGAGCATCTGCAGTGAATATTTACCTTTCATGGATGTTCAGATGGGTTAATTTCAGTCTCTTAATTAGCTCACAGTGGTGTTAATGGTGTTTCCATAAAGCTCTCAGAGCTGTAGGCCACCCTGAAAAGGTATTTTTTTCACCCATAATCACCAGTACAAGCACAGTCACAGCATTAGGAAAAAACCACCTCTGAAACCAGTCAAGACTCTCTGGGTTCGCAGAGGTCTCCCTGAAGACCAGGACAGGAGGAGGCAACCTCTCAGCAGCTCAGACCTCCTCGCACGGCGCTGCTCACAGAGGGGACGCAGGCTGGTACCCGGCGCTGGACGCCTGCTGGCCACTTGCTGCAGCCTGGACTGCCTTCGGGGTGGTGCAGCGGGGAAGGAAGAGGGACCCGAGTGAATTATGGATGCAAGAAATGTGAGCAAACTCCCTGCTCATCCCAGTCAGGGTCTCTCTGCCTTTCAGGAAAAACAGTTTGATGTATTTGTCTGGCTCGGACTCTCAGACCGATGCCCCTCTCCCTGCCAGCCATCTGCCACATCACTTTTAGTTCTCCAGGCACATACGGCCAAGAGAACACGCTCCCAGCCTTTGGCTGCCACATCACTGACTCTCTGCTATCCTAGATTCTGATATAAAAGCTTTAATACCTCTCAGAGGTCAACAGCTTTAATACCTGACTCCGGTCTAGGCTGAGGAGGACTTGAACAAACAGCACTTGTTCTCAGTGAGTCAAGAACTGGACGCTGTCACTACCCTCTGACCAGGAGGAGGCACTTTCCCTGAAGGTAGAACTCGTAGCAGCTTCTCCTCCTAATTCTGAGTGACATCGGTGGTCTGAAACAGGATGCAAAACCCTTCCTGCAGGTACAGCATTTGGCCTCGGACCTCCGTGCACACCCTGGCTGTATCATCACTAACTCGTCTTAAACATGACATTCTTATGAAAAATGGCAACCAAGAAAACAAAAGAATCAACAAAAACCTCTCACAGCTTCCAGGTCCAGAGGAATAAAACTAGATAAACCACAACATGGGACAGGTAAAAGGGGGAGACTGTCACTTCATCAGTGACACAATGCTTTGATTAAGTCATTAACAAACCTGCTTTAGGGCACAGAAATTTGGAAACATCAGGCAATCAAACTGTGAAGTCTGTGAAGGAATGTGATTAATGCAAAAATGTGATGAAACTAACGTGCTTGGCTCCAGAATTTCATGGCACACCCAATACTGGAACCAAATCTGCTGACTTCTTGGCGAGCAGTGCCCCTCTGTGTTCCCTGAACACGGTTATCTGTGTCCTCTGTTTTCTAGGTCTGACCAGAATCTAAAGCTTTTATTTTAGCTACATTTCTAAGGATGCGTTTCCCAGGATATGTACCCATAAACAGAGACGTGTACATGCATATATACTCTGAATAATTGTGCAGAATTTCACTCTTCCCTCCTGAGACATAAAAGAGCCAAGTGTTATTAAATTTACAGCGAGTTCGTTGTAGTTTTCACATAATTTTCTTGATGCACTGCAGATTTTTTAACAGGCTGCCACTTCCTCTCCTGTTTAATGTTAAGGTACTTGTCCAGTCTCAGCTACACCTTCAACATCTTGGATTTCTGTCTAAGGTTATTGGTCCCAGGGGCAATATTCTGTTTGGCAAATGCGTCATTTTCACTCTTCTCTTCTGCCCTCCGACTCTGTGTGGCAAAGGAGCACATGAACCCGCAGAGCTCGGGATGCAGCAAAGGAGCAGTGCAAACTTAGATCACTAATGCCGCGGTCAGCGCGAGACTGATCTTCCACTGATGGTTAAGACACACCAGATTGTACTCCATGGCTGTGACCTCCAGTTACGGACAGCTGCGCATGGCACCAGCATCCGACTGGGGGCAGGGGTGAGGGAGAAAAGCAGACCTGGTATTTGTTACTCAGATGCAAGCACCTAGATTTAGTGTTGTGGCTCCTGCAGTTAATTTTCTCTTGCTTAGGGACCCACGTTATGCCTAATCTTTCTTTCATTGCAAAAGGACGTTTGTGTGCACATTGGGACATAGTCTCCAGAGGAAGACATACAATATAACTGGGATGTAAAAGAAAATAAACTCCAGGACGGATGCAGAGAACTCCACAGAGCTGTCTGTTCGCAGAGCAAACTTCCCGACCACGCTGCGCACCTCAGCAGCCTTCTCGTGAGACTGTAAAGTTTAGAACAGTCATAGAGGATACCCACCCTGAAACGCTCAGCTCCACAGAGTCCATCTGTAAACAAGAGCAACCCATTCCGATCTGATACTGAACCACACAAACTCGGAGTGCCCTTGGGGAAACCCACCTGCCAATACTGCAAAGGCTCTTTGCAACCCAGTAGGTGCCAACAAACGATGCTTGACAATGCAAGACCATAGCTACAATCATTTCCCAGAGCGTGGAGGGGACCTTTTGGGGCATATGACCTTTTTGGAGACAGTCTGGGCAGCTCTCACACTGTGCATCCCACAAGTGTTGAATAGTGGGAAGAAAGAAAGCGCATGCAGATGTAAGTGATGTAAGATGGTGACAAATGACTCCTACGCAGGGAAGGTTGGACATTGTTATCTCAATTAACCCTTTGTAAAGCAAAAGAGCAAAAAAGCCTCCAGATACTCACACATCGGTTTGAGCTGTCCGATGAGTTCCTCTTTTGTCCACTTCGCCCATTCCTTCTTGTCTGTGTTTATTGAGCACAAGATGGGGCCGCACGGTTTCCCGCAGTCCTCGATGGCGGGGACGTTCAGGTAGTGCACCAACACAATGTCTGGGTTCTGTGGGGAGGGCAGAGCAAAAGTTACATCATTGGGCCTCTTCCCTCCACTCAGGGCTCTCTGCATTTACCTTCCTAAGTAAAACCATGACAGAAAGCATCATAATTAGATCCCAGTATGTACCAGTTTTCCCCAAGATCAGAGCTGTTCTTTAAGAGACGTGCCAAAAGAGGAGGCACGGCAGAGTCTGCATGCAGCTGCCCCTGCCCCGAGCGCCCTCTGCCTGCGCCCCTCCTGTGCTCAGCGTGAACCTTTTCTCCAACCCATACAACACCGAACACTTGCAAGAGTCCTGCCAACACCAGTCGCAGCAAACACCCGGTAATTTGCTTTGGTGTAAGGGACCTGCGGTCTGCTTGATCCAATGCCTTCACCAGTGCTGGTCCACATTGGGCTATTTCGAACACACGGAAATTCACCTGAGAACATCAGTAACAGCCACACTTTCTGTACGGTGGCAGAAAGAGGGAGGGAAGAGCCAAGGAGGCTCACAAAACGGTATTACAGAGTGCCCCAAGGACAGGCTCTTGTCAGACAAGCCCGAAATTTCTTGTCTTTTGAAGATCTTGCAGCTTTGCGATGAAAACAGCAAACTGCAGAAGGTTGGGACTGGAAGAGACCACGTCCTTTGCAGAACTGCTGCAGAACAGCCGCAAGGTGCTCGCTCCTGCAGGGCCGCTTAATGCTCCGCTCCCTCCCCGGGCACCTTCTCACCGGGCCGAGAGAGGGGATGCAGCGCTGCTTTGACGCACTGCAGCGCCGTCCCACTGACACAGGCGCTTCAACTAAGGAGCTGAGCAGCGTGTTACCACCCTGCGAGTAAATGAATCATCTTAACAACAGCAACAGAAACAACTCTGCTAGTTTCCCAACAGCATCCCAGGGAGACTGTACAATACATAATAACAAGATTGAGAAGCTGATTTCTTTCCCTTAAGTAATTTACTCCTAAGTTCACAAACTTTAATGACTGCTTTGGAATTATTTATAAAAATAAATAGGATAATGGTGTAATTAAAACTCTAATGTTTCATTAATGTTGTTAGAGCCCTGTTCTGAGTGGGAGAGGGAGCAGAAGCCATCACTCGTTTGCAAAGGTTGCACTAATGGGAGCACTTGCTTATGAAACCCGCCGAGAGCTGGAGCATTACGTGGACACCCGCACCAAGGGAAGACCAGTGGAAGATCACTTCTCACGGGCAAAACACGGCGCCGAGGTGATGCACGGTGTGCCGGGCAGCTGCTCCTGGAGGCAGCCCAGGGCAGCACTCAGCACTGCCGGCTGCAGGGCTGACCGTGCACCCCGCGTGTGGGGAGCATCCTGCACGTCCCCGAGATGAGGGGGCAGCTAGTCACGTCTCCCAGCTCCTCGAGGCTTGCCGAGACGGTGCTGGCAGCTGAAAGGCCACCCTGCACGTGGTGACCACGTACAGCAGCACGACGAGCACAGCAGCCCCAGAGAGCGCGCCCTCCCTCCGTCTGCATCCCCGTGCATGCTGGTACCCAGCAGGCCTCCAGTCACCAGCTGCATCCCTCTGTCTGGAGGAGAAGCTCTCTTTCAAGTTAGGAAGACACGCAAGCAGCAACTCGCATTTTTTTCCTCTCTATTGATGAAAACTCCAAGTGGGGGATTTTCGGTGAAGATTCTGCTAGATTGCAGTATCAAATTCTTGCAGCCTGTGTTAAAAAGAGTTGCATTGCACAGGGAAGAGGCAAGGAAACCTAGTAAGGAACTGCTAACATCTTATTTCAGAGCAGTTTTGGGAAGTGCTAAAGCAAAGAAAACCGTTGGCTCTTCTATTCCTGAGATTCTCCTGGAAACAAACAACTGGAACTTTTATGTTCAATTTTTACACGTTCAAAACCAGACGAGAGACGGCCAGCGAAGGACACGTTAAAACACTGTATCCTCTCCTTCCACACCGCAGCGCAAATGCTCAGCTCACCGCGCAAAATGCAGCCACTTCTTCCTTTCAGCCTTCCTGTTTTACCCTTTAAAGGCGGCAGAGGTGACAGCCGGGGCTCCCGGGAATTAACGGGGCGGCTGAGACGCTTCCAACAGGAGTGGACGGCGCTGCTCAGGACTGGGGAGGAGATGAAGGGGAGGTCTGAAACATTATGGTCCTCATGCATAATTCAGAAAAGATTCAGATAATAAAAATTATTACCCACACACCCAAATAGTCTCCATCAGCTAATTTAACGTAATTAGTGATTTGGATGATGAAGTAATAAAAAGTAATATGCTTCAGAGATTTTGTGTAAAGACACCTCTTGCTCTCAGAGAAGTTTCAAAGAAGAGAGCAAGGACACGCTGCCGCCGCAGTGTTGAGCGACTTGGCAGTTCTGCAGATGCTTCTTCCTTCGTTTCAGATAAACTGCGTTTTTCACAGCCCGATAGTGTCAGTTTGTCACCAGGCAAGCCAGGACGACGGGGCTTCCCGGCTTCACTGCAGCAGAAGCAAGGGGACCTCAGCAGTGGGTTTGCACTAGAATTTATACTACTTTTTATATATAAAAGGATATAAAATAAACACAAAACCAACAGGTTTGTTCCTTACATCTACATCTAAAAGTTGACCTCAGCTTGGCAAGTCTCACGAATGCCAATCTACCGAGTAAACTGAAATGTTCTGACACAAATTAAGAGAACATGTACGTTTTGGAAAACTCAGAATCAGCAGAGAATCACTACTCCCTTGTGGAGACCGACCCAGTAGGACAAGGGAGTTGTGAAAGACTGAAAGAAAAATTGCAGATGTAACTTCCACGTGTGAAATGTGCCAGGAGAGCGGCCGTGCCGTGGCAGAAGCCCTTCCCCGAGCGGCACGGAGGTCCCACAGGGAGCCCTGGACCAGGATGCAGACGGCTCTGGGAATGCGCCTGTTGGAAAACCACCCGCAGATTCAGTGCCGGGAGCATCACCAGGGCTGCTCCGCTCCCCACACACCCCCATCAAAGGCGCTGCCCTCCGCCCCTGACGGCTCCTCGGCGTCCAAGGCAGCCGGGGTCCCCCTCCTCTGCGGAGCCTCCTTACAGGGCGGTGGAGGGACTGGTCCCAGTGCCCCGGTGCTGTAGGGTAGGCAGGAGACGGCGCAAGACGTGGTTAAACACACACAAAAAGCTGTTAGTTTTGATAAAGAAAAATGCAGCTGCAACATCTGTCTGACTCTTGTTTGCAGCTTCATCAGCACTAAGTGGTCAATAAATCAGACTGGCATGGTGTTACGTTTCTTCCATGGCTTAACCATTAATCTAGTGCCAGTTCTCATGAAAAATGAAGGAGAAAAACTATGTGATAGTGAAAGTGTATACATTATCCAGAAAGTAATAATAGCACATAATGGCGCCGCAGACCTCCCTCCCAGCACGACTGCTGGAGCAGCGATGCAGCCTCCCTGTGCTACCCACTATTTAAATTAACCAAGTAAATCAGCTATTGTTTGTTCCACCACCCCCCCTCCATGGTCGCATCCTTCACGTTAGCAGACACGCACGGCTGAGACGAGCCGGGCTGCTCCAGCTCCCCACTCCGGGCAGGCGGGGAGGGCAGAGGCGCAGAGCGAAGCGCAGGCAGCCCGCAAAGGGCTCACCCGTGCCGGGACGAGGGAACAGCCGGTACCGCCAGCGCTCCAAGCCGGCAGGGCCGCTGAGGAGAAACCTTTCTCTCATTCCAGCAACCGCCTTCTGCGTGCTCGTTACTACCCAAAGTCAGTCCCCCACGCAAAGGGAAATCTCCCTTCTCAAGGCAGGGCAGAATAATCACAAAAAACCTCTCCCTTCTTGCTGTCCCCATTCCACAGCATGGTTTTTTGATCTGTTCTTCTTATTTTTTTTTAAAAAAATAAAGAAGCAAAAATCAAACCCCATTTCTGGCCAGGTTTCAGCTGCTCTTCAGCTGCTCGGCAATGGCAATCAGCGCAAGGCTAATTCTCACTGGCAGGGGCTTCCAAATCACCGATGACGACAGCTGAAGGTATTTTATTTGCAAAAATACCTCCGAGCTGAAAGTTTTGCATTTGTACTCCCTGCTGGAAGGATGAAAGGAAATAAATCATCCTCAGGGACAATGAGCATCGGTGAATTTAATCCCAGCCATGCCACAAGGAAATTACCCCAAATGCAGCCCGGGACCCCAGGAGCAGCAGCCATCGGCTCCGCTCCGCCGCACCGCCCGTCACCTTCGCTGGGTACCCGCGTCGCTTCTCCCATGTCGAACTCACAAAGTACTCTGCATTATTAAAAACACGGAAGGTGAAACCAGCCTTTTTCCAGACCTAACGGCTAAACCACAAAGCAAACGGGCAGAAGGAGCAGAGGAGCGTGGCAGAGGGATGCAGGGGCAGCTCCTGTGCCCCCCTCCCTCCCCTTTCACCCCCAAAACTATAAAAGGGGTTTTTCTTTTCTAATGGCTATTCATTCATGAGGTTTACTTTGTATTCCTCAAACCATCCAAAAGGTTGAAAAGGAATCTCAGCTTTCTGGGAACATAATTTACATCCATCGCTGTGGGGTGACTGGAGTAATTCTTAACAGGTTATCCCCCAGAAAAAGATAACACAAAAAGGTTTCCGTGGCTTTGGGAGGCTGCCGTTATGTGATGCTTCAGCACCTACAGGTACTGGGAGTTTCCATGTATCATCTATGTATTATCTAAAACCAAAACCAAGGAATTAAACCATTCCAAGACATACGGAGGTGCGGATGACAAGCTCTTCTGCTATTTATGGCAGTGTCTATCTGGAGGGTTTCCTGTGGATGTTTAATGGTTTGAGAGCGGAGCCTGGGACAGCTGAAGTACAAGGCACAAATACACAACACGGACACAGAAGTAATGGGATTTTTTCCTTCCCAGAAACTAAATGCTAGCTTTGGACAAGATTACTGGTTTGAAGCCCAGCAATTTATCCTTGAAATAATTTCTAATTGAGGTCATGCTATGGAAGGCAACCTGGTGGCTGATGCGTTAGAATATATTAATCTTTCACACTAACAGTGAAAACCAAAAAAATCTAACATTGACTTTAACCGCACAAACCATTGCCCTAAGTTATCTCAAGCTGGGCATGTTTAATTAGGAAGGACGAGACAATTAACAGAGAGGCAGCACAGCCCCGGCACCTGAGAGCTGAAGCACCAGAGCACCTGGAAGAGAGGGGGACCCCAGAGCCAGACGCAACTGCAGAACTCGCGCTGCAGAGCAGGACCCCTTTTGCTGGGAAATCCATTTTCGCCTGTACAGCCCCTTGAATTAACTGTAGATCCTACGCCTCCTGCTGCATGAGAGAGCTGGTGGGACTTATGTCCCTTCAGAAGCTTCCTTGGGGGGAGAGGACACCTGTGGTCGGCCGGGCAGAGAGGCATCGGTGCGTATTTGGTTTTAAACCTGGTAAAATCAGCATCCGGACACGCACCAGCTCAGGAGCAGTTGCTAGATGTCCACTGTCCTTGCTGGGCACAGGAGCATCAGGTCCCCTCTGGGGCGGTGGCCATCCTCTCCATCTCGGTGGCCATCCCCTCCATCTCCACCATCGCCGCATCCTGGCCATGACTGGAACCGTAGGATTTACACCCTATGGATACCACAGGTGTCTCCAAAGGTCAGTCAGCCCACAACTCCAAAACTGAGTCATTTTGCCAGTTTTTCAGCCCAAAGCCTTTTGAGGTTTTTTTGTTTAAATCCACTAATTTTTGAGACAAGAGACTGGTGACAAGCCAATACTGCTCCGTGTACCGCAAACAAGGGAATGACGAATCATGAAGGGCTTGGGAAGCTAAAAAATTATTTCGACCCTCATGTAATTGCAAGAGTGAGATTTCCTGCAATTGTTTTAAAGGGAATCAAGATTTAATAGGGCTGTATGCTTCATAATGTGCTCCCCAGCTCCTCTTCAATACCCTGGTAAGGGAAGATAGAGTGTAATCAGGAAAGTAATTGCACTCTGTTCTACATTTCATGTCTCAAAAGAATGACTAGGGGGTACACAGCCATTGCAGGGCAGGGTTTGGATTAGAAAAATACAGGTTTTCCTTTTGTTATTTTCTTTTTTAATCCCTCTATCTCTCTTCTTCCTCTGGCTGCTCCTGGCATCCCTTGATAACCCGCATGTTTTCCCCAGTAACAAACTGTGCCTGTCCCATTCCTACACCACCAACGACCCAGGCAAATCCCCGTTGCTCCTCGGAAGCACTGCTCTCGGGTCCCTAACAGCAAAGAGCATCCTCGGCCGAAATGCTGATGTGTTGCTGGTGGCTACACCTGAATACAAACAGGAGTGAGAGCCCCATCCCGCACCTTCTCCTTGAGCCCTGCGGAAACATCACCTGTGGCAGAGCTCCAGCAGAGCCGAACGCAGAGGATCCCACCAGACAGTCTCGGGAGAAGGCAGTAAGAGGGAGCAGAAACAGTCTTGAAGTCTTTTTCTCCCCCTTAAGAGAAAGGTCCAGGGTGGTGTTCAGGATTTAGCAATACCGGTGGTTTGATTTGAATTTCCCCAAGACAACCCCCGAAGCAAGCAGAGCCCCATCCAGGGGAAATTCAGGAGACCTCTGAATAAGCTTTTCTGGGTAGTGAGCCTGGCAGCAGTCCCACAGGGACAGCACAGGGACCGGCCCCGGTCATCATCAGGCAGTACTCAAATAGCGCAAGCAGCAAAGTAAGAGAGTCTTAATATAGAACAAATACCAAACACTTACTAATACATCATCAAATGTGATATATTTGAAGGTATTTTATATGCAAAGAGCTGCCTCTGAATACTCCTGGGGAGCACGTTTATTTAAGATGTGCTTTGAAAGATACAGAAAAATACAGCGCTGTAATTTCTGGCCTCCGAAGTTCCAAGAAGAAATTGATTTCTGAGTTGCTTATTATCTTTCATAGCAGTGCCTCTTGTAAAAGGCATAACAGAAGGACGATTCTGCGCAACTAGAAGCGTGCAGCAAAATGAAACAAAAGGCGCTTCTCGTTCTCACGCAGGTATTACTCTTCTGAACAATGGAAATGTCTTTTCGTCTGTGTCACCGCTCGCAGCTGGAAGCTGTAACTCACACAGCAGCCGACAGGGACAAGGTAATTCTGTCGTGAGCTGGGACTGCTTTTGTTTATCTACAAACACCCAGCAGAGCCGGCAGTGCTGACGCAGAAGTCCTGTGTCCTGGCACCTGTGGACAGAAGTGCGGCAAGGACGTCTCCTGTCCTGCTTATTGCTCCGGAGCAACGAACCCACTGGAGACCACGAGAGCGTCCTCCTGGGAAGGGCGAGGACACCCGAGTCCTCGGCACCCGGAGGCTGGCGCAGTTGGCATACCGCTCGTGGGGCGCAGAACAGCAGCGCATCCCTCTGCCGCGGCACTGCCACCACTGCATGGCTCCATCCAACCCACAAAGGGGTCTTCTGGAGAACGGCCACGGGCTCCGGACTTCAAACCACAGAGCAAGGCAGAGGACCCAGAGGAGCAAAAGCTGCTCTTGCCTCTTTCAAATCCATGTTTTTTACTGTTTTCCACTCAATCCTTTATGACAGTACAGCCAGATTCTTGAAAGAGCAGCCTGAGCCTTCCGCAGCCACTGAGCAGTCGGTCGCTGGAGGTGCCTGGGCAGTGTTGGGGTCAGTTCAATAACCTTCTAAAGCTATGCCAGTGCTCACATATAAAAACATAACCATGATAAAAGTGTGCAGAGAAAATTTATGGATAGCAACTCACCCTGCCTCGGCTCGCTTAGAGATATTATTTCTTAACACACACCCTGCTCATGAAAATCACGTAATAATGGCAATGGATGGGTTTAACCCAGCTGCTGCATCTAGTATCGATTGCCTTTTAAAGGAGACAAATTTGCTATGGAAATCATCGGAGCATCTCCTCCTCCTTTCTGTCACTTGCTCTCTCCAGTTGTCCAAGGTTTTACAACTCATTCTGCAAAAGCCTTGAGGTTCTTCAAACAATAACTCTGAGGGCAAAGCAAAGGTTTCTTTGGGTTTGAATTCCTACGAGGTACTTTTCCTGACAAATGAGGCTTCTTACAGACATACAAATTTCTTGCTATACTGTGCATATACTACTACTCCAACTCTCCGCCTTTGAAGACTGACACTTAAACAATGCCTCTATGTTTTCTTATATTAAACCTGCATATTGCAACCATTTCCAGAAGAGTGTAATTTCTTCTGCATGTAAAGTGGTGCAGAGGAGACAATCAAAGCCATCTTATATTGCAGTGTCCTACACTTGAATTGTGCTTTTCATTTTCAGAACATCTCAAAGGATTTGCTAACCCATACAGCCAAAGCTATATACCAGGATTACTTGATTTAATAGCAAAACACCGCTCTTTCCAGGGTGAAACAAAGCAAATGCTTGATAGCATGCAAAGTGTCAGTAGGAACATCACGGCCAGCGAAGCTGCAGACGCAGAGTTTTGCCCTGCAGCTGCATTAATAGTTCAAGCCACGTTCTGCCACCCATGCCAACACGAACAAAGCCATGTCAAATTAGCACATACAAACGTAAATATTGAGGTGCTGACTATGATGTAAGGGTGCCAGCCTCATCGCAGACTGTTACTCTGTTAAAGATTTGCTACCGCATTCAGACTACTTTCCCTGAACAAGTCTGAGCCAGAGATCCCTCAGCTGACATTTGTGAGGGCTTCTTATTTTCTTCATTCTGAAGCACAGAGTCTCTTCTCCCTCTTTCTGTTTTTATCGCAACCTTTACATGGGAATTCTGTCATTGCATTTCAAACGGGCTCAGACAGAGCTAAGCTCAAAACACTTCCATCTTCATCACCGTCCAGAAATGCCAGCATTATAAAGCATGCCCCAAGTGGCTTCTATCCTTTCCCAGCTCACCCAAGCCAGAGATGCAACAATAGCTGGTCTGAAATAAGAAATTTTAATTTCAAAGCTCTGCTGACATTCACCGAGTGCTTTCAAAGTTTATATCAACAGAATGCACTGCTTCAAATCCTGGTTTGAATGCAGATGGTGCAAATTTTTTCTCTCATGTGCTGATGGCCTAGTTTGCCTCAATAACACTATTAACTTTTAAATATTAATGCATTTCTGTGAATTAAGAACAGTTCAACGTGTACCTGAAGATACATCACTTTTTACTTTTTAAATTGGTATTGTTGTAGGCAGACCAAGCAATAGGAAGCTGACATTTCCAAATACCAAACAAGAAAAACCCCAGGAGGACGTACCCAGAGCTCACGATAAGCTTTCCCACCAGAGACATGCTGTCCCTCAGTGCTGCTCCTAAAGCTTCATCAAGCTCTAAGCTATTTTTGTATGTACGCAAGTACATTAAAAACATTTGGAAGCTGATTGCCCCTCAAAAACGTGTATGTTCCCCACAGCAGCAGCACGTGAGCATCAGCACGCAGGAGTGGAGGATGCAGGACTAAGGATGCGTCCCAGGGTTTGCACGTGTGTGAGATGGAGACGAGCAGCACCTCAGCATTTCACAGGGTGCCGTGATCTCCCAGCCCTGCACAACCCACCCGAGCCAACCAGAAAAGGAGCTTCTGCAGCACCGGAAAGTGACGGCAGCTCCCGCAGCATCCTGGGGGCCGGAGCTGTGCCGAGCAGCCGGCTCTGCCGCGGCTTCCCATGGCCACGCGCAGAGATGGACTCCCCACCATCTCTCGTTAGGCACGACGGGCTCTGCATACAGCCATGCTCAGCCGTCATGTGCACACCCGTGACTTCTGGCCGGCATCTGGATCAGGGGAATGGCTTTGACAAGCCTGAGGGGCATGTGCTGCCCTCGCAGCAAGTGTCGCTCCTTCCCCGACCGGGACGTGGTGCGCACCAGCCCCGGCCCCTTCCCGTGCACCTGCACAGCACAGCCAGGGCAGCGACACGGGGCTCCCGGTGCTGCGGGAGGCCACAAGCATGACCTTGGTGCCCACCTGGAGGAATAGGACATAAATGCTATTTAATTTTCCACTCAGCCTATATGGCAGGCGGTAAGCCAATGAGTCCTTTTTATTTTCACTCTTTGGTCTGGCTCTGAGGTCTTTGTCATTAACAGGTTTTTTAATTTGTTACTTTTGCTATCAGTGACTGGTAATGCAATTCCTAGAGGACAAACATCAGTAACATTCAAAATGCTTTCATAATGTTGGCTTTGATTGTCTTGCAACATTTTTGTTCCTATGGCATAGCCATTGACACTGCTATACAGCATGTAGGGTATTCCTTGAAGGTTGTGCTGTGTCTGGATAACCTTTCCAGACAAAAGCAACCCCCGTGCCAGGGAATCCAAAGTTCTCCTGTGGTACATATCTTGGAGCCCAGCTTTGCTCTGCCTTGGACATGAGGGCTCACAGAGACACGTTGAGTTCGAACTAAAGATGCGCGGGGAGGCTGGCAGCACCGGGGCTGTCCCCAGCGGCCGAGACAGGCAGGTACCTGGGACACGCCAAACCGCCACGTCAAGGACACACAGCACTCCACCATTTTCACTACAGTTTCTGGCTTTTACTCGTTAGGCTCGGTGTCCTAAGGAGGACTCACAGCAGCCAGCTGGGAACTGATGCAGCACTTTAGACTGGAAACATTGAATCCTAAGGCAAAAAGAAGAAGTATCAGACTTGAATTTCCTCCGAATTGCACAAAAAAGATTATCAGACACCCTTCTTTCTTCTTAACTATCACTCAGAAGCCTCGAATTTCCCCAGACAGAGGAGATTAGCAAACAGAGATTAGCATCTGAGAGCTCCCGCTGCAGGCTGTGTTCGATCGAGCCCAGCTCCCTGGGCCCCCGGTGTGTGTATTTGTAGACTCCCAAGCGGACGCCTTGAAATCTTAAAAGGGAACGTGAACCCCACCAGCGCTGCTGTGTGGCCTCGAGGGGCTTCTCCGACCTGCTGCGGAGAGCAGAGTTATCTCCTTATCAGACCTTCCTGAGGACTCCGAGTCCTTTCCAGCCATGTAGGTATTCAGGTTTCTTTTAGGGAGATCTTCTCATACCACCTGACAGTCAGATTTTGTTCTCTATTTCACGTAAGAGAGCAAACGCAGTGCCAGTCCCAGGCTGGACAAACAGCTCCGGGTTAGCACTGACACAACGCGGAATTCAAAGGAAGAGCGCACATTCCTTCCGGGCTCCTTTTTGCCCCAAATCAGGTCTCTCTTTCCCAGGTGTCTCTTTCATACACTGAGAGAGGGGAACGGTAAACTGGAGTGAGCCCGTCCTGCCTCCAGCTCCCAAGGCGGAACAAACACGCAACCTGGCTGCTAACTGCAGATACGGTTGTTTGCCGTGAGCAGAAGGGGTGCTACAGCCTGGCTACGGCAACGCAAACTGCCCTTCAGCCTCATCCATCAGCGTCAGACCCACAGCATGGGGCAGCCCCGTAACGTCCTGGCAGGTGACAGCGCACCGATAACCTCAAAAGCTGTGTTATTTAAGCAGAAGAAGGTGAGCTTTGTTTAGCCCTCGGGCTCAGGCTGAGTGGATGACAGATGCCGATGCTACATCCAATTAGATTTTTAAAGCAGTGAGAGCAAATTTATCAGGTGAGCATTTGGAGACATGGCACAAGAGTTACCAAGTTCTTTGGTAACTCCATGGCTATCTCACCTTCTCCCTTTGGAGAGTCTCCTGATCTTTTTATTTCACAGTATGCTCTAACAACAATAGTGATGTTTTGGCAAAACCTTCTGAAGAATAAATAGCAATGCATTTGCTGTTACACACAGAAATTCCCCCCTTTTTTTCTTTCCTTTTTTTTTTTTTCTTAAATTTACTCACCAAAAGTGTCTATGAAGTAGAGATATTTTATAAATTCAGTGCTGCTGCCTGTGGTGTACACTTACATTAGCAAGAAAAAAGAACACACAATGCCAACAACATTGTACACTTTACAAAGTATGAAAAGAGAGGGAAGCTGCTAAATTTCAATAACAGATGCAGACTATTACACATGGCAAGTAATTTTTCATTTTACCCATCAGCTACTTAACCCAGCTACATATACTGCTATCTTCTGAGACATCCCAAAAAAGCAGCAGTAGTTGGAACATCCAGTGCCAGACATGGGAATAATTAAAGTTTAACACAAGCACTTTTAAGTTTGTAAATGCAAGGGAAAGGGAGCGCAGATCAAAGGGTTTTTTTCAGCTTAGGCATTGATGCAGCTAAAGTAGCATCTAAGAAATAGGTAACTCCGAGGAATGAACAGCTTATGGAAAGAGTCCTTGAAATCCCAGAAACAGTAATATTCTCCACTATCCAGACTTTCCAAATTTACTGCTTTTTAATGTTTTTCCTGGCTGCACAGAACACAGAAGAGGAATGGAGGCCCCTGTCTTACTGTCCTTTAAGAAATGATAGACCAGTTTTTCTTCTTCAGCTTCTTCTCACGTCTTGACCTTCATCATCAGACGGTCTTTCTCACACACGGTTACAAGCCTTCCAATAGCATGAGGAATTACTAGAATATAATACTATTATTAGTATTGTTAATTAGCATTAACAGCTAGAAAGGCCACCCCTGCAGGTGTGGAACACGGAGGAGAAAGAAAGGGAAGAAATGTGATTTGGTGCCGCCATAAGGAAAGTTGCTGCTCCCCCCCAGCGAAGGACGTTTGCTGCAGCGGGCTGCGTGGCCCCGGGGACGGTCACCGAAGCCCCCAACCACCTGAGGGCTCCAACTGGGGCTGTGCCCCGCACCAGCGCTAATTGCTGGAGATTGTCAGGTGAGAGCGGCTGCAGCAAGTTTCTGGCTATTTATCAACCACGTATATAGGTCACTTTTCATCACGCAGCGCCTCAAGAAAAGATAAAAGGAAGAGAATTGATCTGAGCTTCTGTTGTTACGTGTGTCACACACTACCGCAGATAAGATTATTTTTGAGAGGAACACCGACATTCTCCTGTGCCTCCTGGCTGTTACTGGACACTCACAGTAGAGCGTATCTTTTTCTCTTTTGCTCCCGTTCCCTTTGACTGGGACAAATTCTAGTTCCCTTGTACCAGTTCAACTCCACTACGCTCCAGCTTAAGGGCACAAGTATATCCCTTACCTTAAGGACAGAATTCATCAAAATACTTTTTGCAAAGTTATCGTCATAGCATGATCTACCTTGAGCAAATATACAGTGCTGTGCTTTGCCAGAAAATGCCAATATTTAGCATTTTAGCATTTGTACATACCCCACATAGTTTTTTTGCCCAGGAACATTTTTCTTTTGCCAGCAAAGACTGCCTCTCTGAGTCAGAGACCCTGCCCAGATGCCTCCTGCTTGTTGCTGGATATGAGTGTCTTCTCTCATGCAGCCACACACCATTACTCTCTAATACTGCCAGAATGGAGACTTGGTGCTGACTCAGCAGCAGCGTGATTTGGGGTGACTGCAGTCGTGCTTCCTGGCAAACAGCTCAACGGGAAAGACTTTCATCTTGGCAGAGACACAGGAGCTGTGGCTGCTCTCTCCCGCCCATCAGGAACACTTCCATTGCCATCAGGAGCGTTCCTGTCACCTGCCGCAGCTGCGGAGCGCGAGAACCAGCAGAAACGTCAGCTACAGCAGAAATTCAGCTCACTGGGATTCCCCGTGTTATTGCCTACTCGTTGGCAGAAAGACACATCTGAGGCGGCAAACGCCCCGCACAGGAGCGGCTGCGCGCAGCTCTGCGCCCACCGCCCCCCTGAAGCGGTTACGCTGGCACCGTCACCACCGCCACTGCGCCTTCAGTACCAGACCCAGAGCGGCAGAAGAGCAAAGGGGGTCCTGTTCTCATTACATATGCAAAGAGCCTATTGCGTTACTCCTGCGCGCTGGGGCCGGAGAAGCAGCACTGCCCACCCCGGGGCTACGGAGGATGCTGTGATGCCAACACAAGGGGACCGTGTCCTGGTCTGCCAGCCCCAAGGGCAGGCATTGCCCGCGGCACATGCGTCTGCCCGCCGCAACCGGGAGCATCGAGGAAACCTGCAAAGGAACACGTAATGAGACTACACGCAGCAAAACCAGCACGGGTGAAGGCACCGATTCCCTGCAGATCTCCTTTTGGCTCCAAATGAGGAGCGCGCTCTAAGGAACGCGGCATCCCTCGCTTTAGGCAGAGAATGTTTAATGACGAAAACCCGTGCACAGCCAGAGGAGATCCTCCCTCGCCGCTAGTTTGAATTTTGTCTTCTCCAGGTTTCCTGATGTTTTGGTGTTATGTCAGGAACGTTTCACCTGGCTCAGTATTGCAAGAAACTGGAAAACGTCACAAAAATCTTCCCTCCCGACTTGCACACATGATTCAGAAATGACCAGAACAACCCCCACACCCATGGAAATTAAAGCCAGATTGTCACTGTTTGCTGAAAAACAGAGCACCCCCCTGCCATACTAAAAGCTGTGAGGCACCCACTGGGCTCCCAGCGTGCCAGCCAGGCAGGAGTCCCCGCACCTCCGCAGCGCGGTGATGTGGGGATGGCAACAAAAGCCGATCCCAGAAGTTGAAGGCAAGTTCTCAGTAACACCGCGAACTCCCCGCTAAGTTCAGCATGCCATCAAGTCATTCTTTTTTATAGATAGAGACACAAGGAAAAAATGAAATCTAAAAAGCACTGTCAACTTGAATGATTTTCCAGGTTCTTGTCACTAAACAACCATCATCCCTCAGAGCATAAGAAAGGCAATAAAACCAATAGAACTAATAAAGGAAAACTGTGTGGAGCTTGACAGATCTGGCTGTCCCTGGCATGTGACAGCCTATTTTACCAAGCAGGCAAATTGAAGCCGCAGCAGACTTGTCCACGGGATAAGTGAGACCCTGACAAAACCGGCACCGACTCCGAGTTTTTTAATGCTATTTGGTTCTACTAAAAAAAGGTCCATTTTGAAGGACCATTCAAAAGATTTTTGCAGAATATATTTGCAGCTGATGTAACAGCTGCTCAATAATTGCTGTTTAACTTCTCGCCTCTGCTGAACATCAGAGCCCAGACCCAGCCGGTTCTCGAACACCAGCAATTTTTTCACGGCTGCTGAAGGGATGCACCTCACCTTGCTTATATTGCTTGTCCACATATGGAAGAAAACCCCTGAATTTTTATTCGTAACTGAAATAATCAGGGAAAACCAAACTGAATAGGTTTTCAAAAATAAATAGAGTGTGGAAGAGCTGCGCTTTGAAGCTGCAGACATGCGCGGGGCGTTAAGCCCTGTGCTGTGTCAGAGGCTGGAAGCGAGACGCCCATGCGCCCTGTGCTGTACTGATGCGATGGGGCTCAGATCTGCCCACAGCGCCGAAGGAGGAACCCCCCCAGGCTCTGGGCAGCCCGTTGGCATGGCCGGCCGGCAGCAGCGCGGCGGGATGGGGCGCATCCCCCAACGGTGCCTGGGGCAGAGCGGCCCCTCCACCGCCGGAGCCCGGTGGGCTGCGGCACCGCGGCTGCTCCGGGTCCTGCGCACCAACGCTCCCCCCCACACCTGCGTTGGTCGGGACACTGAAAACCCACCAGAAGCTTTAGATGTTCTCCAAATCTTGGAATTCTTTAAGCTGTGGACCGAGCCGACCCAGAATGGTTTGCAGCAAGAGTCTGTTCCCAAATTAGAGACCTCATTTCTCTAAGAACCTGTTAACATTTCCTCTGCGCACTCACTGAATGAATGCACTTTTGAAGTCACTTATTTACCAATAAATTACAATGGTCTGAAATCATTAGCAACAAAGTAAATTGTTTTAATTGATCTGAACTTTTTTTACGATGTGGGAAGTTCGTTTCTATATAATTGCACTTTCTAAAGGACTAAAATAGCAAATTAATCACTCTTGGAGCTCGCAATCTTTAAAATGCTCCTTATTCTGAAAGGCTGCATGGTTGAAGTGAAGAACAAATCCACACTCCCATGGCTCGTTCACGTTTGTAATGAACCCTGAACGTGTCTCATGAGCCTTGGAAGGGTTCAAGGACTTTTCCGTGTGAAGGGATGCCCCCAGACAGCAAGCCGCTAGCTGGTACGTTATACGGGAGCAACACAATTTCAAGACATGCCTACGCTTGCTGCACTATTTGTAAATAATATTCACAGGATCTTGTATTTTATTATTTATTCTTTTTGGGATCAGAGATGATAAAGATTATGCAGATTTAAATAATTTCATTTGGTATAACCTCAGCCAAATTACAAAGGTGCAGAGGTGCTGTTCACAAATACCTACGCCCAGCTCAGCCCCTTTCTGTCTGAGTAACGGCAGCCTCTGCAAACAGCAGCAAAGTGGCAATCTAAACCAAACAAGGTGCACCGCCAGCCAGTATAAATACATTTTCTATTCAAATTGGTTGGGGGGGGTCAGAGGAAATATTGAATTTATGAATAGAGTATAAACAGCATCTTTCAAAATAACAGTTTTAGGCACAGATTAGCTCTCCATTCTCGTTGCTTCTGATAAGGCTAATCACCACCCTAAATCACTGTTTCAGCTGAACCTGACATTGGAAATCACATGTAATTATACTGATTAATTTTGCTGAAAACATACAGTGTTTTGCTATAGAAATGTAAACATAATAAGGTGAAAGGGTGATAGAAATAGCAAAAGCTGACTGCTGTTCAGAAAAAAACCCCACTCAGGTGCAAAAGACATTTGAGTGACAGCATTTATTGAAAGAGCAGTGCCAGTTCCCCCGTCTGCCTACTGAGTTCTGAAAAAAAAGCGGAGGAAAAATGGTGGAAGTGTGACTCAGGAGTACAGCTGCGACCTACTAAAGGCATCCAATTATTTACATATACACATCACAACAAAATGAAGTGGAACAATATAACAGGACTGCTGGGAACAGTACCAGTCCTGCAGACCATCTGCATATCAACGTGCCCGACGCAGCCGAAGAAACAGGTAGATCAAACGGGAGTCTGGCAGAGGCAGCTGAAGAGAGGCTGTATGGAAGAGAAGGAACTCCAGTTGCTTTCCTGGGAGTGAATGGTTTAACAGCTAGTAGAAGAAATACAAAGGGCATCCCAACACAAGGAGATTGCCAGAGGAAAAAACAACCCTAAAATTAGGAATTCCTCCTCTGTCATCTTTGTGCAACATCAACGTTTCAGAAGAAGTTGTAGCAGCTCTAGAAACATGCTTGTTGTCAGCGCCTAAAGAGGAGATACGCTTCCTACGAGAGGCAAATGGGTGCTGAATTTCAGCAAAGCCTGGTAATTTCACAGAAGAAACGAGCATTAATACATAGCACTTAAAACAGAGACACACATTTCTTCTTAGCTGCATCTTGCTGCACAACATTCTGAAAAGCCACTGGCAGAAAATTGCTTGGGTTTCATTTTTAGAGCTGCACTTAACCAAACACTATCTGTCTTCAGACATCGTGGCATGGAAAAGTAGCAAATTACTTGTTTCTCCTGTTGCACCTAAAATTACAACAGCGATCTTATCGGTCCCTCGTTACCGAAACTGTGATCCTTCTTCCCATGCATTGCCCCGTGGGGCAGCGGCTCAAATTCTTCAGACGGTTTGGCTCATGTACTCCCCAAACCATCCTGCAGCAAAGCACCTGCACCCCACAGGACAGCAGGACGGCTTCAGTCACATACAGCAGTTTCCAGGGACCTTTCTCAGAAATTACAGCGCGGTACGTCGTGCTCCCGTGAACCAGTGCTGCCATGGTTCGGGGCAGCACTCCGCCTCCCAAGTGCTCGGACCACAGTTCTATTCTGGTTTCCTACACAGCATCTCGGCAAGGAGGACCCAGGGTCTGCTCCGTCCTAGCACAGAGCCTGCAGATAGAGGGAAGGGAAAGGCAAACACAGAGCTACAGCCGAGTAAGTAACATTAAGTCTGACATGGGGAAGCTGTGATGCATTACTCACCCTGCTAAGTTTAATGTATAATTTAGAAAGATATCACCAAAATGGAAGAGAGAAGCTCTTAAGCAGCTCTGAAGGGCATTCAGCTCAGGCGTCGCACGCAGTTAGTGTCTGAGGGAAGCTGCCAGCCCCATGGCGGACACCCACCCCTTGCCCCATAATTTGATTTAGATGTGCCTCAACACTGAAGCACTTTAGAAAGAACTCATTCCTTTTCATAGGCCGGATTTAGGCTTTTTATTGAGTATTAGGTATTACCCCCCTGCTTGTGAACCAAAAGCCATCGGATCAGAAAGCCCTTATCCTCCAACTGCTGCTCAGGGTAACAGGCGGCCTCAATGAGGCAGCTGAGCTCACACCTTGGAAGTCACCAATAATCCCAAATTCCATTAGAAAGACCTCAGAGGATGCATCATCACAAATGAAAAAAAAAGAAAAAAGAAAAAAAAAATAATCACAGCTCACATACCACATCAGGTGATATTATTTTGGTTTAAAAGAGTGTAAGTAGCAGCCACCTTGCCATCTTATCTTAAAGAAATACTTATGTCGGAGGAAATGAGAGCTTAGGGAATTGTCTGCCCTTTCTGCTTCGGAGGCACGGTGCAGAAGAGGGACGCTCGAGCTGCTTTTTGAGGAGGGTTGTACGGGGATGACTGTCAGTCCAGCACCCCCCTACCAGGGCAAGCATTAGCAAGGGAAGAGTTTTTGCTGGCTGAACTTGCCGTAAGTGTCCCCTAGAGTCCACGTTTCAGAATTAATGACTTCTGATACTGCTCATGCCATCACCAGCACTCCTTTGGTGCATCATTTTGATGATTAGGGATGCCATTCGCTAAGAGGACGAACTTGACGAGCGCCCAGCGGAGCGAGGACCCGTCCCTGCGCAAAGCAAACCCGCACTGCTGAGAGGCTGCCGGCGTGGCGGGTCCCAGCCCACGCGGGCTCCTGACAGTGCACCGCTCGAGCCCGGCACTGGCGCCAGCTCAGCACTGTCTGTGCTCCACCGGGAGGCCTCCAGCAACGCCGACCATCTTTCGCCCTGCTGCCTTTAACTGTCTGTGCGCAGCTGACGGCAGCGCTAAGTCGGGGAGCTCAGTCGGGTCTCCGGCAGATGCTCTGGCCCCCCGAGGAACGCCGGCACCCCGCACTGTAAGGGTGGTGGGCTGCACAGGGGGGAGCACGGCGCCAACACGGCCCAGCGCTGCGCCAGCCCGGACCATCCTCCGCCCCGACGGGCAAACTCCAACCAACCGTGAAGCGACGGAGGGCAGCGGGCTGGACCTGAGACGGGGGGAAATTAATCTACGGAGCTGAGAAAGTGCCGTGGCATGGGAGGGGGGAGGTCACACAGGGGGACACTGACCAGAAGCCCCAAGAGGCCCCAAAAGCGCGGCCAGTCTCAGGTCCAAGGACTGCCGTCCCCTCTGGCAGGACCCCTAACACGGTGGCTTGTCACGTCCCTGGGTGTTGGCACACTCCACGCATATTTTCACTCCATTTTTGAGTTTACCATATTCAAGAACTAAATGACATCTCGCAGCAGTTTCACAGTATTCCCTCTCCTTAAATAAGTTTTTATTTTTGTTGCTCTTTAGTAAAATCCATTGTTCCCTTACTCAGTATTATAAGATAAAAAGGACAGAAGTGTCTTGTCTACAGTTTTGGGAACAATTCCTTGTCTTGCACAGTACTTTTATGACACCTTTTTTCTTGGTCAGTTAATACTAATCTTTTCAGTTCTCTGTACACAGGACCTTTCCAAGGAGTGGTCTCTGCTGCCCTCCCCAAGCCCCCATCCAGCCCCGCTGAACAGGACCATCCCGTGTCGCCCACAGCACATCAGACCAGGCTGTACCGCCGAGCCATGGAACGGTATTACTATAGACTTCGTTCTATTCAATCACACTGCTTTTTGGTTTTATGCAAACATCTTCTTTTCTTCTTGACCTCGGTTGCACATTAAGAGAAACACTGACAACCCATAACTGCCTCTAATGATATCTTAAAAAAAAAAACCCCAAGAAACAAACCCCAAACACCTACAGGGTGAAGAAACAACTTTCCAATTTTCTCCCTCTTCCCCAGCTCGCCATTAAAAATATACGTTATAAAAGGTCTTGATTCTCGATGACCAGTATCCAGAGCACCCCGTGCTCCAACACCGCTCTGACCGACAGCAGCGCTTCCCATCTCAGTGGCACTGCGCCCCTGTGCTCACCCGTCCCCAAGGAGGGCAGAGATGCTTTCCAGGACACATCGTCACTGCAACTGCTCCGTGAAGTGCTTTATCACAGACATATTCTAAACTCTTGATAACACTCATGCAGAGATAAGGGAACAGGACCTTAGACCACAGTTTTATAACATTTTCTCGATTTCTAGCAGTTTATCTCCAGAAAATATCAATGTGTCTCCCAAATCCTTACACATTAGTACAGCTGGTGATATCAGCCTCTCCGACCTCAAGCAGTACTGCCTGCAGTATTTACTCGGAATACTCCGCTCAATAAGGGAACCCTTGTACCAAAAGCAGTCTACCTCCAACGCTCCGAACATCAGGCACTCATCGTTGCAGTGAAAACCAGAATTTGTCAGGCTGATGTGCTGATACTTACTCAAAGCAATCGCTTCCCACACTCCTTTCAGGCAATGGCCTTTGGCACACAGGAGAAGAGCAGATAGCGTCCAGAGAAGTGCAACGGAGCTGTGAGGGGTCTGGAGCACAAGTCTGATGAGGAGCGTCTGAAGGACCTGGGGGTGTTCAGCCTGGAGGAGGCTGAGGGAAGACCTTCTCGCTCTCTACAGCTCCCTGAAAGGAGGGTGTAGTGAGGGGGGGTCGGTTTCTTCTCCCACGGAACAGGCGATGGGACAAGAGGAACCAGCCTCAAGGTGCACCAGGGGAGGTTTAGGATGGATGTTAGGAAAAATTTCTTCACCGAAAGGGCTGTCAAGCACTGGAACAGGCTGCGCAGGACAGGGGTGGAGTCGCCATCCCTGGGGGTGATTAACAGACAGGCAAACGCGGTGCTGAGGGACATGGGTTAGTGGTGGTTTGCGCAGCGTTAGGTTGATGGTTGGACTCTATGATCTTCAAGGTCCCTTCCAACCTAGATGATTCTATGAATTTCCATCCTTTCAGAGGTTACAGTGTGGCGGGGCATTAACCTGTGATGAGCATGCCATGGGCCATGCACAAGCTGTATGAGCCAGGGCCATGCGATGCCTGGAAGGAAGACCCTGGCTGCTGCTTCGGGCAGCATTTACAGACCAGCGCTGGACCCCAGCATCAGGCACATCACACACTACACACAAGAGGGGCCTGGGACAGAGAGATACTGAACACAAGGGTAATCCAAGTCAAGGCATTTAAAAGCACACACAGCTGGACCTTGTAATTCTGGATACAGCAGAGAGCACCTGGGAACGAGCCGGCTCCCCAGGCGTCCTGCGGCTGAGCAGGACCAGCACTCGACTGCTGGGGATGTGCGTATAATCCCTGGCACGCTGCTAAAGCCCACGCTCCCTCTGGATACCGAGAGACTAATCCTCGGGAGCTCTCGGCAGAGATTTGCAAGGAGCTGTTTTACTTTGCATTGAGCTGGACCCGGAGCGCTCATGCACCCAGAGCCATCCAAGGCTGCACTTCTTTATTTTCTTCTTTAGTTTTTTTTACACAAGCACAGATTGTGCGCACAGGATCTGACATAATACGAGTTCAGAGATGCAATAAAAAATAGCACACCCTTCCCAGAGCTTTTAGACTCAAAATCTCATCAAAAAGAAATGCACTTTCATAAATTATGCAGCCCTACCCTGCCTATCACATTTGGTGGCTGCGTAGAGTCTCTTCACCTGACAGTGGTTTTAAATTATGAGAGCTCCTTGGCTCCTTGGAAATTATGAGGGCTCCTGCCCCACGCTGCCAAGAGGGCAGCCCTGTGCTGGGGTGCTGGACCCTGCCGAACTCAAACGTCCCTGTAGCCAAAGACGATTGCTGCTTTTGCTACGAGTGCTCCTGAATGCTTATCTGGCTCACAGAGGTGACAGCACTCGTGCGGCAATACCCTGGCCAAAGCATCCTTTTGGCCGAGAAAAGCAGCTTTCCCTGAACGCGTCCCCTGAAGGACGCTGGCCCTGTGAGCAGGGCAGGCGAATACCCGTGCTCACCTGCTAACGAAGTGGCACAGCATTTTTCATCCTATTCAATCTTGGCATGGCATGTGATGAAAGACTTTCAGCACTGCCAGCGTGCTGATTTTAGCAGGGAAGGGAGCTGGGGAGATGGGATTCCTGTAGACAAAAATAGCAAGTTTTAAAGCTGCAGCAAAGAGAAGGACTGCTGGAACATGGAGTCCTCTTTAGCAGGATCCAGCCAAGCAGCAAGAACCAAAAGGAAACAACCTATAAATAATACAGAGCAGATCTGCTCTGATCCACTAACCTACTTTAGGACAGGTTTACAGTGAAGAATAAAAAGAATTTAAGCTTGATTGTGGTGATTTAGAAAGTGTCTGTATGGTGTAGATGTATATTCCTCGCCCTGGTTTCTCAGCTGGAATTGAAACAGACAACTGACTCCAAGTGCAGGAAAAGCTGTCCGTCTGCTGTGCTTCTTTCTCTGGCGAAGGGACTGAGTGCATTGCAACCGCCAGCCCCGTACTGCAGAGGCGTGTGCTTCACGGCATGGCTCCGAGAACTGCCCGTGGGGCAGGTGAGGTCCTGGATGCTGCCACCGAAGCACAACGGGATTAGTGCATCTCCACCAGCACCGCAGCATCCCCACAGGAAAGGAAAGCAAAGAGAAATCTGCCACCATTTACCAGCTCGTAAGAGCTGCCCTGGGATACGCAGCACATGTAATACTCATTTACTAACAGGACATAACATCAAAGAGAATACGGGTTATTAATTTCCATTATGGAATAACTTACGTTTCTTTATAGGTATTTGATGGTGCGTGGGGCAGGAAAGAAAAGCAAAGCAAGCTCCCCTTTCCTGCAGGGTGCATGGCCGCAGGCAGACGTTGCTGAAGCTTTGTTTTCACTATTAGAAAATCCCTTACGAGTGCCAGCTGAATGCGGGGCGGACCCCTAAGACAGCAATGTTTTTGCAAAAACGTCCTCTTGCGATGACAAGACTGTCAGCAAACCCAGAGAACAGCCCTAATTTTATTTAAATAACCCTGAGTAGTAATTTCCTGTATGTTCAGATTGAATACAGCAAAACGGTGACCCATAACTCTTTGCAGGTATTGCCGGATGCCTCAGTCAAGAAATTCATGGCATGGGACGCCTTCAGTCTTATGTTACGATGTCCTGCCCTCTCCGATCCTGAAACTTTTGAATGAGGTGCCAGACACCATTTAGTCACTGGCTAAACAGTTCTTCAAATAATACCAAATAACACCTCCACGTTGCCAAGTTCCCTTGGCCCAAGGCCTTCTGCTCTTCCCTCTTTCTTTTTCTATTCATCAGCAACATCTTCATTTTAAGCACATTCCGCCAAGGCAGACTGAGCCTTAAACAACCTCATACTTCATCATTTCTCTTCTTTCAGCAGCTAACTGCCGTTGGTACAAGCAGAGGCAGCCAGCTCTCCTCCATCTGAGAAGAGAAGCCATTTGCTCTGTTTTGCTTAAGTGCATTTTAATAATGCATTTCGCATGTGAGGAACGGGGAGCCGAAGCGCGGCTGGGGAGCCGGAATGCACAGCTACTCCAAAAGGAAATCTCACGATGAGCAGCACTTGCAAAGTTTAAAGATTATTACTTTCCTGAAAACGCTTTCAAAAATAATCATGACCATGGTGTGGGCTTAATGAGCAATGAATGCTCTGTGTTCATTGACACGGGGCAAGTTCTAGACAACCAAGTCGATAGCCTGTTTATCTGTTAATTTATTACGCCAGACTCCTCAAACCTGAGTACCTTCTTGGCTTCCTCCTCTTCCTACTTCCCATATATTTCCATTTCCTTTTGACCTGAAGGAGAACTTTTGAAGAGCAGAGCTATGCAAAAGGCACGGAAAAGCTCAGCCCAGGTCCCAGAATTGCAGGAATTCAGGTCGCACAGGGTGCACGCTCTCAGGAACACAGAACAGAAGTTTCCTTCTGCACTGTGAGCTCAGGGAGGTGGGAGCAGCGCATCCCCCCTGCTCCCTGGCTCCGCAGCGTGCTCTGGGGAGGTCCAGGAATTCTAGGAGCAAAATGGACAGGTTTAGGGGCAGACCTAACCCCCAACAGCACGCAGAATGAACACAGATGTCCCTCATCTGTCCTTAAGCAGAACCTTTCTGCATTTTTCTCTTCCACTCCTTTCCCTGGATGCCCCAGAGCAGTCTCTGGACCATACTGTCCTACTGCGAGAGGTGGCTAAAATGCCACAGATGTGGGGAAGAGTTCAGCTATTATGTTTCTAGGGAGGAAGGGGAAAAAAATCCTTAAATTAGTTTGCCATAAGTATTTTTGGAGCGAAGATTTGAGTCCAGATGCCAATTAAAAATATCTTTGTGCAGTAAGATGACATTCCAACCCTGACGATTCTGTGATTTGGAGCAGCTGTGAGACAGCCTCTGGTTTTGGTTCCTATGAGAAGGGTATACTGCAGCTGACACAACCTGTACGGTTTGCTTCAGCTCATCAAGCTAAATCTGCTTGATTACAGATTTGCTATAATCTATTTTCTGTTTGCGTATGGAAACATCGGTCACCAAGAAAAGAAGCACCCAGATTCTGGGGAGAAACCGACCCAAAGAGTTTACAGCAAAAGTGAGCGGTGATGGGCTAGCAGATCCCACGTTGAGACCATTTGGATCACCAGATGGTGGTGTGAGAGGAGAGAGCATCACAGACACAGGGGATCCCAAGAGGGAACAAAAGCTGGCCGCAAGGGCCATACCTGCCAGCCACACACAGCACAGCCCCGCAGACGAAGCGCGTGGGTGGATGAACGTGGCAGGAGGAGGAGGGCTGTGGGTGCACAAAGTGCGTGCAGGAGGATGGAGCAGGTCCAACGGCGCAACTTGGCAGAGCAACGCCTGTGAGAGGCAGATCAGCAGCAGCGGTGGGACCCGGGGTGGATGGTCTGCACCACACCAGTGACAACCAGCGCTTGCTCTTGGAGCCGGTGCCTCATGCAAGAGCGCTGCAGCTCCCGGGTGCTGACGTACAAACCATGTACGGCGCATGAAGCTGTGTGCCATAACAGCCCAAGGGCTCTGGTCCACACCGAAAGCAGCAGCCCAGTGTTGCTGTCAGGGATTTCTTTAGCTCAAGAGAATCCAAGAGTCCCACATTCAAACCTTACTTATGCTCCATATGGGAACGCATCCAACCATGTAACAAAATATTCACTCATGTAATTAAGCATTATATCGCATTATTATATATTTTAACACCCAACACAAGGGAACAGATAATCTAATTCTGTATGCATATGTTTCCATTTTCCCAGACTTTTAACAAAGTTTAAGCAGACTCTACTGTTCGGGTGAGGGGATGCCTGGGAGTGGTGCCAAGGAGCGGCTCCTGCAGTGGCAACGCACCTCGGCTCACCGGGGCTGAAACGCTGATCCCCGCCAGGGACCTTTGGTGGTTCCCACCTGCAGCAAATCGTAGTCCCACTCTCAGACCTTTACTCCTCCGGACCCGCAGCATAACCAGCGGACTCAGCAGAGCACAGCGGAGTTGTTCTGCCCCGGACCACGCTGGCCTGTCCCCAAACCCAGTCCCGCTGGGCAAAGCCAGGCTGCGGGGTGCCTGGCAAGCAGAGCGCCGGGCAGCCACAGGCTGCTGCTGCTGAGCTTTTACGCACGCCCTTTTATAAAGCGAAGACTGCTGTGTTTTGCCTACGCGACATGCAAATTTGCACATTTGTGTGGGTAGATAGTTTCTGTAAAACATTCCCAGCGATCGTGCGCGGAGTCTGGCACTTGTCGAACAGACTCCTGCCCTGCTTCAGCACCGGCGCCCCTCTCCTCACCCACTCCGTGCCAGTCCTGGGGCACGCTGCTCCCTTGCGTCACTCGTCCCAGACGGGCATCTTCCGTTTCTGACCGTACTGCTGCTGAAGTCTGCTGCCAGCTGACCGTCCCCGAAGAGCCAGCCGCGGCGCAGTGACGAGCAGCGTACACCACAGACCTATAGATGGCACATGAGGCTCAGACGCCATCCTGGATCTAAGCTGGATGTGAAGCGGCATCCAGCAGCCCAGGGAAGGGAGACTCCATGTTTTCTTGCAGAAACAGCCCACGGCCGCACGCAAACACACAGCGAGCCAAGTGTTACACTTCTAGACTTTTCTTCAAAATTAAATACGAATCCACGCACGCCTGGGGTAAGAGGAGTTAATTCCCAACCCGCGCAGGCAGGAGTACGTCCCTAGGGAAGGGCATAATGAAGCCCTAGTGTTGGTTGCAAAACAAATAGATAAATCAATGTTTCCATTTGCTCCGGGAGAGCGAAGGGGCCACAGTTGCTTAGTGATTCAGGGGACGTGACTGCAGGCTCCTCACGTGCTACCAAAGGTGCCAGGGTTTTCACCACTGTAAAATTAAAATAAAGCTTACCTTCTGGTGACAGCAGCAACTCAAGGGCCGAAGGAAGATGCTATTTCCATGCAAAACTCCCTGAAATCCTTAGCTTGCAGCTGAGCCAAGCAGCAAATACCTTTTGAGAGTATTTTCAAGTGCAGCTTGCACGTTGCAATTAAGGAGGGACCAGGTTTCTGTGGCTTGTAGTTTCCTACACTTGAAGTCACTTCAATATCAACATAGAGACTCTGGCAACACAGGTCTGGACAAAGAAGGACACTACACTTACTGAGCATCCCTCCCAGGGCTGCCCAGGTACCGGCCCAGGGCAGGGTCACAAAGGACTCACACAGCTGTGCTCTATATTACAGTAATTAGAGCTCCTGATTGCTCTGAATCCATTCAGGTGCAGCAATGCCAGTAAAACCGGGGGCTGAAACCAGCTCCAAGTGCCTTCTCAGACAAGCTGAGACCTGCCTGGTTGTTTTGGCTTAGGATGGGGTCATTTTGGACAAGCTGATGATTTTTTTATACTGAGGGCAGGGAAAAAAAAAAAAAAACGTTGAAAGAGAGCCCAAGTATTTTGCTGGCCAACAGGGTCTGGGTAGTCTTGTTCTCACACCCGTCTTGCACGCAACTCCCCTGCAGCCTGTGCCGCAGCTCATCCACTGTGTCCTTTGGGGTTTATTGCTGCAACGCATGGAGGTTTGCTGGCCCCACGCAAGCCACGAGCCTGTCTGACCTCGTCCCCGCGTGCCCCAGCATCATGCCATCCTCTGCTTCCACCCGCCTGCCAGAGGCAATCGGGGAAACTGGTCGGGTACCTCCACTTCCATCTGAAGGGGTTTGTTGTGTTTTTTTTTTTTTTTGCAGGACCCCACAAGGGTACCCACAGCCCACCCTGAGAGCAACCAAACCCAAAAGAGCCCCAGCGCACCCTAAAGCCAAACAACCCTTCACCGGAAACAAAAAAGCCAAATTTTAGCTATGCACTCCTGGGATTTTCTGATTAGAGGAGTCTGTGCTAAACACTCTTAAAAGCTCTTTTGGCCCCAGGTAATTCCTGGCATAATATCCTTGCTGGTAAATTGGTTTTGGGGGGCGGGGGACTCGGTGCAGACGAACTCCCTGTATTTTGCTGCCAGGTCTGTAACAAAGAAATGCTCCATTGTTCCAGAATACGGTAATCTCTCTCTCTCAATCAAACCCAAATTCACAAAAACACATTCCCCCTCTAATTCAGTTTAAACCCTGAGCTGTTCCCCAGGTAATTAATAATGTTTGCAAATGTGCCTCCTTTGAAGGAATATTATCATAGTTTAGGTGACAAGCTCAGACTCATATTCCTCTTTATAATTCCTAACATCTACTCAGGCAGCATTAATTGGATTCAAAGCAATTACACAGGAGTCGTGTTGGCCACTTTATATCGAATTCTAGAGGAAATTTTGCTCTGCAGCACTCGGAGCCGCGGTGCCGATTCCCCTCCTGGCTGCCTGGTGGGCACCCGATGAGAGGCACCGGGGCAGGTCGAGCTGTGGCTTTGCAGAAGAAAAGGAGCTGAATTTATTGACTGTAGATTGATGCCTATACTGTATTTTTTATTATTACATGAGGAAGGACCACAAGATGGAGACTTGCCATCCGAGGCAGTAAATGGGCAGTCCCGTCCCTGTGCAGCACCTGCCCGAGGATGGAGGAGTCGCGGTGGCAATAGAGCACGTGCACCACGTCATTTTGTACTCGGGGACAACGTGCCCTGAATTTGTGTCATCTCCCGCGGCCTAGAAAGCCACAAAGCATTTGCGGACATTCCAGGATCAGACTTGGCTCCAGAAGGAAAAAAAAAATTAAAAAGGAGGTCTGTCTCAGTGTAGTGCTGACCCATTTCTCTGGGCTCAAACGAGAAAGTTCCTCGGTTGTTTTACGCTGCACAGACACACGCATGTAGCCAAGCAAAGTAAAGCCAACACAAGGGCGCGATGGAAGCGTGCCTGGGAAATGTCTGGAGCAGGGACTGCCGAGAAGTGCGTAACATTGGAAGAACACCAGTGTGATGCTCCATTCACTTATTTCATAATCATGAAAGATATCCAGAACATAATCCAACAGAATTTGAGGATCCTGGCTGGTACCAGGAGCAGGCAGCCAAGCCTTGTCTCATAAACTCTACTGTAGTATCTCTGGCTGAATGAACGTGGGCTTTTTTTCTGCAAAGAATAAGCTTTAAATTAAATTTGACTCTTTGTAAACAAGACGCACTGTTTCGCTGAGGTGTATTTTCTCTTTTCTCATTAAAGACTATCAAACAAAAGAGATTGTTTTAATAGCAAGTCCAACACATAGCGTCCATTTACTCCTAGAGCTGCCGGGCAAGCCGTGCTGCCGGACCTGGCAAGGCTACCTGAGCCCTGAACGCTTTCCAGGAGCGGGCTGTGAATGGCCCAGCGTGGGACTCCCGCGCCGGGGACGGGGACGAGGGCTGGGAGGAAGGCGCAAAGAAAGCATCCCTTCAGATGGCGAGGGGCCAGGGCTGCTCCTGGGGTCCCAGCCCACAGGGCTCCGAACCTGAGGTCGGAGCAGCCAAGGGCCACCATCGCCGGGGGCCCCCGACGAGCAGAAAGGCTGCAGGAGGCAGAGGAAGAAGAGGCTGGGCCAGGGGTGCCAGTGGACCTGCCAGGGACGGAGCAGGGACACGCCGGGAGGCGGCAATGGGCTTGCCACGCCAGGGCCAGAGCCCCGTGCCAGGGCTGGGGGGCACAGGGACCTGGAGATCGTGGCATTAATACGGTATTAAACCCAAGGAATTGCGAGCTGATTTGGTGAGACGTTACACCATACCTTTTTTAGAAGGAGAGGAAGTTAAACCCCGCTCTGAGCCATGCTGACGGCCTTCAAAACCGTAATACATTGTCTCTCATATCGGCACTCCGGTTATTCTCAGGAACGTGCAAATAATCAACATTTTGCAGCGGTTTCCAGGGCGCATTGTACTCCTGTTGAGGAAGGATCTGCAGAAACCGCTCCGATAGAGTTAATGGGCTGCTCTGCCAGAGCCTATTTAAAATTCCAGGCAGTGCTAATTTAGTTTTAATGGGCACAAATTCAATTCCAATGGCTAAAGTATGCAAATAACAAATAAAAGGGAACCCCTGCTCCAGCAGCTGCCGGAGAGAAAAGGAACGGCCGCCCGGCTCCCCACCTTGCCCTGAGCCGCTCTCTCCCACCCGTCCTCTGCAGCAGAAGCTGCCCCCGCGGCCGCCCGTGCTGCGGGCAGAGATGGGGTCGCCCCCACACCACCGGCTGATGTATTTATTTGCTGATGAGCACAGAACTGACACTAAAGGGCCCTCAATAATACCAAGCCTCATTAAATTTTAATCAGGGCAGCCTCGCACTGGCTCTTCAAACACCAAGGCTCTGAGAGGGAGGAGATGCTGTGGCGGGGAGCCTCCGCCAGGGCAGGGGATGCCTTGGGAAGACCCTTCCCAAAGCACGCACCGTTGTCACGCTGCCCACCAGCACCGGAGGAGACAGGCTGCTACCGTGAGATGCGGCTCGGGCATCACGCCGACCCTCCTGCTTCATCAGCCCCCTGCCACCTCATCGCAGGGGACCCCATGCGAAAGGCAGTCTTTCCCACGGTGTCTTACAGGAACCTATGGGAAATGACTTTTTGCTTTGAGCACTACAACAAAGGGCTTTTGCTGTAAGCTTGAACTCTGAGCTGCAAAAAGGATGGATTTTGCTGATGCTCAAGACTTGGTCACCTCTGCACAGCCCAGGAAAGAGCATGTCAGTAATGCCTTCCCAGTTGGGAGGCATCGGCTCCAGGAGCCGCTCACGGATAAGCTGGAGCAGTGTGCGTGCGTTTGTGCCCTCATCCTGAGGGCTGGACACATACATGAGAATACAGAGCTGGATGCATAAGAAACCCTTTGCTTCTTGCTAAATACCGCATTGGCACAACATGGCAGAGGCACCGCAGCCAAATCCATTCCGAGACTACTTGCAAGCAGACCTGGCAGTGAGGTTAATAACCCGCTGGCTGTCATCGCGGCTATGCCACTTGTTCTTTGGGAAAATGTAAAAAACAAATAAAGAAGTTAGAGCCAATGAGCCAGCAGGGAACAGACCAGAGGAATAAACAGCCAGCAGACCCTACGCCGTTCTTCAGGTGAGTACAGGTCGGGTATCAGAAAGGAGCTGGAGAAAGGCCAACTCTCATCACGACATGCGAGAGCGGCTGAGCAAAGTTGTCAGAGGGACACCGACATCGTGGCAGGAGTTTTGTGGGTCGCAATCAAAGATCAGTTTCCCCAAACTGAGGTCCCTTTCCCACGCTGCTGCTGCAGAAGCTGAACTCAAACTGAGTTTTGCCATCCAACTTCACAGGAAAAGTGCTGAATTAAACAGCTTAGTAACTTTACACACTCAAACCAGGGCAAAATACCATAAAATGTGCTGAGTAACGGTTGCCTAATGTAGATTTCTTTCTTAAAAATGGCTAAGGCAGCAGAAGCTAAGCAGGCAGGCACTGAGAGTTTGCATCCTCCGCAGCTACGGCAGAGGCAGACCCAGTCCACCTCCTCGACATGATCCCTGCAGCCTCCTTCCTGAGACCACGGTGGCTGCGCGGATGCTGAAGGGAAACCAGATGTCAGCATTTGGGACACGGAAAAGCCTAGCTTTTATCCAGGGAGACTGGAGATGCTTTTCCCTGTTAATTGCTTCAACCTGTATTTAGCAGGGAAAGGACTGCAGTAATTTCCAGCTCCCCATCCTCTGTCTATGCTGACGGACGGTGTCCCAGCTGCCGCAGAGATCAAGATTTCCCCTGGAAAAGCCGCCTCTGTTGGGCACCTGTGGGCTCGTCCTGCTGCGTCCCCGGCAGCATCACTCACCGCTAATCACTTGCAAAGCGTTGGGTCAGGTCATTCCTCCGCTAAACTCATTTACTCCTTGACAAAGGCTCATTATGTCACCAGAGCAGCACCAGAAAAACACTGACGGATGAAGGACTCTGCAAGGACACTTTCAGAGCCTTTATACCAAGCTGCCAGGCCTGGGAAGGAGATGGCAGGTAACGTGCTGTAAGGATGGAGGGATGCACGGACCTGCTGTACCAGAACTGAGGGGGTCACACCCAGGCCCAGAGACTGCTGTGCGACCTGTGGCTTTGCTGTGTAAAAAGAAGAGCAGATGGTTACAACAAGGACGCATCCTTGACTCCTGTGTGGCACTGCAGGGGAGCAGGGACGCAGGGCTCGGCACAAAGGCTGGGTGCACAGAGCGAAGCCCGGCGCCCCACGCCCACTGTCGTGCGGGTTACGCTGTCCTCGTCTTTGTCCTCAGTGCTGCAAAGCCAATACCGACGGCCAAGCACCGGTGAGGCATGGCGTCTCTGCCCGCTGATGGCAGCACCTGCAGACGCATGGGTCAGGCACACTGCCAAGCACAGCACCCTCCTGCTCCGAAAATCCTCCTCGCCCTGCCAACAAGCAAGGACTCATGGAAGGAGTTTTCCAGCAATTGCCTCGGCAGATGTAAAAGGCATTAATATTGCTGTCTGCTCCCCACAGGTGCTGTGAGCCTTGCGCTACCCATACGCCGCACTGCTCCCATCATAGAAACATCAACATTTCCCCCCAGTGCTCACAGTCATTCTTACTTGTTTCAAAGACAGGGTTTTCCCTTTAAAAAAAAAAAAATAATCAAACTGGGATGTGGTTTCTAGGAATCGCTCCAATTTGTCAGTGGAAGATGCTCTTCAGCTCCCTGAAGGGCTGACGCCAAAGGCCCACAGTTCGAGCGAGCAGGAGCGTGCGTCACGCCGCGCTCCCCCAGCGGCAGATGCCGGTGATGCCCCAGCCGCCGTGCTGCAGCAGTCCGCCCCAGGGCGGCCTCCTCCACCGCGTGTGTCCCTGGCCTCGCTGTGCTGACGCCGGGTGAAGAGGCACACGTAGGAGACACGCTCCTTCTCTACCAGTACCTGGGATGGATGGATGGTTTCAGCCCTGTGTCTTTGGCTGCACACACCAGCGCGGAGGTGGCGCCAGGGAGCATAACCCAGTGTCTGCACAAACTCCTGGCAAAGACCTGCTATCGACACACAATTCTTCCCGTCCAACATTTCATTTCTTCTGGAGTGCGCAGGCAGCTGCAGAGCGATGGAGCCACTGTACCCGGGAGCGGGAGCTGCTTGCTCTGGCAGCAGCGGCAAAAAAGGGGAGTTTCTCCCTTCCGCCTCGGGCACAGCATCCAGTACTTCGCTGACCTCTGCTACCATACACATTTAGTGCGGGATTCACATACGTGTGCAGTACCACAACAGAAACGGAAATGTATGTGAAATCACTGAGGTGAAGTATAGGAAGTCTGCAACCTCTGACTCCAGCACCGGGAACGGCTTCTGCTCCTCTCCTCAACATCGACGGATTTCCCAGTGCAGACGTTTCTCGGACCACTCAAAGTTAACCCTGAGCTGAGCTGGGCATTATGCTCGGGCATCCCCTTCTGCCCTCCAGGACCTCAGCAAAGTCCTCCAGCACACTCCAAACTCAAGCCCTGACACGTTCTCTTTGCCTGCCCCCCTCAAGGGAACCCAGACTCCACAGACGCTACGTTTAATCTGCGCCGGGAGCAGTTCCAGCCGGGCACCTGCAAGGCACCGGCACAGCACACGGTGCACCACATCTGCCTTCTGCTGATCATAGGGACGCACCCTCGGCACGTTTCTTTGTCCACAGTTACCAGAGGGCAGAATAAATGTGTCCTCTTTTATAACCAAGGATAACAATTTGCAAGGTACAAAGAGCCTTAGATGTCAGGAAATTGAATCTTATTCAAATTCAACAAAGATAATATGAGCAGAAGAAATGCGCATCATCAGGGCAAAGCGAGGATGGAGAATGGACTGGGTGATCCTGATCAATGGCTACACTTACTGTATTTGAAAAAAAAGAGAGACCAGGTCTTTTCATACCTATGGCGGCACAATATAATTCTAACGCTGTGGGATTATCACAATCAGCCTTTTTCAAAGACTGTATCTTGAATACTTTATATCAATGATTTCACTTAAAATCTGAATTCACAATATGATTTCTATTTATAGGCTCACATTCTATTTTTGAGAAATAAAGGAGTTTATTTCAAAAGTAATACCTAGAGTGATGAAAGATCATATTTCCAGAAGAATTAATCTATAAAACGATGTATGCTGTTCACCTGAAATGTAATTTTATAATTAATTGCTGCAAGATTGCATTCCAATGGCAGAAGATCTCTTTAAAAAGCCTCCTGAAGTCAGGGCGACAACTCTGGACTTTTTATTGTAGCACATCTAATTTCAGAGAGTATCAACTATGTTTGCAAATGCTCAGATAGCAAGAAACGATCTGTGTGCTTGCTCCCCGGTACAGAAAGAGCCCGTGAAGGCAGAAGGTCAATGCTCACAGCGCGGCCCAGAAAGCAAAACCAGGAGAGACGATGCAGCAACACACCTACAAAGAAGCTCCTGCGCGAGACATCATCTCCCGGCGCCAGGAGCCAGCTGAGCATCTCGCGTCCCAGCGGTCAAACGTCTGTGCATCTTCATCAGGCGGGGAAACAACGCAGCGCTCCTCTCCTCTCCGCACTTCCCCAGCAGAGACACCTCGCGCCTCTCCTTTTTGAAACTGCTGTCCTCCGGGCTTTGGGGCAGGTATGACATTGGTATTTCACACTGGTATTTCCTAATATTGGAAATCAGTGCAGTGTTGCAGGATCTTGTCTCTTTTCTTAAATTAGGAAAGAATCCAATTAAATTAAGAACTGAGAACCCAATAAGTTTCTCCCCGTTAGTGGCCCTTTTATCATATTGACTTTGGCTGCTAAAATTACTCTTTAAATATCATTATTTTTTGCTGCCTTTCCTTGTGCGGAGCAACGCTGATTCCATCATATGACAGTAAGCGGTAAATCCCGATTTGAACCGTCTGCATTAGAAGAGTAAAGAGAACGGGCCCTTCTCTCCGCAGGTGTTTTATTCCCTGGGGAGACGGCCGCCACGTCGGGTCCGACATCAGCCTGAGCTCATCCCCGTGCCTCAGCAGCGAGCGGCTGCGACTCCTCACGGCTCCGCGTCTCTCGTCCGAAGGGAACACAGCACGAAACCCAAAGCAGGAGGAGAGAGGTGGATCCCTCTGGGACACACGGGTCTCCATCTCCCGCTTCTTTCAGTCCCTGAGCCAGCCTGGCAGAGACGTCCAGGCTGGAGCCTGGGGACGGAGAGGTGACGGTGGCACTGGGACCATAGGTCATGATAGCTCCTCGTGGGCTGCAAAGCAGGACATCAAAGGGAGGAGAGGTTTCGAATGTGCTGGGCGAGGAGGTGCCGAGAGGTGAAGGATAAGCGGCTGCTCCAGAGCGAGATGGGATGGCTCCGGCTGGAAACACAGGGAGCAACTTGGGAGAACAGATCACCTGCAACGTGTGGTAACTTTAATACTTACAATACTTAATCAAAAAGCGGCACAGAAGAAGGCAATGTGAGGTGTCCACACATTGAATCACCTGAATTTGCTTGGTTTTCCTGATCCATGGGAGACAAGTGAGATCTCAGACTCCCCCTCTGTACCTTCAGGTACCACCTTTGCTGGACACCAGTTTGGGCTGGTTGAGAAAGTCACTCAGGGACATCACATTTTCACGCAGACAACAAGGAATAAATAAAAGCAAAATCAGCTGCTGCTAATTACATCCTGATGTTCTCACCTTTAAGCTTTTAAATCACAAGTGACATTTCCAAATCAATCCTATTCTTTTTTGGAGAGTTTAACAAGAAACATTCAGTCTCCAAGAGCACTTGGATTTATTCTGATCAGTAATTTGACAAGAATCCATTAAAATATACTGGAGGTTGCTTTACCCCCTAAGGAGAGAGTTTAGTCCAAGGGCTTTTTCACAGCTGCCTTTTGGCAAAAAATGTAAATGGAAACTCATTTTAAAAGTGCAACGACTTGTAATGAGCAAGCCCCAAAATGCTAATCCTAGCAGTCCCTTTTTATTCAGCACCTGATGATGAGCTGTACCCGGGCATGTCGAAGGGAAGAGAAAACTTTTCCTGTGCTTGGGGGTACCGAAGCATTTGGCAGCTATGCGAAGGGTCCCACCACATCCCAGAAAGGGTCTGAGATCGGCGAGAAAGGAGAGGGACCGACCAAAGCAACCCCAATCCCATGCGCCGAGGACCACACGGTGCCGCTGGGCCACCGGCAGCTCTCCCAAGGAGCAGGTCAGGGCACGGGGAACCCTCGCAGTTCGGGGCAGAGCAGCCCAAAACAGGAGTGTCCTCCTGCTCCGTTCCCACCCTGTCTTCTACCCGCAGATCACAGGGAAGCAACCTGCCTTGGATTTGCAGCAGACGTTCTGTACCCAATTTTATCTGCGTTTTCCCCAAAATTATGAACACAGCCAGAAGCCCAAACTCACACTATTGCACTTTAGCATCCCCACATAAAACTGTGATATCATAAGCTTGATTAACCTCAAACTGTTACCACCACACTGCAGTATGCCAAACCAAAAGCAGATCTGCAGCATTGTTCTGCGGTGCATACTGGTACCAAGCTTTTAAACCCAGGCAGGAACAGTGTTATTGGGTATTTTTGAATGAAAACTGTAACTGCATCACCAATGCAGACCTACCAAATATCCACCTACTCTTTTCTTTTCCTCATACACAACAGAGCAGGTCTTAAATGTGTCACAAATTAATAAAATACAAATTAATAATATCTGTGCTTTTTGCGTAATCAATAATATATTCTAATAACTCATAAGGAAACTGGAATTTTCATTTCATGTACAACAGATTGCAATTACTTTATTTATCTAACATGCTTACAATTGCTGTTCTATTTTCACTGAAGGCACTTTGCTGTATTGATCAAATCAGGTCCGAGGGCTGTGATACCAACCCCTCTACCCATCCCAACTCACAAATCCCTGCCCAACAATGACTATGAAAGAGATGACATTTTTCTTTTAGAAATAGGCTGCTATTGACAAAGGTATTTTTTGGAGATATAATCAGATTTTAATTCATGGTCAAAAATTATCTGTTTAGGTCATTTTCAAGTAGTATCTGGAGAACGAGTATTCCTACTGAATATAACACAGAGCTAGTGCAAAACAGGAGGGAGGGTGGCAAGTTCTTCGAACACATCAACACAGCAAACAAAGAGGTAAAAAGAAGGGAAGAAGGGTGGAAAGCAGGAATGCACAAGCCGTGAGCAAGCAAGCTAGTCTGACTGGTGCTGGGATGCTGAAAAGTGACGCCAGGTCCCCTGCATTGCAGGATTTGCAGGGTTTTAATACACTCCTTTCTGTCATGCTTCCAACAGGGTCTGGACACATCATTCACTCCACCAGCGTGAGAAAAACAGTTTGCCCAAAAGCATCGTTCTGGCACATTTCAGTGGAGGTCATTTTCTGGAGACCAATGACCTTCCCTGCTTTGCTGTGGCGAAACAACTTTCTGCAACCAATCAACTAATTCATTAAACTTCTGTGAGGTAGGTCAGAGCCTCTCTAATTTAGCCAATTAATCACGTTGCTATAGCTCCGTTTGGTGCTTAGGCCTTGACAATAGTTTCTGTGACCTCTCTGACCATGTAACTATCCCTCTGAAGCCTTTAACCCAATGCATTACTCATTGCCAACCGGCCAGTTGGTTGCCACCTGCACAGAAGAGAGAACCAGCAATTAGGTCTGTGAACTCAACTTGCTGCCAGTGAGAATTAAAGCCGAGACACAGGCAAACTCCAGCCGCCGCTTCTAGATCGAGGTGTTCAAAGCAAACTTGTATTTTTCTCTCCTGGCCCCAGGACACAAGACTCCAGCTCAGCCCCACTTAACTCGTCTTCCCTGGTGGCATTTCTGGAGGCCATCCCAACAGCCTGACTCCTGCACTGCATGTATTCCCATGGGGACACCTTCCTGCCGACAGCTCCAGGGAGATGCGGCTCCCTGCAATTACCCAGCAAATGCCCGTTTTTTCTAAAATGCACCACTTCCAGCAGCGTAGCCTCAGATTCAGAGGAACACAAGAACAACCAACATCGCCTGCCACATTGTGCCAGAGGAGAGTCAGCAAACGGAGCTGCTTTTGAGGTCTCGTTACCCCAGAGCCATCCCTCCCCACCCTATCACGCTGCTGCCTTTCTGTGGTTAACGAACCCTCAGGCAGCATACCCTGTAATCAGAGGCACCACTGCTGTGGCCCATCAAGGGATGCTATTTGGGATGTCATCTCTCCGAGACACCTGAATTATGGTGCTGAAAAAGGACAGTTAAAAGAGGAAGAGTCAAAAAGGTACACGCACAAATTTCCCCCATATCTTAAAGAGGGCCTCGGCAGGCGTGGGGACTGGTTTACAAATTACGTGAGAAAAGGGAAGTGCCATGCACTGGCATCATGCTTGCCCTCCTGAGGCGAAGAAGAAACAAACCCTCCCTGAAAGGTGCTTGGGGTGGCTGTCCGGCCTCCTTGTTTTAGAGGATCTCCACAGTATTGTGCTTGTCTCCCATCGGCTGAAATAAAATGTGATGGTACCCACCAGGCTCTCAACACTCACCGGGTTTGCGCAAACCGGGCGCTGCTGTGCCCGCGCCACCTGACCCGAAACCACTAACTGCACCCAGACCCTTCAGGGAAGGGCCGGGATCTGCTGCAGCTCGAGATCCAAGGGAAAGGCAGACGGAGCGACCTGTTCCAGGTGAGGTCCATGCTCCGCAGCCGGAGCCCCTGTGCGCAGCTGGGGGCTGAGCAGCACCTGCGCTGCACCGCATCCCGCAGCAGGCTTGCGGGTTCCGCATGCGTGCGGGCGGGCGTGCATAAGCGCGCAGCCTGGAGAAGAGAGCCGAGACCAGAAACGCCTGGAGAGAAAACAGGGCCCTATTAACTTGGGCTGAATCCGTTTTACAATATCACAAACATTCATTTTCGACGTGGGAATCGCAGGCTCTCGCACCCCAGGGATGCAGTTTTGAAGCACAGAGAGCAGCTTCGCCCCACCCTGCAGTGTAAAGCATCTGGCTTGTTTTCCGGATTAAGTCCTGAAGCTGGGAATGCCTTCCTTAACAGCGTAAGAGGAGAGTAACCTTTCTCTTTCAGGTGGTTCTCCTGTCAGGGAAGGGAAATGTTCAGTTCTCCAGCAGGTGAAAGGTGCTTTCCAGCACTGCCGCAGCCTCCCAGCTGGCATTTACTTCGATGCTGCGCACCTTATTTATAATTCAGATGTGTAGAGCAGGGCTTTTTAACTAAGTTTATTTAGCGCCAGTTGGAGTCTGCAGCTGAAAAAAAGCAACCATCCTCAGAAAAGGTACAAACCTCTTCTAAAAGATCTTCTGATTAGCAATATTTACCAGAAAAAATAATTGGGAGAGTCAACACGCTGGGTCTACAAGGAGATCAAAGCACAGATACAGTCACAAACTATCAACTGAGCATGAGCTTTCTTTAATAGCTGCCAGCGGATCCCCAGTAATTAATTACTTATCGTGGTGCCCTTAGCTTTGTGCCTAGCCAAGGAATGTATAAAGCAAGCGTAAGCCACGGTATAATTACGGGATGAAACAGGCATCCATCTTCCCGCACCGAAACCTGGCACCCTTCAGCGGGAACAGCCTGTGTCGAGTCAGCTTCATTAGGTATTGTCTGGAGCCCCAATCCTCATTTGTTTGCATCAATAATACATTCAAAGGATTTATCTAACTTGCAAATGAGAATTCATTTATTAGTCCCATAAGCAAGAAAAAGTTGTGACCAGAGGAGTGTTTCATGTTACAGGTTGGGTACTAAACTGGGACTACTTGCTGAAATTTCAACAATTACACTCTATCATAAATGTTTATATTAGTATAATTTCCCTGTGCACATTATAATACTGAATTTTAACATAATGTTAATCTGCAATTTTAAAGATACATATTCCTTGTAGGAGCACAGTAAACGCACGAGCGTTAAGAGATTTATTTCTACAGAAAAACTTAGAAGTAAAGTTAAGTAACAGAGTCAACAAAGTAAAATTTGCAGAGGGTTAGCAAACCACCTGTGTTGACCCTGGATTCCTCCTTGCAGCACCAATCCTTTTCTACACAGCAAATTTCAATTACCATCACCTTTTCTGGTCTCGCTTTTTACACTGCAACATCCAACAATGGTATTCCTTGTCTGGAAGAGTGGTCCTCCCACATTTTATGTCCTGATTGTATGGTATGAAGTACTATTTATTGCTACTGTTCCACCTGAGATTAGGCAGCCGTTTGAACACAGCGAGATCCCACCACTCGGTGACCCAGGCTCCATGTACGCCTCCCACCCAGATTTTTCATCCTTTTTGCCTCTTTTAGCCTGCTCCGCAGGGACCGCTGGGGACGGCCAGCAGCAGGCAGCTGCGCTCCGCTCCGCACCGGGCTGCTTGCTGCTCCCGCCCCGCCGGCAGCATCACCACCAGGTTGCATGCCCGCTTCGGCGCCCGCCGCCAGGTCTCCCACCCATGACGGATGCTGTAAAGATGAAGCAGGATGGAGGGTACGTCAGTAGCTAAATCACCAGCTATTGCTAGAAAAGCAGACAGAGGCTGGTTTTACAGGGAGTCCCACACCTTGGACCTTGCTGTCTTGCTCCGAACTTGTGCCAGGATGCAGTGAATGCTCAGAAAATGGGGAAAACCCAGAGAGAAAAACCATTAAGGACTTGTAAGACTCAGATTCTGCCATTGACTGGATTTCTTCCTATAAAAGATACCTAAAAATAGCGACAAACCTGGCTGAAAAGGCCACCGGCCACAGCAAAAGCAGTCTGTGATTACCACGGCTGTTGACAGCTCAGAGGTGCTTCTGAACCCTTTTTTGTAGCAACGAGGCTTCAATTCAGATGGCAGGGCAATAATTTGCCATAACAACGTGCTCTGAGGTTTCTGCTTGTTTGCTGCAACCGTGAGACGGGGGAAAGCTAAGGGACGTCGCTGCCAGAAGGGCCAAAGCCTTCAAGGTCCTATTGCTTGCACTTCTAAGAAAAGAGAAAAGTGTCGTTTGCTTTAAAAATAAACCAAAAAACCCAACAAATGGAACTGAGGACTAAGACAAGATTTCTTTGACAATGAATGCATCACTGTAACACCGTTCCCTGTGTCAGTAGAGCTTGGAGGGGGCAGGAGGGGGCTCAGACAGTTCAATTTTGCAGGATTGAAAATTAATGCTCCAAATTGGACAGTGATGCAAACTGAAAACAGCAGCAGAGCCTGCATTATTTGGAGCGCATCATCTGCTCGTGTTTAGCAGAATTTTGCTATGATTGTCACGTAAGGGGAAGACTAATGGATTTCTTCCTTGAGGCAATTAAAAAGCGATTTGTCACAGGCCAAGACGCGTGGCTCTGTGTCGGCAGACCCGTCCCCTGCTCTGCCCCGGTCAGCGCGAGCGGAGGGCATCGGGAGCCGGTGGCAGGAGCGAAGCCGGTGCCGGGGCAGCTGGAGCGGGTCCGGGTGGCAGCACCAGGCACTGCCGCATGCCAGCGCCCCGCGTCGCAGCAGGGAGGGCAGCCAGCGGCAGCAGGACCCCCAGCCCCTGAAAGCTGCCCACTCGGACTCTTACTGACTGCTTAACTTTTCCTGGCGGCCACGTGCTTGTGGGACTTTGGAACTAATTCTGACGGTGTTTCTGAATAATTCTGAAACTCGGCTTAAACGTGGGTTTAAAAAGAGGCTTCCCAAGTTCACACAAGCCCCCAAAAAGGTGGAGCAAAAGCGCTATCCAGAAATCGAGCAAACTTTGTCTCCTCCATCTCCCCAGCCTACTCAGCCGTGCCTGTGCCCACACTGCGAACACAGCAACGTTCCTCCTCCTCCACGTCTCCAGCTCCCACGCTACCCGGTACGGGAAAGGATGTCTTCTGCAAGAGGCGCAGTGAAGCAAAAGCAGGGGGCACGTGCATGCGAAGGTGCTTTGGACACCAGACAATCTCTGAATGTAATGCAGAGCAGTAGGGAGAGCTCTGCCGAACACAGGGAACGCCGTCCCGGATGAGGACAGCCCTGGGTGTTCGAGGGCATCTTTCTATGGAGAGCACGAGAGCCTTGGCCCGTACCGCAGCCCCAGCATCACCCCGACAAAGCAGCTCCTCCGGGTAAAACGAAGCCACTGGGGCAGAAGCAAAGCTGGCAGTGGCCGGGGGAAGGGACGGGGACTCTGCCGCGGCTCTGCAGCCGGACCGTGGCCCGTGCCGGGCGAGCACCACGCAGGCTGGGGAGCGACTCGGAGGGCTGAGCTGAGCCCAGCGGCTCCCAAGCTGTCCTCTGGCGCTGGCTCCACACGCATGGTGCCTGAGCTGGCAGCGGGGCCTCTGCTGGCAGCGGGCAGGGGGTCCCCTGTCACCGATTCCAAACAGACCCCACAAACGCCAAGAGCCACCCTCCCCTTCTCCCGCCTTTTCAAAATCCTTTGATTCCCCTCAAGGCTCCTGGCGCATCAAACATTAAAAGACTAACGTTATTTTGAGCACACAACAACGCTAAAGTTCAAGATATTCCACAGATGGATTTTAAAATCTTTTAATCCATTGTGAAGCCAAAATCCTGCCGTAAACACTCTGCAGCATGCTCCAGTTAACTGCTCATGCAGATATAAAAAAAAGCCTTTCCAGCTTTACTCTTTGCAGATGACCTTGCGGTCCCCTCACCCCACATCTCATGAACCTCGGGGGACCAGCGAGGAATCAGATAAAAGGATTTCATTTATTTTTGTTGGCATTGTTTTATGAAGCTTTCCTTTTATCGACACCTCGACTTCAAACCATTTTCAAACACCAAGCGAGGCACCAGAGATCAGCAGATATTTGAGGGACATGCTGAAGGTGTCTTGTCTTTATTCCCATCAACCCTTCCCGTGAAGGAAACTCTGTGTTGCACATATGCCAGGCTTTAACCTAAATACTGGCGGCACCACGGTGCTGCTCTCCTGGTGTGCAGCCCACCGCTGGTGAGACCCGTTTGCAGAGGGACAAGCCGTGGCAGACAGCTAATTAAAGAGCTGCAATCAAGCCTCCTGAAAGCTATTTCATCACAAGGCTAAACCCCTACCTCATTTTCCCAACAAAAGTGAGAGCAAAAAATATATTGGATAATTTTTCCCAGCTTTCTAGACAAGTAGATGGGACATCACGGTCCTTCCCATTGTGCCGCATGCTTGCGCACATGATCTCTTTCCTTGCTTTTCATGGGGGGCGAACACTGAAGTCACATAGCTTGTACTGCTGGAAACGGAGGCAGCTGTTTTCCCAGCGGCTGGAGAGATGCCGAGGATGCTGAGCGCGTGGGTGTGCATGCGAGCGAACTACTGGCTACCTGTTTCCAACACTACTATATGCAAACACTTCATTTAAAAGGCTCATATATCACCAGTCTCCTGAGCTCCCGCTGAACATCCTCTGATCTGTTCTCCTCCGTGTGACAGAAACATGGGGATCTCTCTGGAAACCAGGCAGGAGGTAAATTCCCGACCTCTTGGCTCCGAGAAGGGGAATGCTTTCAGGCTGTAGAAAATGCTGCATTTTGTGCGGCGTGTTTCCTCCCAGCGCACCCTTCGCTGCCAGGAACGGGGATCTCGCTTTGTGCCCAATAAACTGATTTCCTATTTAACAATACACGGCCAATGACTCGGATCAGTTAAGTTCAACACTGAAATACAAATGCATCTGAAAATGTGAGGTTCTTATAACACTGTGTTCCCCTCAAACACAAAACGATACAGGAAAGGTGCCACTGGGCCCCCGCTGCCGAAGCACATGCACTCGGCACAGCCCTCCCCTGCGGCTGACGTGGGCTCCCGTGAGCCGCCGGCACTGTTGCCCACCCCGCGCCGGCAGCCCCAGCCCCAGCCCCCTCCCCAGACCTGGTGCCCCTGCTGCCCGGTGGGCTCTGGCCCCGCTGGGGCTGCTTCCCCCACCAGTGCATTCCCTGGAGAGAGCGGGACCCCACGCTGGTCCTCACACGCTCTCTCCACTTGCGATTTACAGTTCGGTGTCCCATGCTCGTTGCGCAGCGACTCCGCCTGCGTGGGTTGGTCTGTGCAGCCACGTCCTCCCTGGGCTTTCTTCCACCTGGAGCAGCCCTTGGACCGGCATCCGCGGAGTTTCCAAGATCCTCCTCTGTTGGACCCTTCGTGTAAATACCCAACTCCCATGCTCCAGGCATGCGGGTGCCCGGGGCGTGCGGCCAGCTCGGGCTGGGGCATCGGCAGGGATGCTGCAGCAGCATGTCTCCGCTGCAGGAGCCTGACGGCTTTTTGACTGGCGTTCAAAGACGGAGAGGCAGGAAAGAGGCAGAGACCGATCTCATGCCAAAACATGGAGCTTGCAGTCCAGCCAGCCTTTACCCGGGACAACCACCTTCCTTCCCCAGCCGCCGTCCATCCCAGCAGCAGCGGACACCAGGATAAATCTCAGGGCTGCGGGCTGCCACCTGAGCTGCCAGAGGGCTGGTCTACACGTGTATCGAAATGGATGTTTTATATCCTTTCTGCTGTCATCATTTTTGCTCTCTGAATGCAGATTTTCCCCCTTTACATTAGTATCAGTTGAGTGACATAGCTTTAAATATGTGTAAATATATCTAAGTACTGTACTTGAGAAAAAAAGGCTGTGCTTTGTTCCAATAAACCATCCAAGCCTCCTGAAAAGAACATTCATGTTCAGAAAACTCCAACTGAAACTGATATACAGCAAAAAGCACTGGGTTTATACTTGTTCCTAATTGGTATTTGTACATGTAATAAATACAGTTGCAACACAATACAATTATTGAAGCCTGAAGCATCTGGAAGCCCTTTCTGCAGCTCTTGGATGATGGGACGGGGATGCTTCGCAAGGGACGGCTCCCAGTAGGTCAGGTCTACCGCAAACCATCTAGCGAGGCACCAGGGAAGGGCTCTCCTTACATTGCACTTGACCCTCATACCCTCCCTGTCACTGTGTCATGCGTCAGTGCCAAAATAGCATCAGGAGAGTGCTCAGATAATAGTGCATTTACAATTATAATTGCTCATGTCCAGGAGTAATCCAGTTTAAGCCCTTTACCGTCTCAAATATTTAGAGAAATCCTGCCAGCTGCCTGGAGGGGAGAAAGTTAGGAGCCCTGGGAGAGCACAACAGATTTTCATCTTTCCAGCCCTGACAGTCCTTCACGCATAAATATCCCCCCAGCCCCGCTCCCCCCTCCCCGCTCTGCAGGCAGCCCACGGCGGCTCCCGCTGCGCCGGGCAGCAGCCGGGCACCACGGCGCCGGAGCAGGGATGGTGCCGGTGTCTCGCCGCCTGTGCCCCACAGCCGGCACACACTACCCAGAGCCCCCAGCGCCATGGAAGCCTCTGCCTGGCAGCGTCCTCCAAAGAGGGGCTTCCATTTGGCTGGGATGGGGATTTTTTGCTTTTTTTGCTTTGCTTTTTTTTCCCCCCAAGTAGGCAGAGTGTCACCATCCCCTGGCCTCTCTGCTGCCTGCGAGGTGGCACGCAAGGGTTGCCAGGATGGCAGGCTCACCGGCATCGTTGCCTCAACGCCCCCGACAGACATCTCTTACGTGCAATTCCAACAAGTTCCCCTCTTCCGCAAAGGCCCTTCTGCTGTGCAAGAGATTTGGGCAGAAACCCCGCAGAACTGCAGGCTCCGAGATCTGTCAGTGAACGTCTTGCAGAGTTCAACGCTCATCTCACAAACTTTTCACATTTCACATCTTTCGAGCTTTTAAGGCCAGAGGACGGCACTGCTAACACTGAACCTGACGCCCTACGCAGTGACGCGGGCAGGCGTATTGCAGGCGCTGGTCCCCACCAGGGACCCCGGCTGCGCCAGGCGCACATCTTCTCACACCCCACCAAAGTCCAGAAGGGGAGTCCCCTAATAGCTGGCTCCCTTGATAATTGCATTTACCATTCAACCGGTAAACACAAGTCAAAGTTTTAATTTTGCCGACTTCAGCTCAGAGGTACTCCATCTCTTGTTCAGCTTTTGTCTGTTAAAATTGCCTAAACGCAAGTGCAATTAATAGGCTGTGATCAAATCACTGCTCAGTCTCCTCTCTGAGCTGCTTTACTCTCTCACTACAAGCTCTCTTCTCAAACCTCTGCAATCTTCCACCCTTAAAAGTGAAAGGACCATGGCTGGGTGCGTGTTAGCACTGCTCATCACAGAACCGTACAAAGTCCTAACTTCCATAGATTTGGACATTTGTGGATTGGAAGCCATTTCAGAGACACCGCTGGTTGCTGCTGCCCTGTGAGTCTGCTCTCACCCTTCTTTTTGATGCAAAAGCTTGCTTTTCACTTCAAACACATGTTGATAATTCCACCCATCTCTAATAACCATGTTCAGACTAATTTCTGTGACCAATCTTCATCAATATTTATTACCCTGCAAAACTTCACAAATGGAAGTGGTGATAAAACTTGTAGGTAATGATTTTATAATTTCTTTCAGATGGTTGATAAAATATTGAATACTACTGGGCTCAAAACCAGTCTCAAAGGGATGCTACCAGAACCGCCATGACAAACCGATAAATTTCCCATTACCAGGGAAGTGGCGAGACCCGCCAGCGAGCTGGTGCGCTCTACGGACCACGTGCCAGTTCGATAACCCTGGCACGTGGCGTTAATATTTATGCCAATGAAGAGTGTGGTTAAAAATGAAATGCCTGAGCCTTCCCCAGCTCAAAGTTTCCAAGCCCCGCTCTGCAGCCCAGCAGGAATAGACCGCCGGGACGCTACAGGAATATCAAGTTTGAACTTTGTTGGTATTGCATAATATTTCCTTGATAAATGATGGGACGGTCTATAAGGGAGCGACGGTTGCTCTTGAAGAGAGTAACTCCTAAGGGATGCCAGAGGAGGGCATGGATATTCCTTGCCTTTGAACCCACACGGACTGCTGAATGGCACTTGCAGCTCCTTCCCAGTACCACCCCATGTTCCCAAAGCGCGTTCCCCACAGGCTCCCTACAGCTCCTGCACAGCAGTGCTGCACAGGCTGGGGGCTCGGTTTTGGCAGTACTGCAGCTGGACACAAGCAGAATATTGAAAAATACATTTCCACAAGCTTCAATACAATGACATCCAGTGTGTCTCGGCTTTGCATCACAACTTCCAGCCGTCACAGCACAACTGACGCCCGGGTACAGGGGGTTAGATTAAAAAAATGATCATATTGGCTTCCTACGCTTTCTCGGTTTTCTGTCTAATGCTATTCCGGTATCCGACAGGAGGGAAAACCTTTGCAGCTGATGAATGCAGACAGGCTGATATGAAGAACTGTGGAAGTTTTGTCAGCAAGAAACCATCAGGCTATCAATGCAATATTAAAGAGAGAACACCTGGAGCTCTCCCGAGCTTTTATGAGAGCACAACCATGGCAAAGCGAATCCTCCCGTCAATATCCCACTGCCAAATAGAAATATGCATCATTACTACTTCAACCCGGTAAGATGAAGCACCATTGAGAACACAGGCCACGTCTGCCTTGTCAATTTGATATCGGCGCTTGCATCATCTCTCGTTTTTTCCCCAGTTATGTAAGTTGCTTTCTTCACAATGGAATTACAAATACTTTGTTTACAGTTATGCTAAGGGAGCATCCTAAACCAGGGACAGCTTGGGGAAAAGGCGTGCAGGCTGGCCCTAGCGAACGGTCTCTGTGCTGGTGGCGGGGGCGCGGGCTGGGACACGCTCCCCACCAGACGGAGCGGACGGCTCTGCCCCGTCCCTCCGGCACCACCCGCTCCTTCCACACCACTGCGTGGCAGCGGCCTCCGCTCGCGCCAGGCGCCACGTCCGAGGGACTGACGCAAGGAAAGAAGCGTTCGTCAGCAAAACCAAAAGCAGGCAGTGGCCAGAGACACGGCGGGTCTCCCAGACGGGCCGGCTAAGCTGAATTTATGCTCCTCTCTTAGCAGACGTTAATCTAAGTCAGAGAGATAACAGACTGCTGGGCAAGGGGGAGAGAAGAGCAGGTCTGTGCTCTGCGCTCTGCTCCTTGCCGGCGGGCGGTGGGCGCGCTTCGGCACCACAGGGTGCACACGGGGCACAGGGGAAGGGGCACACATGGGCAAAGGCTGCGAAGGGACCGGAACGTATGCAGACGGAGACAGAACCACTTCTCATCCCGGTGCGCCTTCTGCTTCCCAGCGAGGTGACATGAAGTGCATGCACACCAGGAGACAGCTTGAGACATTGCCGCAATAAGAAGATCCTGTGACTTTCCCTACATTCTCACTTACAGAAGAACATCCCACGTACAAGTGGAAAGGATTTGCCATGCGCAGCCTTCTCTTTGGAGTCCCCATCCGAAAGCTGCCTGATATACTGCTCTCTGCCTTGCTGAACACTCCTACAAATTCCTCCAGGCCTGCCACTGTTATTCTCCATTATTTTTACACTCCTCTTCTGCAGCACAAGTTTAATTAGAAGTGCGACTTCAAGCAGAGTGTTCCCCAGAGAGAAGGGGTCAACACACGTACATGAGGAATTTCTGATTCGGTTATGCAGGATGGCAGGGATCTCCTCTGACAACTTCTGACTGCACAGAAAAATTAATTCCCCTTTCCCACAGAAGTTTATAATGAGAAAGCCACAATATCAAATTGTTAATGATTTCGCAGGCACCAAATCACTGCCGCTGAGTGAAATCTCTCTCATAACTTCACTTTTAATGAAAGACCACAGATGTTGGACTATATTTAGATTACAACTTGAGAAATGTTTCATAGTTTAGACTTCATCTATGTGGTTCATTTATGTTGACCTCAATATCTGAGCTAATCTGCACAAATTTTCAGTTGTACTCATTTGCAGCAGCCAAGAGGGTCTCTGTGCCAAAACCCGAACAAAACCGGCTACTCTCTGCGGGGAAACCCACAACAGCCCTGCTGTTTACTGCTGAAGCATTTTTCATAACTTCTTTAACAATCGTAACTGGAAACAAAGCGCCAGCATAAATCAGAAAGCCTCAGAGCTGGCACCCCGCGCTTCTGTGAAGAACAGCTTGCCGGGCGCTGCTGCTTGGGATCCCACGGCACAGGGCGCCACGCTGCACCGAGGCCGAAGCAAACCAGGTGCCCACTGCAAAACCCCAACCTCAACACCACCAAAACCTCGCGTTAGGAGAACTGTTCGGCTTTGGAAGAAGCCTTGGCATACTTTGCTTTGCTCTCTCTTGCATGTGCCAATGTGCACTGTGGCTCTCGAGCAGAAAGCTGGATGTCAGATGCAGTGGAAGGGCAGCAGCTCACGCGCGGCACTGCCGGGGATGTGCCAGCTGCCGACGGAGGAAGGTCCTGCTGCCACGCTTCGGTAGTCCAGAGACTGCAGAGCCCGTGCTGAGGGGATTAACCATGCTCTTGAACAAGCTTTTTGCTTCCTGCTGCTGCTGCAGGCGGCTCAGAGCCCTGCATGCGCCCGCAGACCCCCCGAGATGCCCGTGGTTCACACGTACGCAGCAAACCGGCCCTCTGCTGCCGACGCGCTTCATGCGCTCTGTGCTGCAAGCCAACGCAGCCGGGACCGAAGCGTCACGATGACCCAAGCGAGCAGGCTTCGGCACCGCCTGCGGGTTACGGCAGGCCGTGCACCGGGAGAGGAGCGCTGAGCCCCGTGGTCCAGGTGAGGGCACATGCCGTACCGACAGCCACGGCTGTCCAAGCTCTCGGTGCCCTGAGAACAGTGGCGCAGAGATGATCTGGTTGGCTTCCAATGAACTTTCCTGTCAAATTATTTGTTTGGCTTGCCCTTAAATGCAACCAGAGAGAGTCCCATTATTCCAGGTAAAATGCATCTTCCTTTCCTACTTATATACTGAACTGATAAAGCTTAAAATCATTCTGCTGAAAATCATAAGCTCAACTTCTCTTCCATTCAGCGTGTGCAAGCCTGAGGCAACACTGATAATATTATTACGGAGGCCATTTGCATAGGAAGAAATTTTTCTCTCTATTTAAAAAAAATGTCTTTCTATATTTCTTGGTCTGCTTGTGGTGGAAGAACTATGGCAGTTTCAACACTATGCAAATTATCCAAAGATCTGAAACACCGCACGGCAGGAGTTTGCAAGAAGTCTGGCGCATACATTAGCGAACCACCTACTCTGCATCACTGAATGCACAACAAGCACTAAAAAGGCGCTAAAGTTGTCCCTTACTGAACAACTCAGCAGGCAACCACAACATCTTCAGATACAAAAGAAACTTCTAATTTAGCAGGTGAGTGGCAGGAGAGGTCGAGCCTCTGTGCCCCGGGATGCCACGGGTGTCTAGGAAGGACCCCAGAAGAGGAGAGCATGCCTTTGGTCCCCACTGCTGCTTCTCGCAGGACAGAGGTTCCCGGTTTACGCAGCGCAGTCCAGGAAACCCTCGGTGCAGGCTCTGGGGCACGGCCACTGGCTCGGGTTTGCATTCCATCACATTTTGGGAAGGGCTCACTCAAACCATTTTGCTGAGCCTCTCTATAATAATCACATCTCCCTCCTGCTACTTAGATGATTAATGGCTGAATTTGATTGAAAACCTGGTGCCGTGCCCCGATTTCCCAAACCTCCCTGTCAAGAAACCTTATTCTGCTATTTTTGAGAGGAGACCTCACCTTGCTGCCCATGCCATTAATTGAATAACTATCAGTTCCAATTTATTCCACTTGGCTACAAATTAGATTTCAGCTGGCTATTTCCAAGCCCCGCTTCAGCACAACCTTATAAAGCTGTGTCCCTTGGCTGGTGCCACTTGTCAACCTGCATCTGTTCTTGGTGTATTAAAAGACAACAAAGCCAGAAACCCGCCAGTCTCTTAATGAACAGAACCCAATACATTTGGCTTTGCTCTTTTTGAGTTTATCATTGCTTTAATGGAGACAACGAGGCTCGGTATTTAGGGGGCTCAGCCTGTCTACCACCACCCCGCAACTCTCTCTTTGGAGCAGAGATACAGCAGGAAGTTAAAAACTGACCTCAGGAAACCCAACAGCGTCAACACTCGCGCAGAGCAAAATGCTGTAAAAATCAACGTGCAGAAATAATTACTCATTTGCAGTTAATGCATTGAACTATGCTTGCAATGCCACTTACCACTCACTTGTCTAGGTCACTCCCCACATCAATGGAGACATCTGTGCAAGGAAATTCCTGTTGCCTGAGGAATTATCATTTGGAGAGACAGGTCTTTTGATATGTTCCCCAGAACCATGACTTCAGCTGCAGAACTCGTCAAGCTTATGAAGAAAGCCACATGCTTAAGAATTCTTATAATCTCAAACTTTTACCTAATTTTGCAACACCTTTTTTTCTGTCTGCTAAGGATATCTTTACGAAATTTTCATTTTTGGCACCAGTCCCTTCATCCTTATATTTTTATTGCCATGGTCATGTGTAACTCAGTTTGCTCTGCTCATCAGACGATGCTTGCTGGAAAGATTCAGCATGACCCGCAGAAGGGGTGTGATGAGACATCCATGAGCGACAGTGGAGAACACCCACTGCAGAGGGAGAAGTGCAGTCCACGTGTGAGAGAGGGAGGATTTTCTTGCCAGCAGCCCTTGGCCAACAGCAGCTGCCCTCCATGCACGCTCCTCTAATACTGCTGGGTTGACCACATCAGGACGGTGCCCAGGTTCCCGATTTGGTGTCTCCTACGTTCTTCTGATGGGAAATGGAGGGAGATAAAATATGGACACCCATCGGCATGTTTCCTTAGAAGAGTCTCAGCGCTGATTGGTGGCACAGTATAGCATGAAAAAATGCTTTTCACAGAAATGCTGCATCTCAGGCTTATTTGTTTTTACACTTGCTAGAGAATCCCAAATTTTTGTGGGTGTAAAAGCTCGAAACATCCTTTGAGGAATGAATATATTTGCGAGGGAAAAGAAGCCGTGAAACCCAACACTGCATCTATCATATAAATTAATCACAATACTGAATCTGCAAGGCATGTTTCCCAGCAAGGACTGAGAGAAGATGCAGTTAGGGAAACCACTGCCAAGTGAAAGTCTTATCTGGGCAGGAGGTGTTTGTTTAGAGTACACTGTCTAGGGATAAGGTGTGTTACAACGCAAAATATTTTATCCACTGTTTGCAATAAACTTAAGGATATCTCCCCCTTGAATGACCCAAAGGTAGTGACTGGCTGGGTGACCGGAGGATCTCACCAAAGCCAGTTCTTTCCACTCCCTTCAGAACAAACTCGAGTGAAATCCCAGCTCTTCCGCTGTCATTTCACTTCTTTTTGCAAGCTGCCAGCAAACCTTGCACCTCGCTATTTGGCGTGAGGCCCACGGCCTCCCCCGCACCCCTGCAGGATGACGCTTTCCATCTGCATCCCTGCTACGGAGCAGGGAGGCGCAACGCCGTCCTGGGCTTCAGCGCGCAGCCCGTGGCCGCAAGGGCTGGAGGAGCAACCGGCACCTCCAGTGCAGAGCTCAAACTGGTGTTCTGTGATCGTAGACTGATTTAATTCCTATTAGGGTATAAAAATTAATAACAGTAAAATGTCACGATCATCTCACACTAATTACGCATCTAATGAATAATTAGCTGTGGACACATTTGACATTTTTGGTCATTAATTTGAGCAAGTGTTTTAAGCCTTGAACGAAACTCCGCTGTGACGTGGCGCTTACAGCACCCACCCAGACCAGTGCGGGACGGGGACCACCCCCAGCTCCAGCGCCGCTCCCTGCGAACGGGAGCGGGAAGGGCCCAGCCGCCACGCCGGCACCTTGTGCCAAATTTGGCAGAGGAGCTGAGTGGCTCCGTGCCGGCCCACACTGCGTCGGCCAGTGGAAAAAGTATGGTTTAGGAAGAGAATTTCTGCATGCCACCTCTCTTTGCACCAAAGCAGGGTACTTAGACGTGAAGCTGTGAGAAATATTTTTTCCTAAATGTGCCATGAATTTTGCGTAAAGCAAGACTTTAATTTTCTGTCACAAGTTGTAGCTATTCTTGTGTGATAAAATCATGACACAAAGGGGGAAGAAGACAGAACCCTGCATCCTATACATGCGTGTATGTGTACGTACACACCTCTCTGCCTGGCTCAGGATTTCACTGCCCCTCCGCCTCCTTTCCCTCCGACTCCACCTCTGACATTTTGTCTGTAAGGAATGAAGGAAAATAAGAAGGGAACAAATCTCTCCTAGAGGGTAGAGACGAGCTCTGAAGCATTTCAGTTCAAAGGCTGCGACACACATCCACAGCGGATGAACGAAACATGTCTCATATTTAGGATGAAGGGACATATGAAAAGGTCACGAAAGGCCAGAATTAGCACCAGATTGAGCACTAAAACCAAGACAGAAAGCAACAGATGTTTCCCTCCTAATTTACTCTATTAGGATCTTCTCCAGATAACATGCAATGTTGCTTGCTAATGAAGCATTTCAATCTTCTTGCCGTATAGCTCGTAAATAAGCATCCCCGAGGTCAGGGATGCAATAGCAGGCAGGAACAGAACGGCTCCTCCTGGGCAGGCTTTGTCTAATTTTATAAACCCTATTTTTTGTCAAAAAGAAAATAAAAATCTGTTTCCAAATTCACAACTAATTGACACAACTTAATTAACTCTCGCTGAGTTGCCTTTCTCGAGTGGCGATGCTTTAACCCCGTTGTGAACCCCGGCTTCCTCACGCTCATCAAAACGGATCTGCCTGTTACGAGCAGCTGTGGATGCACTAGGTGTACTGAGTTTTAAACTACAGGAGTAATCCACAACAGACTGAAAGTAACAAAGTATTTTACCTCCTATATTGCCACTCTTGGTGTTTTATACTGCGCTGAAGAAACATCCCAATCTGGCTCCATATGGCAGAACTCCCACCCCCTCATCCCCGCCATGGCGTCTGCTGGGAACACCCTGGGCTGCAGCCTACAGCAAATAAATAACCGCAGGACCAAGCTCGGGAATAAAACCTGCTGCCCTGTCGCTGCCCTGGCCGGCCGCGAGCCCCTCTGGGAGCTGCAATGGTCTCACGAGCCAAAAATTTGGGAACGACTGCCTTAGAGAGGTTTTCCACCTCTCCAGTCTGTGCAATACAACCTGAGACTGAAACCTACGGTGAACAAAAGTGCAACACCCTGGGAACACGGCATCTCTCAGGTGCACGGCATCTCTTGGACAGACGGCATCTCTCAGGCAGACAGCATCTCTTGGACAGATGGCATGTCTCGGACAGACATCTTCCAAAATGCGAGGCAGAGGAGCGCCGCCTGAGTCCGCTGGGATCACCCTCACCAGGAGACAGCTTAGACAGACACTTTCCAAGCAAGACACATCCCTCCCATTGCACTACAGCTTAATTATAATGCTCTTGCAAAGAATTTCAATTTTTCCTACCATGGGAACAAGCTCCGTAATGAAAAGGCTTTATTAAAACAAAATGTAAAACATGATATTAATTAATGAGGCTGTACAGGTGCGTTCATGAAGGCAGTCTCGAGCCCTGTGCGCATCGAAGGGAGCCAGACCAGGGGTTAGCTGCGGCGTAACGCCCCAATCGCACTGCGATAGCGACGTTCCTGTCACTGCATACCACACACATAGCAGCATGTTGTTACTTCGGTCTGAATTCAGATGCAAAATACTGAGGAGCACCTGGGGAGGGGATGGCAGGAATGTGCCCCCTGCAGTAATTCAATAGACTCTTATAACAAAACCAGCCTGGGATGCGTTCTTGCCACGGCAGCGCCTGAAGAGCGGTCTGATGGGGCGCCTCTCGCCAGGCAGAATTTCGGAGTGAGAACTCAGGCCGGCCAACAGCACTAAGGTGAAAATGCCTTAACATACAGGAAAAACGCAAGCTTAAAGACATGCCTGTTTGATGCTAAAAACTCACACAGCTGGAAAGCCAACTGGAGCCGAAGTGTCACGAAAGATGCATTTAACTACAGTGAGGTTAACGCCAACTTGCAGATTTTGTGGGTTTTCTGTTTTGTTTTGGTTTGTTTTTTTTTTTTTAAACATTCAGCCTGAATCTGTGTCCTTCCTTCATTATTTGGCTGTTTGTATATATGAAACTGCTTCTGTGTTGGTGACTGTTTGAACTGCACGTACAAAGACACCTTCACCATCGTGTGATGGCTGTACATAGTGTGGGGACACAAATCGCCCTTTTTTGTTTTCTTTTGACAGGAGCACTTGCAGCACTGTGGAAAGTCATTCTTCATTCATTTGAGCTAGCTTAGTTGTTGAAATGCAGCAAATTCTACCAGAGCAGGTGTGTGCATTATGCAAGGCTATTAAAAGGAGGCTGTTGGTATCTTATTCATATGTCAACGTAAGAAAACCTACTGTTTATGTACATTCAAAGGCGTGTAAGCATGTAGCTAGTATTGGAGGTATAGCCTGTGTTGCAAATCTGTTTTGAGGATTCCTTTTCGGACAATTGTTACTGTGCAGGCTAGATACCCCTTGGGGAGTAAGAATGGCCCTTACGATTAATATTGCTACCAGCTAATCACTCCAAGTAAGCGAAAGCTATTAGCAGATGCGTTAGCTTCTGCCCTGAAAAAGGTCGCATCCTGTCTCACCACTCTGGTCGAAGAGTAACCTGCCCTGGACCGTCAGACCGTAGCGTCGGGGTGTTTGGGAGAGGTGCCCACGCACAGCAGTGCCAGAGCGCTCTTGGGCGGCGCTGCCCGGGCCGTCCCGCAGGGATGCTCGGCGGGGAGCGGGACGGGGCTCCGGCCGCCCCCTCTGCCACCTCCTCGGGGACGACACAGTCCATCCCGCCGCCAGCAGCGTCTGAAGCGCTCCCTCCCCACGGGCAGCAGCAATCACAGACAGTCCTTAATTACACCCCTACCTGTCATTCCTTAAACGGCGTCCCGTCTCGGCACACGGGGCAGGCTGGCGAACAGGAAGAATTAAAGCTGCCCAGGCTGCCAAAAAGGGGGCATTTCCTAACTTTCAAGAGACTAACTTTGAAATCAAAAGTTAGGATAAATTTATACTGAGTTTTAATATAATTACATAGACCACTATGCATAAGCGTACACACAAAGCATGCTTTGTTTTGCTTGTAAAAAATAAATGCAAACACATCCTCTGCATGGCTGAGATGCAGCTGTTACATTCCGTCCCAGCATACAGTGAGTTTTTATGGCTGAGCTATAAACCTCTGAAAAATGAGGTTTATAATAGAAACCCTGACACCGTCTAAAATATAGCAGCACTATTGGGTGCTGCTGTAATATGGCCCTAATTTATAAACCACGGAGGAATCCTGTTCCATTTTGAAACTTACAGACAGTAATCTAGAAAAAGGGTAAACCACGAGGAAAAATGGTCATGTTGTCCATGAGCTACAGCGTCTAGTCCATCCAACAATTCAAAAATCAAATAGGATGCCACAATATTTAGGCCACGCACTGAATCCTGGACTGTCACAAAATAAAAACATGGCATATCCTCGAATGGGAGCATATTTCATAAAGCCATGTGCCATTTCCCATGCCTCTGGGCAGTATTTTTTGAGAACACTAGAAGTAAAGAAGAAAAAAGACTAGAGAAACACAACCCAAACCCTCCAGTTTTGCTTGACATAATAAATGTTTTTGCAAGAGGGCTTCAGTGTACTCCTGTTTAAATTGAAAAAAAGTGGCAAAGCAAGCAGATTGTTTACTCACAGGAGACAAAAGTTTATCACTAAACATTAGGAAAAAGCTCTCGGTGCTTTGAGCCTCCAGCTCTGCGTTAAACCGTATTGACGAGACGGCAATTCACAGGGGCAGCACTCTGTCTCGCTGCTCGGGATCCGTTTTTCAGCAGTACGCTGGACCAGAAACCTGTTAGAAATCTTTACGGTGACCCTGAAATGCTAAGCAGAGGTTTCAACCTTGGGATCTATGTTCAGAGCATCACTTTGTGCCTCTCTGGTCACCCCTGCCCTGGGATGCCTCTCCCAGCGTGGAGCGGGAGCAGAGGGATGGACAAATGGCTGTCTAATAAAGCGATGCTCATTTGCAATTTTGGGAAACAAACAGGAACCTTTTGGCACAACGGTCAGAAATGAATCGAGAAGGCTAGCAAGGATTTCATTCACAGCTGTCACTTGCTTCAAAGCCTGGAAAAAAGTCCTTTCTCCGCTACACATCGGGGTTAACTCACCCCAGGTACAAGGATTACCCCACTTCCTCGCGCTGAAGGGATGTTATTCCACAGCAAGAAATGACACTTCAGGGCTCACAGCCGTCAGGTTTACCCTGAAATTTTCATTGCAGCCATCCCAGACTCCTCTCCCGTTTCCCCTAAACGGTGTCCTTTTGTATGCTGAGTATCAAAGGAGAATAAAACCAGATTTATTGTATTTTTCCTGCTAAAACTATTTCCCATTAGACTTTCTATAAATCAAGCGCACGGTATTCTTGTTGGCCACATCACTGCCCACCAGCGCAGTAACATCTTACCCACCGCAGGCTGAGCCCCCTGTACTCAAGTGAGCCCAAAGCCCTCTGGTCTCTTCATTAACAAAAGGCGTGGATTTGCTCGCAGAAAAAACCAGCAGAAGCCCGAAGGAGCACACCACGCAGCTGTGCCTTCCCCTGGAAATTTCACTGGCAGAAACGCTCCGGGCAGCGCCGGGATGCTGAGATCTAGGCGCGAGATGGGCTGAGCTCTTCATAAACTATTAGCAGGCTAACGAGGGCATCTGCAGAAGGAATAGGCACTAAAACTGAAACTAGATACAAAATAAATATTCCAGAGCTGGATTTCTTAGAAAAGACTCTGCTGAGCTATAGTTCCACATCAAACTTTTATTGAACACATTTTCTACTGAGAATTTGTGTACTAAAACCAGTCAAAATCACATGAGAGGAGCATAAATTTCATGTACAGTTTTCACTGCAAATACCCTTCAAGAGAAAAAAGCACAAGCACTTTTTAATCAAGCGCACTCCCCATCCTCTCCTTCTTCTGCCCTGCAACACGAGCGGCAGCCTGGGAATGGCAGCGCAGGCAGCCCGGGGCCGCAGCACCAGCGGCTGCGGGAGCCTCTGCCAGAGGGATGCTCCACTCGAAGGTCACCGCGCGGGGGACAGATTATCCACCCTTTGCCATGCCTGCAGACAGTGCCTACGTCTGCTTCACACAGAGCGAAGCTACGAAGCAGCTGACATTTTAAAGCAACTGATGTTCTTAGCTCATTATATTAATCCACGCGATTTCAGCAAACCACCGTTAAAACCCAAACTTGATACCGCTGCTTTCCCCAAACTCGATACTGCTGCTTTCCCCAAACTCAAGAGTTGCCCCTCCAAAAATTATGCTGATCATATTAATTCCTGAATCTGTAATGGATTTCATATTTGATTCTACAAAACCCAAAAATGAGGGTTTAGTTCCCTGGAAGGATGATGCTTCTCACTGTACAAGCAAGATCACTTTGAGCTTGGAAAGACTCTAGGATCCAAAATGATATTACAGACAGAAAAGCTATTTTAGATAACTTCTTTTAGCAGCTTCCCAGCATCTAACAGTTGCAACTCCCCCCGATGACTACAAGGTGAACTCAGAAAGAACTTCTTTTCTCAAAGGTTTCCAGATTTGTCAGCATAAAGTAAATATTAAATGGGTCTAAAAGCGAGCACCTTTCAGAACTCAAGTGGGTCTCAGCTGCTGCGCTGTCCCAGACGCTCATGTGGTTAGTCTTTCCCGGGGTGTTTGGCTACCTGGGCTCCTGAGAGGAGAATTACACTGAAGAAAAGGTCAATAAATGGCCGACAGGAGATGACATCCCGTAACAGTTATAATTGCTGTTTATCAGAGTGCCTCACCGCACAGGTAGCAGGTTACAGGACGTATTTGCTGTATTTTTCCATGAAAAGAGGAACATTGCTACATGATTTGGAGTTGGTACTATGAAATGTATGACTCCCTGCGCCGACGCCGCTTTGTTACAGAAAGCCCAGCGCAGTTACATCGCCTCCACGGAAACAAGTGACCTTGAACAATGTTGCATTCATTTTTCTTTCTGCATTTTTTCGTGATGGATTTAATGTTCAATAAAACCGAAAGAATAACAGCATTTGAGGCTTGAGTTATTTGTGCAAGTGCCAAGCGCTGCAGGAGGAGTTCAGGGCTGATTTCCGCACCTCGCTCAACGCATTCGCAGCAAAACTGATGTCGTGGCTCCATTCTCTTCGCTGTAGGCTGAGGAGGGGATTTATTTTCTACACGGATTCCTTTTCCTACAAAGCTTTACACTATGCATATTAGGAAAATTCCTAGCAGGACAGATGCATGAAATGCAAAAACATGAGATGAGCAAAATTTGACTGGTGTGTTCTCCAAAGTATCAAACACCCCTGTGTGGACACTAGAAAAAGCGCAATTTGTGTCCACGCAGACCGTGCCTCCACAGGGCACCACGGAGGCTGAAGCACATGGTGATGCGCGGCTGCACCGCGCCTGACATGGGTCGTCCTGGCGCGCTGAAGGCACTACGGACGCTAGCGCTGCACCTTAAAATCAGCTAAATCCCTAAAGAAGGAGGCTCAAGCGTAGGTTATGGAGAGAAAGATGCACAAGTGTTCTGTGTTTGTAAATAAAGGCTGTGGTTACGGAGCCGCTGATGCCAGGTTTTAAAGACCGCCCGGAACAGATATAAATGAAGAACAGTGAAAATCCTGGCAGCCTCCTCTCCCTTTTCCAGCAGAAAGCGCCCACGACAGTTCGCTGGATTATAAATGGCGATTATCACAAGCGCCAAGCAAAAGGGCAGCTGAGAGACGCGGCGTGCATGCCACCCCACCTCTGGGCCGCCTGGACCCTCTGCCACACGCAGCGGGGGCTGGAAACGGAGACTCGGTTCCTTGGTGTAACGACGGGCACGCAGCTCCCAGCACTGCAGCATCCCAGTCGACGCTTCCCCCGCCCGGCCTGGGACGAGCCGCCCCAGCTCCTTTTGCAGGTTTTAGTCCGCGATGCAGTATTATTCTGCAGGTTTCAGTCTGTGATGCAGTATTATTTTGCAGGTTTTAGTCCGTGATGCGATATTCTTGCCGGCCTCCTTTCCTTCACAGCTCTCGTGCTTTCCTCGATGAGGCTTCAGCATTTACCAGCGCGTCTCTGCTGGCTGACCTTTGCTGCAACCACGGTTTTAATTAACCCATCTGATCCCATACGTTTAAAGTAAAGCTCTAGAATGGCCTTCTCTTGTACTTCTGACCTAAGAAAAATACTGTTTCTATAACCATCGGTAAATCAGGTGGGTTTTTTTGTCTTGGTGGTGGTGGGTTTTGTTTTGGTTTTGGTTTTAAAAGACATTAAAGAAGTTACAAAGTCACTTTCAATCCTAGTCTCGTGTCAGGAAACAGCCTTTAGTACACCTAAAAGGCAGCACGGCATATTACTGTCCTTTCCTCATCAGTATCTGCTCTGGGGGTGGCAGTGGTGTGTCCCCTCTTACTGCAACAAGGGTCAATCTGAGCCCAGGGAAGAGCAAAACCAAAGTGTTGTGATACAGATCAAAAAAAAGTCAAGCATTCTCTGAGAATCATCTGCTATTTGAAAACTTGGCCGGATTCTGCCAGAATACTTAGTTTTGTCTTAATACAATAAAAAAGCTTTTGCAAGGTCATCCTTCTACCCACAGGTATATTAACTAATGAACGAAAGGAATGAGACAGGCCAAGAGTATCTCTGGTATCTCCAATCACCATACGGATCTAACGCAAACTGAATTGTCTGAATTTCTAAGAAATAACCAAGTGGCACCAGAAAAAAACTTTGATTTTATCCTGCTCAGTGCTCCTGACAGTGGCTTATTAACAGCCGTCTATGGCGCACACACACACACGGCATTTGGGCAAGCTCTTAAGTAATTCTAAGTGCGTGAGCACTATTTTCCTACAGAATATCAAAATATCAGAAAGAAAACCTCTTAAGTTAGCAATGCAGGCCTGTTTTCTGTGGAAAATATTCTAACCCTAGAGATCATCCAATATCACTTCAATATCCCAAACACTCTGCATTTCATCGCTCTCATGTGACTGCTCCAGAGCTTGGATATTTTTTTCTCCTCCTATTCCACTTGAAGTGGGTTTCCTTGATCTTCACCCGTTTTAGCCGTCCGCCACGTGACAGCATGCACCATCCTTAAATAACCCTTTTTCCTCAACTCTTTCTGAAAGTACTTCCATCCATGAAGTACCCCATAAGGCAGATGCCGGGATGGTCCACACCTGACAATTTGCTGACAACTGCAGTACTCGGCATGCGCACACCCGTGGCACGCGGTTAGCAGCACTCTACACACTTGCAGCGTTCGGCACACACACACTGACGGTACCTGATGCACAACTGCCCCCTCCTGCCCAGCTCCCGCTGGCAAGTGATGGACCAACACTGCCAAAAGCCTTCCTTTGGGTCAGGGCGCTTCCCAGCAAAAAGCTGCGAGTACCTTGAGCCAAAAGGCAGATTCAGGTCACGCAGACTCATCTTATTTTCTGAATTTCCTCCGCCGACAATGCAGGAGCTACTCCGCACTTACTTAGAAAACCATCTTGTTGTAGGTGGCTGGATCAGGTTGGTCAGAGCGTTAAGAGCCGTGGTGAGTAACAAATCCCGTACTGCTGATGGCAGCCAAACGTGAATATTGTCCTGCACGTCCCTAAGGACTGGGGGCAGACAATGCCTGAGCACCGTGTGCTACGCGTGCCGCGCTGGCTTGCGGGCAGATGGAACGTCACCCGGGCTGTCCCCCTGCCACCCCTCCCTCTTGGTAAATGCGTTCTTTCCACTTGCTGCAAGGAGATCAGCAATGTCTTCAACCTTCCTCGGGAATCTTTTGCAGTATTTGGTTGTAAAAGGAAGACAGTGCGGAGACATATTCAATCCAACAGACTTGTTTTGTGCGGGTTACATTATCAGGAAATCTAATTTCCCGGGAAGAAGCCATCCCATTTTACAGAGACTAAACTGATAAAAACCTCAACCTCTATTTTACTCTATCCAAACCGTGCTTCCTTTACTGCTGATGGCTAATAACTCCGGCGTGAGCTAGCAGGCTGTCATACGACATACGTCTTGTGGTGGCGCGAGGAGCAGATGCAAACCAGCTGACATTTAACTGAAACAAATGTATGATAAGAAAAATCTTGCACTTTTTCCTTGACATAGAAAATGATGCCTGAGGTACGACGCCTGTTCAGGAGGGAAAGCCATGTAGGGCATTCTCCTCCAGCTTCTGCCCCTTCACTAATACATTAAAGAAAACCACCGAACGATCTTGCAGAGGACTAAGCCCATGGTCTGTATGTGCCATCCCCGCGGCTTCAGAGGTGGGCACGTCATTTTACGGCACAGATGGTGAACTCGGCGCCGTTTTTAATAACCTTTACTGACTTCCAGTAAGGGTAGTGCACCATATATACGTTCGCACATGCGACGGCCACTTTCTCATTCACCGGGCTGACATGAGACAGCACTGCAGGCATGGACCGGCCAGAGGGATGCAGTGATGAAGGTGGTGGCCACAGGGGGTGGCTGGATGGAGAGTCCTCGTGCCAGCGGGGCACGGCGGGGCAGAAGAGGCATTGCAGTTTCATTAACTGGGGCAGGCGGCAGCAACACAGGACATCAGTGACAGCTGAAGGCAGCTATTCAATAGAAAGGGAATAGAGAGACACTCCTTCAGAAAGAAAAGATGATTTTGAGAATAAAAGCAACCGGGATATTAAGCGAGACGTTCACGCGGGCAGAAAGAGAGCAAGAAAGGCATTCAAAACTGCAGGCACCTGGGCAGTGATTTATCCCAAACTCTTATAAAAGTGTGCCTTAACAGATAAAATACAAAAGGGGGGGTAACAAACTGCATGCCAAAACCCTGCATAATAAAATAAAAAATATCTTGCGTTAGGAGAGACTTCAGTCCTGGCAGCATCTGCTACAAGTCCTCCGCCGCCCATGCCAAAACGAACCCCAAATCTCTAAACTCAAATCGTAATTTGCTTCACTAGAAAACTTCCAACCCAATCCCCAATTATGCCTCTTTGGCAAGGGTGAAACTTCAGCCGCCGGTGTAATACATTCATGGACACCTGCAGACCTAATAATTGACCCGGGAGGATGTGGATGAGCTCAGCACAATTGCGGCACTGCTCCTGCAAGCCTCAGTGTCCTACACCAGGAAACAGCTTTGCCACTGCAAGTGTGTAATTTAATAAGCCATTAACTCAAACCTGAGGTGAAGTAAATTCAGTGTATTATATATTTCAAAATAGCATTAGAATTCAATTTAAGTGTCACCAAAAGCCTAATCCTCAGTATACAGAGCATATTAATAAGTGTCTTGGAGCCTGTGGTTTGATTTAATTTCCAGCTGAGCTGTGCTGTCACATCACTGCGATCCCTGCCGTGAGGATATCTCAGTGATAGCATCACCGGTCCAAACCAGAGCAGAATCCGCACAGATGCACGCTCCCACTTTCTGGGGTCTTCCAGGGTGAGCAGGCGGGCGTACACTCAAGCAAAAGCAATCCAGTTCCAGTCACGTCACTTTTGGGTGCCGCCGTCCAGATGCTGACGCTCCCCAGCCACAGCAGAGTCCTCGGGCTCCCCTGAAACAACCCTGCTCTCGCTTCCCTTTGTAGCCACGGGGGTAAAACACGTTTTGGACAAGGCAGTGCTGCTGTAGGAGCTGCTGGCAACGGGCGGAGGAACAGCTGTTGGCACACGGCCGGCATCACCTCCACGCCACTCTTCCCAGGTCATGCACAAAGGCTGTCCCAGGCACATGGCACGACTGCAGTGACCGCAGCGCAACGGAGACGCTGCCTTCCAACCCCAAAGGCAGGCGGAAAGTGCGAGTGGTGCACCATTCCCACCAGGAGCCAAAAGCATAAAATCTGCTTTCCATTTGTGTGGGAGTCGGCCGTGTTCTGGACTTTTTTACGTCGCCCCTGTAATAACTCCTCTCGATCAGCAACCCAGGCACGTCCCACAGCAGTTTGGGAAATGCATCTCTTCTATAAATGACAACAGATTATTTAAGCAACAACTAAAGCACTCTGACTGCTTTTTAGTTTGCTCGCATTAACGTCAGTCTCCTCATATATCTAAGGAACGAATCCGGGATTTTCTTTAAAATGGTCGAGAGCAATACAAAAATAGCAGACTCCTCGTCTAAAATAAAGTTATGTGTTTGAAAGGGTTGGAAATTGTTTTTTAATCACTGGCGTCTTTCTTCTGGAATATAATCTGCTGGCTATACATTTTGCTTTTCTATCCAATTTCTCAGGAAAATGCAGCAAGTGTGTTAATAAATAATTTATAAAAACATTACAAAAGATAAAGCACTCCTGCTAAAATGTTTCCAGCCTCCGAGATACCAGTTCATTTGTAATCCGCTCCGCCTCCCCGTCGCTGGAGCATCAGCAGAGGGTTATTGCCGCCTTTCTCCGCAGTCCCATTTTACTCACCCTGCAGGTGTCAAAGCACATCTTTGTTTTGAGGGTATCCAGACCGATAAAGGGTATGGCCCAGCCTGAGCCGCAAGCTCCGTTCCATCTACTACACAATTTTGTCACGAAAAGTGTTTTTCAGGAAAGCAACATCCTGATTTATTTTCACGGTCTTGCGGGCGAGGATGGATGTAAAGCACAGACATGCTGCTGGCTCTCCCGAAAAAGAGGGCTCTGGTGGCTGCTGTTCCCTCCAGTGTTTTGTCCTTCCCAGAACAGCAAACGGGACGTGTCTCCTGCGAAACCAAACGGTGACTCCGGCGCACGGTGCACGGGACGGCTTCGCTCTTAGGAAGAGGACGGAGACGGCTGGGAGGAAGACAGCTTGTGATGAGCTCCGCCAGATGGAATTTAATTTTAGTGAAGCTGAAGACTCTATGAGAAGCTAACATCAATGAGCAAGTAAAACTTGAGGAGAAAAAATTAAGCAAAAATAGCCTTCAACTTGAATAGACCCTGCGTTTGTCTATTAAAAAAAGACTGTAAGACTGACAGTGGGTTTCAGCTGCTCCGACAGCAACTCCGGGGCTGAGAAGACAAGCGGGAAGCAGAGTACTACTCAGCGGGAACCCCCAGGTGGACGACTGCAGGTACCGACGTGCCCTCCGGGCTCTCAGCCCCGCAGGGCTCTGCGCCGCTGCGCCTGGCCTGGCCTGGGCTGCCCACGCCGACCGCGGTCCGCCAGCCCGAAATTGGGCAGAAGAGCCAGGCAGCCTCAGGCGAGCGCCCTGACCAGGAGGAGCTGCACGTCGGCAGGCGACGAGCCGGAGAGGGCAGCCGGGCGGCCCAGGTGCTGCTCTGAGAGACAGGCTGCGAGTGATCCCACCTCCGGCCCCGCAGAGCGCAGCAGACGTCCCGAGGCAGCGAGCGGAGGCGAGTGCTGGGGAGAAGAGGGCATCTGTCACTGCCGGTGACCCTCAGTGCCCATCACCAGAGCTGGCAGCGACAGCGGCCCCGGGCGCCCCGGGGAGACGCAGGAGCGACCAGAAGGGAGATGGGGAGGAACAGACCTGCAGCAGCTGTCTCCTCTCAAAGAGAAGCGGCTCCTTTCAGGTCGCTGATGCTGATGCAAAGGAGAGAGATCTTCCAGCAAGGCAGCGTGGCGGCTTCCGCTTCATTTTTATTTCGCTAAAACACCGGAGTACAGCAGAGCACAACGTGAATTGTTATCGCCAAAGCTATCTCTAATGAAGTTTTGGGGCATTCGTGCTAAACGGAACTTGAGTTTTTATGCCATGTGCAGAGCCACAAAAAGGCTCCTTCAAACCCGTTTAACTATTCATCCCACTGCTAAACAGAGCTTTGCCGAGGGTGACGCCGGCGGAGACCACGGCTCGCCGAGACCGGCAGCCGGGCAGCAGGCTAACGTGGCCAGCAGCTGCCGTCCCCTAACCAAGAGGATTGAAAAGCACTGAGGTGTTCGCGAGGAGGCGCAGCTCACACCTCTCTTGCATGGTTTCCCTGAAATTCACTTTCAGGTGTAAATATTTGTTAGAAACATGACAAAAACCATCATTGAAATACTAAAAACAGAAAATTATTACAAAAGAGTTAACAAAACCCTTGGAATGTCAGTTGGACTGAGCAACATTTTTTGCACAGTTCCACTGATTCCAGGAGTATTTCAGCTCTTTAATGATCTCTGAATAACATGATGGTAATTCTCGAGACGCGTCTGTTCCTGTGACAGCAAGGCAGCAGAGACACGGCGAGGAGCACCGTGCCTTCAGAAAGAGCTGGCGAGGAGATGAAAGGAGAGAAAGGAGAGAGCGGTCTTTCAAGAGACCACGTCAGAGGAACACTAAGGAAGCCTGAAAAGGGTATCCACAACTTTTTCATTCTCTGAAAATGCTTTTGCACGGAGAAGCATCGCGAAGGCCAGCAAGGGGACCGACTGCTGCCTGCTGTTGCCTCCTGCCCAGAGTGGGTACCGAAAGCGCCTTTTCTGTTGCAGCTCACAGCTAAATTGATGCAAAAGACAATTCCGCTCTCCTGGCAGCGCCGTGTACTCCCACCACGCTTACTGTCTTCTCTCACAGCATAGCTCCATGTGCACACTTTGCACTAAAAATAGGAATCCCAGGCAATTAAAGCATGGCTGCTGACAAGGTCTGTTCTGTCAATACCCACCTGATGGTGGGAGGTCCTTGTCTGGTCCTGCAGAAATGATCCTTTCCAGAGAGACGCCCGTGCTGAGGAGGCACCGAGGTGGAGGTGTCTGTCTGCGAAGAGCCACCGGGGGCTTACGTTAGCGTCTCCCCCCCCACACCACCACCAAAGGAGATGCCGAAGCTCACGTCAGATAAGAGCACTGGACAGTGTTACAGCAGTCAGGAAACACCTGAGCCTTTGGAAAGTATGGCATTTTGAACACGAGAAAGGCAGGACTTTTTCTTTCTTTTGACCCTGTTTGTGGCCACATTTTAGGAACGCGGGAGTTTCTCTGTCCGTTTGGTATTGTGCTCCGTTTCAGCTGGGGCTCTGCCTGCGACGCACTCTGCATTTTTCAGCAGAAGTTAACCCTTGGATCCCCACCGCCTCTGACCATATAGTAACAATACATAGTGGTTTATACCACCTTACATTTATATTCTCTTCTGGATTTCCTTAGCTTTATGGCAAGCGCTGAGTAACAGCCTCTATGAGGGGGCAGCAACTGTACGTGAAGACATTGCAAAAGCAAATAGCGCTAAAGGCCATAGGTCCCGCAGTGCCTCCACCACCGGTCATGAGTGCTATCACCACCATCACTGCTGGACGGGATCCTGGACCTCGCACCCTGCAGTTGCTGCCCCAGGGTCACCCAGCCCATCCACACCATGGTGCTGCGGGGCACCACAGCGGCATGCTCAGGATGCTGAACCACGCTACTGCTGGTTAGGTACCCCACGCCACCCTCCGCTGTACTTCAATACATGCTTAATTTCATCATATAGGCTAAAATTCACTTTGGGAAAATGTGCTAGTGTAGCAGCAACAGTTTATATTCCCATTAGAAAAAAAGCAAAGGCTCGTTATGTCGAGAGCGTAACTGCCACCTTGCTCCCCAACAATGCGGGACCGATCTAAAGTGCCCACATATAGCACACGATCTTCAATGCTTTATTGCCCAGTCAGTTCTATTTTACCCAAATGAAAAATAAAACCCCATTACTAAGCAAAAGTCTCAGGAATTTTTATGAGATTGTAATGCTTCCAATTTATGTTGAAAAAGACCAAAAATCCTCAAGCTGTCTGTTGCTCCTCCAGCCAGCGCTGCGGAAGATGCTGCTGATGCGGCGCAGCACAAGCTATCAGATGGGGCAATGCTGCTCTGCCGCGGCACCATCATACAGAAATGGGAAGGTTTTCCACTCGTTTAGGACATAATGGAAAATCTGAGGAAAAAAAATGACAGAAGGAACACCAAATATCCGCAGGACAGCTGCAGACCTCACGTGAAATGTTTTAACTGATTTTCAGGCCTTGAAACTTTCTGCCCGCAGCTTTCAGACGAGCTGTGTTTTAGGAGGGGAACACTCAGGGAACATCAACCATCAGTGTAGACATTAATAGTAATAAACAGCTGAGCATCAAAATGAACAGCTATAATTTAAGTCTCTGGCATTAAATCAGTGCTTATGGACTCTCCACAAGGTACAGCTGGCGCATGCAGAACCACGTGATGGATAATTAAAGACCGCTAACGGAATACTGCCCAGCTGGATTGTCCCCTTCAGCATCTCCCACTTGCTCCTTCCAGGACAGGCGTCTTGCCTGGACATCACCACTGGTATCACTCCAATGTCCCCCAACTTCCCCCCACCATTTCCTACCCTGTGGTAAAGCATCCCAGTGACTCCTGCGGCGGCTGAGAACACCCCGCGAGTGTGCAAGCAATAAAGATGAAATGCGATTTTTTCCCTGCAGCTCCTACAGGACTGGATTATCACACTTCAGCAATTACTGCAAACCCCTGACTGACGAGGGGCTCTGGCATCTCCCCATGCCCGGTGCAGCTCAGCCTGCATGCCACTCTGCTTCTCCGACTCACCTGCAAGAACACAGCCGCTTACACACTTTTTCATCAATTCTGAATTATTTAGTGAGCAGTTAATGCATATACCATGTGAAACAGGTATCTGCCTAGATATTGCTCTCGAATGCTTGTTAGTCTTAATTTGTTTGATTGGCCGAGATGAATAGGTAAACACCAACGGGCTGAACACCCCTATACACTCATATCAGTATTCCCTGCGCTTCCCATTCCCACAAGCATCTTTATCAAGAAAATCTCACCTGTGCAAATGCTACTGGCAAACAAACGAGCTAATGAACATTCTTTGAACAAACGCATGGGCTTTACTTGAATACATGATCGTAATTCATGTTATTTTATTCCAGTTTTTCTATAGCTGAACGAGAGGATGCCCTATCATGTCAGCAGCACTGTTGAATGTTCCTGATCTCGCCTTGCTGTGACTGTTGCTGTTATTAAATTACTGCAGAAAGTGGGGAGTCATTCAAAAAACCAAACAATAACATGAATGAAACCTGAGTGCCTAAAAGGCACATTTTTCCCATATTTACACAAACAATTACAGAAAAGATGGCAATATTAGAAGTTCTGTCCCATGTCACAAAGAGCTAATATTTAGCCACTGTCTATTTTCTTAAGAAGTTTTTAGCATGATCCTATAGCACAGTTTATGCACTCCTTCATTAAGAAAAAGGGCAACACTTTTTTTTAATGTATTACTTCCCATAACTGCAGCACCTTAACACCAACACTAAAAAAGATATCAGAATCTGCTGAAGGCAGGATGGAAAACAATGACTGTCCAACAAACTCAGAGTATCCAGCTGTATGGCACAAGCATGCAAGAGAGCAAGAGACGCATCGCTATTCACGGGCAAAGATGAAGCGCGCCTCCAATAACCTTTGCAAACAGCAGCCAGCCCCGGGAGCCTGGCAGCTAGATTAATTTTACATTCCTGGGGTGCCAATTACCAATCCGCAGAAGGGAACGCTGCATTTTGCTACTCAGCTGTGCCAATGTTTGAAAATTGTCTAGAACTGAGAATCCACATTTCCCTGCATTAGTCATTATGAGTACAAACAGGGCTTTTTTCTTCTTTTTCCATTGACAGAGAATCTGGTGCCGTTTTGAAGGTCTAACCGCACACGGCGCGGGTGTTGGTGCCCGCACGCCCTGCTGGCAGACAAGCCAACAAACCCGGTGGCAGCATCTGCGCGCTGAAGCCCTTCCAGGCGTCTGGGGACCTGCTATCACTCGTACCTAAAAAAAGGCCTCAGCAGCGTCGTTCTGCACTTGGCCAACTGCGAACAGCTAGGGGACTGCTTCTTTTAGGAAGCTAACAGGTAATGCAGAAAAATTTTTTTAGAAGTGCCAGTGAAGAGCCCTCCCCAGCGCCCCCGGTGATGATGACCCCGAGGTCATCCGCATCCTCAGCCCCGTCCTTTCCTCTGCCTGTCAGTCACAGCATCAGAAAATGGAAAGAAAAATATGAGAGTCCAATGTAGGAAACCACTGCTGCCACCTGGGTCACGCTTCCTTCACGCAGTTCCAGGAGGTCCATGTGAGAGGCTGCCAGTGCCCAGGGCTGGACCGCCTCCTGCACGACACTACAACGCTTGCTCGGCAATTACACCATCCATTAAAAATATTAAAGGTGTTTGGGGTAAGGCAGCATTTAGAATCCATTACCAAGAAAGCTTGAAATGTCTCAAAAATGTGAAACCCCTTCAGAACAGAGAGGAGGAGACCTGAGCTGTGGTGCCCTGTACAGCAGACCTGCCGTCACAACCGCTCGGTGCCAGCCGGCCGTCGGTCACCGCGCCGCAGGCTCTGCCCGTGGCAGGATGACATCTCCTACAGAGACTCGGAAGCTGCATTTTGCCTGCTGATGGTTCAAGCTGACTGGTTTTCATTGCTCATCCCTTTGACCAGTCTTCAGGGAGAAGGCACGTTGTGCCCATCATAAATGACAATGCAGAGCTGTTTAAGTAAGAAATCGGATACACCCGTACAATTAATGGCTCCAGCACAGTATAAATGCACAAGAGATCCTGCTGGCCTCTGTGGCTTGTTTGAGTCTTGGCCTTTACGCTGAATCGCTAGTCGGAAAAGATCAAGAGCAATTGCACGGGGATTTTTAATCAATATCTAACCTGACAATAGGATTTGGAGGGAGATCATCCCATAAAACACAGGTGGCATCACAGACTAATTGTATTTCCTTCCTACCGACCAGAGGCTCGCAGGCAGAGCGCTCTGTACCCCAGGAAGGTACCACAGTCTCTCTCAAAAGCGTGTCACCTGTTTGCCTCTGTGAATTAGAAAGCCAAACATCTTGCTGGAGGCTCATGTTAAACATTGCCCTGTTTGTACCTGTTTTGGAATATCAAAGTCATTTATTGGGTGGCATTGAAGTGGAAGACTCTGAAGCAGATGCCCAAAATACCTTCCTCCTCTCTCTTTCTGGTCTCACTCCCCCTAAATTCACTGTGGAGCTGAACAGAAATGTCATGTAGATGTTAGAAAAGCATCATCGGCTCTTGGCCAGCTCCTTTCTCTCCGGCTGCATGACCTTAAGCGCACGATTGAGGGATGCCCATTTGCGCCTGGGAGATGTTGCCATGAATCACGGACCCCTACTGCTCCCACAGCGGAGGCACAACGTGTCCTTGGTTCTGAATACCAGTACCCTACATCCCCAGCGAGATGTCCTGCATCGCATTTTACAAATTGGCTTGTAAACCTACTTCCCATCCACTCATCAGAGCAAAGAAGATGCCTAAACGCCGACACACCCCCTCCGAACGCGGACGAGCCGGACCCCAGGGTAGAGCTAAGGAGACGCTGTGGTGCTGCAATGCAGCTCATTAGAGATAAGCTTGCTGACTGCCGCACCAGCAGAGGCCAGCGATACTTCTAGGTAGCATGCAACAAAAATAAAAAGAAATACAAAGCTCACAATTAAGGATAAGGGAGGTGACGTACGAGGGGAGGATGTCTGGGGGGACAGGCACCGGCTGGGCAGCCCGCAGTGGGGCAGGACCTGCCTGTGGTGAGGGAGCACGCGGGCTCCGTGAGCACTGCTCAGGCTGCTGCATAACGGGTCGAAATCACGGGAAATCTCCTGATGGAAAGATGAGCAAAGCTAGAAAATACTCTGTCAAAGGTAACGGAAAAAGCTTTGCAGTTTGGGAGCAAACCTCCCTAAAGGTCACAGCCCAATTTTAGGTTGGAGCTCAGCAGTTTGATTTTGCATCATCTGTTCCCCTTGGGATCTAACAGGAAGGACTCTGCTGTCTGCCTCAAATTTCTTTAGAAACAGGGGCCTGCCCTAGCATTTTCCGTCTATGAGAAAACATTTCATGAGCTGAGCCGCCCTTCAGGGATGCTGGAAACTCCCGGCGCCTGTGGTGACTGCACCTGGGCTGAGGACTGCTGCAGACCGCTCACGACTGGGGGACCTGCGGCGCCTTCCGACCCTCTGCAGCACGGGTACCTCCCCGAGCCCCCGGGGCACTGGATGGAGGGTGCTTCCACCAAGCCCCAGCACGAACTCCTGCCCTGAGTGGGCAAGACCAGAGGAGCCAAGCGACCTGCTGTTCTGCGCACCGTGGTCCCCTCTGCCTTCACAGGGATGCCCGGGACAGAGGCTGGCTCGGGAAGCACCGCCGTGCCATGCCGGCAGTTATTCAGAGGGAATTCAGAGTTTCCTTTGAATTCTCGTGTCACACCATCCGTCACGGGCACTGGCAGAGACGGATGTTGAACAACAACGCGAGCAGCTGTGTGCCACCCTGGGCAAACCGGACTGTAAGTGCAGAGGTTTTGCACAGTTGGGCGCACTGAACCGTGAACATTTAATGGCTCCTTTAGCTGTACCTGCGCACCGCTCCCCCTCTTCTCGCTGCTCGCTGCATCCGACCACCAACGCGGGTCAGGACCTTGACTGTGGGGAAAAACACTAAATGCTGCAGGATCGACGTAGTCGCGCTGCGTTTGCAGTGGAGTCGCAGCTTTCTGCCGTGGAGGTGAAATGCTGCTCCCACTGCTGCAGCCACGCGTTGGTCCCTTTACTTACATGGTGTTTACAGGCAGAGGATGCAAACAGAGCCGCAACACACACAAGCACCACGGAGGACAGTGACATTTTGTGCACGTTCCCTCTGATCGCGTCCACAGTGTGGGCACCGTCCTCTGTGGGCTGTGGGGCGTCTTTCATGCGGCAGCGACGGCAGCAGCATCTTCTGTTTTAATATGGGAGCACAATTGCAAAACCAGGGGGAAAAGGGATTATTTTCCATTTGCTTCTTGAAACAGATGTCACTTTCCCCAGACCTGTTTGTTTTCAGGACTGCAGGGGTTTAATCTTTAAAACAATATTATTACAATATGTGTCAAATGCTGTTTTCTAACAAAAGAAAACAAATTGCTTCCGCTTTGTAAGCACCAGTAACCAGTCGGTAATATGAACAGCTCCGCAAAGGTGGGGTTAGCATCTTGGTCCAGCAAACGCCTGCCCCAGACAAACTGCCGCACGTGAACCCCAGCACCCCCACTGCAGCCCAAGGCACCCTGTGGGGGCACAGGCACTACCCAAACCCTGCAGAAACAACAGGAAAACGCCGCTCCACTCCTCCAGGGGCTTCACCGTGCCCGCACCAGCCAGAAGAAAAATCATAGAGTGACCCCAAAAAACTCCCTCAAGGGTAAACTCCTCACCGGAGGAAAGCAGACCCACCGCAAGGCTGCCCACAAGGTTCACCCCAAATTCCAACACAGCCACAGGGCTGATTTCTCTCCCGCCATCGTGCGCCGGTACAGCAGTCAGCTTCCCAAGCTCCTGTGCCTGCCTTGCTTCAGAACAGGACAACACAGCTGAAAATCCGCAAGTCTTCAGGACGGGAAGATCCAACTAAAAACCTTAGAAAAGTTTCACTTGAGCTGGTTCTGTTTAGGGAGCGTTTGAGCTGGCGTCATCTCTGTATTTGCCACGGAAAATATACCACGCCTCTGGACAGAGACACACAACTAGGAAAATCCATGCCCCCTTCAGACAAACAAAATCCCCCCAAACAATGAAACACGGGACCGCCGACCTCCCCAGCAGCAGTCGAACACGGCCCCGCGGGCTCGACCGGATTACCCCCGGGAGAGAGGAGTTGTCACCGTCCTACCTGCAGAAGCCAGTAGCACCTTCTGTGAAACGTGGGGATGATGGAGGAATGGACGTAGCAGCCGTACAAGCACTAGGGACACAAAAAGAGAGAAAGCAGAGTGGGGTTAGCGGAGGAAACCATCACCCGCGGAGGCAGCGCCGGGGACGGGGGCGGCAGCGCCTCACCCGCTGCCGGAGGGTGTAGTTTCTGAAGTGGGCCCACAGCGGATAACACAACACACCAGATTATAGCACCCCAACACTTTTTTTAAGCATCGCTACAGGTCACAGAACCCCCTGCTAACAGCCCCACTGCCCCACACACTGTGCTCACCCTTTGCTCGGCCACCCAGTGCCGGCAGAGCCAACGAGCCCCCCCCGGCGCTCCACGGCCCGGCGCACAGCCGAGCTGGCTTTGGTTAGCTGCGGTTCCACCTTTGCCTCAACGTATTTTTAGTTCTTTTAAAAAACACGACACAAATATCTCTTTCTCCATGGTTTATCACCTGGGTATGTAAACTGAAAATTTAGGGTCTGTAAATTGGAAAAAATGCTGTCAGGTATTTTATACAACAAAATGCCAAAATACAGTTGCTTTTTTCCTTCCTTTTGTTTAAATGAACTCTGCTTTTCTGATTAACTGAAATCAGTAAGGCTAAGGAATTCTTTCTGCAGGAAAAAATCAAATTTCCAGTATGTTAAAACTTCTCAACACCGCTGTCGGTTGGAAGCTAAGCCCAGCGCAAACCAAACACACAAAACTGTTTTTAATTTAAAAGATCCCGGTACAATTCCTGTCCACAAGATTTGTTTATTATTAAGAAAGCAATACTATTTTCTGACTCTGCTGGCTTTTAATATAGTGCACATGGAGGATGGGTGTGCATGTAGTGATATATTCTCCAATACCAAAGGTGATTAGTTTTCCTTAAATGTGAAATTGCAACAGCCCAGCAATCTGCTCGCAGTTTTCTTCTGATATTTCCCCTGGAAGATCGTGGGTTGCGTGTATTTTAGGCACACCAGTATTCTGTCATTACAGAAGGCAAAACAAATAAATCCAACTAGAAGGGACTTTAAGGGGAATTTCTGTTTTTGTTTTACTCCAGCGACTGCATTGATTACAACGACTCTCACGATTACGGTGCTCTTCGCTTGCCCGCAGCCCTATCTGCTCCCTAGCAGGGGGTCCGCACCGGTCTGGGGCGCGGGAATCGTCACCGAGCATCCTCCCGGCAGCGGCGGCTGCAGGACAGGACGGCCCTGGCTCCAGCCAGATTACAGCAAGACTTTAGTGGGACCTCAGCGGATGGGTGCTGGAAAGACTTATCGCTAAGTCACCATCCCAGCTGGCTCGAGTATCTGCTTCTGCAGACATGGATGCCATGGCACCAGTAGTGATGCGAAGGCTGATGCATGGCATCAAGGCTTTACCGGCACTGGTGGGGGTGACCGCGCTCAGTGCCCCGGTGACACCGTTATCCCAGCCACGCACCAGCCCACACCGGGACACGGCTGCGTCCGTGCCATCCCCCCAGAACAGGACACCGGCCGTTCGCACGAACATGAAGGGACCAGTAAATCTTCCATTTACAATCCTCCTGGCGGGCACCTCACAAACTATGAAAACACTGTGCGAGCAGCAAGCCCTCCCGCCCCGACATCGTTAGCGTGCCCTGTCGCAGGGCGAGCGGGGACGAGTGCCGTCGAACGCGCAGGCTCACCGGCGAGCGTGCGGGGAGGCTGGCAGCAGCGCCTCCTCCCCGAGATCACCGCTCGCAAGGTCGGCCTGAATTAAAAAGGATTTACGGCCTGTTGGCTGCTATCGCCAAGTTATTTTTAAAATACAAGTGACAAAGATTAATAATGTTTTTAAATGTGTCAAGGATACATTCCACGCACAAAAAAAGCAGGGAGGAAAAACAGAGAGGGAAAAAACCTGCAGAAAATAATCCAAAGAAAAGCTTAACATTTAAATCCCACCACTCAGCCTGGGGAAAAGCAGACACCGTTTGTTTAAGATAATTCCTGACTGCAACTCCTGGCTGCCCCGCACCGGGGGCTGCAGTAAAAGGTCTTTAATGTTCGGTTCTGCTGTCTCAGTGCTGGTCCCCCCGGCTTTGGAGAGCAGCTCGGTGGGTGCAGCATCTCCCAGTCCGTCGGCTTCCCAGCGTGGACGGGAAAGCTGGGGTCTGGAGCCGGCGCTGGGGGAGGCCCCGCAACAGTGAGGAACCCCCACGGCGTCTCATGCAATAGACGTCAGTGCATACCAGCACACCCCCATCCGATTCACAGCCCCGATTCGCTGTGAAGTCGATCGAAACTTCACCACGATTACAACAAAAACTAATGACAAGCACTAACGCTGAGCTCCTTGTACCTCGCTGCATTTAGCAGGTAGGAACGCTGCTCTCTATCCCCAGATGTGTCTCGCGTGTAATTCTAGACGTGCCAAAAATGAATTACGTAAAAGCATTCCATCTGCATGCAACTGGTTTTCAGCATTTCAGCAAACCATTAAGAAAACCCTAATAGTTCCCAGAATTTACAAAGCATCCAACATACACAGTGACTTTTTTTTATTTTTCTTTTCCTTTTTTCCCCCCACGTGGCCTGACATGGGAATCTAGTTCTGGATTGCTGTTTTGGGGCTGGATGTTCTAGCCTGGGTGGCTGGGACGAAGCAGACCCACGCGTAAACCAGCCCCCGGGCCTCAGAGCGGCTGCGGGGAGCGCTTCTTCGCAGGCGCCGCGAGACGGCATGGCTGCGGAGAAATGCACTGCGGTGGGAGAAACACACCCTGAAAACCCAGCCTCTGGAGTAAAGACAACATGAGTGATGGTGGCAATAAAAACGACATTAATTTGTTGATAGAAAGGCGTAAGAAAACGTTTAATATATAAATAGAAACCTTAGAAATCTGAGCTTCATTGTCCTGGAGGACTGTCAAGGTTAACGGGTTACGCGCTGTTAGATGACATAAAGCCCACGCTTTGGTAGTGGGGTACATGGGGGTTTACAGCGAGAGGGTGCGCAGAGGCGATTTCCCGCGCTCAGCCACGCGCCCGACACGGGCAGCGCCGAACCCCTCTGCCTGGCACCGGGCGCGGGCTGCCACGCGCCCCTGGGCACGGGACAGCGCGACGCGACGCTGCGACTGGTCTGGAGAAGGGAACTGCCTCCCTGGCCGGCACTGGGACACGGCTAACCGGGACACACAACGCCTTTAGTGAAAGGAGCCTTCAACATGAATTGTTGCTCAAAACAGGCAGAAGGGGTTTCATTAGCTGGGTGTTCTTTCTTTCTTTCTTTTTTTTTTTATTGGGGAGGTAGAATGCGGAGTCCTGTGTGTCTGTGGCTATGTTAATGCCAGGCTGGGCGCTCAGCCAACGCATTAAGTGAAATCGAATTCCTGAAACCAGCTTTAATCAGCAGATTTTTAAGGTTAGAATGACTCTCTCCTCTGGAAGGCTTGCCAAGGTTAATTCTGTCCTGAGCAGGCTGAATTAATGGGCTGGACAGGGGAGAACATTTTTTTTTCATGATTCTCTTTTAAGTTTAGAAAATCTCCAGGAGAAAAGAAATGGCATTCCTGAACCGTCTGAGGAGAAACGCCACTTCAGCAGTTTATCGATTTCTGTGTCGAGAGCAGAGGCCAAGACGTGAGCGGCCGTCTCCTCCCGTGGGAGTCACCGTCGGCCTCTCCCCCCAAGAAGCCCCGGGCGGCACCGGCCAAGGGACGCGGATGCTGACCCACGGGCATCGCTCCCGTCCCCGCTGCTGTGTGGGACAGGGATGCCCGTGGTGGCGGCGTGGTCGGCTGCCGCTGCAGTCGCCTGTTGGGGAGGGGTGGGCTCGTCCCTGCAGATTACACGGGGTTCGGAGCCCGGGGGGCACAGAGCTTGTCCCGAAGCCCCGCAGTGGTGGGGGATCCCTCTCTGCGCCGATGCAGCTCCCCAGCGTGGAATCCATACCTGCCTCTGAACTTCACGGTTGTGGGCGCCGTCTCCGCAGCCCCCACGCTGCTCCCGCAGAGCCAGACCCCGCCAGCTCCACTGCGTCCCGCACCTCTTTAACATGGACGGATAATTAAAGAGAAAAGGGCCTTCTCTGGGCAGAGGGGGAGAGTTGTGCCATTACAACTGCCTACCCCTCCATTTATATGCACTTCACATCTTGCATTATCAAACTTCTGAAAACCAGAGGGGGGGGGGGGGGGGGGGGGGGGGGGATAATCAAAGTATTAGTGGATTTTTTTATCCTGAGCTCCTTAAAGTGATTGTAGCTTACTTAAAAATAATACAATAATGCTGAGGTGTTCCTCCTTAACAAGAACACCTTGGGAATGGAAATAGGAAAGCAAGAGAATCAAAAATTCAAGATAGGGTTGGACAGGCTTTGAAATTCTTCTCCCCAGTGAGTTACACTAGTGGATATTTAAAAAAAAAAAAAAAAAAAGCCTAGATTTTGTTCAGATTTTCACACTGAATTCCCAATTCCCTTAATAAGAAGCTAAATCAATCTTTAGAGAACAAACCACGTAAGACCTGTGGCTCTAAATTATTAAAATATACTCGAGTAATTTTATGGTGTAAGTCTTCAACTTCCAATACGCCAGCAGTCTGCAGCCATCACAAGCAGGAGCCGTACAGGTTATTCTGGAAAAAGGAGGGTGCTCTCTGCCCGCGGGCATGCGGGGAGCAGGGATGGACCGGGCTCCTTGCTCAGCACCACGGGGGCACGATCCTGAGCAGCAGAGCCCTGCGCGCTGGGCATCAGAGACGTCCCCATCCTGCCAAGGGGCGGCTGTGTCGGCGTCCCTCTCTGCCTGCCACCAAGCTCTTCAGGTCCTCCTTCTTTCTTTCGGAGAGGAAAGAAGAGAGGGAGGAACGAACTTGCTGGGAAAGGGCACACGTTCCCTGTGCGAACCCTAACAGCTCGGGATTTGCACCAAAATCCCAAAACAAATACATGTCAAACGAACATGCTTGTGGCAACAGCAGTAAAAAATGCCCCAAATAATGGAATCTGACTACCAGACAAGTGAAATCCAAAACACTGTTTAAAAAGAAAAAAAAAAAAAAAAAGAAAAAGAAAAAAGCATGAAATCATCAAATAGGGGATGTGAAATTCCTTATGAAAAGGCTCCTGAATCAAGCAAATGCACCTGCAAAAGAAAAGGCTGCCACCCGCGATGCCCGAGGCATGGTGGGAGCCAGAAGCCCATGCAGAAATGGCCACCAAACAGCCCCAGGAGCCCAAGGCGAGGGAAGCCCCAGGCCCCCAGCGCTGCCTGGACGCATGCTCTCGCGCGAGACGGCTTCTGCCGAGACCTCTGCCCCGCCACGGCACCGCAAGCAAAGGCAGGCACAGGGCTGCAAGCCGGTTCCGGTGCCGACTGCCCAAAAACTGCACGTTAACACTCCCCATGGCCCACAGCAGGACGTCAAAACCCTCGGTAGGAACATAATGCCGGTGTTTGACAAACCAGGGACAGGGACAGGGACAGGGACAAGGACCGCTTCAGTGGCCTGAGACACCAGCGGCGTGGGAGGATGGAAATCCACCGCCGCTGCTCTGAGCTCTCGTGGTGGTGTGGAGCAGCGCACGCTCAAGGCTAGCAGCTAATCGCACCCCCATTACACCACCATACTGCGCAGGATCACCTTCTGTAATTACACTGATGAGTTCAGAGCTTCTCCACCAATTTCCATCAGGGAACAGCGCACTGCTTGCAGCGGCAGCACTGCTGCCGTGGATCACACCGCCCGGGAAAGCCAAATGAGGCGTTAGCTTCCTTCGTCTCATCATCCTGATGACAGGGCACAGATCTCCTAAATTAGCGGCTGTATCTGAGCCCAATCAAGCTCTGCCCTTACCCTCAGCCTGCCCATTACTGGCGCAGGAGAGGTACAACGCAGGAACTGCAGCCGTGCAATAGCATGCAGGCTTTGTCGGGTACAGATTTCTCAGACATGGAAGGGAAAATGGAAAAGCAGCTTCTAAGTTCTCATCTCGGCATCCTTCAATGCAGTAACCGGTGTCTCGGAGACACCAGTGAAAATGCGGCAATAAAACCCACTCTCCCACCCCTATCCCAGACATTTCCAATATAAGTTCATATAGATACCACTGTCATCCCATTCTTTTCACCAACTTTTTCACATCCCAGCAGAGGCACGATCCAATCTTCCTGAAACCGATTTATCTGGATTTCACACAAATCACGATCAAAGTTTCTTAGCTGTTTGTACTAATACATCGGTTTTACACATAGGAGTGATTTTCCATCTGTGTCTGTAACGTACCCACAAAATTCTCTGCTGATCTTCGCCGACAGGGCACAGCACAGTTGGAGAAGCAACGCAACTGAAAATCTCGAGTCTCTACCGTGAGCTGCCTCTTGGCCACCAAATTAGCAAGCGTCGGGGAAAACCCTCAAATTTTATGTGTGTCACCTCTCTTTTCAAGCAGACCTGAAGGAAGCAGCCTCCGAGATCCGGTTATCTCGTAGCAGATGGTCCTTTCTTCAGGACAGGGATGCTAAAGCCACGGACACGTTCCAAATTCATTTAAACATCAGATTAGGCTCACCCCTGTCAGCCGCCAGAGCTGGGAGACAGCAGCGGCTCCCGCCTGCTCCATTAATCAAAATTCAGCGAGAAAAGCCAACGTGCTGCTATAAAACCTCCTGACTCGATGCCAACACCACGCACGGGGAACTTGGTGCCATCAATCTTACTTTTCTCCCCCGGCAGTGAGATGCGGCTGGGGAGGGGGGAGCAATGACGGGGGCTCGGCCAAGCGAGCGGAGAAGTGCGTTTTTGACAACTCTCCCAGGGCAAAGTGACGCACGGTGACACCAAGTTGACGGGAACGCAACAAGAAACCGACCTCAATGTTTCTCTGTACAGATTGGCCCCGGGTCAGCTTTTTAAAATGGGGAGGTGTAACGCGGCTGAGCCCAGGAGTCACCCAGGGGGAGTCCGGGGGGGGGCTGCACCCGGAGGTCTTATTTTGATCTAAAAAGGGAAGAAAGTGTCATAACATAAGGAGGCATCCAAAATTTCCCGTTACTGCAGCAAATCTTCAACTAAAACACTGCTAAACATGTTTTCTCACTCCTGATCTTAGTGAAGCACAGACTTTAGGCAGGTTTGGAATTTCCTCCATTTATAGATAGTAACTTTGATTCAGCAAAGCACAAAAACCGTGCTCAGAGCTCAGCGCTGGACTGATCTGCGCTGCTGGCAAGGTTTGCCTTTTCTCAATGTCAACAACACTTAAGCAATTGCTTATAGTTTGCCAGTTTGGGTAAGGAGTCCCTATGTACTGACAGCAGACCTCAAAAACCATCTTAAAATTTCTACATGGTTGCAAACTCCTGGAGAATCTGACCCTTCATTTTCAGGCTGCAGCATCCCAGCGCAGCTCTCTGCAGCACCGGGCACTGGCGGCCGCTCAGGCATTCAGCCCGGTGCAAGAATTTTGGTGTTAATCCCATTGGCTCATTTTCTGATGTGTTTCAAACCCTCCTGATGCTCTCGATGTCACCAGCGGGTAACGGCTTCTGGACTGAGCCCAGGGATCTCATTTGATGGCTAAGCAAGGGAGAAGAGGTTACCGCAGCCTTAAAATCTAGAGCCAAGCTCTATTCGATGCAGGACCTTGTCACTTCTGGTAGCTTTTGTTACCAAATATTGTTCTGTTTGCCTTGGGATTTGTTAGAAAGCAATTTTTGAAATGTTCAATATTTAATGAAGTATTTAAATGTTTAATGGGTTCTTTTTCAAACCCCGTTTTCCCTCTGTGGAGTTCTGAAGTCACTGCAAGGATTGTGGGCTTTAACTTTCTTACTGTTAGAAACGAGTCCTCTAACGACATGGGCTAATTGGCAGAAATCTGCGTATATGGGTACTGATCTTCAGTGCCCCAAATTCTAAAATTTAAATTTTACGCCTGCAATCCTACGCCGTACGCCTGACAGCCATCCCTCCACCCTCCCAATCTGATCCTCAGACCTTTCTTTACCGTAGTCCCGCCGCACAGACTACAGCTCTTCACTGTTGGATCCCTGCGAGCGACCCCCGTCTTTGGCACACTTGGCTGCGTCTTTCTTACCGGCAGGAGGGAGAGCAGTCCCTGGAAAGTGATGCATTTTAGTATCTTCCCTTGATTTTTTCCAGTGAACGCTATTTAGGTGTAGTCTTTAGACTCTATGTATTATGTTGATGCATGAAAAAGAGATACGCTAAACCATGTTACCTGTTTGACAGTGAGGGATAGTGACGTTTCCTCTTTTAACATGTATGTGGGTTTCCTCCCTAGTCCAAAAAACCCGGGAATCTGGCGCGCTGCCGTCGCTGAGGTTCGCCGCGCCGGCGGCACAGGGAGAGGTGCAACGTTGGAGAGAGAGGGGCCGGGGACTCGGCGGTTCTGCCTCGGCAGAGAGCCCCGCTGGGTTTCCCACCTTCCCTGTTCGGACGCTAATGGCGCGCGGCCCCTCTCCTGGCAGGAAGGGGCTCGGTGATCAAAGCCCCGCGCAGACGTTCAGAGCCCGTTGCGCAGCCGGGCACCACGGGAGTCCTTCCATCACACTTGCCACAAAGGAAAAGTTCCGCAGAAATGTTATTACAAATCCAGTGGGGCTGTCACGCGGTGCGTTAAATTATCATACTAATAAACAAGTCGGTAATGGCATTTTCCAGCCTGCCCAAACCTCTCTTTTCTCTACCTGGTCGCCACACTGGCAGCTGCGTATTGGCAGTAAGAGCGTTTACTGGCACTGCCCGCTGGCTGTCGAACCCTCCAGCACTTACCCACTGATCTCCTGCCTGCGGCTCCGCAGCAAATTACAGTCCAAGGTCAAACCTTCTTGCGGGCTCTTCCCGTCCCGCGCAAGCCCTGGCCTTTCCCTCCGAGAGAGCTTGGCCGCTGAGCCGCCGCTGGCCCGCTCGTCACCTCCGGGGCGGCCAGGCAGGCGCAGGCAGCCGCAACGTGGAGAAATTCGCCTTTCTGTGACGACGAGAAGCACGTTGGCGTCCTGACCTTCCACTGCAGACTAAAACAACACCGCAGCACGCTACGCGCCAGCTATCAAACTCTTAATTTTTTATACTGGTAATTCTTTTAATAAGAATTCTTTAAATATTTATGCAAAGAAACGCACGAGGCCAGTTCAACAAGAAGCAATAGCTTTAATCTCAGCACGCTCCGCAGGGATGCTGCCTGCTGCTCTGCACTCACGCCGGAACCTGGAGGAACGACCTGCGGAGCCACCTCATCCCCCAGCAGTGGCACTCCAGCCCTGCTGCAGACAGTGGGAATTCTGCCATCGGCTGCACCACGGCGAGGGTTTCAACATCTTCCCCCAGTCACCTAAACCACATCCTGCTCTAAGGCACAGGATGAAGAGCACAAGGCGCTGTTTCTCCAAAAAGTGAACACTAGGCAGCGTCTCTACAAGCGCAAAAGTCGATACAGATTTTCTGCTATTTGCGATGCTGTCAACTGCAAGACGATTCAATAGGAACTGCCCACGCCAGCCTGCTCCTTTATTGCTCAAATTGGTATTAGCCACACACTTGCAATTGGGTTATCCTTGAGTTTTGACTACAACTAACCTCATAAAATCTTTCATGAATTCCATAGGAAGCAAAATTCACAGCCGGGTCCTGCTGTAGGATCATTGGTATGCAGCCCCGCACACCCACCTGCAGTAGCTGCCTGTTCATAAATGCATATTTCTTTATTAATATGGGGATACTTTAATCTCAGTCTAATTTTACCTTTAGGGAAGCTATATCCCGAGGCTGCCAGGAGCTAAAACCCTCCAGATGCAGCGGTGTAA